>JALXJV020000002.1:44145544-44234158 GCA_024633595.2 Lepomis macrochirus
AATATTATCAAATATCAGCTAAAAACGGACTCAAACGAGTAACGGTAATGGTTAAGTTATAACGTTACTAGAAGCTGCTATCTAAATTAGGCTATCAGATTAGCTTAGCTTGTTACTAACCTAGATGGGTGAATTATAACTTATAAATATGCCCTCATGACAGGCTTCAAATGACTGACCACTGCAGGTAAAGTTAAAATCACTCCTCTCACAGACAGAAACATCTCATCCAAATCAGGCTTTGTTAACTTTTAACTCATAGGTTAGTTAGCTAGCTTAACATTAATGCTAGGCTGCTGTAACGTGAGCTAACTTAGCTTGCCATAATCGGATATTGTCTGAATTAAAGCGGCAACCAAAGCAACATTATCTATGACCGGTGAAGTTATTAATTTTACCGGTTAGGCAAGTGTACAAACAAATCAGGTTTTGACAGAAGAGTTTAACGTTCCTTACCGTGTGTCCGTGTCCTCCGTGAGAGCTGCCGATTCCCACTGCGAGCGCTGCTGTCTGTGAGAATAACGGTCAGCGACGGTTAAGAATTTTGAAAACAGGCGCTGCTCGATGCGCCGAATCCGCCGGTGTCCGCAGCGAAGTCCGCTGTTTGTCAGATCGCTGTCTGGAGGCAGACCGGATCCGATGCAGCGTGGCCAAAACGGGGAGAGCTGCACTCTCTGAGTTTGGGGACAGTTGATGCTAAAGGCATTAATATAGATTTTCCCCAATTTATTCTGTAACCAGAAAAAACCCCAAATCTTTCAAATAATTCTAAAGCTTGTGGTACGGAGTTTTTAATATTTGAAAGAAAAAGGATAATATCATCGGCATATAATGAAATATGATGTACAGTATTCTTAATATGGATTGGAGAGATCAAAGGACTCTGCCTGACCGCAGAGTCTTGTCTTGTACCCCTCTGAAGAGGTACAAAACAAGGTTTTCATACCACTTATCTGTCTTTACATTCTGAGGAAGGTTCAAACCTTTTAACTTAAACCAAGAGACAGCTGTGTGTGGTGTCGCTATGACGACTCAGCTACATGGAGGGGTACTATCTCTGGGTACTATCTGCAATGGAAAACGGGCTCGGCCAAACCGAAGTCGAGTCGAGTCGAAGCTGGTACTGGTGATGGAAAAACGCCAAAAGACACCAGAGACCAAATAAAACATGTCATGAAACATGAAACTTTTTTTTATTTTTTCCCACTGCCGTTTGGCAGGAGAGGACGCTAGCGTTTGTTGTTCGCCGCTTCTCGCCGTATTTTCTCGTATTTCTCGCTCTGAATAGTGTCTCTCTTGAGTTTTTTTTGCACGGGCTGATACAAAATCGAAGGCTTTACTCACCTACTGACATCTCCTCCAACATCAGCGGATTGTTGGTCATCTCCCGCTGTCAGTGGTGGACACCGGATTTCTCCGCCGCTCCAGCTGCTACTACTAGGTTTAACTTTTCTCCTGAGGCAGCCATCTAGCTGCCCCGGTCCAGTTTTGCCTTGAGCCGATACCTCTGCAGTTGGTAGCTAGCTGTCAGCTGCCTCCAGCCAGTCCTCCGTGCCTCGTGCACCCCGCTGCCATGATATGGACCATCTTCTCCCTGTCCCTGACAGTATTCCATCTCTGTGTTTGGCTAACGGCTAGCTTCAGGCTAACGCTCTCGGCGACCGGCATGAAGCTCAAGTACTCTTTCCCACAGCTGCTAAATCTCAACAACTGCACCATTCCAACGTGCATTGCAGCCATCATAGAACTTGGACTTGAGCGCCGTCCGCGTTACATCCACAGAAGTTCCCGTCGAAAGTTTGTTTACCATCAGCCTGGCCAGCCAGATTCAAACACTCCATCCATTTGGACCACGGCCGCCGCGTCATCAGAGCAGTGCCGCTCTCAGTGCTAGCAACACGGGAAACATCGCGAGATCTCTGCACACTCAGCTGAGCAGCACAGGAAACACCGCGAGATCTCGCCACACCAAGCAGGCCAGAAAACGTGGAGTGGATTCCAGTGTACTACAGCCTCTACAGAGATTCACCACAGCATCAACACTCAAAATAGAACTTTTCAATACACAATCCCTCACAAATAAAGCATCTCTCATACAAGACCACATCATGGACAAGGGATTAGACTTCATGTGCCTGACAGAAACATGGCACCAGCCAGGGGTTTACTCAGCCCTTAATGAAGTCTGTCCCCCCGGTTACAGCTACCTGGAGAGAGCCCGCAGCACTGGTCGTGGCGGCGGCCTAGCTGTAATACACCGACAGAACTTGAAGCTGTCCCCCTTCCCCCTGCCTACACTGTCCTCATTTGAATGCATGGCATTTAAATGTAAACCCCCCTTCCCCTTGACAATGCTCCTCATCTACCGGCCCCCCAAACCCAACTCAGCTTTCATCTCAGAGATACACGACCTTCTCACAACAATCTGCACTACCTCTGCCAAGATTATTATACTTGGAGATATTAATATTCATGTAGACAACCCCTCCTGCCACTTTGCAGCTGAGTTTCTGCAGCTACTGGACTGCCTCAACCTCCAACAACACGTCAATGTCCCCACACACTCCAGGGGGCACACACTGGACCTGGTCATTTCCAACTCCGCCCCCATTAGCAGCCTACTGGCGTATGATCTAGGTGTGTCCGACCACAAGGCCATCTCAGTGGAGCTGTCACTCCTTTCCTCACACACCAAACACAAGCGTCAAATCTGCTATAGGGACCTGAAAAAGATCAACCCAGACACCTTGATCATCGACCTCCAACATATCTCCTCTGCTGATTTCTCCTCAGTCACTGAGACGGTTGACTACTACAACCAGTCTCTGAGCACTCTCCTAGATCTCCACGCCCCTGTCAAAACTAGAACTGTCAGCTTCTTACGCTCAGCCCCCTGGTACTCTTACGAACTCCGGCAAATGAAAACAGCTGGGCGTGTCCTTGAGCGGCGCCTCAAGGCCTCAGGACTTCCTGTTCATAGGCAGGCCTACCGGGAACATCAGAAGTCCTATGCTAGGTCCCTGAGAGATGCCTGTTCAAAGTTCTATTCCAACATTATCAACAACAGCCCTGGTAACTCCAAGAAACTTTTCTCTACCATACATGACATTCTCGAACCGCAAACTCACTCCCATTCAGAAGCCACAGAAGAGAGGTGCAACAATTTCATCACTTTTTTCAGAAAAAAAGTTGACACCATCCGCTCCCTGCTATCCAGTTCCTCCACACTGTCTGTCCCAACTGCCGACCCACAGCCTGGGATTTCCCAACCTCTCTGCAGTTTTTCTGTCATCTCACAGCAAGAGGTTGAGGACATCATCAAAAAGATGAAACCATCCACCTGTGCCCTGGACCCCTTCCCCACAGCCCTGGTAAAATCCAACCTCCATGCCATAAGTCCGCTCATCACAAAGGTCATTAACCACTCTCTACAGGCTGGCCATGTTCCATCAACACTGAAAACTGCTGTCATCAGACCATTTCTCAAAAAACCCACCCTAGACCCTGAAGTCTTTGCCAACTACAGGCCCATCTCCAACCTTCCATTCCTTTCCAAGGTGCTGGAAAAAGTAGTTGCCACACAGCTTCAGGACCATTTGAAACAAAACAACCTGTTTGAAAAATTTCAGTCTGGTTTCCGCCCGGGCCACAGCACTGAGGCCCACATCAAACATCTCTGCAAGACCTCCTTCTTCCACCTCAGGAACATCGCCAAACTCCGTCCCACACTCACTCCTGCAGATGCGGAAAAGCTTGTCCACGCTTTTGTCTCCTCCAGGCTGGACTACTGCAATGCGCTCCTCACTGGGATCCCTGAGAAAAGCCTTCAGAAGTTGCAGTACATTCAGAACAGCTGCTAGGGATCCTGTTGAGGGTACGCAAACATGACCACATCACCCCCATCCTCAAATCACTCCACTGGCTTCCTGTCTCACTCAGGATTGAGTACAAGGTCTCCCTCATTACCCACCAGTGCATCTATGGTGAAGCTCCCCCCTACCTCAAGGAACTCCTCTCCCCACAGACCTCAACAAGTACCCTCCGATCTGCCTCAGCATATCTCCTGAAACCTCCTAGAACCAAGCTCCGAACAATGGGAGATCGGGCTTTCTGCTCAGCTGCTCCCAGACTGTGGAATGCTCTCCCTGACCACCTGAGGACACCACAGACTGTGGATGCTTTTAAACGTGGCCTTAAAACCCACCTTTTTAAGAGAGCTTTTGATTGAACTCTTGCTCTAGAACTTACCTGTTTTATCATGTAGCACTTTGAGATTTGTGCAAATATAAAGTGCAATACAAATTAAATGTATTATTATTATTATTATTATTATTATTATGAAACAACAATTCAGCGATTCAAACTGGACTCAGCACAACTCCAACATCAGTTCATCATTAACAACAGAACACATCTTTATACATCTGGGGCTTACCTGAGCAGGTGAGATCCAGGAAGAAGGAAGTTGAACCTGATGATGCACACTCCCTCAGAGCAGATCCAGACTGAACACAGTCAGACCTGATCCTCCACACAGGTCTGTCTGAGGACTCGTTTCTCTGTCCTACAGAAACAGCAGAGCCACAGTCCAGATCTCTACAGACAACAGCTGCTTCCTTCAGGGTCCAGACAGAGTAATAGTCACCCACTGGTCTCCAGACTCCCTGTTTCACCTCCAGTGTTCCTGCACAGCGACTGGCTCCTCCCACCAACCTGACAGGCTCTGAACAGAAAGCAGAGAGTCATCAGTAAAACAATAAAGTGAGTTTCATCAGAACAGAAATGAACCAAATCAAAGCTGCAGCTCCTCTTCTACCTGAGCAGGTGAGTCCAACAGCTTTTCCAGGTGAGCAGGTGTTTCTAGCTGAGCCTGAGCTTCTACAGTCCAGGAGAGCAGACTCATGGCCTCCACACTGGAACTCTTTGGTCCACATGGGAGCCTCCACTTCTCCATAGAGCGCCCCCTGGAGGACTGAAGGAGCCCCACAGCCAAGCTCCCTACAGACCACCTCTGCATCCTGCTGGTCAAAGTCAGCTTCACACACTGAGGACCACCTCTGGTTAGACTGGTTAGACTGGTTAGACTTCACCTCCAGTCTGCCCGAGCACAGACTAGTCCCGCCCACCAGCCTGACAGAGTCTGCAGAGATAATAGAAGATGAAACAGAGATAAAAGCCCCTTTCCCACTGCACAGTACCAGCTCCACTCGCCTTTGTTTGGTTTTCCATTGTGGAAAAGTTGGACCTGTACCTGCTTCCAGGTACTTTTTTTGGTATCACCTCCGTCGAGGTTCCAAGCGAGCTGAGGCGATACTAAAATGTGACGTGAAAACACAGCAGGCTGCTAATTGGTCAGAAAGAATCATCACTATTCACTGCATCATCATTGTGTGCACCAGACAGAGGCCAGCGACAGGAAGTTTATTATTTTACCATTTTCACACGTTATTTCATCACTAAATCCACTTCTGAGAAGTTTTGAGGTGAGAAATCAGCTGTGTAGATTTACAATATTGAGGAGCTCCGCGAACGGCGGCGGGGGAAGCCTGCGGCGACCCGCGGGAGGAGCGTGTGAGGCCGGCCAGCCGCCCGCTCACAGAGCCCTCTGCTCCCGCCGTCACACAGACGCTGCAGCAACAACGGCAGAGGAAAACACAGCTGGAAGGTTTTCATACCGCTTATCTGTCTTTACATTCTGAGGAAGGTTCAAACCTTTTAACTTAAACCAAGAGACAGCTGTGTTTGGCGTCGCTATGACGACCAGCTACATGGAGGGGTACTATTTCTGGGTACTATCTGCAATGGAAAACGTGGGCACGGCCAAACTGAGTCGAGTCGAGTCGAGCTGGTACTGGTGATGGAAAAACGCCAAAAGACACCAGAGACCAAATAAAAACATGTCATGAAACAACAATTCAGTGATTCAAACTGGACTCAGCACAACTCCAACATCAGTTCATCATTAACAACAGAACACATCTTTATACATCTGGGGCTTACCTGAGCAGGTGAGATCCAGGATGGAGGAAGAGGAATCTGATGTTACACACTCCCTCAGAGCAGATCCAGACTTAACACAGTTAAAGTAGATCCTCCACACAGGTCTGTCTGAGGACTCCTTTCTCTGTCCTACAGAAACAGCAGAGCCACAGTCCAGCTCTCTACAGGCAACAGCTGCTGTCTTCAGGGTCCAGTCAGAGTAATGGTCACTCCCTGGTCTCCAGTCTCCCTGTTTCACCTCCAGTGTTCCTGCACAGCGACTGACTCCTCCCACCAACCTGACGTCATCAGGCGCTGAACAGAGAGTCATCAGTAAAGAAGTGAATTCAAAAGACCAAACTGAAACTTGTATGCTGATTCTGCTTCTGTGATTCTTTCTTTCTCTTTTCTTTCTCTCTTTACCTGTTGAGGTGTGTCGTCCTTCAGCCTGGAGTCCTGTGATTGGAGCAGAGCCGTAGACAGAAAGAACAGTCAGGTTGTTTTGTAAAGAACTTTCTATCAGCTCAGAAACATCTCAGTGAACTCCCTTTGGACTCATTTTACCAGTTTACTGTAGGTGAGTTCAACTTGTGAACACACAGAACACCATCCAGCAGACTGGTTTATAAAGAGTTAAAGCAAAAGCTCATCATGAATCAGGAATAACTCCTCAACCATTTGGCCTAGATGCATAAGTCTCCTTTGTCAGAAGGTAAGGGACATAAATCCATCGTAAATTAATATATTTATTTTACCATTACAAACTTATTCGAGATGCAATAAAGAAAGATGTATTTTCATCCTCACCTGGTAAAGCTGTATTTTTAATGCAATAAACCATCAAAACCATTATACCATAACCATACCAAAACCATATATTATAATGCAAATTAATATCTTCTAATACACCTGGAATACAACTGTAATTTAATTTAATAAAAAAATAAACTATAATACAACAGCTATCATATAATATTTTCAAAATATACCAGGCGAATGTCCATATTTTGAAAATATTTACTGTTTAAATGTTGACTTTTATTGGGAGTTATCTTTAAAACTATTTCTGTCCATACAAGTTCCAAATATCATAACTTTGAAATATTGATAAGAACAGTGAATATTCATCAACATTCCTGTCACCAAAAGCACTCCCACGCTTTATAATAATAATAATAAAAATAATACATTTTATTTAATGGCGCCTTTCATAACACCCAAGGTCACCTAACAAACAATTTACAGATCACTACATAAAACAATAAAAACAACAAACAAGCCACATACAGATATAATTCATTAAAAGCTCAATACAACATTTATAAAAAAGCTTGTATAAAAAGATGTGTCTTAAGACGCGTTTTAAAAGTCAACAAGCAGTCACTATTGCGAACATCAAGGGGAAGAGAGTTCCATAGGCGAGAGGCAGCATAACTAAAAGATCTGGCACCCATGGTATTTAGCCGAATCCGAGGTACCACAAGAGAAATTGAAGATGAGGACCTGAGAGCACGTGAAGGGATGTAAACATGGAGAAGTTGTGTAAGGTATTGGGGTGCAAGATTATGAAGTGCCTTATAAGCAAGTAGCAGGATCTTAAATTCAACTCTATACTTTACTGGAAGCCAGTGCAACTGCTGAAGAACAGGAGAAATGTGCTCAGTATAAGGAGTTCTAGAAAGAACACGAGCCGCAGAGTTCTGAACTAACTGAAGCTTATGTAGCAATTTGGAGGGAACACCTGTGAAAAGAGCATTACAATAGTCAATACGTGAAGTGACCAGTGCGTGAATAAGAATTGCAGTATTATTATTTGAAAGAAAGGGGCGGAGACGGTTAATATTACGTAAGTGGAAATATGCGATCCGTGTGATATTATTAATTTGAGCTTCAAAGGATAGTGTGCTATCCATGATGACACCCAAACTTTTAACCTGTGAAGAAGGACAGATTACAGTATTGTCAATATACAAAGAAAGACAATTAGATCTGGACAAAACAGATCGAGTGCCAATAAGCAAAGCCTCAGTTTTGTTGCCATTTATCTTCAAGAAGTTAGCGGAAAGCCAATCTTTAATTTCAGCGAAACAGCTGGACAAAGATGGTGGTGGAAAAGAACCAGTGGGTTTGGCAGACAAGTAGAGTTGGATGTCGTCCGCATAACAGTGGAAATGAATCCCATATTTCCTCAAAAAAAATAACCAAGAGGGAGCATGTAAATAATGAAGAGAAGTGGGCCTAAGACAGAACCCTGGGGAACACCAGTAGTGACTATAGATGTTCTTGACTGAAAACCTTTTAATTGAATACGCTGACTGCGTCCAGATAGATATGACCTAAACCAAGACAGAGCAGTGCCAGCAATACCAATAGAAGCTAATCGGTCAAGAAGTATTTTATGTGAGACAGTATCAAAAGCAGTGCTCAAATCTAGAAGGACAAGTATGGATAAAAGCCCAGAGTCAGCTGCCAGCAGTAGATCGTTGGTTATTCTGACAAGAGCAGTCTCAGTGCTATGGTGGGGACGAAAGCCAGATTGAAATTGTTCATACAAGTTGTTATTAGAAAGATGTTCATGAATTTGAACTGCAATACACTTTTCCACTACCTTAGAGATAAATGGTAAATTTGAAATTGGACGAAAATTATCAAAATTAAGTGGATCACCCCCTGGTTTCTTAAGAATGGGAGTAATAATAGCAGATTTAAGAGATGAAGAAACAGAACCAGAAACAAGTGAAGCGTGAACAATTTTAGTAATCAATGGCTGACAGGGCTGGTAAACAAGCTTTCACTAAAGGAGTAGGTAGAGGGTCTAACTGACAAGTCGAGGATTTAGATTTACCTATCAGACCCACTATCTCTGAAGTAGTTGGTAGTGTAAAGTTAGAGAAAACAGAGTCTGGAGTTGTGTGAGTGACAGATTGACAGGAGTCATTGTGAAAAGTACCAGTAAGTAGGGCCAACTGCTGATGTACATTTTCAACCTTAGATGTAAAAAAAGTCAAAAAACGATCACATAAGTCAGTGGAATACATATCAGATGGCAGAGAATCAGGTGGTTGCAGAATATTGTTTACCATCAAGAAAAGGGACCTGGAGTTCCCATTACTAACTCCAATTATGTTGGAGTAGTAATCAGATTTAGCCTTGGAGAGTGCATTTTTATAATTTCTTATATGTTCAGCATACATTTCTTTATGAACAGTAAGGCCAGACCTGACATACAGCCGCTCTAACCTACGGCCCTTAGTTTTAAGTTCACGTAGTTCAGGTGTAAACCAAGGAGCTGAGTGTACAAATGAAACAGTTCGAGTTTTCACAGGTGCGAATTCATCTAAAATCATGTTCAGTCCATTATTATAGTATGTAACTAGTTCATCAACAGTAGATAAATCCATTTTGCTGGAAAAGATGGCAGGTTCATCAGCAAGAGTAGGCACATCAATGTTCTTAATATTCCCGAAATGTGATCAAACGACATGGGTTTACTTTAAAAACTGCCAATTTGGCACAAAAGGACACCAGTAGGTGATCTGATATGGACAGATCAGAAACAGCACAATTATAAGGTGCTATACCAGAACAGCAGACAAGATCAAGAATATGCCCCTTAGTATGAGTGGGCAGTGTGTTATATTGTTGCATACCAAAGCAGTCCAAACATGATAAAAAATCACACGTAAATGCATTACTGACATTGTCTATATGAATGTTGAAATCACCCAGAATGATTACATTTGGAGACATGGAGGATAGATAAGTCAAAAGTTCAGATAGTTCAGTTAAGAAGGCATTATTGCTCTTGGGAGGACGGTAGATAGTTGCGAGGATGGTAGGAATTGCACCATTGATTTTTACAGCAGTTGTTTCAAAAGAAGAATATATAGACAAAGTTAACTGAGATACTTTCAATTTCTCCTTTACAGGCCTGTAGCTTGAGAACAGCTTGAGCAGACCTTTCATTTGACACCCTGGATGTCTATGTAGCTCCTATGGGTCGCCCACTAGACCACCGAAAAGACCCTGTGTTCCAAAGCTGCACTTCTCCTGCTCTGCAGAAAAGGCGAGAGACGGAGGACTTATTGCACAAAAAACAAGATGGCGCGGTGATGTTTCTAGAAAACAAATCAGCTGATATTTGGACTGAAAACGGCTGAACATGGCCAAAGTAAGTCAGCGGTGTCGACGATCGAGAGCTTCCCTCGTATCGGGTGGCTGTTCAGTTTGTTTAAGGGCACAGAAATAAGTAGGGATGGTAGCGACATGTCTGACAACAACTCTTGTCCCTTCTGTCAAAGAATTTAAATGTGACCACTGTTGTCCGTTAATGTCTAGTCAACATATTTGGTGCACAGAATCTAAGTTTCTTGAAGTTTCCACAGTCAGTGATGGTTTGGGTGCCATGTCCTCAGTGTTTCCTCAAGTCCAGAGTCAAAGCAGCGTCTACCAGGAGATTTTAGAGACTTCATGCTTCATCTGCTGACAAGCTTTATGGAGATGCTGATTTCCTTTTCCAGCAGGACTCAGCACCTGCCCACAGGACCAGAACCACTAGGAACTGGTTTGCTGACCATGGTGTTACTGTGCTTGAGTGACCAGCCAACTTCGCTTGGCCTGAACCTCAAAGAGAATCTATGGGGTTCAAGAAGAAAGTGAGAGACACCAGACCAACAATCCAGACGAGCTGAAGCAGCTATCAAAGCAACCTGGGCTTCATAACAGCAGCTCCACAGGCTGAGCTGTGACACGTTCTTTATTCTAATATTCTAGTAGTTTGAGATATGGAGGTTTGATTTCCTTGAGCTGTAAGCCGTAATCATCAAGATTAGAACAAGAAAAATCACCTGAAATATTTCACTTAAAATGTAATGAATCTAAAATATATAAACGTTTCACTTTTTTGACTTAAATTACAGACAGAAATGAACTTTCTCAGCATATTCTAACTTTCTGAGATGCTCCTGTCAGCCTGCTTCATTTTATGTTCTTTTATTTATTGGTTGTGTAGCGGGACACAGAATGACGTCTCAGAGGCTCAATCTGGTGCTACACATTTAATGAAGATTTTTCTGCAATATGCAAAATATCACTTTAGGTTGACAATCGCTACAGAGCGTTTTCTGTTTACCTCTTGTACACAGAGAATCTCAGTATCTGACGATACACTGCTGAGACTTCCCTGCGACTGCTTCGGCACATTTTCTGCTTTCGTGTAGCTGACACTGACACCTATTGGCTATTAACTGATACTACTGCCTAACCAGGACACTGGCAATGAATAACACAGTACTATAATTTCCTTATTAAAATAACACTTCCTTCACATTAACGCATATTAGACATACAGAAACATATTAAACACTCTTTTAACTTACAGAACATCACAGAAATTATCCTGTTTAATGCTCCTCGCGTGGGTCATTGCGCCACAGTTGCTTGAAGTCCAGGGTGAAGTTTCACAGTCAGTGATGCCATGTCTTCTGCTGGTGTTGGTCCACCAGTCTTCAAGAAGAAAATGAGACACCAGACCAACAATCCAGACGAGCTGAAGCAGCTATCAAAGCAACCTGGGCTTCATAACAGCAGCTCCACAGGCTGAGCTGTGACACGTTCTTTATTCTAATATTCTAGTAGTTTGAGATATGGAGGTTTGATTTCCTTGAGCTGTAAGCCGTAATCATCAAGATTAAAACAAGAAAAAATCACCTGAAATATTTCACTTAAAATGTCATGAATCTAAAATATATAAAAGTTTCTCTTTTTGACTTAAATTACAGACAGAAATGAACTTTCTCAGCATATTCTAACTTTTTGAGATGCTCCTGTCAGCCTGCTTCATTTTATGTTCTTTTTTATTACTTTGTTTTAACTTGTGCACGATTTTCCTCTGGACATTCCCACCTTACAGGCTCAAAAAACTGTATTTATGAATATAGCAGCTTCCCTGGTGCACAAGCAGAATGAACCGTTAATAGTTTGCGCTGTACGCTCCCTCGTCTGCTTCTGGCCCCGTGCTGTGACACCCGGCCCGAATTTTCCTTTCAGAACGGCCTTGTGTTCATCCACTAACTGGGCTAACAGGAAACACTGTTCCTCTGTCCAGCTGGGCTTTCTCGCCCTTCTTGGTTTTGGTTCCGTGTTTGATCCATTAAAACCAACATTCAAACCACCACTTAAATAGAAACGCCAGCAATCAGGAACAATTTTTATCATTCAGAGCCAATCAGACACCTTATAGGAAATTAACAGCTTTGGTTAATAAAAAACAGGATTTATATACACATAATGTATATATATATACTCCGCCACCCGCCCAGCCGCTATCCATTTAAAACATAGTCGGACTTGGCTCTAGCAACATTGCCCAGCAACATTGCCCAAAAAGTTGCCCCGTGCATCATCAGCTTTAATTGTTTGTGTGATCACGCTTACAGAAGGTTGTGACAGACCCAAATCATCACCGCTGCTTTGTTGCCAAATATCCTAATGTAGTGATTCCTTTCATTCCTGCCTGTGTCGGAGATGTTAGCGTGTATCTAAGATCACGGTCAAACACCGCGGTGAAGTTACTTTTAAGTTGGATATTCGACAGACATTCACCAGGATCCGCTGACGGCTTCTTACTCAGTTCACCCAGTGTCGGCAGTATAAGTGCGGGTAGCTCATCTCCGTCAGCTCGCTTTTAACCACCAGGGGTCAGCTTAGGGACCATCAATAAATTACAATTGCTAAAACCGTGTTATGGGAAAATCATCATTTATTTTAATAGCTTCCATGTCATGTGACCTACCGACTCTAAACCAATGCCAAATTATTGTAATACACTAGGGGAATCAGACACACCTCTTTATATTAGATTTGAGTACATATTTTATTTTATATTAATATTTATTCAAAATTTATTTATTTTTTCAATGGCTTCCAAGTCATGTGACACAGGGACTTCAAACCAATGTCGAATTGTAGTACTACACTGGGCAAATGAGACATACCTCTTCATGTTTGATTTGAGTGCATATTTTATTTTATATGAATATTTATTTATATTTATTTCTTCAATATTTTCCATTTCAAATGACTCAGGGACTCAAAACCAATGCCTAATTGTACTACCCGCTACACATATCACACACCTCTTGTACAACTGCAGTTGTACAACACAGAGTCAGTCATTTTCTTCCACAGCATTGAGCAGAGATCACTTTATTTACACAACGGACATTCCCAGTTTCCTTTCTTTGCCTCTTCATATTGTGTGCTGTCCATTTCCACACACTGAGCATGGAACCACCGTTCACAGCCATCACACCTGTGGACCTGTGGAATTGAAAAAAATATTTCATAACATATATATATATATATATATATATATATATATATATATATATATATATATATATGTTATGATTAATCAGACAGAACGGACCCAAACGCAACGCTACTGGTTTTCTCAGAGGTGTATTGAGGAAAAGGGGATGTTGAGGAGGCAGGGGACAGTCAGGTGAAGGACTGAGAGGGACGTGGGGAGCGGAGAACCGTAGAGTTGGCGTGCTTGGGGAGTTCCAGGGAGGACGAAGGGGGACCGAAGGCCGAGGTCAGGAGGGTGGCGGCTGGCGGACGAGCAAGGAGCGAGGGGGGACCGGGGAGCGCCGTGGAGGTGAGGAGAGGGGGAAGGCAGGCAGGCGAGCCCAGCTGACAAAACCGGAGATTGAGGTGAGTGGACCTGGCGGGAAAGCAGACAGACAAGGTTGAGTAACGGAGAAAGGGGAAGACAAGTCTAAGGCAGGTTAATATAAGCTTGAATGTAGTGGTGGCACCAAGTCTGGAGCCAGCGACGATCAAGCTGGAGATCGAGTAGAGAAGCCGGGTTAAAATACTGGAGGAGATGAGGCTGATAGGTGGCAGGTGTGGCGGGCAGAGGTGGAGGTTGATGAGTTCCAGGTGCGGGTAGTCAGCCGGGCTCTGGAGCAGGGAGAGGGAGGAAGCGCACACAGACACACAGAAGAGAGAGAGGGAAACAATATAGACTACACCAGGGAGAAGAGCACAGGGCACTCACCATCAGCCGGGCTGCCACCGTAACATATCTATATACATATATATATTTCAATGCCTGTTGCTTAGAGGTAGAGCGGTTGTCCACTACATGGAAGATGTATGCCCCCTCTTTATTTGCTCAGAAGGCCGTGTCATTGTTGTGCGAGTGTGTGTGAACGAGTATTAGTTTCTTTCTCATCCGCAGTTGGCACCTTGCATGTATTTCTCTGCCATCGTTATATGAATGTGTGTGTGAATGGGTGACTGTTTTTATTTAGTGTAAAGTGCTTTGAGTGATTTATTACAATGCTGTTAGTTGAATTTTCCTCAGCCATACTCAAGTAGGTCTACATCACAATTAAACATGATATCGCTGCTTCACAACTCACCCAGTCTGTAATGGGGGGTCCAGATCCTGGAGGCCTTAAGGCTGCACACATAGCACAGCACGAGTGCTCATCAAAGACTGAAAAAAATAATTACAATATATTATTTATTTAATTAAAGTATATTGTAGGTATACTGTACGCATGATTTACAGCATGTACCTGATGCTTCCAGGAGTTGGAGAGCTAGAGCTCTCCTCTCCCATGTCATGTGCGTTTTTGATGTTTCAAATCTAACACCTGGCATCAGAGGGAAGGCCTCCATCACAGGGTTTGCCATCTAAACACACAACACCCCTGTTACAGTGTGTGTTTCTTCTTCATTGGATAGTAATACAACAGATACAACTAACATGGGAGGTACATTATAGAGGACAATCACCCGTGACAAGAATGCTTCACAAAAATACTCTAGAAAGAGATTTGGTTCACATAAAATTGTTTTTAACATAAAAAATCAAATGGTCCAAACAAAATCTCCTTAGCTTACCTCAACAACAATCACACCACAGCTGCTTCCGTCTTTTTGAACTGGGTGGCACATAACTCCCCCTTTCCACTTTACATCCACCCAGTCTGTTTTGCTGTGGCATGTCCTTCTCATCCTGAAGTATTCCCTGAATAAGTAAACTTTAAACAGATACAGTGTGTAGGTCAAAAGATAATATCCACTCACAGACATTTGGTACCACTAGTGAATGACCAATGTTTGTATTCATCTCATCATTGCAAATGCTTGAGGGACGGGGAGAGGGCAGTCATAAATATTAGGCTACTTTATATAAGTAATAAATTAATTTCTAAAGGAAGCTTAAGAACGCTACATTCCCATGCCAAATTCTTGTCAACTTTAATAGAGAAGCCACAGAAAGCATCCTTACTGTAAACCTCACCACCTGGCATGGGATGTGCATGGCCCAGGACAGGAGGGCTCTGCAGTGGGTGATTATAACCGCCAAGAAGATCATTGGTACCCATCTACTGATCATCAGTGATATTGGTGAGGTGAGGTGTCTACAGAGCCAATAAAGGACAGTACCCACCCAGTCTACAGCCTGTTCACCCTGCTGCCTTCTGGGAAGAGATATACAAGTCTCTGCTGTCATACCACCAGATTGCAGGCCAGCGTTTCCCCAGGCTGTTAGACTTTTCTAATTTTAATTCAAATTCATCCTCAGCACTGCTCCATGCAAAATATTTCACTATTTTATGAGTGTTCTGCACTGAATAGCGTCCGCTTTGTAGCAGAAGGGTTTTGGATTGAATTTTACAACCCTATTAGTGATATAACAATTAAATCTACCTTGTACACTTCAACACCAACTTGTCATTATTGCAGGTTTCAAAACTCACCTTAGACATATTTGTAATCAATTTTTTTTTAAAAAGCTTAAATGTTGATTTACTTTATTCTTTTAGCAGCCCGTTTAGAGTCCTCCAACTCAGATGACATGGGGGCTGGATCCATCAGGGATACTGTACTGGTTTTAGCATTAATGTACTGTAACAGAAAAAAAGGAAATGTATGTTAGTCACAAATGCTTTTCGTTTCATTGCTTTTCAAAAGTGAAATGGTGTACATTCAAAGACAAATAATACAAAATAATAAAATAACAAATCACTAACAACAGAGTTACAAACCAGAAAGTTCCAGTGGTTGTTGTTGACAAGCACAAATGACAGAACAGCTTCATAGTTGTCAAAGTTTACCTACAATTGTATGAAATACAAAACGATGAAAACAAACCTACAGACTTCTAATGACAAATCCATAGTTATCCACTGACTAATGTGTTTTCATGCCCTTTCTTTTTGTATTTAGGGACTTCTTTAGAGAACTGTTGGTAAGGATATCCCATAGAAAGACATTTACTTTCAACCAAAAGATTAATGAGGGTATTTTTCCTGGTGAGCACACTCTGAACGAGGAACAAGGATAAAGTAAAGCATTATCTCAATTTTGTAATTGTTTGTAATGAAGACTTGTTGATTCTAAGCCCATGTTTTACTGTATGTCGATAAATGAGTGTAAACTTCCATTTCCCAACCCCACCACACACCATCACCGCGCACAAACAAAACAAACCGTACAAAACACATACAGCACATTACCTTTGGTAAACTGTGACGGGTTAGCTCAGTTCTGTCACCGAACAGTCTCCCACCTGCAGTGTAATGACTCATCAAGAAGATGGTGTCCACCACACTGAATGTATGGGCAGCAACATGAAACAGGGCCTCAATAACCTGGCATAAACAACACAATAATTAGCCAGTTATTACACATTCCAAAATGTGTGGAACTTTCCTTTCCGAGTTTCGGAACATTCCTTGATATAATTCTTAAAATGTAAATACAATAAATCCTACATTGCAGAGTGAATCTTTATATACTTAAAATACACTGTCACGTGCTGGTTACTATTGACGATCTGGGTATTGAAAGAACAAAACTTTAAATAAATTTTGAAGGAAGGCCTTATTTTATGAAAACAACAGAACAACATTTAGAATTGGGCATTTTTCTGTTTTACCATGTAGTGTTTTTCTTCTTCTATTTATACCATGTTATATAGAGTATTCACAAGCTGTTTTGTACTTTATACCTAACCTTTAAGGTTTTGAGGATGAACGGCCTAGTAGCTGTACCTTTACAACAATGTTCCCATTTATTGTAAAATGTATGTCCAGAAAATAAATTTACATGATAAATCATATGGATCGCTTTTTGGAAACGCAGACCAAAATTCATATTATACTATATTGCTTCATGTCTTTTCTCCTGCACTTTTCCCCAGTCAAGCCTATACCAGACTTATTTTTTTGGTAAAATATTTATTATTTCAAATATATTTACCTTTTTGTCTTTATCTGGTTAATCCTGATCCACCTTTTTCCCTCTTCTCTTTACTTTTGCAGCATGTGGGCTCTTGGGCTTTGATAGGGTTTTGGGTGGATTGAAGTACTTTGACTTGGACCTGGAGTGACCAACAGAGCTGTCCCGCTTGTTCCATTGTTCTTCATGGTCATCATCTGGCCTGCTAGAACTTGCAAAGTTCTTATCCAAAATCTCCATTGGCAAATTATGTTGCCCAATGTGCTCTATATATCTTCTTTGGATTGAGGCAAACATTTTGGAAATGAACTCTGCTGGTCTAAGGTACCTTTTCTTTAAAAGGATGGAGTGTTTGACCAAACCAGAGCTCAACATGACAGTTGGTATCCCTAGTTTTGGCGCTTCCATCTGTCTTACAGGTCGTGCTTTTTCCATGCCGTGACAGATCCCCTGCGGTAATATCCCCATGTAGTTTTTTAACAGCACATCGATGACACCCGGACAGTGGTAATGGTTTTTAATGCCAACTGCATCATCTGAGAGGATGTCACACTCAGCTCGGTCCCGTCTGACTTGAAAAGCACGTGTGAAAAGTGATTTTCCAAAAATACTGTCTGCAGCTTTCCTCCTCTCCAATGACATGTCCACTTTCTTCCAGCTTCATGTTCTGGGTTTGCAAAACACACTTGTTGAGGTACATTTTGCTCTGGTTTACCAAATGAGTGTACTCCTCTGCATCACAAAGCACACACGTGATAAAAAACTTCAAGGGCCACCTGCATACTTGTGCAGTTGAGGAGGTAAGCAGAACTGAATGCGGCAAACTCATGTATGCCTCTGTCTCCTGTTTTTTTGCCAAATGCTTGGGATACAGCCTTCATGATATGGGCAGAGCACAAATGCAGCACAGTGAAGTGGGGAATAGGTTCACTTTGTCCAGACAGTATATCAAATGCTCTGGCAAGGTACACTGAAATATTCTCCTTGTTGAAGGAGATGAGCACACTGTTAATCAGAGCCCAGCTGTAATCGCTCTCAACTTGTGCTATTTGTCTTTTTGTTGTGTGAGACATCTTCCTTGTGAATTCCATGAGCCAATGGGAAATAGATGGAATAGAATGGCTGTTGGAAATCAGCTCTGTGACAGGTAAGGCAGGCTTGTCTTTGCCCACGCCTGGCAAAACGAGAGCATAATATAACACTTCGCTTATTTTGATCCGCCAGCTGTAGCATCAAGGTAGAGGGTAATGGGTGTTGGTCTTCTTAGGTGTTCAGCAAGAATCTTTATTCCAGTTTCTGTGTGTAAATGTACAGCAAAGGACTTATTTGTAGGTGCTGAAGATGCCTTTTGATGATGCGTGACTGCTGCTCTCTGCGATTACTTTTTGAGTCAGCATGAGTTCAAGCATCACCTCGTTATGCAGCCTAGCACTCTTCCTCACTTCAGAGGATATTTTTTACAAGACATCCTTGGTGAGGCTTCTAGTTATGTTCCCAGCCATGATCTCTTCAACAGGTGTCTTTTTCAGCATACAGTAATAATAATTACTGAGCTTTGGCAATCTTTCCTCTTCGCAGCTATTTTGCTGGTCTAGATCGCGTTTGATTTTTCCCATTACGCTTCACTTTAAAGGAAATATTTTTATCCTGTGATTTTGGTCTGTTTTTTCTTGGAGAAAACGTAAACAGCCTTGCATCCATCAAATGTACATTGAGCTGAGGCACGGAAAAATGAGGAATTCTTTTACTGGCTATCGCTTGTCTTGACATGCTGATATTTAAAAGCAAGTGTACAGCATGGATTTTTTTTCAGAAATGCATGATAAAATGTATCGGTCCAGGGGGGAATGAGTTTTGTACCCCCATGTTTAGGTTTAATTTTGTTCCATTGTTTTCTTGTTATCCCAATTTTAAACACTTTTGGTCCTGCTTTGCACTTTCTGTAGTCAGTTTGCTCAAAGTGATCATCTGTTTTTGTTCTCAGTTTTCTCTTTCCTTTCCCACTTTTACTTTTAGGAAGGACTTTGTGATTTGTCTGGCCTAAAGTCTTTTTATATGCATCTATGTCCTCTTCCCGACTCTCTGTGTCAGGCTGCAGCTGTGTGGTACACGTTTTGCTCTCATCAGGTGTACTGTCCCTGTCTTCTTCACCTGTTGCTCTTCTTCCTTGTCCGTGTCTTTATCTGGTTTGTCAGTTACTCTGCTCTCTTGTCTGTTACTTGTCTGCAGAGCTTTGCTCCTTGTGTCCTCTCTCTTAACTTTGTCATGTCCGGCTTTTTTAGCTGTCTCCTCAAGCCTTTCTCTCTCAGTGACTTCTCCTCCTAAACATAAAAATATCCCAAAAGTAATTAATCTAATTACTAAAGTAATTAAAAATATATCAGACCTAAAAAACATAAGCAAATCAAATTTTTTATTCAACCACAGTGAATAAATATGTTTAAAAAATAATGACATTCTTGGTTATGATGGAGACTAACCCAATATTTTGACATTAAATAGCATTGAATTTGTGAAGTTCTATTAATTCACAATTTCTATTCTTTTACTCTCTTTTTTTTATTTCTATTAATTACATCCAAATTGCTTTAGTCTGATGTAGTCTAACCACATATTAAGCTAACATTAACAACAACAACTTAATTGTAACAGTACCTGCATTAAGCACCTCTGTCCGGACTGCTCGTCTGTCTTCAAACCATATGACTTTCAACCACTTTAGATGATCTTTGTTGTTGTTTTTAAACAGAGTAAGTGTGACTGAGCTCCACTGTTCAGGTGTAATATTTACCTCAGTAAAACCATGAAAAATGAAAGACCTGATTATAACATCTCTACCTCCAGCTTTTTGCCAGAGATCTGTCCTCCTCTGCCTTTTTTGAAACGCCCCATGTTGTTTTTAAACAGCAAACTCCTTTTCCATGTGGTCTATTTTTCTACACTGTCTTCTACCTCGTTCTTCTTCTCTGCAAATTATATGAGTACAGGTGCATTATCACCGCCTACTGCTCCTGGGGATATTAGTCAACCTGAATCATTGTACAAACCTACCTCAAAATTGTTGAAATTTTGTTTTATTGGTGTGTTCTTCAAAAATGTCCTGGTAATAAACAAACAGTTGTGTAAATCACAAAAAAATTGCCCATAAAATAAAGAAATTTAATAAATAAATATTAATGTAAAATAAAATATGCACTCAAATCACACATAAGGAGGTGTGTCTCATTTGCCTAGTGTATTACTACAATTCGACACTGGTTTGAAGTCCCTTTATCACATGACTTGGAAGCCATTGAAAAAAAATCATTATTTTGCATGAATTATTAATTAATATTAATATAAAATAAAATATGTACTCAAATCTAAAATGAAGGGGTGTGTCTGATTCCTGTAGTCTAGTACTACAATTCGGCATTGATTTGGAGTCTGTAGGTCACATGACATGGAAGCTATTGAAAAGAAGGCATTATTTTCCATAAATTATTAATAAATATTCATATAAAATAAAATATGTACTCAAATCTAAAATGAAGGGGTGTGTCTGATTCCTCTAGTATAGTACTACAATTCGGCATTGATTTGGGGTCTGTAGGTCACATGACATTGAAGCTATTGAAATAAATGATGATTTTCCCATAACACGGTTTTAGCAATTTATTGATGGTCCCTAAGCTGACCCCCGGTGGTTAAAAGCGAGCTGACGGAGATGAGCTACCCGCACTTATACTGCCGACACTGGGTGAACTGAGTAAGAAGCCGTCAGCGGATCCTGGTGAATGTCTGTCGAATATCCAACTTAAAACTAACTTCACCGCGGTACTCTTAAGCCTCTTAAAAGTCCTCGTCCCTGCTCCTAACAATTGACCTTAAGAGCTCTTTTAAGGCTTAAGATGCTTTATGAATTACTTTTTTCTTTACTAGGATTTTTTCTTTAATTTTAAGAGTAAACGCCCACTTTTCTAAGAATTTTCTCACGTTACTAGGAGCTGCTCTTAGCCTTAATATTCTTTGTGAATACGGGCCCTGCATTCTAACACATGCTGTTTAAAGTCCTACCTGAGCTCCACAGCAGCAGCAGCACCAACAGGTGATCCATGTCCAGGTAGACCGTCTCTCTGGCTGTCCGCCTGCTCTCTGCTCTGATCATCACGTGCTGCCCTCAGTGCAGATCTGTGTACAGGAAGAGGTGGAGCTTTACTGGAACACAGAACATTCAGCTGGCTTTAGTTTCACACGGAGGAGTCCAGGGCCCGTATTCACAAAGAATCTAAGAGTCCTCTCAGAAAACTCTTATCTTAGCTTAAAAACTTTTACCTAGGAGTCTCAGCTTAAGAGCTATTCAGGACTGATCTGAGAGCAGCTCTGAGCAAGGAAAAGACAAAAACTCTTATCTTAGTGAGGAGGCGGGGTTGACCCCGTTGCTATGTATGACGCAATCTTTTGAAGACTGTGATTGGTTGGTTGTCCAAGAAGGAAAAAAAAGAGTGATTCTAGTGTAGGTTATATTCTAAGCCTTTACTTTGGAAATTACATGTGTAATATTTCCTATTTGACCGTTCTCTCCTCACTCACACACACACACACACACACACACACATTGTAAATGTAGGATATAAATCCTGTGTTTTATTTACCATGCTGTTAATTTCCTATCAGGTATTTGATTGGCTTGGAATGATAAATTTAAGATTCTATTTAAGTGGTGGTTTGAATGTTGGTTTTAATGGATCAAACACGGAATTAAAACCAAGCAGGGCGAGAAAGCCCAACTGGACCAGTTAGTTACTGTGGTTTTCACAGTAACTCTTTCATTACTGTAATTATCCATTAAATAACAATGTGTTACTGTGTATTAGTACACTGTGACTGACTGTGCACAGACACAGAACATTACTGTGGATCGTTCCTCCCTGGAGACACACAAGAGCTGATTAGTGGTAATGGATACTTGTTAATATTTCCTGCTGCCAGGGAGTCCTGTACAGATTTCTCCTCAGCTGTCAAGGTTTGTGGAGCGACATACAGGGTCCACACAGGGCCCACAGGCAAGACACTAAAACCCCAAACAGAAAATCCTCCCCCACAACCAGTGTTGGGAAAGTTACTCAGAAATCCCAATCTCTCCAGGTTCTTTATATTCTTTCTTACTGTGGCTCTTAGCCCTGGAATGAACTCTGGCTTAAGATTGGTGCGCTAATTACCTTAGCTGCTTTTAAAAAAAGAATATCTGACATTCTGACAGACGTATGTACTCGTTTTTAATTAATGATAGATAGAGCTTTTTTTTATTTTAATTTTTTTCTATGTAAATATTTTGTAAATCTGTACATTCAATTTACGTAATGTAACGTTTTTCAGCTTATGGTTGAAAAATTGTGTTGTATTTGTGAATATTTCTATTGAGTGTTGATAATTATCCAAATAGGCTATTTAAGGGAGACACTGCTTTCACAGTAATTAGTTACACATTACTGCCCAACACTGCCCACAACCAAAAAAATTAAATGTTCAAACAAACCCAGAGTGGGTGGAGGGAGGTCAGGAGGAGGGCAGGAAAATGAACAAAGTCTTCAACAGCAAAGTCAGGAGAGGAGGCCACAGGCAGGGGGGCCTGCAACCGGTGACAGGGCAGCTGAACTGGAGTCCAGTGGGGGCCATGTCAGCACTGCAGCAATGTTTGTGTCAACTCGCTTTAAAATCAATATCTGCACTCGTAACATCTTCTGGGCCCCACCTTCAATCAAAGGAGAAATGAAGGAAATCAGATTCATCAGTCTTATTAGCTGAGCTGTGAATTCACAATACATTGATCCTTAGTTTCTGCTTTGAAGAAATATTCACAGACAAAGACTTGGTGGTAAAAGAAACGTTTATTTAAACTTAAATGTTAATAACAAGTGAATAAAGCCAATAAATGAGGTTTTACTAAGAGTTACATGACGTGAAACCAGAATCAACTCAGTCACTTTAGAAATGATTATTCAGTTTGGCCACAAACTGATTTATAATGAACTCTAATTCAGCTCTCCTCAGACCTACATTCACGGCCTCCCAGCGAGGCGTTGCTCTCTGGAACACAGTGAAATAATAAAGCAGACAAACAGAAGAGTAACGTAGTGGTGAAGAAACAAAGGAGAAAGAGGCCGGACCCCCGTCAGATAGGGCTCGTATTGGAGGAGGAGGAAAGGTTTTCATGTTCAAACTGTTGTACGCATCATAACGAATAATCTGTGGTTTCTTCTGCATTTATGGAACTATATAATGTGATATGTCACCACAGTCACACACTTCCCTTCACTATGGTCAAATTTATAGTGATTACAACATAAAAACAGGGTTTACATCAAGCATCCATCACAGACATGTTATTTAAAGCTAACTCAGATTTAAAACTACGTTAACCATAAACTTCCTAACTACTGAACTATCAGAAGCACAAACTCAACACTGCTAAAAATGGCAGCAGACTCAACAGTTGGTTTGATCCTACATGTACTAACTCATCTGACACTAACAACAGAAATGAACATTAACTGTGGCCACTAGGTGGCAGTGTGGTTACATGGAGAAACAAGCTGTTAAACTTTCAACTTCTAATTAGCTCAAATTTGATGCTCCAACCATCAGAACTGCACTAACCATCAAAGAGCATGTGCTGAGTGAGATTACTGCATCACTGAGCCACTGATTGGACATTAATTCACACTTCAACTCTTCCCAAGAGGGCCGTGCAGAGACCTTTGGAAGGGCTGGTGCTCAAAGTATGAAAAGGGCACATGGAACAAGGATTTAAACAGGACTCTTCTCAGACTATTGACATAGAAACATATCATTATGTATTCCTTGTTGACACACATATACAGATGCTTCTGTATCGATACATCAGCAAATGCTGTGACACAAAAAGAAACAGGGACTTCCCAACTCTACATTTAAAACACTGAGGGCTGACTTAAAGGGAACAGCTGCTGTTGAAGGGTTGCTATGGATGCGGCTGCTGCTGTTGTTGTGTTGTTGCTGATCCTACTGGAGGTGATTTGTGACTACAGATATTAAAACAACTATAGGATATATATTAGCTGATTAAACAATTATGTGACCATAAAAAGATTGTTGAGTGTTTGGGACCAGCTCACAGTGACTGAGCTGCTGTAATACTGCAGCATCTACCAAGGCTGACAACACAAAGGTGTGTGTTTGTTGCTTGCTGTGTGTCTACAGGATGCAAAATTGTGATGATTTTATATATTACATTGTGAATCTGAGATATAGTCCCAAACACTCAACAATCTACATGTTTTCATGGAAATATATCGTTATGTATTCCTTGTTGACACACATAATTGTTTAATCAGCCAATATATATCCTATGTTTGTTTTAACAATTCATACATTTTTCTGAAATCTTATATCTTATATAGATATATATAGAGGCGGTCTTTTTGGACTTAAGAAAGGCATTCGATACAGTAAATCACCAGCTTCTCATCAGCAAACTATCTAATTTTTCTCTTCACACAAATACAATGGCATGGATTAAATCTTACCTTAATGACAGACAACAATGTGTTGCGGTCAACAATATAAAATCATCCTTAAGACCTTGCAGCATTGGAGTGCCACAAGGTTCAATTCTGGGCCCCCTGCTGTTTACATTATACATTAATGACCTGCCAACTGTGTGTAAGGCTAAAATGATTATGTATGCTGATGATACGGTGCTATATGCACATGGTAAAACTGCAGAAGAAGTCGCTCAAAAACTGACCAAAGAGATGAAGAAAGTTTCTTTGTGGCTGAAAAATTCATGCCTTACCTTAAATCTAGATAAGACTGTTTTGATGTTTTTTTACAAATCATTATAAAATACAAAATTGCCCTAATATCTTAATTGATGGACAAATCATTTCAAATTCAGAGCAGGTAAAATATTTAGGTGTCATACTGGCACCAAATTTAGCCTTTAAAAAGCATATAAAAAAGTTAACAAATACAATCAAATTTTATATGGCACAATACAGACACATTCGAAATTCCCTTACAATTGAGGCCTCGGGAGCCTATTTAAATGCAATGATTGTTCCACACTTTCTTTATTGTATGACTAGTTGGTCACAGGCATCTGCCCTCAGGCCACTTGAGTCATTATATAAGCGTTCTTTAAAGATTCATGATAAGAAAGCTAGACGATTCCATCACTGTCATATTCTTGTAAAATACAAATTTCTCAGTTTTGAAAACCTGATAGTCCACACAAATCTGTGTTTGATGTATAAGATCCTCCATGATAACACTGCTCCTCCACTAAAAGAGTTTATATCTCTGGGCTCTGAAACAACAGCTCGAGTCACCAGATCTACAGGCGAATGCAGGATCCCTAAACACGCAGGACAGCATTTGGAAATTCTGCTTTTTATTGTGTGGTTGCTCGTCAGTGGAATATGTTGCCTACAGAGCTGATAAGAAGCACAAACTTTTATACGTTTTCACGTCTTGCAAAGAAATGGCTTCTGTCAAATCAAATGTGCACCCACATGTGACTGATGTTATGTATGTGAAGACTTGAATTTTTATTGATATTTATTTGGTCAATGTAAATTTCATTATTCATGTATGTATGATGTATTATGTATTTTATATAACATCAGCCTGCCCAGGGACTACAGGTGGAAATTAGCTCTTGAGCTAAAACCTGGTACAATGCATCTCTCCTCTTGAGGTTAATGTTTATTGTACGTTGTCCCTGTTTTCTAAATAAATAAAAATTTAAAAAAATTTAAAAAAATCATATTTCTTCTTCACTCTTTACTTTGATGTCAGGAATATTATTTATTTTACATCGACACTGACATTTTTTATGTATTTCCAGTTATTGAGTTTTTTATTGTAGTTGAGCTGTTGTAAACATACTGCTGCTGTCAAATGTAAATATAGTCAATACTGTTCTGAATTGAATGATAATCTTAAAGGGCTGAAGGCTGTAAGTCGGATGAATAAGCTTAGAATTTTACCAATGTTGTTCTACTTATTTTAAGGCACAAGGATTTAATAATCCTAGTTCAAGTGCAAAGATTTTAGTCAGATTACATAGAAAAGATCAGACCTCTCGACGCCCGTGAAACTTTTCTCCCCCAAACAGAATGAAGTGAACAGAGCAGCTTAGTTTATAGTGTAGAAGTAACGTTACCTTCGATGTGTCTGCGTGTTAGCCGCAGCTGATGTTACTTCTACAGGCGACACACAGCGATAAACAAACAACTGTGCTGCTCTCTTTGCAACAATCCACAACAAGCAGATTGCAGCAAACCCCTCTTAGCGGCGGAATCGAAGGCGTCCTGTAGGAAGAGCTGCCGAATCACTAACGTGTCTGAACGGGAGGACTCGTCACGGATGAGGTCATCAGGTCAAAGGTCATCAATTGGGTCATTTTATTTACCGCAAAATTATTACGAATTAATTTTACTGATAGTTTCATCGGACAGACCTTCACAAAAGGACATTTACAACTTTTAAAATAAATAATATGAAGGAAATTTTGGGTTTGAAAAAAGGGCACTTTGGGCAGCAAAGGGCAAAAGGGCAGGTGCTCAAGCACCCGCTGCACCCCCCTCTGCACATGCCTGCTTCCCAAGACACTTTATTCAGGAATGCATCTTGAGGATTTCTGTCCATCTGCTGAGTTTCTTCTCCGACTTCACCAGAGTGAGAGAAGTCATCTGAGACGTCCCAGAGAGAGAGATCAGAAAGGAAGGGCTGATGTTTATTCAGTCTTCCAGGTGAAACTCCAGTCTCCGTCCCCGGGAGAGATCCTCCCTGGATTGTTCATGTTCAGCTTCTCCTTGTTTTTGGAGCCAGCTGAATCCAAAGACACAAAGGAGTCTTTAACTGCTTTCAGTCCTGTACTTCATCTTGTTATCAGGACAGAACACAGACCTCTGGAGGGTCAGAGAGTACCAGGTGTGGAAAGAGGCAACGTGGCTCTTTGAGCAGTGTGGAGAGGGAGTCAGCTTACAGATACAGAGGAAAGAAGCAGAGGAAGTGTCTCTGTAACTCAACAGACTGTCGGAAACCTCCAGCCAGAGTCTTCAAGCTGAGATGAGCTCCTTGGAGGTCCTACTCTGCTCCCTGAGCTCCTTCCTCTTCAGTCGGCCCTCCTTCAGCTGCAGAAACACCCAGGTTATAATAATCCAGCTCAATGTCCTCCTGCCTGCCCGGCTTCTGCCCCCTGCTGGCCTGGAGAGACATGACAGCACACATGAGAGTTAGTGCATCACTCCTCCTCTTCTTCAGGTCAGTAAACACAGACCGAGAGCTTCATCTCAGTCCTCTAAACAACAGACATGAGTCAGTACCTTCTGGTAGAAACAAAGGGCAGCGATCACCAACAGCAGAGTCAGCAGCAGGACGACCACTTTGATGAGAAGACCTGTTGGATCTGATCAAACACATGGACAGTCATCACATCACACACCATCATGAGTCCATCAGCTCCCATTAAACACAAACTGTAGTGACCTGAAATCTCCCAAAACCACTTCAACATGGAGCTGTGTGATTCTGTCTGTCAGTAATCTCTATCAACAGATATCTGGATGCAGAATCTGGAGGCAAGAGACAAGGTTTTGGTATCGAAAGCTTCCTGGTTTCGGCTTGTAGTCCAGGTAGTATCGACCAGTCGCGTTTAAGCAGGCTTTGGCTTGGTGTCTGATTCTGACCCCTAAAAAAAACAGGATTTGGGTGAGACTTTTATATGTGGCCTGATTTTCCCTACCACACTAGGATGCAGGACCTCTGCATCTCAGTGTGGGAGTTAAACATACTGAGTCTTTTCTCACTGAATCCTGTGAGCAGCTCCATGCTAACAACTCTGCAACAGAGCTTCATGGTGTCGGTGGCTTCAAAAACTGATCCCTGCTTTTCCTAACTGCAAATCCCAGAGACAAGATGGCTCCAGATAGTGTTAGCTGGGTGTATGGAGGACCATAATGCAGAGTTGACTGCTTCGTTCAACCAGCTCCCTGTTTGTCAGGAGGCAGCGAGGACAATGAGAATGTCGTCAACATACAGCAGATCTCCTCATTATTTCACCAATACAACAACACTCGCAACATTCAGGAAAAAATGCTGCAGAGAGAAAAAATATTCAAATACAGAAAGGATGCAAGTAGCACAGAAGACAATTGAAACTGTTTCCAGGGAAAACTAAAATGTGACAAACACACTTCGGATGGCAGGGAAACCCCACCAAAAGGTACAAGTCAGCTCAGTTTCCAGTGCATTTGTCAGGGTTAGTGGTGGTGAGGTAGGTTGGTGGACCCAAATGCAGGAAGCCAGGCATAAGATGTACAGTTTGAAGGCTTTATTAACAGAAACTGAGGGCGAGCACACTTACATACAGAGTGGCTGAGCAGAGTGAATCCAAAAACATAGTCCAAGAAAGCAAAGGTGATCCAACAGAAAAAATCCAGAAACAAGTGTGTAATCCAAAATCAAGGTTAACAAGGCAGGCAGAGAGACAGCAGGGGAAACAGAGAGACTAGCAGGCAGATTACTGAGGGGGGACGAGATAAAACACAAGTTACCCAACACTGAACATCAGAGCAATATAAATAAACTAATACAAGCAGACAGATCACAAATAAACTAACAGCAACAAGGAACAGACAGAAGCTAAGGAAAACCAGAACTCAGACACAGAAGTACACAGACCAGGAGGGAAGACTTACGACGACATGAACTAAGGCTGGGTACACACCAAAGGATTTTTTACATTTTATAAGATAAAAACTAAAAATAAGAGAAAAACTCCTAGATTTAAACGTGTGGTGTGCCATGAAGTGACAAAGACAGCACACTACACACGAACAGATTTTCAACCCGAGTCTAGGCTGTGAACGCAGGAAATCTCGCAAAATCTGCACCATGACCGTGTCCTGACCCCTTTCGGGTTTGTCCCAAAAATAAGACCTAACATGAGTTTTGATTATAGCCTAAATAAACATTAAATACTGATCGTTGTATAGTTCTTCCTCCAGCAGGCTCGCAGGTTATCTGTACATTGTGTCAACAGCGTTGTTACACTCGTTGTGCTCTTTTCCCCTTTTTGTTTTCTTATGGGAAGTTACAGTCGTGAGTAGAGGGAAAGTGCAGCTTCAGGCAGATCCGCACGTTGCGCAGACAGATGTGACACTGCACAGATGACATGAATAAAATAAATATAAAAATTAGGTAAAAGATCATGACTTACCTATCCACAGCTGTGTTTTTCATAATAACAGACAGGTGACTTCATGAACAAAAATAGTGTTGTTTTTTGATTTTCATGTGTGTTAATGTTCATTGACAGTCAATGTACAAGACAGATACTAACTTAAGTATGTGGATGAATAATAACAAAGGCTACACAGAGACTAGAGCAGAATGAACAAAATCATAACTAAACAGATCATAACCACAAACCAGACACACAGACAGTACCAGACCAACCAGCACAAACATACAGAGTAAACTAGACACAAGACATGACTGAAACCCAAAACACAGACAAACTATATAACAGATACTGGACACAGGTAATAGACAGGACAGAACCCAAAACCCAAGCTACCATAAGAAAGTAAGTAATAAAGTAATAAGAAAGAATACTAGACCGACAAAAAACCCCCAACACTGACGTACAAGGAGAGGGCTGTGTCACAAAAGCAGAATTTATAAATCCAGGATAAGAGACAAAGCTCGGCTTGACATAGCCCGATCAGAGCATCCTGGCTTTATCAGTCTCACAAAGGCCAAACCAGGCTCAGAAGGTGCAACTAAGTCAAGCCAGGTGTAAGTAATTCAGATAAATGGGCGTCAACAACTTTCTTCAAGAGACCACGCTGTCGATCAGATTCATTGATGCTGAAATGGAAAAGACGTGAGCAGCACACTTTATTCTCTGTTACTCACTGAGTGTGAAGAAGGTTTCTGATGAGGAAAAGCACAGAATATAAAAAAAGAAAGAAAGAAACACGGCCGCAGAATTAAAACAGAGAAAAGTGTGGCAGACGATAGAAGGCCGACTTAATAAGTAAGCAGCTAAAAGAATCACTGCTCCTAACTGAAACTGTTAATTATGTTACCATAGTAACGTTATGTCAGACCTTAAAAGTGAGCATTGACCTTAATATGTCACTCAGCAAATGTATTAATTACAACCACTAATCAACATTCTGTCTATTCAATTCAGTTTTATTTATATAGCAGCACTTTCACAACAAAAGTTGTTCTTTCCCTCATAGTGTTTCCCTTTTAACTTTATTTTGAAATAATATTCAACGCTGAGATATCTGGGTGGGGAGTCTGGAGGTCCTCCCCCAGATGTTTTTGAGCATTAAACACTTAACTTTCTGACATCTGAAGAAATATTCTACACCAATTTATGGTGGAAATTATATATATAAATACTTTTATATTAAAAAATGTATATAAAAAGGAAACACAAAATGCAGCAGGTTCAAAACATAAAAATATAATGCAGAATCAGCAGCTTGTTCATTTAGCTTAAGTTTCTTTTTTGACCAATGCACATATCTTCTGTTTGCACTGCATGTTTTCTTATTAACCTTTCTTAAAGCCTTTTCAGTTATTTACCATTTTATATTGCAAGCAACATTTTGACAAATACTTTTAAAAAGTGTGTATATTTATTAGGCTTGGCAGAGAGGCTGGAGGTCTGTATGAAAATGGTGAACTTGTTTAGTCAATATGGATAACAGATAAAAAGTCAGTGTTGTGGTGCTCATAGAAAATACTGTCTGATATCTGTAAGTTGACCCTGAGGCTGTGGTCCTACAGTCTGACAGCCAGTCTGCTGATGTACTAAGTATAAGCACATGGTGAAGACTTCCTGCTGTGCTGTTATGTGTTTTACAAACTGTCAGATGTCTGAACTGCACACAGTTGAAAAAATTGACAAAACAGGACTTGGACTTAGATATGGAGATAAAAAGAAACTCTGAGGACTTTGGAAATCCAGCAAAGAGAAGTGATTTAGTGATTTAGTGTATAGATGTTCACTGTGAACCAAACTGTAACACAGTGTTTTGCTGTAATCATTGTTTTCTCTCCCAAACACGCAGTTGTTTCATGAATAAACTGCACAATATATCCTCCTTACTGAAGTAGGACTATAATTTGAGAGTATTATAAAATGACACAGGATCCTACAGAGTGTGTGTGAGTTTCTTGAGTGTCATATAATGTCCGCTGCTCACTTTTAAGGCTCAATATAACATTATAATTATGACAGTTTCAGTTAAGAGCTGTGAGATTTGTAGCTTCTCACACATTCAGTCAGTCCTCTGTTGGCTGCCACTTTCTTTCGCTGGTTTATTGCTGTACCCGCGTTACTTTTTCTTTTATTTATCCTTTTTTATTATTTTACGTTTAAGTGCTTCATTCCACATAAACTCGCTGATGCTCATTGTGTGCAAAGTCTGGTGTACGCATCTTCTCTAGTTATGAAACCCAATAACCCCAACCTACTATTTTAATACAGGCTACTGAAGAATATGCAGAACACATAAGAACATGGAATGACTGAAAAAAACACTTTGGTTCCTGATCGGCGTGACGCTGACTGAACAGATCAGGCACCAGGATTAACTAAGCCTGGCTGTTAGCCTGGTCTGGAGCATGCTAGCTGCACAGAATAAATCGCCATGGTAACTTATGTGCTACTGCGTTCCTGAAACCGAGTCAGGGCTTAATTCAGCCAGGATATCTGGAAAATCCCGGCTTAATCCCTTATCTTGCTTTTGTGCAATACCCCTCAGGAGTAAATACTAAGACATAAACACTGGACTGGGAACTAAGACATGGAACCAAAACACAGACTAAATAACAGATACCTAACTGATGAATGAAGAAACTCAGAACTGAATGGAAAAGATGACAGAACTAACATACAGATACAAAATCCCTCAGAATAAAAACCCAACAACGCAGCATTCAGGACAGGATCGTGACAGCGTTAAGGTCTCATGGCCACCATAAACACTTTAATTTCTGCATTCTGATGAATTTTTCTGCACCAGTTTATGTTGGGGGGTTTTTACTGTTTTTTACGTAAAGAGAAAAACAAAATTCAGGTGGGAGCTAACTATAACTTTTCTCATGTAATTTCATCCCTGCTGAGTCATGATTTAGTCTTCCCTCCTCTTTATGTCTATGTTTGAACAACCTCTTTACATGTAATTGTGGCACCTTCACACCATAATAATAATTAAATTTTAACATAGTTATTATCTCCTGTACTTTACTAATGTGTTTCAGAAGGTTTTCTGCTCATGGTCAAAACTTTCTGCACATGTCTAGAAAAAAGGCAGAATATTACCAGACTGATGGGGTGGGATGGCGCAATGGTTTAGACACGCCCGCCTTTGGTGTGAGAGACCCCGGGTTCAATCCCCACTGTGTCCCTGAGCAAGACACTTAACCCCTAGTTGCTCCAGAGGCGTGCGACCTCTGACATGTATAGCAATTGTAAGTCGCTTTGGATAAAAGCGTCAGCTAAATGAATAAATGTAATGTAAATGTAATGATGGCATCGTCTACCTGCCCTTTACCAAAGTCCTTATAGGCTACAAAACATCTCTGCCTGTACTCTGCTGTGCATTATGTTATTGATCAGCTGGTAGTAACATTATCCTCTTCAGACTGAACATGACCGACGCAGTATGGGACAGCATGTTGCATGTGCAACCGAAAGTAAATGAAATACTTTTGATCGGGCGGAAATCTCACCACAAATCCACATACATTTACTTAGAGGGCATTTACTCTCAGTCCCAAACAAAACCGGCTGCACTTCAGTTTTTAGATGTTTATGTTACAAAACTCAACCAGCTACGTTTACCACTTGTCACAGCTGTCTGGACCTTGCAGTATATAGAAAAAAGGTCTGGACTCAGCTGATAGCGTACGCCGGTGTCAATCAGCTGGGCCGAGTTGAATCTCTCTGTGAGTCTGTCTGATCAGTTACACATTTATGTGTGGCTTGACTGCGTGTGAAAAATGTCATTTGCGTGAGTCTCACAAGACAGCTTTTTACCTGACAAGAATTCTTATCACAATTTAATCTGGCAAGATCTCTTGGGATCTCTTGTCACAGCCTTAGTCAGAATGTGTCATGCCCTCCTGACCGTGACCCTGGATGGTGACAGTGTGTGCGTATGAGTAGCTTTTGTTTGTTTCTCGCCTTTTGGGTGTTTGTGGTGTGCTTGGTGGGTTTTGTTTTTTGTCTGTCTATTTTCTATTTTATGTTTCCGTGGAGTTGGTGGCTGTGGTCTCTGGCTCTCGGTAAGGCTGTGGCACACTTGAGCTTTTTCTCCCGTTTGGTGGGCGTGTCTCAGGTGTTACTCAATCAGCTGCTATAAATTTGTAAACACAACAGTGTTAAAACGAAGGAAAATTCAGTGCACTTGCATGCACAACAAGGTATTCAGGGAACCACCATTTCCGTTGAAAAAAAACCCACTGAACTCACTGTCTGCACTGAACTCATCCCTGCTCTGCATTCCCTAATCACCTCAAACTATTTAGACCTGGCCAGCTCTCTAGTCCTCACAGGACTGTTGTGTCCCCAGTTTACACCACACACATTTTATCTCAGTTAGTTCAGTATTTTGCCTATCTGCCTTCTAACCTCAACTTTGTCCTCTGTCTTCAGGAAGTCTCCCTGTCTCCTTGGATTACCTGTCTGACCCAGCCTGTCTGCATGAACATCTGGATCTTTGCCCCCCACCTCACCTCTCCAGCCAGTTCCCCTACATTTCCCTTCCCCATGGAACCTGGAACCAGCCCAGATTCCCCTCTTCACCACCTATCAGTCTGTCACTATACCAATAACCCCCTTAACTAACCTAAAGCACCATCAGCTCATGTCTGCTTTTGGGCACTGTTTCAGAGTCTGACCCCGTCCATGGAGAAGGACACAAAGATGTTGGGCTGAAGCATCATGTCTGTAAACACACACATGATGAAAGGTCTCATTCACCCTTTGCTCAACAAAAAGGCCCCTGAAAAAGTGATGTCACAGGTCTGACAGGTAAGAAACATGGAGCAGAGCGATGACAGACTGTAAAAGGAGGGACTGGACCCACCTGGTGGGACGTCCCCAACCACAGAGACAGACAGACAGACAGGTTCCTCCAGGTTTGTCCTGTCAGGTGAAGCTTCCAGAAACAAGCCCACCTCTCTACACTTTAGGACGTCACTGTCCTGCAGAACTTTACAGTTCAGTCCAATGGAAACCACTGAGACACTGAGACAGAGGAGAGGACACACTGGAGACATTACTGTCATACATGATGTCATGGATGATGTCACTGATGGGCTTACCTGAGCAGGCGAGATCCAGAATGGAGGCAGAGGAACTTGAAGATACACACTCCCTCAGAGCAGATCCAGACTGAACACAGTGAGACCTGAACCCCCACACAGGTCTGGTTGAGGACTCCTTTCTCTGTCCAACAGAAACAGCAGAGCCACAGTCCAGTTGTCTACAGACAAAAGCTGCTGTTTTCAGGGTCCAGAAAGAATTTTTCACTGGTCTCCAGTCTCCCTGATGTTTCAGCTCCAGTGTTCCTGCACAGCGACTGGCTCCTCCCACCAACCTTACAGGCTCTGAACAGAAAGCAGAGTGTAAGTGTTGCTGCATAAATACTTGTGTGTTCATGATGTACAGTTCATTATTGCTGTCATAATTTCATGTAATAAATAAATTTATGTAAAGTTAAAAATATAACGCATGTTATGAGCTAAAGGGTAAAATAGCCAGCTGAATAGTATGTGATCAACAGTGTATTAGGTCCATTTCATGCCTTTACGTTTTGTCCCGGAACTAACATTCTCTGTGTTACCGCTACAGTAGTAGTGCACTGCTTTTGGGTTCCAGTGGAGCAGATGGCTACAAGACTTTTTTAAAACTGCATTAAAAGTTGCAAATGTCGATGTCTGAAGTCAATGCAGTCAGTCAAATGGACTTCCAAGGGACTTTAAATGATTTAATAACCTCTTTTCACAACAAGCGGCCAACAAGGTATTTTACCACTTTGTCTTTATAAAGCTAGATGTTGTTTGTATTTCCTTTGCTAAACTATGTACTGTATAATGCATTGATATACACTGTATGTATTGTGTTCATTTATAAATGTAGTTTTCACGGCGCGTGAACAAAGCGTGGATGTATCAGAGACCAGACGTGCCTGAAGCAATTAAATGCCTGTTTCAAAGAACCGACATGTGTCTGTGTTGTTGTGAAGAGAGCTACACAGAGAGTCATCAGTAAAACAATAAAGTGAGTTTCATCAGAACAGAAATGAACCAAATCAAAGCTGCAGCTCCTCTTCTACCTGAGCAGGTGAGTCCAACAGCTTTTCCAGGTGAGCAGGTGTTTCTAGCTGAGCCTGAGCTTCTACAGTCCAGGAGAGCAGACTCATGGCCTCCACACTGGAACTCTTTGGTCCACATCGGAGCCTCCACTTCTCCATAGAGCGCCCCCTGGAGGACTGAAGGAGCCCCACAGCCCAGCTCCCTACAGACCACCTCTGCATCCTGCTGGTCAAAGTCAGCTTCACACACTGAGGACCACCTCTGGTTAGACTGGTTAGAGTGGTTAGACTGGTTAGAGTTCACCTCCAGTCTCCCTGAGCACAGACTAGTCCCGCCCACCAGCCTGACAGAGTCTGCAGAGATAATAGAAGATTAAAAAGAGATAAAGACACCAGATACAAAATAAAAAGATGTCATGAAACAACAATTCAGTGATTCAAACTGGACTCAGCACAACTCCAACATCAGTTCATCATTAACAACAGAACACATCTTTATACATCTGGGGCTTACCTGAGCAGGTGAGATTCACTATGGAGGAAGAGGAACCTGATCTTACACACTCCCTCAGAACAGATCCAGACTGAATACAGTCAGACCTGATCCACCACACAGGTCTGTCTGAGGACTCCTTTCTCTGTCCCACAGAAACAGCAGAGCCACAGTCCAGCTCTCTACAGACAACAGCTGCTGTCTTCAGGGTCCAGACAGAGTAATGGTAATCCACTGGTCTCCAGTCTCCCTGATGTTTCACCTCCAGTGTTCCTGCACAGCGACTGGCTCCTCCCACCAACCTGACCTCATCAGGCTCTGAACAGAAAGCAGAGAGTCATCAGTAAAACAATAAAGTGAGTTTCATCAGAACAGAAATGAACCAAATCAAAGCTGCAGCTCCTCTTCTACCTGAGCAGGTGAGTCCAACAGCTTTTCCAGGTGAGCAGGTGTTTCTAGCTGAGCCTGAGCTTCTACAGTCCAGGAGAGCAGACTCATGGCCTCCACACTGGAACTCTTTGGTCCACATCGAGACCTCCACTTCTCCATAGAGCCCCTGGAGGACTGAAGGAGCCCCACAGCCAAGCTCCCTACAGACCACCTCTGCATCCTGCTGGTCAAAGTCAGCTTCACACACTGAGGACCACCTCTGGTTAGACTGGTTAGACTGGTTAGACTTCACCTCCAGTCTGCCTGAGCACAGACTAGTCCCGCCCACCAGCCTGACAGAGTCTGCAGAGATAATAGAAGATGAAACAGAGATAAAGACACCAGACACAAAATAAAAACATGTCATGAAACAACAATTCAGTGATTCAAACTGGACTCACAACTCCAACATCAGTTCATCATTAACAACAGAACACATCTTTATACATCTGGGGCTTACCTGTGCAGGTGAGATCCAGGCTGAAGGGAGAGGAACCTGATAATACACACTCCCTCAGAGCAGATCCAGACTGAATACAGTCAGACCTGATCCACCACACAGGTCTGTCTGAGTGCTCGATTCTCTGTCCTACAGAAACAGCAGAGCCACAGTCCAGATCTCTACAGACAACAGCTGTTGTCTTCAGCGTCCAGAAAGAGTCAGGGTCAAACACTGGTCTCCAGCCTCCCTGATGTTTCAGCTTCAGTGTTCCTGCACAGCGGCTGGCTCTTCCCACCAACCTGACATCATCAGGCTCTGAACAGAAACAAGAGTCAGTAAAAGAAATTAATTCAAGAGACCAAACTGAAACTTGACTGAAACTGCTGATTCTGCTTCTGTGATTTTTTTCTTTCTCTTTTCTTTCTCTCTTTACCTGTTGAGGTGTGATTTCCTTCAGCCTGGAGTCCTGTGATTGGAGCACAGCCGTGGACAGAAAGAACAATCAGGTTGTTTTATAAAGAACGTCTCGGGTTACGTAGGTAACCCTTGTTCCCCGAGAAAGGGGAACGAGACACTGCTGACGACACTATGGGAACGCCTTTAGGCGTGGCAGGGCTGAATGGGAATGAAAACTACTCCAATCCTATTGGCTTAGTGAGAACGGTAGCATGTGACGGCGTAACCGTAGGCGTATATAAGCACGCCGGCACATAGGTACATTAGCTCTTTGCTGATTGTATGTTTGGAAGCCGGGAGCCCAGCCTTGGGGCAAGCGAAACACACCAGCCACTGGTCTGCCTTCCTCCAGCGGGAGGACCTCAGAGTGTAAATACTCAGTGCTCTGACAGGGCAGAAAAAATGAAGTCTCCTGTCCTTCGCCGTCACATGAGGTGGGGCATGAAACGCCTGCAGTACCATGGGCCCCATCCTGTTGGACTTCACCTTAGGAATGTATCCCGGAAAGGGGTGCAGGATGGCCCTCATGTCTCCTGGGGCAAACTCCAGGCATCGAGGAGTAATCGAAAGAGCCTGGAGGTCCCCCACCCTCCTCAGAGAGGTGATAACGAGGATAAAGGCCATCTTCAGGGTCAGGTACTTGGCCTCAGCCGACTCCATGGGTTCGAAGGGGGCCTCAGCCAATGCTTCAAGAACCAGTGCCAGGTCCCAGGTGGGAACTCTGGGGCGAGTTACAGGCCTCATCCTCCCGGTCCCACGGAGGAATCGTACGACTAGTGGAAGCCTCCCCAGAGACCCATCCCTAGAAAGGGTGTGGAAAGCTGAGATGGCTGCCACGTAAACCTTGAGGGTGGATGGGGAAAGGCCTGCAGATAAGCGGTCCTGCAGAAACTCCAGCACCTGAGCCACCGGGCAGGTAACTGGGTCCATCATGCGTTCTCTGCACCATGTGGAGAAAACATTCCATTTTATGCCGTACATCCTCCATGTGGATGGGGCCCTGGAGCTAAGGAGTGTCTCGATTGCTCCTGCCGTTAGGCCCGCCTCTAGGTACTGCGCCCCCCTCAGGGGCCAGACCCACAGCTGCCACAGGGCGGGGCAAGGGTAAAGAACCCGGCCCCCTGCCTGGGACAGCAGGTCTCTCCTCAGAGGGACCTGCCATGGCGGACCTTCCAGGAGAGCCAGCAAGTCTGAGAACCACACCCGGGTTGGTCAGAACTAGGTGCTACTAGAAGTAGTTGGATACTGTCCTGACGGACACTCTCCAGGATCCCCGGGAGCAAAGCGACTGGGGGAAATGCGTACAGACGTAGCCTCGGCCACAAATGTACCATGGCGTCCAGCCCTAGTGGGGCCGGGGGCGTCAGGGAAAACCATAGAGGACAGTGCGTAGTCTCTTGAGACGCAAACAGATCCACTTCTATGGGCCCGAACCTTCCGCACGATGACTCTACCACCTCGTGGTGGAGTCTCCATTCCCCGGGCCTCAGCCCCTGTCTCGACAGCAAGCCTGCTCCCTGATTCTGAAGTCCCGGGATAAACATCGCTCTAAGAGACAGTAGTCTCTGCCAGGACCACAGGAGGATCTGATGTGCCAGTCTGCAAATTTGGCGCGAGCGCAGACCCACCTGGTGATTCAGATAGGCCACCACTGCCGTATTGACGGACCTGACAAGAACGTGGTGACCCTGGAGTTTGGGCAGGAAGCTCCTCAGAGCCCGGAACACGGCCAGCATCTCGAGGCAATTGATGTGCCATGACGAGTGATGCTCCTTACAAACCCCCTGCGCCGAGCAGTCGCCCATGACCGCGCCCCACCCTGTGAGGGAAGCATCTGTCGAAACGATTACACGGCGACAAAATGCCCCTAAGTTGGGTCCTTGGGACAAGAACCAAGGCTTCTTCCATTCTGATAGGGCACGAAGACATTTGTGCGTAACCCATATCAGACGGAACGGATTTCCCCTCGGGGAGAACCCCTTGGTCTTCAGCCACCACTGCAGGGCCCTCATGTGCAGTAGACCAGAAGGTATCACGCTGGAAGCTGCTGCCATGAGGCCCAATATCCTTTGGAAGTGTTTCATCGTGATGGCGTGGCTCAACCTCACTCTCTTCACCGTGGTCAAAATGGACTTGATACGTGCTGGAGACAGGTGTGCCTGCATCGTCAATGAGTCCAGTACCACCCCTATGAACCCAGTTCTTTGGTCGGGTGCCAACACACTTTTCTTCACGTTGAGCCTCACCCCCAAGCGTTGAAGATGAGCGAGAAAAACATCTCAATGTCGAACCGCCAACTCTCAAGACTGAACCAGGATGAGCCAGTCGTTGATATAGTTGAGTGCTCGGATACCCTGGAGCCTCAGAGGGGCCAGTGCTGTATCCATACACTTGGTGAAAGTGCGAGGAGAGAGTGCTAGGCTGAATGGAAGAACCCGATACTGGTAAGCCACACCCTCGAAGGCAAACCTCAGGAACTTCCTGTGAGAAGGACGGAGGGAGACGTGGAAATAGGCGTCCCTTAGATCTATCGTGACGAACCAATCCTCGGATTGGCTGTGTGTCACGATGGCAGGGATGGTGAGCATCGTGAACCTGAATCTCCTCAGAGACCGGTTCGAACCCGCAGATCTAGAATAGGGCGCAGGCCTCCGTCCTCCTTGGAGACTATGAAGTACCGGCTGTAGAACCCGGCATCTCTGTCTGGGGGAGACACGTTCCATGGCCCCTTTCCTCAGCACAGTAAGAACTTCCTGTCCCAACACCGGACCTTGCTCCCGGGCGGACCATAGTCCAAACCACCCTGGTGAACTTTGGAGGGTGGGTCTTGAACTGTTGTCGAAACCCATCTATGGCAGTGCGCAGGGCTTGCGGAGAATGTTCATCAGGCTCCGCCAAACCTTCTGCAAATCTGCCAACGGAACCAGCCCCTCAGGGTGTGATTTTCAGGTGTACCCCTGAAGCCCCAGAATGGCAGGGGAAAGCCACCGAAGATCCACAGTGAGTGAGTCTGGATGCCGCCTGACTGCAGACCCTCGGGGCAGGCAGTACGGCGTGGACTCAATGGTGGCAGGTGCGTCCCAAACGTGTTAACGGCGGGATAACATTACCCGTTGCCATGGCGGAGGGGTCCTTGGTCGGCCTCCGGGGGGGCCAAATGGAAGGAAGATGAAGTACCGGCTGTAGAAACCGGACTCGCTGGCCAGCAGGGGAAAGAACTCCACGGCCCCCTTTTCCAGCAGCGAGCGAACTTCCTGTCCAAGCACCAGGCTTTGCACTGGGCGTACCATAGTCTGGACCACCCCATATAATCTGGGGGGGCGGACCCGAAACTGCAGTCTGTACCCTTCGATGATGGTGTGCAGGACCCACGGAGATATGCTCGTCATGCTCCGCTGCGCCTCTGCGAAATCCGCAAAACCGCCGATGACCTGCAGTCTGGGAGCTGACCTTCTGGCCGACTGCAGCCCCTCGGGGCCGGCAGAAAGGTGAAGGCTCGGTGGTGGCTAGCACGTCCCGAGCGCCTCAACGGCGGGAAAACAGCGCTATTGGCCACCCTGGAGGGGACCTCAGTCGGCCTCCGGGGCTGAAACACAGAGTCAGGACCTTTGCCTTGCCCCACCACGACCGGATGACGGCCCTCAGGTCCGGTCTGTTGGGGAGGGGTACGCGAGAGGGTTGCCTCGCGTCCCAAGCTGCTCGAGGGGGACAGCAAGACGCCACACTCTGCTTCTGGTTCTGACGGTGGGAGCCGGTAGAGGGCTGAGATGCTCTCGCTGCCGCCGAGCGGGACCCAGCAGAGGTAACTCGCCAGAGCATCCTCTACCAGCGGCATCGTCCCATAGCCGCGGTCCTTGATCCCTGCCACTTGCTGTACTCCAGCAGCTGGGGAGTAGACAGCTGGGCGGAGAAAGGTTATCCCAAGTCTTACGTAACTCATTATGTAAGTCCGGAAAAAACGGCATGGGGATGCTGAGTGGCTCCTCAGGAAGCGATCATCCAGTTTACTACACTGATAATTTTTTACAGTGTACTGGCATTAAGCTTCCTCACAGCCTGTGGCCAATCAAGGTTGAGCTTAGCCACAGCCCGCGTCACCACTTCCAGCAGCTCATCATAGTCGGCCGCGGTGCTCTTCTGATGACGTCGGCCTGACACCCGGAAGTCATCCTCGTCCTCCATGACGCTAAACACATCTAGCTCCTCAGAGCCAGAGTGCATTCGCCTCGCTGAACGGAGAAAGCCGAGAACGGGCTCCTGAACGGGAATGAGGGGACTTGGAGTCAGCAGATGAAGGACGAGAAGGGGCATCAGCCGTCTTGGAATCCTCCAGCAGATTTAGTTGCGATCTCCATGACTGAAACCGCTGAGCCGCCTCAGCGATCATGGGGCCTGCGCCACGGGGAGAGCGTATCTGGCCGTCCTCAGAGAAGAGAGCCATACGGGACCTCAGTGCCCGCATGGGCAGGACGTCGCAATGGCCACAATCAGCTCCCTCGAGAGCTGCTGTGGAGTGCGGCAGGCCCAGACAAGCAACACACAGTTCGTGAGAGTCTCCTACCGTGAGAAACCGTGGGCAGGGAGGCACACATCTGTAGAACTGGTTCGACTAAGAGGACATACTGCAACTTCCAGGTGGGTACTTCTTACTAGCAAGGATGCGGGAGCTTTTCACTAACAACATTAGCCAATGTGCCTGCTGAATAGAAAAAAGCTAATGTACCTATGTGCCGGCGTGCTTATATACGCCTACGGTTATGCCGTCACATGCTACCGTTCTCACTAAGCCAATAGGATTGGAATAGTTTTCATTCGCATTCAGCCCTGCCACGCCTAAAGGCGTTCCCATAGTGTCGTCACCGACGCAGTTTGAGTTACCCTCGAAGGGGAACTTCCTATCAGCTCAGAAACATCTCAGAGTGTGGTCTCCTCACACATTTACAAGTGCGTAACATGCAGGAGATACAGAAGAGCCACAGAAGTCCAAAAAATGGCAGATCTGCTAGAAGAGAGAACAGAGATGTCCCCTCCCTTTACCTATTGTAGACTTGATTGTTTTGGCCCCTTCATCGTGAAGGAAGGAAGAAAGGTAATGAAACGTTAAGGATTGTTGTTTATGTAATGCTCCAGAGCATTACGGTAGAGGAGTGGACCAAGAACTTCGACAAGCAATTGGTTGCATATTTGTAAAGAATGTCCCATAAGCAAGCCACATGGCGGAGTTTGGGATCGTCAATTTGCACAATCTGAAGCATCTTGACTCTCATGCTTTACAAATATGCAAGCAGACTCGACTCCACATCTCTGAGGATGTTTCTCCATGAAACAATGGCTATAATCAACAGCAGGCCACTAAGAGTTGAACATCCATCCATCCATCCATCTTCAACCGCTTATCCGGAGTCGGGTCGCGGGGGCAGCAGCTCCAGCAGGGGACCCCAAACTTCCCTTTCCCGAGCCACATTAGCCAGCTCTGACTGGGGGATCCCGAGGCGTTCCCAGGCCAGTGTGGAGATATAATCTCTCCACCTTGTCCTGGGTCTTCCCTAGAGCCTCCTCCCAGCTGGGCGTGCCTGGAACACCTCCCTAGGGAGGCGTCCAGGAGGCATCCTTACCAGATGCCCAAACCACCTCAACTGGTTCCTTTCAGCGCAAAGGAGCAGCGGCTCTACTCTGAGCTCCTCGCGAATGGCCGAACTTCTCACCCTGTCTCTAAGGGAGACACCAGCCACCCGCCTGAGGTAACCCATTTCGACGCTTGTACCCCGATCTCGTTCTTTCGGTCATGACCCAGCTTTCATGACCATAGGTGAGGTAGGAGCGAAAATTGACCGGTAGATCGAGAGCTTTGCCTTCGGCTCAGCTCTCTTTTCGTTACAACGGTGCGGTAAAGCGAGTGCAATACCGCCCCTGCTGCTCCGATTCTCCGGCCAATCTCCTGCTCCAGTCTCCCCTCACTCGTGAACAAGACCCCGAGGTACTTGAACTCCTTCACTTGGGGCAAGGACTTGAACATCTTTTGTGAACATCTTCACAAAAAATGGATGGAAGCTCTCCAGGGTTGTAGAAGTTCATCCTATTGCTGACAGTATGGTGAGGAAGCTGAAGCTACTAGTCAGGGACACTACTGTTAAAGGACATTCACCAACTAAAACAGTCTACCTCAAAAGGCCCACCTTACTTGAGGCCAGCTACGTTACATAAATAAGATCACATTCATTCAGTCTTAAAACACTTAATTGATTGCTTTTATCTTTTTTAAAAGAAAATCCCACATTTCAAGTTAATGAGTGACTGGGTGTGAGTGTGTTCTTGCATAAATGCTTGTGTTCATGATGTACAGTTCATTATTGATGTCATAATTTCATGTAATAAATAAATAAACAATTTAATGTAAAGTTAAAAAATGAAATGCCTGTTTAAGAGCTAAAGGCTAAAATAGTCAGCTGAATAGGACGTGGTCAAAAGTTTATTTAGTCCATTTTATGCATTTACATTTTGCCCCAGAACTAATTTACTCTATGTTACCGCTACAACTGTTTGGTCAGTACACTGTTTTTGAGTTCCAGTGGAGCAGATGGTTACAAGACTTTGTAAAACTGCATTAAAAGTTGCAAATGTCGACAGTCAAATGGACTTTCAAAGGACTTAAAACGATTTAATAACCTCTTTTCATGACAAGCGGCCAACAAGGTATTTTACCACTTCGTCTTTATAAAGCTAGATGTTGTTTGTATTTCCTTTGCTAAGCTATGTACTGTATAATGCATTGATATATATGTATTGTGTTCATTTTAGTGGTGGGCATAGATTATTTTTTTAAATCTAGATTAATCTCACTGTAATCTTGAAATTAATCTAGATTAATGTAGATTAAAATGGCTCATTTGAATTCTGCCGAAGGCATTCAGAATATGTGTGTGAACGGGTTTAAAGCCAGGTTTCAAGCATCTTCTGTTTCCAAAATGCATCACAAACTGCTTGAGAAAGCTGTTCTACTATGATAATTGATGATGAAAATAAATCATGTTCAATAAGATGGCTGCCGGGGTATCAACAGTTACTGAAAGCTGTAGTTTATACTGTTTATTAGCACTTCTGTGTACTTGTGACTCATATAAATGTTCGTACACACAGTGCTGTCCAACAGCTTTCTGTGGACGTGTTGCTACAGTTTTTAGTGTTGGTAAATACCGCATGATGCGTTTTTTAATCAACCGGCGTATCAATAACTAACCTGGCTAGTTGTAAACAAACAGCTGGCTGAGCGAGGTTGTAACTGGAACGCCATCAACTCGGGTGTGACGTCATTCCCAGCTCCGACCTTCGAGGTAAATGGAACGAAGCAACAGCTGCATCCATGTTAGCACGTCACGTTTGATGTGGTAATTTCACAGTAGGCAGACACACAGGTTCGAAGACTTGTTCTTGCCCCCTACAGTGCAATTCGGCAAACGTTAGGTATACATCTGCGCTAAGATATCAAACTTGCGTAGTATAGACCCAGCTCCCAACCCAATTTTGAGAAAAGATTAACGGCGCTATTTTTTTTATCGCCCGATAAGAGTCTCACGTTAACGCAGCACGTTAACGCAGCACGTTAACGCCGATAACGGCCCACCACTAGTTCATTTATAAATGTAGTTCTCACGACGTGAAAAAGCATGGATGTATCAGAGACCAGATGTGCCCGAAGCAATAAACGCCCATTTCAAAGAACCGACATGTGTCTGTGTTGTTGTGAAGAGAGCTACACAGAGAGTCATCAGTAAAACAATAAAGTGAGTTTCATCAGAACAGAAATGAACCAAATCAAAGCTGCAGCTCCTCTTCTACCTGAGCAGGTGAGTCCAACAGCTTTTCCAGGTGAGCAGGTGTTTCTAGCTAAGCCTGAGCTTCTACAGTCCAGGAGAGCAGGCTCATGGCCTCCACACTGGAACTCTTTGGTCCACATCGGAGCCTCCGCTTCTCCATAGAGCGCCCCCTGGAGGACTGAAGGAGCCCCACAGCCAAGCTCCCTACAGACCACCTCTGCATCCTGCTGGTCAAAGTCAGCTTCACACACTGAGGACCACCACTGGTTAGACTGGTTAGACTGGTTAGACTTCACCTCCAGTTTGCCTGAGCACAGACTAGTCCCGCCCACCAGCCTGACAAAGTCTGGAGAGATAAAAGAAGATGAAATAGAGATAAAGACACCAGACACAAAAGAAAAACAGGTCATGAAACAATTCAGTGATTCAAACTGGACTCAGCACAACTCCAACATCAGTTCATCATTAACAACAGAACACATCTTTATACATCTGGGGCTTACCTGAGCAGGTGAGATCCAGGATGGAGGAAGAGGAACCTGATCTTACACACTCCCTCAGAACAGATTCAGACTGAACACAGTCAGACCTGATCCACCACACAGGTCTGTATGAGGACTCCTTTCTCTGTCCTACAGAAACAGCAGAGCCACAGTCCAGATCTCTACAGACAACAGCTGCTGTCTTCAGGGTCCAGACAGAGTAATGATAATCCACTGGTCTCCAGTTTCCCTGATGTTTCACCTCCAGTGTTCCTGCACAGCGACTGGCTCCTCCCACCAACTTGACCTCATCAGGCTCTGAACAGAAAGCAGAGAGTCATCAGTAAAACAATAAAGTGAGTTTCATCAGAACAGAAATGAACCAAATCAAAGCTGCAGCTCCTCTTCTACCTGAGCAGGTGGAGTCCAACAGCTTTTCCAGGTGAGCAGGTGTTTCTAGCTGAGCCTGAGCTTCTACAGTCCAGGAGAGCAGACTCATGGCCTCCACACTGGAACTCTTTGGTCCACATCGAGCCTCCACTTCTCCATAGAAGCCCCCTGGAGGACTGAAGGAGCCCCACAGCCAAGCTCCCTACAGACCACCTCTGCATCCTGCTGGTCAAAGTCAGCTTCACACACTGAGGACCACCTCTGGTTAGACTGGTTAGACTGGTTAGACTTTACCTCCAGTCTGCCTGAGCACAGACTAGTCCCGCCCACCAGCCTGACAGAGTCTGGAGAGATAATAGAAGATGAAACAGAGATAAAGACACCAGACACAAAAGAAAAACAGGTCATGAAACAATTCAGTGATTCAAACTGGACTCAGCACAACTCCAACATCAGTTCATCATTAACAACAGAACACATCTTTATACATCTGGGGCTTACCTGAGCAGGTGAGATCCACGAGGGAGGAAGAGGAACCTGATCTTATGCACTCCCTCAGAACAGATCCAGACTGAATACAGTCAGACCTGATCCACCACACAGGTCTGTATGAGGACTCCTTTCTCTCTCCTACAAAAACAGCAGAGCCACAGTCCAGATCTCTACAGACAACAGTTGCTGTCTTCAGGGTCCAGACAGAGTAATGGTAATCCACTGGTCTCCAGTCTCCCTGATGTTTCACCTCCAGTGTTCCTGCACAGCGACTGGCTCCTCCCACCAACCTGACCTCATCAGGCTCTGAACAGAAAGCAGAGAGTCATCAGTAAAACAATAAAGTGAGTTTCATCAGAACAGAAATGAACCAAATCAAAGCTGCAGCTCCTCTTCTACCTGAGCAGGTGAGTCCAACAGCTTTTCCAGGTGAGCAGGTGTTTCTAGCTGAGCCTGAGCTTCTACAGTCCAGGAGAGCAGACTCATGGCCTCCACACTGGAACTCTTTGGTCCACATCGAGACCTCCGCTTCTCCATAGAACGCCCCCTGGAGGACTGAAGGAGCCCCACAGCCAAGCTCCCTACAGACCACCTCTGCATCCTGCTGGTCAAAGTCAGCTTCACACACTGAGGACCACCACTGGTTAGAGTGGTTAGACTGGTTAGAGTGGTTAGACTGGTTAGAGTTCACCTCCAGTCTCCCTGAGCACAGACTAGTCCAGCCCACCAGCCTGACAGAGTCTGGAGAGATAATAGAAGATTAAAAAGAGATAAAGACACAAGACACAAAATAAAAACATGTCATGAAACAACAATTCAGTGATTCAAACTGGACTCAGCACAAGTCCAACATCAGTTCATCATTAACAACAGAACACATCTTTATACATCTGGGGCTTACCTGAGCAGGTGAGATCTAGGCTGAAGGGAGAGGAACCTGATAATACACACTCCCTCAGAGCAGATGCAGACTGAATACAGTCAGACCTGATCCACCACACAGGTCTGTCTGAGTGCTCGATTCTCTGTCCTACAGAAACAGCAGAGCCACAGTCCAGCTCTCTACAGACAACAGCTGTTGTCTTCAGGGTCCAGAAAGAGTCAGGGTCAAACATTGGTCTCCAGTCTCCCTGATGTTTCTGCTCCAGTGTTCCTGCACAGCGACTAGCTCCTCCCACCAACCTGACATCATCAGGCTCTGAACAGAAAGCAGAGAGTCATCAGTAAAGAAGAGAATTCAAGAGACCAAACTGAAACTTGTCTGCTGATTCTGCTTCTGTGATTCTTTCTTTCTCTTTTCTTCCTCTCTTTACCTGTTAAGGTGTGATTTCCTTCAGCCTGGAGTCCTGTGATTGGAGCACAGCCGTGGACAGAAACAACAATTAGGTTGTTTTATAAAGAACTTCCTATCAGCCCAGAAATGTCTCAGTGAACTCACTCTGGAAATTTAATCAAACATTAAATTTCTTAACACAACTCTGGCATTCTTCTAATTTATTTTAATTCCCTTATACTCACGAAATTGTTAAATACTTTATTTTTACCTTCTACATAATAATAAGTTCACAGAGAGAGCACAGTCTTCTTTAGTATTCAGTAGGTTTATCACAGGAGCCAGCAACAGCAAAGGAAACTATGCCACAATATGCATATTTATGTACTACTAGTATATATTTTATGACTGCACCAAGGAGAGGGACATAGTTTCATTAATAATGTTTATTCACAAAGCAATAAATTGTTTTAATTCTTTTGGTGTTACTGAAATACACAACACTATAAAATCAAAAGAGATCTTCACTCTAAACTGTGGCATTGGGCTGCAGGCATAATTAAAATAAATGTTATTTAAGTACTTTTACTTTTTGTTTCACAAGCAAGATGCCAAACGAGTAAAGATAACCTACAGCTTCAGATGACCAAGCAACAGAACACTGAATTGCCTGAATACATTAATGTAATAAACAAATAAATTATTATTGTTGCTATTTTATTACACTTCACACACACACACACACACACACACACACACACACACACACAATTATGGATTGTGAAAAACCCAAAATTAACCAAAACAGACTCTTGATGTAAGTCAACTTGGAAAGTTCTGTGGTAATATTCTTTAGTCATTTTGTTGGATTGTAACTCCATGTAATTCTTCTCCAGCGCTCTGTTACGGCTTTGTTACAGAAATGTGCCGTTACGTTCCTGTGACAAACAGCTGACGAATATTATTGGTGGAATATTATTATTATTTTAATGGCCTGGTGGAAAACATGTATTTCTTTTTACTGCTAATGGTGATATATAACAAGACTGTGTGCCTATCAAGTGACCAATAATGAATACTTTGAGTTTGCATGATATTATTATTTGATAGTGCTTTGCCCCTGTGTACATAAATGTGTAATTTCTTCTTTGACATGTTAAATAAGGAGTTCATCAGTTATAAAGCATTGTTCATACATTAATACACATTAGTAAGTCATTCATAAACAGTTATAAATGTTTTATTCTTTGTTATCTACACACTGTGAAGCAGTTGTTAAGTATTAGTACATTTTTACTTTATCTTTTAGAAACCATTGCTCTTATGAGAATACACATTAGTAAATCATTTATAAAGATAGTTATACATTTTGTATTCTATATTAACAAGTTCATCTATAATGTGCTTAATAATAGTATTATCATACCTTACACCGGATCGGTTTTCTATTTATAAATGAAGTTTTATTTCAACTACAAACCATTTATATATGGGTTGTTGTTGGTCATAACATAATTTGGAAAGTGTAAGAAAATTATTACATAACTGCCTGTTTTCTGATATTTTATTGTTACAAAGGATGCTACTAAGACTACCCAAAAGATGCCCCAGCTAACATCACTGGGTAAAAGCCTCACCGTTACAGGCCTGGTACTGTATTTTTCAACAAGGATCTGCACCTCCAGGGATCTGCTGTAATGGGACTAGTAAAGGTTGCTTGGATGGTCTGTTGAAGGACAGCAATTTTACCTTATTATTATTAAATCATTATATAATTATATATATTAGGTCAGGTAGTTACAAAGCACTTACTAATTGTTAATAAGTATTTTGTGTGAGCTCATCTAAAGTGAGGATCATCAAAGCATTTACAAATGATATTGTAACACACACAAATCAGTTATCTTCTGAACAGAAAAAGGAAACGGACAAAACACAAAGGGATACAGAACATATTATTTATTACATAATGCCTTTCAGCCATTCATTCACAAAAAAACACATCACATCTCTACATCACTGCAGACCATGTCAGAGAACAGCTGAGGAGGCTCCGGCCCAGGAAAGCAGAAGGCCTGGATAAAGTGTGTCCGAGACTGCTGAAGACCTGCGCTGCAGGACTGGGGGAGCCGCTCCAACGGATCTTCAACCTTAGCCTGCAGCTAGGGAGAGTGCCCACCCTCTGGAAGACATCATGCATTGTTCCAGTTCCCAAGAAGAACAGGCCAAGCGAGCTGAATGATTTTCGACCGGTGGCACTCACTTCACACCTGATGAAGACGTTGGAGCGACTCCTCCTCAGCCTCCTCAGGGCACTGGAGCCCCTCATGGCCCAGTGCTGGCCCCTCTTCTCTTCACCCTGTACACCTCGGACTTCTGTTACAACTCGGAGCTGTGTCACATACAGAAGTACGCGGATGACACAGCCATCGTTGGGTGTATTAGGGGTGACAGGGAGGAGGAGTATCGGAGTCTGGTGGGGGACTTTGCTCTCTGGTGTCGCACTAACTGCCTACAACTCAACACCTCTAAGACAAAGGAGCTGGTCGTTGACTTTGGGAGGTCCAGATCAAGAGAGTTGAGGTGGAGGCAGTCAAATTATATAAATACCTCAGACTGTGGCTGGATAACAAACTGGACTGGACTACACACACCAGCCACCTGTACAGGAAGACACAGAGCAGGCTGTACTTCCTGAGGAGACTGCGCTCCTTTAACATCTGCAGCAAACTGCTGTGAATGTTTTACCAGTCTGTGGTCACCAGTGTCCTCGTCTACACTGTGGTGTGCTGGGGGGGCAGCATATCCGAGAAGGACACCCACAGGCTGGATAAACTGATCAGGCGGGCTGGCTCTGTGATCGGCATGAAGCTGGACTCACTGGTGATGGTGGAAGAGAGGAGGACACTGGACAAACTGCTGGACATTATTGACAATGCCAGCCACCCTCTGCACACCATCATCAGCACCCAGAGGAGCCGGTTCAGTGGAAGGCTGCCCCTTCCCAAGTGCCAGACTAACAGACTCAAGGACTCCTTTGTCCCTCATGCCATCAGACTCTACAACTCCTCACTTGGGGTGAGGAGGAAATAGGAAATAGGGCAGAGAGGACAATACGGACAATACATACACACATACATACACACCTGGACTTAAATTAATACCTGGTCACTTTATCACTTTAACACTGGACTCAACACTGACACTTTTTAAAATAATTTATGGTCTTTTTTGTTGATATTTGACTAATGTTATTATTACTATTATTATTACTACTGTTATTTTGCTTTTTTGTACTGTCTTTTTATCTATTATTCTCCTTCCTTTCTTGCTAAAACTGCTGCTGGAATTTTCAATAACCTCGCAGGAGTCATCCCAAAAGGATTAATAAAGAGAGGTCTAAGTCTAAGTCTAAGTCTATAAAATGAACCATCTACAACCCAACCCGTTCTCACTCCAGAGCCGTCCATTGTTGTCACTTTATAACGCACTTGGGAGCTCCTAGCATCATATTTGAACGTACTGAGGAAAGCCCTGTAGCCTAGTTTTTGAATGGTAACTTACCAACCTAGGTTCTGAGAAGTTTTGGGGTAAGAAATAGACTGTGTGTGATTAAAGTGGGCAGGTTTATTACAGAGCCTTTAACACTCTCATAGTGCACCAACCATGTTTGAAGCAATCCCCAGAATAAGAAGAGAAAAAAAATCACATTCTGATATTGAAATGAATCATTTTGCTCGGGTTGTGAAGGTCAAATATATTGATTCACCATGTTACAGCCACCGTTTTGGCCAATAGTAAAAGTTACCTCAAAGTACAGGCACATTGTTACGGTTGGGTGGAGGTGAACTCAGATGCAAACACAGGCCCGGAGAAGGTGAGGTCAAAAAGGATTTAATCTTGAGAAACAAAAATATAACTAGGCAAGGGTTGAGTTGGCAGGCTGGAAACTGGGGAGCGTGAGGATCCCGGAGTGCGGCTGGCGAGGCAGCGAAGTCTGGAACAAGGTTTAGAGACAAAAAGATTAGTAACAAACTTTAGGTTGGAGACCGAGAAAATAGGGAATCGTCAGTGAGAGTGCCAACAACTGTTACCACGGATGGCGGAAAACAATCTGGCACCGGCCCTCCAGGAGGTAGGAGTTTAAGAGCAGAGCGGTGATGAGAAGATCCGCAGCAGGTGAGGAGGAGAGCCAGGTGCCGAGCCAGCTGCCACGCCCCCTGCACAGAGAGAACACATCCAAAGCAGCCATACAACCCAAGCCGTAACAGGACCCTCCCCTCAACGAGCGCCTCCAGGCGCTCTGCCCGGCTTGTCCGGGTGCGCCCGGTAAAAGTCAGAAAACAAAGATCCGTCCAAAACAAAACTACGAGGAACCCAGGAACGCTCCTCGGGCCCATAACCCTCCCAATCCACCAAAAACTGATAACCCCTCCCCCGACGGCGGACATCCATGATGCGGCTCACGGTGAACACCGGATGACCGTCCACAAGCCAGGGGGGTGGGGGGGGTTCGGCCGGGGGGCTCAGAGGACAGAGGGACACCGGTTTAAGCAAGGAGACATGGAACGAGGGGTGGACCTTCATGGAGGCGGGTAACTTAAGTCTCACAACCGAGGGATTAATCACCCTCTCCACAACGAAGGGACCCACATACCGGGGAGACAGCTTGCGGGACTCACCCTGGAGAGGAAGGTCCCGTGAAGACACCCACACCTGTTGCCCCGGAGCATAGGTGGGAGCCGGAATCCGCCGGCGGTTGGCCGTGCGTTGCGTGCGGGCAGCCGCCCGGACCAGCGCCCTCCGGGCCTCCCTCCAGACCCGCCGACACCGGCGAACGTTGGCCAGCACAGAGGGAACCGCCACCTCCTTCTCCTGGTCAGGGAAGAGGGGGGGGTCATATCCAAGCATAGCCATGAAGGGAGTCATACCAGTGGCAATGGAGGAGAGGGAGTTGTGGGGCGTACTCCACCCACGGCAGAAGGCCAGACCAGGAGGAGGGATCACGGACCGTGACACATCTGAGGGCACTCTCCAGATCCTGGTTGGCCCGCTCCGTCTGTCCATTTGTCTGAGGATGATAGCCGGACGAAAGACTGGCAGTGGCCCCTAGCGAAGTACAGAACGCCCCACACCGGGACGAGAACTGGGGACCACGGTCCGACACTAATGTCCAAGGGGATGCCGTGCAACCGAACACATGCTGGACTAAGAGGTCGGCTGTCTCAGAGGCAGAAGGCAATTTAGGCAACGGGACAAAGTGAACAGCCTTAGAAAATCTGTCAACAACGGTAAGGATCACAGTGTTACCTGCAGAGGGGGGCAGACCAGCAACAAAATCCACAGCGATGTGAGACCAAGGACGGCTGGGGATGGGGAGGGGCCGCAGAAGCCCAGCTGGGGCCCGATGGACGGCCTTACTACGGGCGCAGACAGAGCAGGCTGAGACAAAGGCACGCGTGTCCGTACACATGGAGGGCCACCAGAACCGCCGTCGAAGAAAGCAAAGGGTCCGGTTGAAACCAGGGTGGCAAGTGAACTTTGAAGAGTGTCCCCACTGAAGCACCTGGGACCTGATGGAGTCCGGGACAAACAGCCGATTTGACGGACCCGTACCGGATCGGGATAAGCGAGCTGTGCGTCCTTAACCACCGCCTCTATGTCCCAAGAAGCAGCCGCTACCACACAGGAAGGAGGTAAGATGGTCTCCGGACCCGGGGGGGACCTCGCCAGGTCAAACTGCCGCGAGAGGGCATCAGGCTTGGTGTTGCGTGAACCTGGGCGGTAAGACAGAGAAAAACAAAACCGAGCCAAAAATAAAGACCACCGAGCCTGGCGTGAGTTTAGCCTCTTGGCAGAGCGTAGATAAGCCAGATTTTTGTGATCAGTCCAAATCAAAAAGGGCTGCTCCGCTCCCTCCAGCCAGTGCCTCCACTCCTCCAGGGCCAATACCACAGCCAACAACTCACGGTTTCCTACGTCATAGTTCCTCTCTGCCGCGGAGAGACGTCTGGAGAAGAAGGCGCAGGGGTGGACCTTGTCATCCTTAAGTGAGCGTTGGGACAGCACGGCTCCGACCCCGGTGTCCGAAGCGCCCACCTCCACAATAAACTGCAATGACACATCAGGGTGAGACAAGATAGGAGCAGAAGAAAATAACTGTTTAAGCTTCTCAAAGGCCAACCCCGCCCCCTCGGACCAGAGGAACGGAACAGAAGGTGAGGTGAGTTGTGTGAGTGGGGCAACAACCTTACTGTAATCCTGAATGAAACGGCGGTAAAAGTTGGCAAAACCCAAAAAGCGCTGGAGCTGCTTCCGTGAGACGGGGGTGGGCCACTCTGTAACAGCACAGATCTTCCTGGGATCAGCCCTCAGCTGTCCCCCCTCGATGATGAACCCCAGGTAGCTCACGGAGGGAACGTGGAACTCACATTTCTCCGCCTTAACAAATAACTTATTCTCCAACAGACGCCTTAGCACCAGTCTGACGTGCTGCACATGCTCCTCCATGCTACGGGAAAAAATCAATATATCATCCAGATAAACAAAAGTAAACCGGTGGAGCATGTCCCTAAGAATGTCATTTACTAGTGACTGAAAGACTGCTGGGGCGTTGGTGAGTCCGAAAGGCATGACAAGGTACTCGAAATGCCCCAGGGGAGTATTAAAGGCAGTCTTCCATTCATCCCCCTCGCGGATGCGGACCAAATGGTAGGCGTTACGGAGATCCAGTTTAGAGAAAACAGTGGCTTGGCAAAAGGGTTCAAAAGCCGGGTCAATAAGCGGCAGAGAGTACTTATTCTGATATTGAAATGAATCATTTTGCTCGGGTTGTGAAGGTCAAATATATTGATTCACCATGTTACAGCCACCGTTTTGGCCAATAGTAAAAGTTACCTCAAAGTACAGGCACATTGTTACGGTTGGGTGGAGGTGAACTCAGATGCAAACACAGGCCCGGAGAAGGTGAGGTCAAAAAGGATTTAATCTTGAGAAACAAAAATATAACTAGGCAAGGGTTGAGTTGGCAGGCTGGAAACTGGGGAGCGTGAGGATCCCGGAGTGCGGCTGGCGAGGCAGCGAAGTCTGGAACAAGGTTTAGAGACAAAAAGATTAGTAACAAACTTTAGGTTGGAGACTCGAGAAAATAGGGAATCGTCAGTGAGAGTGCCAACAACTGTTACCACGGATGGCGGAAAACAATCTGGCACCGGCCCTCCAGGAGGTAGGAGTTTAAGAGCAGAGCGGTGATGAGAAGATCCGCAGCAGGTGAGGAGGAGAGCCAGGTGCCGAGCCAGCTGCCACGCCCCCTGCACAGAGAGAACACATCCAAAGCAGCCATACAACCCAAGCCGTAACAGGACCCTCCCCTCAACGAGCGCCTCCAGGCGCTCTGCCCGGCTTGTCCGGGTGCGCCCGGTAAAAGTCAGAAAACAAAGATCCGTCCAAAACAAAACTACGAGGAACCCAGGAACGCTCCTCGGGCCCATAACCCTCCCAATCCACCAAAAACTGATAACCCCTCCCCCGACGGCGGACATCCATGATGCGGCTCACGGTGAACACCGGATGACCGTCCACAAGCCAGGGGGGTGGGGGGGGTTCGGCCGGGGGGGCTCAGAGGACAGAGGGACACCGGTTTAAGCAAGGAGACATGGAACGAGGGGTGGACCTTCATGGAGGCGGGTAACTTAAGTCTCACAACCGAGGGATTAATCACCCTCTCCACAACGAAGGGACCCACATACCGGGGAGACAGCTTGCGGGACTCACCCTGGAGAGGAAGGTCCCGTGAAGACACCCACACCTGTTGCCCCGGAGCATAGGTGGGAGCCGGAATCCGCCGGCGGTTGGCCGTGCGTTGCGTGCGGGCAGCCGCCCGGACCAGCGCCCTCCGGGCCTCCCTCCAGACCCGCCGACACCGGCTGAGCGTTGGCCAGCACAGAGGAACCGCCACCTCCTTCTCCTGGTCAGGGAAGAGGGGGTCATATCCAAGCATAGCCATGAAGGGAGTCATACCAGTGGCAATGGAGGAGAGGGAGTTGTGGCGTACTCCACCTACGGCAGAAGGCCAGACCAGGAGGAGGGATCACGGACCGTGACACATCTGAGGGCACTCTCCAGATCCTGGTTGGCCCGCTCCGTCTGTCCATTTGTCTGAGGATGATAGCCGGACGAAAGACTGGCAGTGGCCCCAGCAGTACAGAACGCCCCACACCGGGGCGAGAACTGGGGACCACGGTCCGACACAATGTCCAAGGGGATGCCGTGCAACGGAACACATGCTGGACTAAGAGGTCGGCTGTCTCAGAGGCAGAAGGCAATTTAGGCAGCGGGACAAAGTGAACAGCCTTAGAAAATCTGTCAACAACGGTAAGGATCACAGTGTTACCTGCAGAGGGGGGCAGACCAGCAACAAAATCCACAGCGATGTGAGACCAGGGCGGCTGGGGATGGGGAGGGGCGCAGAAGCCCAGCTGGGGCCCGATGGGCGGCTACCTACGAGCGCAGACAGAGCAGGCTGAGACAAAGGCAGCGTGTCCGTTACACATGGAGGGCCACCAGAACCGCCCGTCGAAGAAAGCAAAGGGTCGGTTGAAACCAGGGTGGCAAGTGAACTTTGAAGAGTGTCCCCACTGAAGCACCTGGGACCTGATGGAGTCGGGACAAACAGCGATTTGGCGGACCCGTACCCGGATCCGGGATAAGCGAGCTGTGCGTCCTTAACCACCGCCTCTATGTCCCAAGAAGCAGCCGCTACCACAGGAAGGAGGTAAGATGGTCTCCGGACCCGGGGGGGACCTCGCCAGGTCAAACTGCCGCGAGAGGGCATCAGGCTTGGTGTTGCGTGAACCTGGGCGGTAAGACAGAGAAAAACAAAACCGAGCCAAAAATAAAGACCACCGAGCCTGGCGTGAGTTTAGCCTCTTGGCAGAGCGTAGATAAGCCAGATTTTTGTGATCAGTCCAAATCAAAGGGCTGCTCCGCTCCCTCCAGCCAGTGCCTCCCACTCCTCCAGGGCCAATACCACAGCCAACAACTCACGGTTTCCCTACGTCATAGTTCCTCTCTGCCGCGGAGGCGTCTGGAGAAAGAAGCGCAGGGGTGGACCTTGTCATCCTTAAGTGGCGTTGGGACAGCACGGCTCCGACCCGGTGTCCAGCGTCCACCTCCACAATAAACTGCAATGACACATCAGGGTGAGACAAGATAGGAGCAGAAGAAAATAACTGTTTAAGCTTCTCAAAGGCCAACCCGCCCCTCGGACCAGAGGAGCGGAACAGAAGGTGAGGTGAGTTGTGTGAGTGGGGCAACAACCTTACTGTAATCCTGAATGAAGCGGCGGTAAAGTTGGCAAAACCCAAAAGCTGGAGCTGCTTCCGTGAGGCGAGGGGTGGGCCACTCTGTAACAGCACAGATCTTCCTGGGATCAGCCCTCAGCTGTCCCCCCTCGATGATGAACCCCAGGTAGCTCACGCGGAGAGCGTGGAACTCACATTTCTCCGCCTTAACAAATAACTTATTCTCCAACAGGCGCCTTAGCACCAGTCTGGCGTGCTGCACATGCTCCTCCATGCTACGGGAAAAAATCAATATATCATCCAGATAAACAAAAGTAAACCGATTGGAGCATGTCCCTAAGAATGTCATTTACTAGTGACTGAAAGACTGCTGGGGCGTTGGTGAGTCCGAAAGGCATGACAAGGTACTTTCGAAATGCCCCAGGGGAGTATTAAAGGCAGTCTTCCATTCATCCCCTCGCGGATCGCGGACCAAATGGTAAGCGTTACGGAGATCCAGTTTAGAGAAAACAGTGGCTTGGCAAAAGGGTTCAAAAGCCGGGTCAATAAGCGGCAGAGAGTACTTATTCTGATATTGAAATGAATCATTTTGCTCGGGTTGTGAAGGTCAAATATATTGATTCACCATGTTACAGCCACCGTTTTGGCCAATAGTAAAAGTTACCTCAAAGTACAGGCACATTGTTACGGTTGGGTGGAGGTGAACTCAGATGCAAACACAGGCCCGGAGAAGGTGAGGTCAAAAAGGATTTAATCTTGAGAAACAAAAATATAACTAGGCAAGGGTTGAGTTGGCAGGCTGGAAACTGGGGAGCGTGAGGATCCCGAGTGCGGCTGGCGAGGCAGCGAAGTCTGGAACAAGGTTTAGAGACAAAAAGATTAGTAACAAACTTTAGGTTGGAGACTTCGAGAAAATAGGGAATGCGTCAGTGAGAGTGCCAACAACTGTTACCACGGATGGCGGGAAAACAATCTGGCACCGGCCCTCCAGGAGGTAGGAGTTTAAGAGCAGAGCGGTGATGAGAAGATCCGCAGCAGGTGAGGAGGAGAGCCAGGTGCGAGCCAGCTGCCACGCCCCTGCACAGAGAACACATCCAAAGCAGCCATACAGCCCAAGCCGTAGCAGGACCCTCCCCTCAGCGGCCTCCAGGCGCTCTGCCCGGCTTGTCCGAGTGCGCCTGGTAAAAGTCAGAAAACAAAGATCCGTCCAAAACAAAACTACGAGGAACCCAGGAGCGGCTCCTCGGGCCCATAACCCTCCCAATCCACCAAAACTGATAACCCCTCCCCGGCCGGCGGACATCCATGATCGCGGCTCACGGTGAACACCGGATGACCGTCCACAAGCCAGGGGTGGGGGGAGTTCGACCGAGGGGCTCAGAGGACAGAGGGACACCGGTTTAAGCAAGGAGACATGGAGCGAGGGTGGACCTTCATGGAGGCGGGTAACTTAAGTCTCACAACCGAGGGATTAATCACCCTCTCCCACAGCGAAGGGACCCACATACGGGGAGACAGCTTGCGGGACTCACCCTGGAGAGGAAGGTCCCGTGAAGACACCCACACCTGTTGCCCCGGAGCATAGGTGGGAGCGAATCCGCCCGGCGGTTGGCCGTGCGTTAGCGTGCGGGCAGCCGCCCGGACCAGCGCCCTCGGGCCTCCCTCCAGACCCGCCGACACCGGCCGAGCGTTGGCCAGCACAGAGGGAACCGCCACCTCCTTCTCCTGGTCAGGGGAAGAGGGGGGGTCATATCCAAGCATAGCCATGAAGGGAGTCATACCAGTGGCAATGGAGGAGAGGAGTTGTGGGAGTACTCCACCCACGGCAGAAGGCCAGACCAGGAGGAGGGATCACGGACCGTGACACATCTGAGGGCACTCTCCAGATCCTGGTTGGCCCGCTCCGTCTGTCCATTTGTCTGAGGATGATAGCCGGACGAAAGACTGGCAGTGGCCCCAGCGAAGTACAGAACGCCCCACACCGGGGCGAGAACTGGGGACCCACGGTCCGACACAATGTCCAAGGGGATGCCGTGCAACCGGAACACATGCTGGACTAAGAGGTCGGCTGTCTCCAGAGGCAGAAAGGCAATTTGAGGCAGCGGGACAAAGTGAACAGCCTTAGAAAATCTGTCAACAACGGTAAGGATCACAGTGTTACCTGCAGAGGGGGCAGACCAGCAACAAAATCCACAGCGATGTGAGACCAAGGGCGGCTGGGGATGGGGAGGGGCCGCAGAAGCCCAGCTGGGGCCCGATGGGCGGCCTTACTACGAGCGCAGACAGAGCAGGCTGAGACAAAGGCACGCGTGTCCAGTACACATGGAGGACCACCAGAACCGCCCGTCGAAGAAAGCAAAGGGTCGGTTGAAACCAGGGTGGCAAGTGAACTTTGAAGAGTGTCCCCACTGAAGCACCTGGGACCTGATGGAGTCCGGGACAAACAGCCGATTTGGCGGACCCGTACCCGGATCGGGATAAGCGAGCTGTGCGTCCTTAACCACCGCCTCTATGTCCCAAGAAGCAGCCGCTACCACACAGGAAGGAGGTAAGATGGTCTCCGGACCCGGGGGGGACCTCGCCAGGTCAAACTGCCGCGAGAGGGCATCAGGCTTGGTGTTGCGTGAACCTGGGCGGTAAGACAGAGAAAAACAAAACCGAGCCAAAAATAAAGACCACCGAGCCTGGCGTGAGTTTAGCCTCTTGGCAGAAGCGTGAGATAAGCCAGATTTTTGTGATCAGTCCAAATCAAAAGGGCTGCTCCGCTCCCTCCAGCCAGTGCCTCCACTCCTCCAGGGCCAATACCACAGCCAACAACTCCACGGTTTCCCTACGTCATAGTTCCTCTCTGCAGCGGAGGCGTCTGGAGAAGAAGCGCAGGGGTGGACCTTGTCATCCTTAAGTGGCGTTGGGACAGCGCGGCTCCGACCCGGTGTCGAGCGTCCACCTCCACAATAAACTGCAATGACACATCAGGGTGAGACAAGATAGGAGCAGAAGAAAATAACTGTTTAAGCTTCTCAAAGGCCAACCCGCCCCTCGGACCAGAGGAACGGAACAGAAGGTGAGGTGAGTTGTGTGAGTGGGGCAACAACCTTACTGTAATCCTGAATGAAGCGGCGGTAAAGTTGGCAAAACCCAAAAGCGCTGGAGCTGCTTCCGTTGAGGCGGGGTGGGCCACTCTGTAACAGCACAGATCTTCCTGGGATCAGCCCTCAGCTGTCCCCCCCGATGATGAACCCAGGTAGCTCACGGAGGAGCGTGGAACTCACATTTCTCCGCCTTAACAAATAACTTATTCTCCAACAGGCGCCTTAGCACCAGTCTGGCGTGCTGCACATGCTCCTCCATGCTACGGGAAAAAATCAATATATCATCCAGATAAACAAAAGTAAACCCGGTGGAGCATGTCCCTAAGAATGTCATTTACTAGTGACTGAAAGACTGCTGGGGCGTTGGTGAGTCGAAAGGCATGACAAGGTACTCGAAATGCCCCAGGGGAGTATTAAAGGCAGTCTTCCATTCATCCCCCTCGCGGATGCGGACCAAATGGTAGGCGTTACGGAGATCCAGTTTAGAGAAAACAGTGGCTTGGCAAAAGGGTTCAAAAGCCGGGTCAATAAGCGGCAGAGAGTACTTATTCTTAACCGTGATATTATTCAAACCTCTATAGTCTATGCAGGGGCGTGAAAGTCGCATCCTTCTTGCCGACAAAAAAACCCCAGCCCACAGGTGATGCGGAGGGCGAATGAGACCGGCGGCTAGGGAGTCAGAAGCGTACTTCTCCATTGCCTCCCGTTCAGGCCGGGAGAGGTTGTACAGCCGGCTAGATGGTAAGGGGGCTCCGGGCAGCAGCTCTATGGGACAATCATAGGGTCTATGTGGCGGCAGGGATAGGGCTCTCTGCTTGCTAAAAACCTGCCCGATGTCGTGGTACACAGGAGGAACCGAAGAGAGATCGGGGGGTTCGGGTTCGGGAGAAGCCGTACCGAGACCAGGAGCAAGGGCAGACCGTAGGCAGTGAGAATGACAAAAAACACTCCAGCTGGCTATGGAATTGGTGGACCAGTCTATGTGAGGATTGTGTAGTTTAAGCCAAGTCTGACCTAACACTAAAGCTGCATGAGGTGAGGGAATGACAAAAAATTTGATTACCTCACGGTGGTTCCCCGACAGTAGCAGGTTAAGAGGAGCCGTGATGTGAGTTATCGCGGGCAAGCAGGCGCCCGTCCAGCGTTGACCTCCTTGCTCTCAGAGAGCGGCTCCGCGGAAATCCGCATTTGTCGACCAGCGTGGAGTCGATAAAGTTGTCATCAGCGCCAGAATCCACCAGGGCCTGCAGTGGAGCGACCTCCTGGACACCAATGATGGAGGCCTCTAATAACATACGGTCCTTAGGAACAGGGGTATTTGACGGAGAATGGCTCACCAGAACTCCCCTCCTTAATGGCGAGCCTGTTCGTTTAACAGGGGGCAGGTTGCCACTTGATGACCTCCCTGCCCGCAGTAGCCACAGAGACCTGCGAGTCTACGCCGCTGGCGTTCAGAAGAAGATAGGCGGGCCCTACCTAACTGCATAGGCTCCTCACAACCGTCCGGGGACTGACCGGGACACCATGTGAGCTGAGGGGGATGTCTGGTCGAAGAGGATGCGGGGACACCTCTGATCTGAGGCCGTGAAGAGGTCGAGCTCCGACTACCACCTCTCTCCCTGTTGCGTTCTCTAAGGCGGTTATCTAATCTGATGGCGAGGGAAACCAGAGAGTCCAAACTAGAGGTCTCATCTCTGGCGGCTAGCTCATCCTTAACCTCATCAGAAAGCCCCCGAACAAAAACTGCCTGTAACGCTACTTCATCCCACCCGCTCTCTGCAGCCAGTATGCGGAACTCAACAGCGAACTCCGCCACTGAGCTGGTGCCCTGACGTAAGGAAAACAGTCTACTGCCTGCCTCCCTGCCCTGAACGGGGTGGTCAAAAATCTTCCTTAATTCACTGGTGAAGCTGACAAAATCGCTGCAAATGGGTGAGTCTCTCTCCCACAAGGCTGTGGCCCACTGAGCCGCCCTCCCAGACATGTAGCCCAATTAACAAAGCTACCCTAGACCTATCTGAGGTGTAAGTGGAGGGTTGCTGCTGAAACAGTAGTGAGCACTGGAGGAGGAACTGCCCACCACGAGTCCTGGTCCCCAGAATAGCGTTCGGTGGGGAAGAGCGGCTCCCGATGCGAGTGTAGTTGAGGGAGCTGAAGGAGAGCGGGAGGAGGTGGATTCCGCTCGGGCAGCTGCAGCGGTAGCAGTCAGGTGGGAAGAAACCTGGGTTATCCGATCTCCGAGCTGATCCATACGCCTGTCCAGGCGACCGAGCACCAACAGCGTCTCCTGTAAGGTGCGCTCATGTCTCCCTACAAGCTCACCCTGAGAAGACAGGGCTAGGCGTATAGAGTCTGCATTTGCTGAGTCCATTTTGTTGGCCAGATTGTTATGTTACGGTTGGGTGGAGGTGAACTCAGATGCAAACACAGGCCCGGAGAAGGTGAGGTCAAAAAGGATTTAATCTTGAGAAACAAAAATATAACTAGGCAAGGGTTGAGTTGGCAGGCTGGAAACTGGGGAGCGTGAGGATCCCGGGAGTGCGGCTGGCGAGGCAGCGAAGTCTGGAACAAGGTTTAGAGACAAAAAGATTAGTAACAAACTTTAGGTTGGAGACTCGAGAAAATAGGGAATCGTCAGTGAGAGTGCCAACAACTGTTACCACGGATGGCGGAAAACAATCTGGCACCGGCCCTCCAGGAGGTAGGAGTTTAAGAGCAGAGCGGTGATGAGAAGATCCGCAGCAGGTGAGGAGGAGAGCCAGGTGCCGAGCCAGCTGCCACGCCCCCCCTGCACAGAGAGAACACATCCAAAGCAGCCATACAACCCAAGCCGTAACACACATCCTGGCACGGAGGCATTGTGAGGCTACCCAGCCGACAAATCACAGTGCTTACGGTCCGCTTTGACTCAACTTGTAGTTATATTTTTGAGGAGGTGCACGTCAGGCTACACTGTAGGTGACAGCGTAGGTTCGGGGGCTACGCAGAGGCTACGCCGTCGATTTGACACAGAAGTATAAATTGCACTTTGCACTTTAGCTGCTTCTCTCTGTTCTTCCTCGATATATATATATATATCCACGCTCCTGGATAGCTCAGTGGTTAAGGACTGACTTCGGTACAGTGATCGTCGGTTCGATTCCCGGTCAGGGCGTGGGTATCCAGTCCTTAATGCTACTGGCCTACCTCAGGCATGAGTGAAACCGCAAATACAAGAGTCATACTGGCTCGGACGTCGCCCGGGGTTAACAAGGTCTGCGTCAGTTGCTAGGGAACCAGGGCAACCTGATTAGAAATGGGCTACTGGAACAAGACATACATGGACTAGAGCAGAAAACTTGGATCTGATGCAATGCTACTATACAAGCAACCCCAGTGAGAGGGGTTATATGCAGAGATTATGAGATATATGGATGCTTCGAAACCCATCATCAACACTGACAAAGAAACAACTCCTAGCTCAGTGTTCTAACATCAAACGGCATGAGGTACAACAAATATGCTACGGCAAGGGGGGAGCGGGGAGATTTCATCATCATCCCCACACTCAGAGATTGGGAGAGATTGGGTCCCAAGCCCCAATAAGCCCTTACGGCACAGAACTCAACATAAGGGCGGCTGACCTACGAATGAAGATCATAGCCAAGCTGGACCCTCTAGTACAACGACCAAGACTGCCAAGGCTAAGTGACAAAGTACCCTGTGAAAGTCTGCTAGAAGATGTGAATACTATCCCTACTAAAGCCATAACCGAGACCAATGAGCTGTACGCCACAGCAACAGTGATCCTAGAGATGCTTGGCTATAAGATGAACACCACAAGCCACAAAGAGCATTACCCCCATGGAGGAGAAGGTTAGAGGCCAAGATCAAGGCAACACGAAGAGAGGTTAGTCAGCTCTCAGAGCTACAGAAAGGTGTAAGGAAGGGGTTACCTAAGAAATACAACAAGCTGTCGATACCTGAGGCTCTAGAGACTGCCAAACAAAGACTCACCGCCCTGGCCACCCACCTAAAGAGATACAAGGGAGAAGCAGAAGCAAGGAGAATAAACTGGATGTTCTCCACCGAACCATCCAAAGTGTACTCTCAGTAGCAGGGTAATAACACAAGATCAGATCCACCCAGGGATGAGACTGAACAGTACTGGAAGAACATATGGGAGAAAGAGGCATCCCACAACACCAATGCTTAGTGGCTAGTGGATCTAAGAACAGATCACAGCAATCTCCCAGAACAAGAACCAGTAACCATTACAACGGCAGACATCCAAGAAAGAGTGGCAGGTATGAAAGAGCTGGACAGCACCAGGCCCTGACATGATCCACACCTACTGGCTGAAGAAACTAACTGCACTCCATGAACGCCTGGCAGTACAAATGAACCAACTGCTGATGGATGGGACCCACCCAGAATGGTTAACCCAAGGGCCGGACAATCCTGATCATGAAGGATCCCCAGAAGGGAACAATCCCATCCAACTACCGGCCAATAACCTGCCTCTGCACAACATGGAAGCTCCTGTCAGGCATCATAGTAGCTAAGATGAGTAGGCACATGGCTCAATACATGCACAGGGCCCAGAAGGGAATAGGCAGTCACTCGAGACTGCAAGACCAGACAGACCAATCTGTGCACTGCCTGGATTGACTACAAGAAAGCCTACGACTCAATGCCACACACATGGATACTGGAATGCTTGGAGATGTACAAGATCAACAGGACACTAACAGCCTTCATCAAGAACTCAATGAAGCTGTGGAAAACAAGTCTGGAAGCCAACTCAAAGCCAATTGCACAACTCACCATCAAGTGCGGCATATACCAAGGCGACGCACTATCCCGCTGCTGTTCTGCATAGGCCTGAACCCCTCAGCCAGATCATCACAAAGACTGGCTATGGATACCGATTCCGAAGCGGAACAATCATCAGTCACCTCCTCTACATGGATGACATCGAGCTGTATGCCAGAAATGAGCGAGCATCGACTCACTAAGCCACACTACCAGGATCTACAGCAACGACATTGGAATGTCGTTCGGACTGGACAAGTGTGGTCGCATGGTATCAAAAAGAGGGAAGGTGATCAGAACCGAGGGGGTTGAACTACCAGAAGGCCACATTACAGATGTTCAGGACAGCTACAAATACCTTGGGGTGCCACAGGCTAATGGTAACCATGAGGAGGCAGCAAGGAAGACCGCCACAGCCAAATACCTACAAAGAGTGGGGCAGGTCCTGAAAAGCCAGCTGAATGGGAAAAACAAGATCCGAGCCATCAACACATACGCCCTGCCAGTCATCAGATACCCCACTGGTATAATAAACTGGCCAAAGGAGGAGATAGAGGCTACTGACATCAAGACAAGAAAGCTCCTCACAATGCATGGAGGGTTTCACCCCAAATCCAGCACCCTGAGACTGTACACCAAAGCGTGGCAGGAGGCCGAGGGCTAGTGAGTGTCAAGACCACTGTCCAGGATGAAACAACGAAGATCCAGGAGTACATCAGGAAGATGGCCCCAAAGATAAAGGGCTTAGTGAATACCTCAGGCAGCAGAAACCTGAAGGTGAGGACAAGGAAGATGAAGAACCGTCCACGGAGGGACAAGCTGCTACAGGCGTGTACCACAGACAAATAGAAGAAGTGGCTGATATCAAGAAATCCTACCAGTGGCTGGAAAAGGCTGGACTGAAGGACAGCACAGAGGCACTAATCATGGCGGCACAAGAACAGGCACTCAGTACAAGATCAATAGAGGCTGGGGTCTACCACACCAGGCAGGACCCGAGGTGCAGACTGTGCAAGGATGCCCCTGAGACAGTACAGCACATAACAGCAGGGTGTAAGATGCAGGCAGGAAGTGCGTTACATGGAGCATCATAACCAGGTAGCTGTCATAGTGTACAGGAACATCTGCCCGCGAGTGCGGGCTGGAAGTCCCAAGGTCAAAATGGAAGACACCTCCTAAGGTAGTTGAGAATGACCGAGCTAAGATCCTGTGGGACTTCAAGATCCAGACTGACAAACTGGTGATGGCTAACCAACCAGACATCGTGTTGATCGACAAACAGCAGAAGAAGGCAGTAGTGATAGATGTGGCAATCCCAAGCGACAGCAACATCAGGAAGAAGGAACACGAAGCTTGAGAAATACCAAGGGCTGAAAGAGGAGCTAGAAAAGATGTGGAAAGTAAGAGCAACAGTGGTGCCAGTGGTAATCGAGACACTGGGGGCTGTGACCCCAAACTGGGAGAGTGGCTACAGCAGATTCCAGGTAAAACATCAGAGATCTCTGTCCAGAAGAGTGCAGTCCTAGGAACAGCTAAGATACTGCGTCAGAACCCTCAAACTCCCAGGCCTCTGGTAGAGGACCCGAGCTTGAGGATGACACATACCACCCACAAGGGGTGAGAGGGGATTTTATATATATATATATATATATATATATATATATATATATATATATATATATATATATATATATATGTATGTATATATACCGACGATCACCTGTACCGAAGTCAGTGGCTTTAACCACTGAGCTATCCAGGAGCTATATATATATATATATAAAAAAATAATATATATCTCTATTTATCTCTCTCTCTCTCTCTCTCTATATATATATATATATATATATATATATATATATATATATATATACAGCGTAGCGGCACTCAGCCGGGGACTTGTGAGTATCCCTACACCTGCCTGGCACCTCACACTTTGAGCAACTCCAAAGAAGAACAGGGTCCATCCCCTATCAAGGAGTACGGTTCCAGTACCGAGACTGTGTATGGAGGTCAGCCCCACCAGATCAAATTGATAGTGCTCCATCTCCCACTCAAGTTCCAGTTCCTTCCCTCACAGAGAGGTGATGTTTCGCTTCGCCAGAGCCCGCCTCTGCCGCCCTGGTCTTGTCCGTTGAGGCCTGACCTTCACTGCCACCTATGTGGCAGCGCACCCGATCGATGAGCCGGAGAACTGTCCGCCATCTCAGGAGGGGCAAGCGGGGAACTGTCCAAGCTGTGTACAGTAAGAATGGGACCCTGTTGACCTCAACTAGAGAGTTAATTGGGTGGTGAAAGGAACACTTTGAGGAACCGACTGACACGAGACAGAGCTGGAGGCTGATGGGGGTTTCTCATCAATTTCCCTGGAGGAAGTCACTGAGGTAGTCAACTCCACAGTGGCAAAGCCCCTGGGATTAATGAGATCCGCCCAGAAATGCTAAAAGCTTTGGGTGTGGAGGGGCTGTCTTGGATGACACGTCTCTTCCACACATTGGCCCTCATTTATCAAAAGTGCGTACACCAAATTTCAAGCGTACACCTGGCGTACGCCCCAAACCACAGTGACTTTGACATTTATCAATATGGACGTTGGCGTATGGCACGCTCAAATCCTAGGCCAGCTCAGGAGGTGGTGTACATGTACATGTAAGTTTTGAGTTAGAGCCGAAATGCACAGAAATCATTTCCTAACAGCACAAAATGCACTGAAAAACTAAAATACATGATATATTATGACCCACTGTAACAGAAACAACGTTACGAAACATTTTGTGTTGAACATTTTGTCAAAAATGTATCCAGTGTAAATCATCAAATAAAAAAGTATTAAATTGTTTCCAAAATGAAAAAACCTCGTAATATTAAAATGCACAATATTTTTGAACATTTATGCCGGGGAGGGGATCTAGTGGTGAAACTTAACATTTAATCTTTATTTAAATCTGTCAAAACAACATAATATTTTGTTTCTTAAGTTTTAACTTGTGGATTTCCTCCTCCAAACCATGTATTTCTTGCCGTATTCCGTCAGTCCCTGCCGTGAAGTCCTGGCTGCAGCCTCCTGAAGCTTGAATAATTGGGGGCGTTTCATTCAAATTACGCACGTTTTCAGCCGCCGCATTTATCAACACCAGGTGGTGCGTACACCTGGATTTCAAAGGTACGCATAGCTTCATAAATCAGGCGCTGAGAACAGTGTAAACATAATCTCACGCACAAAAATACGACCGTTTCTACGCAAGAATGATAAATGAGGGCCATTGCATGAAAGTCGGGTACAGTGCCCAAGGAGTGACAGACTGGGGTGGTGGTTCCCCTGTTCAAAAAGGGGGACCAGAGAGTGTGTGCCAATTACAGAGGTATCACACTTCTCAGCCTCCCTGGTAAAGTCTACGCCAGGGTGCTGGAACGGAGGCTTCAGCCAATTGTCAAACCTCAGATCGAAGAGGAACAATGCGGTTTTCGTCCCGGTCGTGGAACAACTGACCAGCTCTTTACTCTCACAAGGATCCTGAAGTGGGCTTGGGAGTATACCCATCCAGTCTACATGTGCTTTCTAGATCTGGAGAAGGCATATGACCGGGTCCCCCGGGAGACACTGTGGGAGGTGCTGCGGGAGTATGGGGTGAGGGTGGCCCTTCTTAGGGCTATCCAATCCTTGTACATCAAAAGCAAGAGCTGTGTCCAAGTACTTCGGCAGTGAGTCGGAGTCTTTCCAGGTCGGGGTTGGCCTTCGCCAGGGCTGCGCTTTGTCATCAATCCCGTTTGTGATATTCATGGACAGGATATCGAGGCGTAGCCGTGGCGAGGAGGGGCTGCGGTTCTGTGGGCTTGGGATCTCGTCACTGCTTTTTGTGGATGATGTGGTCCTGATGGCATCATCGGTCCGTAGCCTTCAGCTCTCACTGGATGGGTTGGCACCAGAGTGCAAAGCGGTTGGGATGAGGATTAGCACCTCTAAATCTGTGGCCATGGTTCTCAGCAGGAAACTGTTGGAGTGCCAACTCCAGGTTGGGAATGAGTCCTTACCCCAAGTTAAGGAGTTCAAGTACATCAGTCTTGTTCACAAGTGAGGGGAGACTGGAGCAGGAGTTTGGCCGGACAATCGGAGCAGCGGGGGCGGTATTGCACTCGCTTTACCGTACCATTGTGATGAAAAGAGAGCTGAGCCATAAGGCAAAGCTCTCAATCTACTAGTCAATTTTTGTTCCTACGCTCACCTATGGCCATGAAGGCTGGGTCACCGAAAGAACAAGATCGTGGGTACAAGATGTTAAAATGGGTTTCCTCAGGCAGGTGGCTGGTGTCTCCCTTAGAGATAGGGTGAGAAGTTCGGCCATTCGCGAGGAGCTCAGAGTAGAGTCGCTGCTCCTTTGCATTGAAAGGAGCCAGTTGAGGTGGTTTGTGCATCTGGTAAGGATGCTTCCTGGACGCCTCCCTAGGGAGGTGTTCCAGGCATATCCAGCCGGGAGGAGGCCCCGGGGAAGACCCAGGACTAGGTGGAGAGATTATATCTCACACTGGCCTGGGAATTGCTCGGGATACCCAAGTCAGAGCTGGATAATGTGGCTCTGGAAAGGGAAGTTCAGATAAGCGGATGAAGATGGATGGATGGATGGATTTCCATTTTGGTACACATAGTCTTCATCCTGATGGGAGAGGTTTGTATTCAGGGAAGAGGGGATGATGAGGGCCTGATTTAATTTTTTTGGCCTGTTTCATAACTGCCTGGTCTTACAGGCTCTGGATAGACTCACAGTCTCTCCTCCATACAATTTTAATGGCAGTTTTGTGCATGTTGGGAAGCTTGTTTTTAAGCCTAACTGTTAAATTGCCGAACCATGCAGTAATTCCATATCAGATGACAATCTCTAAGATTCAGGCATGTGTAGGGGCAATGGGTGCTTGAGCACCTGCCCTTTGCCCTTTGCTGCCCAGAGTGCCCTTTTTTCAAACGCAAAATTTCCCTCATTTTATATATTTTAAAATTTGTAAAGGCCCTTTTGTGAAGGCCTGCCCGATCAAATCAGTAAATTGAAGTAATAATAATTTCACAGTAATAAAATGACCCAATTGATGACCTTATACTTAAGATAACTGCACCCGTAACGAGCCCTCCCGCTCAGACACCATTAGTGATTCAGCAGCTCTGCCTACAGGACGCCTTCGATTCCGCCGGTAAGAGGAGTTTGCTGCAATGTGCTTGTTGTGGATTGTTGCAAAGAGAGCAGCACAGCTGTTGTGTTTATCGCTGTGTGTCGCCTGTAGAAGTAACATCAGCTGCCGGCTGACACGCCGACACGGCGAAGGTAACGTTACTTCTACACTATAAACTAAGGTGCTCTGTTCACTTCGCTCTGTTTGGGGGAGAAAAGTTTCACGGGCGTCGAGAGGTCTGATCTTTTCTATGTAATTTAACTAAAATCTCTTCACTTGAACCAGGATTCTTAAAGTAACTTTATAAAAGCCTTGTGTCTTAAAATAAGTATAACAATATTGGTAAAATTCTGAGCCTATTCCTCTGACTTATAGCCTTCAGCCTTGTAAAAAAATCATTGAATTCAGAACTGTATTGAATATATTTACATTTGACAGCAGCAGTATGTTTACATCAGCTCAACTACAATAAAAACTCAATAACTGGAAATACATATAAAAATGTCAGCGCCGATGTAAAATAAATAATATTCCTGACATCAAAGTAAAGAGTGAAGAAGAAATGTCCCTATAAGATTTAAGAAAAATGTATGAATTGTTAAAACAAACATAGGATATATATTAGCTGATTAATTATGTGACCATGAAAAGATGTAAAGATTGTTTTTTTTTTTTTTTTTTTTTTTTAATTTATTTTTTTTTTTTTTAACCTGTCCTGCCCAGCAGCCTGGTATACAGTATGGTGAGCTGGATACCGTATTGTGCCAGACAGATTTTACTTTAGCAACAGAGTATTAATATACTCTTTTGTCTTTTTTTTTTTTAATTATTTATTTAATTATGTATTGATTTGACACCGGGCCGGACAGGGGGGCAAACATGGGGACGGGGGGTACAGACAGACAGCACAATGGAAGGACAACACCTGTAAGAAAAGGGGGATGGAAAGAGGGAACGATAGGGGACAGCAGAGGGTAACACCAATTGCAGAAAGCAACGAAACCTGTAATAGAACGGGGAGGAGGGCTTGGGGAGGAGAAAGACAACAACAAACAAACCAACACAAACAAAAACAAACAAGCAAACAATAAAAATAGAAATAGAAATAGAAGATGTAAAGATTGTTGAGTGTTTGGGAGCAGCTGCACACTAAGAGCTGCAGGTGGAGGAAATAAGATTAAAAACATTTCATGCATGTTTCTGAAATCTAACAGGGCCGTTTCTTCTTCACTCTTTACTTTGATGTCAGGAATATTATAAAAGATTAATGTTAGTTTATTTATTTAGATATATGATTAGACAAATAGTCAATAAAAATACAAATATATCTCAGATTCACAATGTAATATATAAAATCATTATCACAGTTTTGCATCCTGTAGACACTCACACCTCTGTCTGTAGATGTGTTTGTCTCACTCTCACCCTGCCGTGGCCTCCCTCATTCTTTCCCCATTAATGTTTCCTTCTCAGATTATTTCCCACACTTTTTTAAATCTGGTATCTTATTTCCTCCACCTGCAGCTCTTGGTGTGCAGCTCTGTGAGCGTCTCCCCAGCAGTCAGCCTGGTGGCTGCAGTATTACAGCAGCTCAGTCACTGTGAGCTGGTCCCAAACACTCAACAATCTTTGTATGGTCACATCATTGTTTAATCAGCTAATATATATCCTAAAGTTGTTTTAATATCTGTAGTCACAGATCACCTCCAGTAGGATCAGCAACAACACAACAACAGCAGCAGCTGTATCCATAGCAACCCCTCGACAGCAATTGTTGCCTTAAAGTTATGTCAGCCCAGTGTTTTAAAGCTGGAGCTGGGTATTCGCTGTTTCTTTTTGTGTCACAGCATTTGCTGATGCATCGATACAGAAGCATCTGTATATGCGTGTCAACAAGGAAAACAAAACGATATATTTCTGTCAAAAATATGAGAAGAGTCCTGTTTAAATCCTTGTTCCATGTGCCCTTTTTATACTTTGAGCACCTGCCCTTCCAAAGGTCTCTGCACGGCCCTGCTAAGATTGCATGGTAGAAAATCATCATGATCTGACTGCTCACACCTTACAACCTTAGACGCCTTAAAAAATAAAGGCTTTGCTGTTATACATGTGTATTACAGCAAAGAAAACTGTCAATGTGGACACCTAAATATTTATATGAGGACACCTGAGTTTTTAATGACCACTGACACATGGTCGGTAACTTGCCTTGGGTCAAAGACCATCTCCTGTGTTTTTTTGATGTTTAAAATTAGACACAAATGTGTCTATTTCGTCATGGTACACAGAGGAGTCTGTATCCTTTTACAAAAGGCTTAGGATTGTGTGTGATCAGCAAATTTCAATATATAATTGTTTGAGTGTACATTCCTACAGTCATTGGTGTACAATGTGACTATTGGTGATACAACACAACCCTGTGGAACTCCTGTGTTCCAGGATGTAGTGGCAACTTCAAGAACTTCTTTTGCCACTATCGCAGGACATAACGTTTCTGACTTGTGTTTCCCAAAGAGGACAAAATTGTAAAATCCAGCGAGGCAAGGAGGCAGACATAAGAAGATAAATTGTCCGACGTTTTTATTTGACACAAAAAAAGGACTAAAAAAGGACTAAAGTTACAAATAAGTCCTAAATCCTATGTGTTCTATCAAACATACTTACATACAGGTACCGTCTAAATTTCCAATTGTTATGACGCGACGGTCAGAAAACTGTTGCTTGATGTCTTGCTGGCTGCCCCTTTTTTACCGCAGCACATGCCAATAGGTGCTCTAACCTCATTTTCACTACAATTAGCTGCATTTTACGGCACTTGAATATCTCTGACTTAACAGGACAAACTAATGGAGCACAACTACACATGTTTATTTGCTAAATACATGGTAATGACATCTGTCTGAGACAAACATAAAATATTACCAAGTGAAATATGTAAAGGAAAATTATATAACTGATGAACATGAAATAATCCAAAAATTTGACCACGTTTTTTTAATGGCTCTAAACACAGTATTTGATCTCAGAAAGTGTCCCATAGACCTTCACTTGCTGTGCCCTGTCAGTTAAAAAAGAATAACATTAAAGCTTTGGGGTATGAGCAAGTTTGGAGCTTGATGTTAAAGGTGACCAGCTGTTTTTCACATGTGTACCACAGGGTACGCATGACCCACATAACGTTACCAGCGAACAAATAGAGCAGAAGACAACTTAATAAGCAGAGCTAACGTTAGCGTTACAGTGTTAAAACCATTTAATCAAGATAGTATTAACATTCATGATTTTAAGCTTATCTAAAAGTATGTGACTTTGCACTGTATTAAAGGCTGAACTAAAATCAGCAGACAAGATTCTAGCATGACCTTCTATGTTTCCAAGATGCTTAGAAATAAAGTGTGAGATGCAAAGGATTGTGTCATCAGTGCTGCGTTCTTGCTTATAGCCAAACTGGCACACGTCTAACTTTGACTCAACATCCTTCATGAGTATAGACGCAACAAATTTTTCAAAACATTTCATTACAATGGAGGTTAGAGCTATGGGCCGAAAGTCATTAATCTCCGAGGGGCCTGTTTTTTTAGGCAGTGTAGTTATAGTGGAATTCTTCCACAGAGCTGGGACAGTCCCACTAAATCCCACTAACGCAACCTACCACAGCTACTACTGTGTTTATTTAATTTACTTCATATAAGGCTTAACGTTCACACAATTCCTCTAGACTGTCTCTCAGTATGAAGTAACATTACTCTGCTCAGCGTGTGGAACAGACACTAGCCACATTAGCGACGCAGCATGCTAGCAGCAGGTTCACCTGGCTAACAAATTGCATTACAGTAAAACCAGTGGTGTAGTCTATGTGATACGCAGGTATACGCCGTATACCCACTAGAAATAGTCAAAGGTTTCCGTATACCCACTTAAAATAGCAAGATGATACATAACATCGTTTTGTGGCAGAACTTTCACACATTTGTTCATAGGTTCACCCCGTCTGTGTTGTGAAGCTCTGAACTGACGTTTGCTGCTTCCGTGGCCTGTGACCGGGATCTGACGTCAGCTACCAAACAACAACACAGCTGCGTGGCGGTCACTCTGTGCACGTTTGAAATGAAATAATGTGAATCACTGAAGGAGATGTGAAACGCGAGCAAACTCAAAGAACACTCTTTTAGTGTTTTCATAAGCCTGCAGCTAAAGCTGCTGCCGCTCCGGGTGACACTGCAGCTGCAGCAGATGACACGTTAAAGTTGAGGCTGATGTTATCATAACGTTACCTGGTGACTGAAAATAGCATATAGGCCTGTGTTATCAGAACTGTACAGCATTGTTGGTCTATTGCTTTGAATCTAGAAATAGTTAACTAACGTTAATGTGGTGGATCAGTGAATGCAGTATACTGTGTGTGTGTGTGTGTACAGTAGTAGCAGTTCCTGGATGCCTGCTCATGCATTTAAGCTGATAAAGTACATAACCTACGTTTGACAATGTGTTTTTAGGAAGATAAGTGAGCTTGAGAGGATGTGGACCCCTTTTGGTGTCCTCAGTGTTAATATTCTATATGAATGAGTTTTGGTGATAAAACTGCACACAGGCCTGTGTTCATTGTTATTACTGATACTGATAGGCTTCAGCTTTCCATTTTTGTTAATAAGAGTTGCAACTTGCACTGTGAAATGTGCATGGAAACGTGCCAGCTGATAAAACCAGATTCATATAACATCTAAGGGTAAATGTAGCTGAGTTAGATGGAGCCCTGAAATGTCCCCACTACATTTGAACACAAAGTGACGCTTTTCCCACCTGTAACTGTCATTGGCTGTTGAAGTCTTTGCGTAGATGATAACACACAGCCTAAGCAGTCCTTCAGAATGCTCTCTATTACATGTACATGCATACTATTAGTGAGGGTAGTGCCGCTTATGTGAACGTCATGCTGGGACAGGGTGGTATGAGACTGGGAGGGAAAACTCACAGTATACTCACTAGAAAAAAATAGACTACACCACTGAGTAAAACTGCATATAAAGTCCACAACTTACATGTTCCAAGTTTGAAGTCGGCTTCAGCCTGAAGGGAATCCTGGTTTGTTATATTACTGGTCTCTTTGTGAAATGGTTAGTAACTTCAGTAACTTACTGCTGAGCAGCCCGTTACACCAGCTGTGTGTTCAAACGTAGCCTAGTTATTAGCCTAGTGAAAATTATTACTAATGTGATATATGCATTACCGAAATAAAACAGTTGCACCACGGATTAGATCCCTTACCAGGAATATAATTTCATTATATTCATTATATTATATTCATTATATTCATTATATTATATTCAGGGCCGTGCAGAGACCTTTGGAAGGGCAGGTGCTCAAAGTATAAAAAGGGCACATGGAACAAGGATTTAAATAGGACTCTTCTCCTGCTATTGACATAGAAATATATCGTTATGTATTCCTTGTTGACACACATATACATCGATACGTCAGCAAATGAGGTGACACAAAAAGAAACAGCGAATGCCCAACTCTAGCTTTAAAACACTGGGCTGACATAACTTACAGGGAACAGTTGTTGTTGAAGGGTTGCTATGGATGCGGCTGCTGCTGCTGCTGTTGTTGTGTTGTTGCTGATACTACTGGAGGTGATCTGTGACTACAGATATTAAAACAACTATAGGATATATTAGCTGATTAAACAATTATGTGACCATAAAAAAGATTGTTGAGTGTTTGGGACCAGCTAACAGTGACTGAGCTGCTGTAATACTGCAGCCACCAGGCTGACTGGGGAGACGCTCACAGAGCTGCACACTAAGAGCTGCAGGTGGAGGAAATAAGATACCAGATTCAAAAAAGTGTGGGAAATAATCTGAGAAGGAAACATTAATGGGGAAAGGATGAGGGAGGCCACGGCAGGGTGAGAGTGAAACAAACACATCTACAGTCTGTGTTGCTTGCTGTGTGTCTACAGCAGTGGTTCTCAACCTTTTTTGGGCCAGCGCCCCCCTAGCCACTATCCAGATCCCCTAACGCCCCCCATCAAAAAAGATGTTAGCTATTTGCCCTGAATATATTTTGATTTTTTTATTGTTACTATTGTTACACGGAAAAGATTACAAAAAGCCCTGTGAAAAGTAATTATATTTAACTAATAAGTGAAGGTTCCTTCCAGAAACTGTGTATGAAGCAAAATACTGTTTTCTTGGATGGGGCACTTAATAAGTGGGGGGTATGGGGGTCCTCCCCCCAGAAGATTTTGAGCATTAAACACTTAATTTGCTGCATTCTGGTGAAGATTTCTCCCCTAATTTCTGCCTTTTCTGCACCAATTCAGGGTGGAAATGTCAAAAAATTCAGGTGACAATTCAAAATATATAATTATAATAGAATACAATGTAGTGAGGCTCTCAGGCATTTTTCTTGCTTTTAAATATTTTTCTCCTGTAGATCAACTTATTTAATATCATCCCTGCAGAGTCAACACACATGATTAAGTCTTACCTTCTCTTTTGTGGGGAAGTAACTTATTTAAATGTGTTTATGGCCCCTTTTCATCTCAGTGATAATTTTAATTCAGTAATTGACCGGACTTTAGCTCGTCTGTCAGTGTTTCTGCAGCTACAGTGTAACTGTGCTGCAGCTGTACAGCATGCTAACCTCGAAAACCCAGCTGTATTTTAACATTAACTTAGCTCTCCTTGTTAGCCAGGCTCCTTACATGCTTACTAATAACTTCTATTAGCTGGGTCTCCGACATTGGCTGCGTTGTGCACCTGTGTTCACGAGGGAGAGAGAGAGAGAGAGAGAGAGAGAGGGACGAGCGAGAGGATGAGCTCCGCGACTTCACGCTGCCTGCAGCTCTGCAGTCAAATACGATTTTAAATAGGCCTGGTAAAAAAAATCAATATGTTGCGGTCAGTTGATATTGTGTCGGGCCACCACAAATAAATGAACATGTAGGAAACACTGTAATTTATCTGCTCATGTTCAAAACTTTCTGCACATTCAGAATCTCTCCCACATTTCTGTGTTCTCCGACATTTAAAGAAAAAAAAGTCGTAATAGCAGACTAACGTCATTTAAAGCCTGTTTAAAGAGAATTCATAATATTTTACTACATGCTACTGCATTATGTTACTGATTCGCTCAAAGTATCCCCTCGCTGTCTGACAGACAAAACTGAATAAACACCTGTGATCAAACAGGAAGCTCACGAATAGGCCTAATTCCACACACCTTAACTTCAGCACCTCTGATAAAGTGCCGCTAACCGTCCCCAACAGAGACAGACAGGGATTCAGTTTTTAACGTTACATTTTTATAGCTGACTGAAACTACCTATATGTCCGCTTTGGCACAAACTGCAACTCACAGCGCGAGGAGGGTGGACAACGCTGGCTGCGAAGTTGCTTTCAGGGTGAGTCCGACAGCAGTTATCCCTCTTGTAAATGTGTAACCACTGCGATAACAATGCGTTCACGGTGTTTTCCTCAGAGAAATAAACACTTTTACACCTAGAAAGAGAGTGTTTTCTAGAGTTTACACAGTAAACGCCATGTGGGCAAAAATTAAAAAATTTAGAGATGATATTCTGACTTCCCATTCCCGTGAAGGCAGCACAAAGCTGCACCACAAGTAGGTGATGGAGAAAAAATACAGTCTCATCCCGTCGCAGTGGACTAACTGGGAGGTTTTAATGTTGCAGACCACAGTTTTTTTGCAAGTAGTTTAAAGTTTAAACTCGTATTGTTGTGAATCTTTGGTGTAAACTCACCTTAGAATTTCCAACCAACAAACGCCCCCAAAAGCAGCTCAGCTCCCTTTCTAAAATATTGCTTCCAGCGCCCCCCATCGACCTCGGAACGCCCCTTGGGGGGCGGTACCGCCCCCGTTGAGAAACACTGGTCTACAGGATGCAAAACTGTGATAATGATTTTATATACTGCATTGTGAATCTGAGATATATTTAGATTTTTATTGACTATATATCTAATCATATATCTAAATAAGCAATAATATTTTATAATATTCCTGACACCAAAGTAAAGAGTGAAGAAGAAACAGCCCTGTTAGATTTCAGAAACATGCATGAAATGTTTTTGAATCTGGTATCTTATTTCCTGCAGCTCTTAGTGTGCAGCTGCAACAATCCTTACATCTTTTCATGGTCACATAATTGTTTAATCAGCTAATCTATATCCTATGTTTGTTTTAACAATTCATACATTTTTCTGAAATCTTATAGGGACATTTCTTCTTCACTCTTTACTTTGATGTCAGGAATATTATTTATTTTACATCGGCACTGACATTTTTATATGTGTTTCCAGTTATTGAGTTTTTATTGTTGTTGAGCTGTTGGAAACATCCTGCTGCTGTCAAATGTAAATTTATTCAATACAGTTCTGAATTAACTGATAGTTTTTTTTACAAGGCTGAAGGCTGTAAGTCAGAGGAATAGGCTTAAAATTTTACCAATATTGTTATACTTATTTTAAGGCACAAGGCTTTTATTAAGTTACTTTAATAATCCTAGTCCAAGTGCAAAGATTTTGAGATCAGAGCTCTCGACGGCCGTGAAGCTTTTCTCCCTCAAACAGAACGAAGTGAACAGAGCACCTTTGTTTATAGAGTAGAAGTAACGTTAGCTGTCGGTGTGTTAGCCGGCAGCTGATGTTACTTCTACAGGCGACACACAGCGATAAACACAACAGCTGTGCTGCTCTCTTTGCAACAATCCACAACAAGCACATTGCAGCAAACCCCTCTTACCGGCGGAATCGAAGGCGTCCTGTAGGCAGAGCTGCTGAATCACTAACGTGTCTGAACGGGAGGGCTCGTCACGGATGAGGTCATCAGGTGAAAGGTCAGAATGTGGGTTATTTTATTTACTGCGAAATTATTATTTATTTATTTTACTAATAGTTTGATCGGACAGGCCTTCACAAAAGGGCCTTTACAACTTTTAAAATAAATAAAATGAAGGAAATTTTGCGTTTGAAAAAAGGGCACTTTGGGCAGCAAAGGGCAAAAGGGCAGGTGCTCAAGCACCCATCGCACCCCCCTCTGCACGTGCCTGATTATATTCATTTTTCTGTACATTCTGTTTGAGCGTCGTTGGAGGAGCCTGGGAACAAGAATTTATTTGCCCCTCTTCAGAACCATGGGGATTCAGCCCACCTTCTATGCCTCCTTACTCAAATCTGTTTGATCCCCGACCTCTGCTCTGAACATTGATCAGGTAAATGTTTTCTAACTTCATCTCATCTGAGTCGTGCTTTTGAGTCTTCATATCTGGTTCCAGAGACCAGCTGACCTATAAGGAACCTCTTATCAGGAGACAGTGGTTCAGCGATGGTGAGAAATAAGGAGGGTATCAACATTAAATTGAAGAAGTCAGATAATGAGTGTAGGCACGTCTTCATTCACGTGGGAAGCATCTGATAAAGCGGCTGACAGCAGGAAATACTGAGAAATTCTTTCCAGTTACGTGTTTCGGAAGTTTCTGTCACATATAACTCGTCACAGTTAGATCTCACTGGGTTTTCTTAAAGATCAAAAAATACCACAGAGCTTCCTGCTGCTCTCACATCCAGTTTGTTTCAGCACCATCACACAGAAATCAGGCTGCAGCACAAACACAAATGAATTAATGAAGTCATTTTGTTGTGAAAAACAGAAATCAGACGACCATAAAACTCCTGTCTGATTAAAAGCCTGTTTGAATAGCAGAGTAAAATAACTGACAGAATTTCTTAGTAACGGAGGCAATGCATTCCACAGCCTAGGAGCCACTGCATGAAATGACCGATGGCCTCTGGTTTTAAAATGAGTGTGGGGAACCACTAACAGCCTCAGGTGCAACAGGTGGGAGTGTGAAGCTGTATGGAGTCAGAGATGTGTCTGTGTCCGTGCAGGGCTCTAAAAGTAAGGACCAGGACTTAAATCTGACCTCTAAACTGGACTGGTAACCAGTGAAGTGATGGTGAAACAGGTGTGATGTGCGCTCTTTTGTTAATGTGAGTTAGAAGCCTTGCAGCAGAGTTCAGAACAGCCTTAAGAGACGGTGAAGCTCCTTCTTATTCAAACAAGTGAAAAGACAGTTACAGTAATCTAAAGGGAGACCAAATAAAGCAAATTCAACCTCTGACACCAGAGTTCTTAGTTTGGATGTACAGTGTTTCTCAGTTGGAAGAAGCAGTTTCTAATTAGAGAGTCCAAAAAACTCAGTTGTGAGCAGTTTGTTCTGTGAGGGGGGGGGGTACTGAAAATGTTCACACCTCATAGACTGGATCAGATAAGGTCTTATCACCTTCAATGTGCTGTACATCAGCTCTTTGGCAGGAAACATTTTTAGACAGTGAGTTTATCATCAGGCACGATCTTTTATCCTGTTTTTAGCTGAGACTTGGTTAGACCCAGAGACTTTATGAGTGAAGCTAGCGAGCATCAGAAAGGACGGGGAGCTGCCATTTAGTTTACTGTTCTTTTGAATATGTGGCTCTTCAGCTGAATTCCTCTCCTCCAGCTAGATCTCTAAATATCTACAGGCCACCTAAATACTGTGCAGGTCTTTCAGTGTTTTCACCCTGATCAGCCTTTCATACTGATTTTCTCCCTGATCCAGTAAAGAGATCTGAATTCTAACACATGCTGTTTAAAGTCCTACCTGAGCTCCACAGCAGCAGCAGAACCAACAGGTGATCCATGTCCAGGTAGACCGTCTCTCTGGCCGTCCGCCTGCTCTCTGCTCTGATCATCATGTGCTGTCCTCAGTGTAGATCTGTGTACAGGAAGAGGTGGAGCTTCACTGGAACACAGCTCATTCAGCTGGCTTCAGTTTCACAGGGAGGAGTCCTGGTCTGACTGAGTCGCTGTCACTGGAGACAGTGAGACCAGAACACAGACAGTGAGACCAGTCCAGGGGCCTCATGTATAAAAGACTGTGCAGCTTTTACACTGAAAGATGGCGTACTCACAGAATTTGAAAAGTTCGTACACACAGAAATCTCCACATGTATAAACCAGGCGTACTCCAGGTCCTGAGCACCTTTCCTTTATACATCCCAACCAACGTGAAACTGAGCGCACATGCACGAGCCACATACCCCGCCTTGGCTCCTCCCATGAATGACTATGCAAATGACCATAAACACGCCAGCGTCACCTCCTGAGGTCCAAATAACAACAGCTGCTGCAGAACAGGTGAAAATAAGGAAACTTCCCTGAGTGAGAGATCGAGGTGCTGATCACTGAAGGGGAGGAGAGGAGAAATATTTCATTTGAAAGGTAAACTTTATATATTGTTGATCCCATCAGACACACACCTGTCGGCTCCAGCTGCCAACAGCTGGCTGCCAGAAACACTATTTGTATTTGTACAGGATGGCACCGTTCCACTAGGTTGGTCTCTAATGCTGGAACCAGTTCAGCACACAGGTCCAAGACCACAACTCTTGGGAATCTAAATCCAAGTATTAGCCAGTCATCATCATGGGCCAGGAAATCTTCATGGACACTCTCTAATCCTTCCACTGCTGTTTTCCTCTGCAGAGCAGCCGTGCAGCACTACGCACGAGTGTCACGCAGTGTTTGTATGTTCACAGCAGGCAGACTGAGACTTCACACCTCCACAAAATGATTCAGTCAGTGGTTATTGAGTTTTTTCATCAAATCAAGACATCTGGCTCGTGATGAACATTCTTGGCTTGTGAAACTTTAAAAAATTAAATCTGTTGTTACTTTATTTTATTATTATTCTATCAGACATTGTTAGTGTACAGTTGTGGTTACAGTTCTCTCTTTCTGTTGCTTTTATTTGATAGAATTCTTCTTTATGCACCAACAGACCAAAGCAAATGACTTGGAAGTTAAAACTTGTCAATAAACCAGATTCTGAGCTTTTTAGTTTGGCTGATAAAGCCTGGCTGTTTCTGGAGCTCTGCAGCCTCTGTGCTGGGGGGTTGTGCAATACTGCGATAGTCATTTCCTGTTAGAGCCCAACCGCAGTGTTTGATCTGAGATAACAGTAACCTGTCAAAAATAATGCACTAACCTGTAAGTACACAGTGTACGCAGTGTGCTGCATGTTAGTGCACTCAGACCAGAACACGTCCAATGAGAAGTGTGTTGCAGTGATCCAGTCTGGAGGAGACAAAGGCCTGGACCAGCTTTTCAGCAGTACAATGATGATTACTGTGATTATTGATTATTGGTTACAGTGATTTTCACAGTAACTCTTTCATTGCTGTAATTATCCATTAAATAACAATGTGTTACTGTGTATTAGTACACTGTGAGTGACTGTGCACAGACACAGAACATTACTGTGGATCGTTCCTCCCTGGAGACACACAAGAGCTGATTAGTGGTAATGGATACTTGTTAATATTTCCTGCTGCCAGGGAGTCCTGTACAGATTTCTCCTTAGCTGTCAAGGTTTGTGGAGCGACATACAGGGTCCACACAGGGCCCACAGGCAAGACACTAACACCCCAAACAGAAAATCCTTCCCCACAACCAGTGTTGGGAAAGTTACTCAGAAATCCCAATCTCTCCAGGTTCTTTATATTCTTTCTTACTGTGGCTCTTAGTCCTGGAATGAACTCTGGCTTAAGATTGGTGCGCTAATTACCTTAGCTGCTTTTAAAAAAAGAATATCTGACATTCTGACAGACGTATGTACTCGTTTTTAATTAATGATAGATAGAGCTTTTTTTTATTTTAATTTTTTTCTATGTAAATATTTTGTAAATCTGTACATTCAATTTACGTAATGTAACGTTTTTCAGCTTATGGTTGAAAAATTGTGTTGTCTTTGTGAATATTTATATTGAGTGTTGATAATTATCCAAATAGGCTATTTAAGGGAGACACTGCTTTCACAGTAATTAGTTACACATTACTGCCCAACACTGCCCACAACCAAAAAAATTAAATGTTCAAACAAACCCAGAGTGGGTGGAGGGAGGTCAGGAGGAGGGCAGAAAAATGAACAGTCTTCAACAGCAAAGTCAGGAGAGGAGGCCACAGGCAGGGGGCCTGCAACCGGTGACAGGGCAGCTGAACTGGAGGCCAGTGGGGGCCATGTGGGCACTGCAGCGATGTTTGTGTCAACTTGCTTTAAAATCAATATCTGCACTCGTAACATCTTCTGGGCCCCACCTTCAATCAAAGGAGAAATGAAGGAAATCAGATTCATCAGTCTTATTAGCTGAGCTGTGAATTCACAATACATTGATCCTTAGTTTCTGCTTTGAAGAAATATTCACAGACAAAGACTTGGTGGTAAAAGAAACGTTTATTTAAACTTAAATGTTAATAACAAGTGAATAAAGCCAATAAATGAAGTTTTACTAAGAGTTACATGACGTGAAACCAGAATCAACTCAGTCACTTCAGAAATGATTATTCAGTTTGGCCACAGTGAAAAAAGAGGATGTGATTTATAATGAACTCTAATTCAGCTCTCCTCAGACCTACATTCACGGCCTCCCAGCGAGGCGTTGCTCTCTGGAACACAGTGAAATAATAAAGCAGACAAACAGAAGAGTAACGTAGTGGTGAAGAAACAAAGGAGAAAGAGGCCGGACCCCCCGTCAGATAGGGCTCGTATTGGAGGAGGAGGAAAGGTTTTCATGTTCAAACTGTTGTATGCATCATAACGAATAATCTGTGATTTCTTCTGCATTTATGGAACTATATAATGTGATATGTCACCACAGCCACACACTTCCCTTCACTATGGTCAAATTTATAGTGATTACAACATAAAAACAGGGTTTACATCAAGCATCCATCACAGACATGTTATTTAAAGCTAACTCAGATTTAAAACTACATTAACCATAAACTTCCTAACTACTGAACTATCAGAAGCACAAACTCAACACTGCTAAAAATGGCAGCAGACTCAACAGTTGGTTTGATCCTACATGTACTAACTCATCTGACACTAACAACAGAAATGAACATTAACTGTGGCCACTAGGTGGCAGTGTGGTTACATGGAGAAACAAGCTGTTAAACTTTCAACTTCTAATTAGCTCAAATTTGATGCTCCAACCATCAGAACTGCACTAACCATCAAAGAGCATGTGCTGAGTGAGATTACTGCATCACTGAGCCACTGATTGGACATTAATTCACACTTCAACTCTTCCCAAGAGGGCCGTGCAGAGACCTTTGGAAGGGCTGGTGCTCAAAGTATAAAAAGGGCACATGGAACAAGGATTTAAACAGGACTCTTCTCATGCTATTGACATAGAAACATATCATTATGTATTCCTTGTTGACACACATATACAGATGCTTCTGTATCGATACATCAGCAAATGCTGTGACGCAAAAAGAAACAGGGACTTCCCAACTCTACATTTAAAACACTGAGGGCTGACTTAAAGGGAACAGCTGCTGTTGAAGGGTTGCTATGGATGCGGCTGCTGCTGTTGTTGTGTTGTTGCTGATCCTACTGGAGGTGATTTGTGACTACAGATATTAAAACAACTATAGGATATATATTAGCTGATTAAACAATTATGTGACCATAAAAAGATTGTTGAGTGTTTGGGACCAGCTCACAGTGACTGAGCTGCTGTGATACTGCAGCATCTACCAAGGCTGACAACACAAAGGTGTGTGTTTGTTGCTTGCTGTGTGTCTACAGGATGCAAAATTGTGATGATTTTATATATTACATTGTGAATCTGAGATATAGTCCCAGACACTCAACAATCTACATCTTTTCATGGAAATATATCGTTATGTATTCCTTGTTGACACACATAATTGTTTAATCAGCCAATATATATCCTATGTTTGTTTGGTCCGTGTATCATCCGATCATTCAATTTTTCCATTTAATCTGGCAAACCAAAAAACGAAAAAACGAATCAATATTTCGTTTTTCTGTTTTTCTGTATGAACCAAATATGAAAATTGACGTTTGTTTTTCCTGCTTTCAGCTCGAAATGGGAAATATAATAAACAAGGAAACCAAAACGAAATAATGGGTCGAATTTACCTTTTCTTTATTTTTCTTTATTTGTTTTCTCATTTCCCACGGTGCCGTCAATTGTTTTTTTGCGCATGTGCAGTGGATAACCAACCCACTTGGAACAAGCTTACGAAGCAGTGTCCAGTAGCAGTAGCCTATAGAGCCAACTGTATGGCTGCATCCTGGAGTAAAGCACTACAAAAGTAACACATTTACAGTAATGTATTACTTTTGCTGTAACACAGTTATATAACGCATTACTAAAAATAAATCGGCAGTATTTTACCCTTTACAATCTCAGTAAGGCACATTACAACTCATTTTAACCAGAAATTAAGTGATGTTTTTATAATTCACCAACACCAGGAAACATTTCGACACCGGAAAAACAAATCCATGAGTAAATAAGTAACGTTATTTCCTGTTGCTGGAATCCGGTGGCAGCAGGGGTTGTAGCCAATTCTGTGGTCTGGTCTCACAGACCACTGGTCTCTACCACTAGGGGCGCTAAAGATACTGTCGTAACTGTCAGAAACTGGTCTGTTTGGCAGAGACCAGTATCTTTAGCGCCCCTAGTGGTAGCGACCACACCAACCAGTGGCAGCAGTGGTCTGTGCGGCAGCAAACCAAGACTGTGGAGCCTCCTCTCATGCCCTCTCTCGCCAAATCAAAAGATTAAGTCTGATTCGCGATGTCGTCTACATACTTGTTTTTGACTTGAATAACGTCATCCATGCGAATAAAATACTATCTATTCATTTCCAGGCCATTAGAGCTTTTTTATAAAAGTTTGATAATTTCACAATAATTTATTGATTTTGTAGTCTTTTTTTAACAACTTAGTCAGTCATTTAACTTTGGAAAGTATTGTTTGAGGTTTCAAAACTTAAAACCTTCAGATCTCAATTTTTTATGTTGCATAGGTTATCTTTCCCTAAATAAAGACATTTGTTCTTCCAAATGAAATTAAATAAGATCCTATCTAATTCTTTGTATATTTTATTAGGCATTTCCAGAGATAAGGATACATAGATCTGGATATTCCCTCAGTATAAGACAGTAGAACTCTACCATTCAGTGAAAGATGCCTCATCCACCACATGTTGAACCCTTTTCATTATTTTTTTAATCATAGGGCTGAAGTTTAGGTTATTGCAGAGTTTTTCATTCTTATCACACCCAGGTATGTAACTGGGTTCTTCACAGGGATACCATTAACTTCTGATAGTTCACATTTGGTAGACTAATAAACAGATTTATTCAGCCAACATTTATTCAGATTTATTCAAGTTCATTCTTTCTCTTAGAAAATTCCTCAACACATCTAATTACTTTGATCCATTCCTCTCTATTAGACAAAAAAAATTGTATCATCACAATTTAAATGATCTAAGGTCTCTTTAGGTCTACTTTGGAACCATAGACTGTATAAAAACTTGAAACTTTTAAAAGGTGTACAGCCACAGTTTGTGTGACAAAGAACAGCAGGAGCCATCCCTTAGAGACTGTGGTAGCGACCAGTGGCCGGTGTGGCAGAGACCAGACCACAGAATTGGCTACAACCCCCTCTCCGGTGGTCGAGATTGTAGGCAGGGTGCAAACTGGGAGCTCGGCCCCTAACCAGACGGCAGCTCCCCTGATGGTTTAACCAATTTCATGGTCAGAGAGGCTGCTGTCGGTTCATCCTGACTGATCCTGTCGGAGTGTCGGGAAATTCTTGTAATCAGTGACGTTATGCTTCATGACCTCGTGCGTAAATGCGCACAGCGTCTTTAGTAGGAACACAGACTCATCCTATTTCACCCTTTAAAAGAAAAGTTTACGTTTCAATTCATTGCAACAAACTGAAATTGCCCGTGAATCCGACTCTTTCTCTTTCTGCTGCTTCTTCTCTTGATTAACAGCTTTATTGAAGCGCATGATTGACGCTGCTGTCGGACAATTCAGTTCAAAAACACCAAAGTAGCCTGCGAGGTATAGTGAACCAGATGAGAGCTTTTATTTAGAAACTTAGAAACTATGTACTGTACGTCCTCTGACAGTAACAGAATAATATTTGGAGATATAACAGGCTATTATGAGAATAAACGTAATCTTATCAGAATGAAGTCATAATTATTTTAATATTAATAATTTTAAATCTACCTGCCCCTCTGCTGTGCATTACCCTGTGATATCGCTCTGCTGATGGTTCTCCCCCTTATATGTTCTGACAGACACAGAGCCCGTCTGGGACTGAACTGGTACCTAACTCGGACACATTTACGAGCGGAGGTAGAAAACTGAAACACTTGTGATCAGACATACATCTCACGAGCCCACACACATCTACATAAATGTTAACTTTAGCACCTCTGATAAAGTGCAGCTCACAGTGGCTTCAGAGGGAATGAAGCATTCTGGAGCAGAGAGACGGTCAAACAGAGCAGAGTGTCTCTGATGAGGACAGAGACACAGAGGACAGGTGTCTGTGTGGCGGTCAGGCTTCTCATTTGGCAGACGCTTTTATCCAAAGCAGGTGTGTCATGTTATTGCTGCTCTCGATACTTTGCGGCGGACTGTTAACTGTTTGTGCAGCAGATACACAGACTTGACACTGAGCGACAACATTTATATCCAAATGTTCTGATTACAGTTTTGCGAGGGACACTTGAACAAGTACGAGTCCTGAAGCTGTGAGCAGTGCTCTCTTTCTCTCTCTCTCTCTCTCTCGCTCTCTCTCTCTCTCTCGCTCTCTCAGCATGCTGAGTCGGCCTAACGCTGGGAGGTCACATGTTGTTGAGTTACTTTTGGGGCTGTTGTCAGGACAATAGTGATCTCAGAATGGGTCTAAAGTCTGTCTACCGTATGTATTTAGGTTCTTTTAGACAGACGTGTTTTTAAGCAGCTACTTTTTTCAGATAATCTGCATTTATCTTATTGACAAATATTTTATTAAGTATTTTATTCATTCGCATGGTTGCCGTTACAGTTCAGTTCAAAAACACTAAAGTTGCCTATACGAGGAAGATCGAACCAGACGCGAGCTTTTTTTTGCAACATAGAAGCTCGCGGATGGCACCAGGCGGGAGAGCAAGAGACGAGAGGGTCCAAGCTGCAGCCATACAGTCTTTCCACTGAGGGACGCTGCTGCGTAGGCTTGTTCCCCTCTTTATCCACTGCGCATGTGCAAACCAGAAATGGAAAATGAGAAAACAAATAAAGAAAAATAAAGAAAAGGTAAATTCGACCCATTATTTCGTTTTGGGTTTCCTTGTTTATTATATTTCCCATTTCAAGCTGAAAGCAGGAAAAACAAACTTCAATTTTCATATTTGGTTCATTCAGAAAAACAGAAAAACGGAAATATTGATTCGTTTTTTCGTTTTTGGTTTGCCAGATTAAATGGAATAAT
>JALXJV020000002.1:44234658-44480209 GCA_024633595.2 Lepomis macrochirus
CGCTAATCTTGTGTTTGTGTGTAAACATGTTAAGCTGTAAAGTAACTAAAGCTGTCTGATAAATGCAGTGAAGTAAAAGTAGAATATTTCCCTCTGAGATGTGGAGTAGAAGCAGAAAGTAAAGTCCAAGTACCTGAGTGTTGTACTTGAGTACAGCAGTGGAGTAAATGTAGCTGTTAATGTGAATGTTTTCTGAGGAGGGACGAACAGACTGACAGTGACAGGAAGCAGCCAGCAGGAGGCAGCAGAGGAGCTTCAGTTTCTTCACTTTAAAGTCACTGGAGGAGCAAACTGTGTGCAGAGGGTTTGGATCCTGTTACCTTTAATAGAAACCAACCAGTCCTCCTGTAATGGAAGATCAGCAGCCCAGTAAGCTTGTTGTTCTTCAGCAGAAACACTGATTTTACATTTGACCTCAGTGCCCAGTTTAACACTGGGTTTTGGTACCTATCCCACGTCTGATTTACTTTTCTAATGTAAAGGAACATCAAACCACACCTCACTCTGTGTTGCATGTTCAGACAGGTTTCCATCTGTTTAGGCCTTTTCAAATATTTGGTTACATGTATTTGACATAAAGTATATGTTTCCTCACTGAGATCCAGAAAGCCCTGAGTACAGCAGAGAGAAAGAAAGAAAAACAGCTGAAAGGACGTCCAGCATCAGAGAGGGTCAAAGAAATGTTTCCAGAACAAACCTGTAAAATGTTGTCATTACCAAGGATGACAACAATTATGAAGTCTGAAGATATTAAAAAACAAATATGTCAGAAAACTTGTGTCTGGGCTGGGGTACCCACCTTCAGTACAGGAAAATAAGGGACGCCTACCGCAGCGGGGGCCACAGCCCTCGGGGGCCCAGCAACCACATGGCTGATGGTGAGCCAGTGGTGGTATATTATTATAATAATAATAATAAATTTTATTTGTAATGCACTTTACATTTCAAGGAAATCTCAAAGTGCAACAAGTGGTTAAAAACAGTTCCAGAATATAATAAAGTCAACCAATCGCAATAAAACACCGTAACAAAAGAATTAAAATCACGACTGTTAAAAGGCCTTTTGAAATAGGAAAGTCTTTAGGCCCATCTTAAAAACCTCCAGAGTTTGTGGGGCACTTAGGGGCTCTGGGAGGGCATTCCAGAGCCGTGGGGTGACTCCCATGGTGGAGAGTTTAGTCCTTGGTTGGTGCAGGCAGTAGGCAGAGGTGGAGGAGCGGAGGTTTCTTGAGGCGGTGTGTGGGGTGAGGAGTTCACTGAGGTAGGCAGGGGCAGTTCCATGTATGCACTGGTGGGTGAGGAGACAGATTTTATACTGAATTCTGTATTGAATGGGCAGCCAGTGGAGGGATTTCAGGACCGGAGTGATATGGTCATATTTGCACCTCCTCATCAGGACCCGGGCAGCGCAGTTCTGAATATGCTGGAGCTTTTGCAGGCTCCTGCCAGGGATCCCGACGAGGAGGGCATTACAGTAGTCCAACCTGGAGGAGATAAAAGCATGGATCAACTTCTCAGCATCTAGTTGTGAGAGGGAGGGGCGGAGTTTGGCGATGTTTTTGAGGTGGAGGAAGGAGACCTTACAGAGGTGACGGATGTGAGTGTCAAATGTGAGATTTGAGTCAAGTCTGACTCCAAGGTTTGTAACAGAGGTAAACAGGAGAATGTGATGACCAAAAATGGATATACTGCTGAGGGAGGAGGACTGGGTTTGGTGTGGGGTACCGATCAGGATGGCTTCGGTTTTGCTGCTATTTAGTTGAAGAAAGTTGTCAGCCATCCATGCCCTTAACTCCTCCAGGCAAACCTGAAGTGCAGATGGCAGAGCTGAGGGGAGTGTGGAGTCCATTTTTATGTATAGTTGTGTATCATCTGCGTAACAGCGGAATGAAACTTTGTGTTTATGGATGATGTGACCGAGGGGTAGTAAGTAGATGGTAAAAAGGGTTGGACCAAGGACGGACCCTTGTGGCACTCCACAGCTGACTGTGGAGTGCCACAAGGGTGCCACATTTCATGACCTAAAACAGGTTTTCAGGAAAGTACTGAGATTAATACCAATGGGCAATAAAGAAGCTATCTGCTGTTGAAATCATGTCCCGATCCTGTTCTGAGTTTCTTCATTCATCAGTTAGGTTTCGGTTATTTAGTCTGTGTTTTGGTTCCATGACTTTGATCCCAGTCCAGTGTTTATGTCTTAGTATTTACTCCAGAGGGCTGTTTCACAAAAGCAGAATTTATAAATCCAGGATAAGAGACAAAGCTCGGCTTGACATAGCCCGATCAGAGCATCCTGGCTTTATCAGTTTCACAAAGGCCATTCAGGCTCAGAAGGTGCAACTAAGTCAAGCCAGGTGTAAGTAATTCAGATAAATGGGCGTCAACAACTTTCTTCAAGAGACCACGCTGTCGATCACAGATTCATTGATGCTGAAATGGAAAAGACATGAGCAGCACACTTTATTCTCTGTTACTCACTGAGTGTAAAAAAGGTTTCTGATGAGGAAAAGCACAGAATATAAAAAAAGAAAGAAGGAAACACGGCCGCAGAATTAAAACAGAGAAAAGTGTGGCAGACAATAGAAGGCCGACTTAATAAGTAAGCAGCTAAAAGAATCACTGCTCCCCACTGAAACTGTTAATTATAACGTTACCATAGTAACGTTATGTCAGACCTTAAAAGTGAGCAGTGACCTTAATACGTCACTCAGCAAATGTATTAATTACAACCAGGAATCAAAATACTGTCTATTCACTTCAGTTTTATTTATATAGCAGCACTTTCACAACAAAAGTTTTTCTTTTCCTCATAGTGTTTCCCTTTTAATTTTATTTTGAGATAATATTCAATGCTGAGATATCTGAGTGGGGAGTCTGGGGGTCCTCCTCCAGACATTTTGGAGCATTAAACACTTAACTTTCTGACGTCTGAAGAAATATTCTACACCAATTTATGGTGGAAAATATATATATATATATATATATATATATATATATATATATATATATATATATATATATATATATATATATATATATATATATATATAATTTATATAAATACTTTTATATAAAAAATGTATATAAAAAGGAAACACAGCAGGAAATTCAGCAGGTGACAATTCAAAATATAAAAATATAATGCAGAATCAGCAGCTTGTTCATTTAGCTTAAGTTTCTTTTTTGACCAATGCACATATCTTCTGTTTGCACTGCATGTTTTCTTATTAACCTTTCTTAAAGCCTTTTCAGTTATTTACCATTTTATATTGCAGGCAACATTTTTGACAAATACTTTTAAAAAGTGTGTATATATATATTTATTAGGCTTGGCAGAGAGGCTGGAGGTCTGTATGAAAATGGTGAACTTGTTTAGTCAATATGGATAACAGATAAAAAGTCAGTGTTGTGGTGCTCATAGAAAATACTGTCTGATATCTGTAAGTTGACCCTGAGGCTGTGGTCCTACAGTCTGACAGCCAGTCTGCTGATGTACTAAGTATAAGCACATCCACAGGTGAACACTTCCTGCTGTGCTGTTATGTGTTTTACTGTCAGATGTCTGAACTGCACACACTTGAAAAAATTAACAAAATAAAAAACAGGACTTGGACTTAGATATGGAGATAAAAATAAGCACTGAGGACATTGGAAATCAAGCAGCTACAAAGAGAAGTGATTTAGTGATTTAGTGTACTAGAAGTACACTGTGAGCCAAACTGTAACACAGTGTATTCTTGTAATCATTGTTTTCTCTCCCAAACACGCAGTTGTTTCATTAATAAACAGCACAATAACAGTCAGGTTAGGACACCTAAAATATCAAACAAGGAAGAAAGACAAGAGAGTTAATAGCTTTTTACTCGCAAGGAGAACGGACAGAGATGTACTCAGTTACATGCTCCAACCGCTCTGAGTATCTCTGCCGCTTCATCTCTTTTTATTATGTTCAGGGAGGTCCCTAGTTACATACACATTGCTGCTATATGGGGACGGGAGATAAGCAGATAAGCAGCAACATTAACATATGACCTAGTTAGATTAACATATGTTTCTTTCCAGGAACTATTTATGTTATCATAGCTGCATATCAAAATAGCTGCCTCTTCGGGTGTCTGCTCCATGACTCTTGTCTGACACCCATCCACTGCAGATTTCCTGTGTAACAAACTCAAAAGCTCACATTAGTAAATGCTTTTTATTTCATATATGTATTTCATTGTACTGAGTAAATATGGGATAACTTATATACATAAGGATTCCAACATATATCCTCCTTACTGAAGTAGGACTATAATTTGACAGTATTATAAAATGACACAGGATCCTACAGAGTGTGTGTGAGTTTCTTGAGTGACATATAATGTCCGCTGCTCACTTTTAAGGCACAATATAACATTATAATTATGACAGTTTCAGTTAAGAGCTGTGATATTTTTAGCTTCTCACACATTCAGTCAGTCCTCTGTTGGCTGCCACTTTCTTTCTCTGGTTTATTGCTGTACCCGCGTTAATTTTTCTTTCATTTATCCTTTTTTATTATTTTTATTTTTTACAAGTGCTTTCATTCCACATAAACCTACACGCTGATGCTCATTGTGTGCAAAGTATGGTGCACGCATCTTCTCCAATTATGAAACCTAATAACCCCAACCTACTATTTTAATACAGGCTGCTGAAAAATATGCAAAACACACATAAGAACATAGAATGACTGAAAAAACACTTTGGTTTCTGATCGGCGTTGACGCTGACTGATTGGTCGGCTACGTGCACGATAAAATTTCAGTGTGCAAGTGCGTACGTGTGATTGGAGGAGGTAGTACCCATAGAGTCCAGTAGAGGGCGGAGCCTGTGTGAGATGGAACAGCTGTTTAAAAGTCGGGATTTACTTGCTTTATTTTTGTATTTCAGCCAGTGGTGTTAACAAACGTTAGGCCGAGGCTATATGCTTTTTGAAAACATGCTGCCTGCTGCTGATATGAATGTGATATTAGTTAAGACGTCATGAGAGAGGCTGTGTTTGGGGTTTGTTTCCCATAATCATCGCCACACATTGGTTTTGAAATTTTTAGAAAAGAACCCCCTTTTCACCCAGTAATGAGTAAAGTAAGCAGTAATATATTTTTATACAGTTTCTGAGTAACTTTCCCAACACTGGTTGTGGGGAAGGATTTTCTGTTTGGGGTTTTAGTGTCTTGCCTGTGGACCCTGTATGTCGCTCCACAAACCTTGACAGCTGAGGAGAAATCTGTACAGGACTCCCTGGCAGCAGGAAATATTAACCATTACCACTAATCAGCTCCTGTGTGTCTCCAGGGAGGAACGATCCTCAGTAATGTTCTGTGTCTGTGCACAGTCAGTCACAGTGTACTAATACACAGTAACACATTGTTATTTAATGGATAATTACAGTAATGAAAGAGTTACTGTGAAAACCACAGTAACCAATAATCAATAATCACAGTAATCATCATTGTACTGCTGAAAAGCTGGTCCAGGCCTTTGTCTCCTCCAGACTGGATCACTGCAACACACTTGTCATTGGACGTGTTCTGGTCTGAGTGCACTAACATGCAGCACACTGCGTACACTGTGTACTTACAGGTTAGTGCATTATTTTTGACAGGTTACTGGTATCTCAGATCAAACACTGCGGTTGGGCTCTAACAGGAAATGACTATCACAGTATTGCACAACCCCCCCAGCACAGAGGCTGCAGAGCTCCAGAAACAGCCAGGCTTTATCAGCCAAACTAAAAAGCTCAGAATCTGGTTTATTGACAAGTTTTAACTTCCAAGTCATTTGCTTTGGTCTGTTGGTGCATAAAGAAGAATTCTATCAAATAAAAGCAACAGAAAGCGAGAACTGTAACCACAACTGTACACTAACAATGTCTGATAGAATAATAATAATAATAATAAAGATTTATTTTTTAAAGTTTCACAAGCCAAGAATGTTCATCACAAGCCAGATGTCTTGATTTGATGAAAAAACTCAATAACCACTGACTGAATCATTTTGTGGAGGTGTGAAGTCTCAGTCTGCCTGCTGTGAACATACAAACACTGCGTGACACTCGTGCGTAGTGCTGCACGGCTGCTCTGCAGAGGAAAACAGCAGTGGAAGGATTAGAGAGTGTCCATGAAGATTTCCTGACCCATGATGATAACTGGCTAATACTTGGATTTAGATTCCCAAGAGTCGTGGTCTTGGACCTGTGTGCTGAACTGGTTCCAGCATTAGAGACCAACCTGGTGGAACCGTGCCATCCTGTACAAATACAAATAGTGTTTCTGGCAGCCAGCTGTTGGCAGCTGGAGCCGACAGGTGTGTGTCTGATGGGATCAACAATATATAATGTTTACCTTTCAAATGAAATATTTCTCCTCTCCTCCCCTTCAGTGATCAGCACCTCGATCTCTCAATCAGTGAAGTTTCCTTATTTTTACCTGTTCTGCAGCAGCTGTTGTTGTTTGGACCTCAGGAGGTGACGCTGGCGTCTTTATGGTCATTTGCATAGTCATTTATGGGAGGAGCCAAGGCGGGGTATGTGGCTTGTGCTCAGTTTCACGTTGGTTGGGATGTATAAAGGAAAGGTGCTCAGGGCCTGGAGTACGCCTGGTTTATACATGTGGAGATTTCTGTGTGTATGAACTTTTCAAATTCTGTGAGTACGCCATCTTTCAGTGTGAAAGCTGCGCAGTCTTTTATACATGAGGCCCCTGGACTGGTCTCACTGTCTGTGTCCTGGTCTGGCCTGGTGTTCTGGTCTCACTGTCTCCTGTGACAGAGACTCAGTCAGACCAGGACTCCTGACTGTGAAACTGAAGGCAGCTGAATGAGCTGTGTTCCAGTAAAGCTCCACCTCTTCCTGTACACAGATCTACACTGAGGACAGCACATGATGATCAGAGCAGAGAGCAGGCGGATGGCCAGAGAGATGGTCTACCTGGACATGGATCACCTGTTGGTGCTGCTGCTGCTGTGGAGCTCAGGTAGGACTTTAAACAGCATGTGTTTATCAAGCTTCTCAGAATTACTCATAACAACCCTGCTAAGAACTGACTGAAGAGTGAAAAATGTGTTGGCTCAAAGCTGAGCTGAAAAGTTAGTTATCAAGCATCATAGTCCGAGTTATGAATTTTAAGAGACCACATTATGTCCACAGGCTGCGTACACACAGGAAGTGAAAGATAAAAACATTTGATCTTTATAAGAGTGCTATCAGTTCCACCTGCTGCTCCTGGGAAGCCCGATATTTGCAAGTGCTATAATTGTTTCCATGACAACTGGGCTTATTGATGTTAGTGACGGTCCAAAATCATCAGCACTGCTGCGTTTGTCCTGTGGCAAATAAACAAAGCGTCATCACAACCTTCAGTTTAGCTGAAAACTCATTACTGCGTATAGTCTGTGGTGAGATGACGTCTCTCACCAACTCGCTGACAAAGATGATGCCTGTGCTGTCCGACCTGTCTAATTAACTGTGCATCGTCAAATATTTCAGAAACATTTTTCCTCTCCTGAGAGATTCATGTCTCTGTGTCCACAGTGCGTCACAAGCCTCTACTGGCAGCTGCTAACCACAGAGAGACCTGTGGAGCCGCCTGAACTAAGCTCAGCTTGATAAATACGGGCCCAGATCTCTTTACTGGATCAGGGAGAAAATCAGTATGAAAGGCTGTTCAGGGTGAAAACACTGAAAGACCTGCACAGTATTTAGGTGGCCTGTAGATATTTAGAGATCTAGCTGGAGGAGAGGAATTCAGCTGAAGAGCCACATATTCAAAAGAACAGTAAACTAAATGGCAGCTCCCCGTCCTTTCTGATGCTCACTAGCTTCACTCAAAGTATCTGGGTCTAACCAAGTCTTAACTAAAAACAGGATATTAGATCGTGACAGCTTTTTCCTGCCAAAGAGCTGACGTACAGCTACATTAAAGGTGTAAAGATCTTATCTGATCCAGTTTATGAGGTGTGAACATTTTCAGTATTTTCCCCCTAAATGGAAAGAACTGACGTACAGCTAAAAATAAGGTGCTAAGACCTTTTCTGACTAAACTAAGAACTCTGGTGTCAGAGGTTGAATTTGCTTTTATTTGGTCTCCTTTAGATTACTGTAACTGTCTTTTCACTTGTTTGAATAAGAAGGAGCTTCACCGTCTCTTAAGGCTGTTCTGAACTCTGCTGCAAGGCTTCTAACTCACATTAACAAAAGAGCTCACATCACACCTGTTTCACCATCACTTCACTGGTTACTAGTCCAGTTTAGAGTTCAGATTAAAGTCCTGGTCCTTACTTTTAGAGCCCTGCACGGACACGGACACATCTCTGACTCCATACAGCTTCACACTCCCACCTGTTGCACCTGAGGCTGTTAGTGGTTCCCCACACTCATTTTAAAACCAGAGGCCATCGGTCATTTCAAGCAGTGGCTCCTAGGCTGTGGAATGCATTGCCTCCGTTACTATGAAATTCTGTCAGTTATACTTTACTCTGCTATTCAAACAGGCTTTTAATCAGACAGGAGCTTTATAGTCGTCTGATTTCTGTTTTTCCTGGGTATTTATTTCTTTTATGTATCTCACTGTGTTGATCACATTTTATTGTGCAGCACATATCCTGCAGTGGACTGTCTGTCCCCACTCTTTCAGCTGAGGAGAGCTTCTTTAAAAATGGATTATTGAACTTTAATGTTATCAATATTTAATAATTTATCTATATTACAGAAATAATCATGGCCACTTTTATTGAGAACAAGTAAAGTTGTACCTGTAATTCAGAAGTAACGTGGCTGTATGCACTAATATCAAGGACTGCAGTATTAGCAGCAACATGTACTTTATCCAGGTTTCAGGTAAATCAAATATCTTCTTACACTAGTGCACTCATTTTAATGTTCCAGTCAGAAGAAAACACATTTCCCAATCTCATGCAGGTTTTATATCATGCTGATAAAGTGTCAGGTGTTCAATATTCAAATATTCGATTGTTTGATACACGTTCGATTTTTAATTTTGAGGTTTGAATGTTGAGCTGTGCTCACAGCAGACAAAGTAATTAATGCTCCAGTTCACATGAAAGGGAAAACAAAATGAAGCCCTGAGCTGTGTGAGAGAACTTTAACTGAGCGATGACAGCAGCAGTGTGACAGTTATGGGTTATTGCTTCATTTCATTACAGAGCAAAGAAAGTCAAGTAGCCTACATTTTAAATGAATAGGCTAAACTGTAGGCTACAACAAACTAACAACAACATCATGAACACATTTAAATCATTGTGTTAGGCTGAGTGAAGAAGAACATGTAGTAGGCCGTAATAAAAGTTAAAAGTGATCACGCATAATAACGTGTGGTTTTAGTCCTGCTGTCAGAAATAGCATCATCCCGTCTGTCTCATATATTCCCGTATTCTGCTCTGGACCTGCTCAGTTCAGCCTCTCAGTCTGGACTCTCAGGTAGGTCCAGTACCAACCTGCTCTGCTCAGCAGAAACCAACCCGGTTCGGCACCTGATCTTCTGCTATCCCCGGTTCAATCTCCCGTCCCTTCAGCCCTGCAGTAAATATTCCTCTTTAATCTAACTCCTCATTCTCTTAGTCCTGCACCAGGGTCTACTAGCCCAGACAGAACACAGTTAAAACAAAGTGCTGCTAATAGTAACTTGCTGTTTCAGTGTTGTCTACACTGTGAGAATTAAAAAAAAGGAGCTTCCTCACTCATTGTCTTTTCCAGAACCTCCTGGGCATTTATCCTTCAGGTTTTGGGGCTGTCGCTGGGCAATACGGACTTTCAGCTCCCTCCAAAGATTTTCTATTGGGTTCAGGTTTGTAGACTAGCTAGGCCCCTCCAGGACCTTGAGATGCTTCTTACATCTTCTCTCTCACAGATCACTGTTGGATCTGTGAGAGGCTCTGAGGTGCTGCTGCTACTGCTGTTAATGCTACTGTTGGATCTGCGAGAGGCTCTGAGGTGCTGCTGCTACTGCTGTTAATGCTACTGTTGGATCTGCGAGAGGCTCTGAGGTGCTGCTGCTGCTGCTGCTGCTAATGGTACTGTTGGATCTGCGAGAGGCTCTGAGGTACTGCTGCTGCTGCTAATGCTACTGTTGATTCTGTGAGAGGCTCTGAGGTACTGCTGCTGCTGCTAATGCTACTGTTGGATCTGTTAGAGGCTCTGAGGTACTGCTGCTGCTACCATTGGAGCTAGGCCAGAAGGCTACAGTCTTGCGCTACTACAGCCGCATTTGGGCGGCAGGCTACCACCCTGAGCTTTCTGCAACATTTTATGCTGCAAGACCTATTGAGGAGCAAGCCTCCAAAGTAAATTTACTGTTCTAAATCAAAGTATCTTTTCTTTTTGATAATGCCACCCAAACAGAAGCCAGACACTAAACCAGACACTAAAACAGGCTAACAATGGTGAAACCCTATAGTCAGATTTATTAAAATTGTGTGAAAGTGTATTAGCTGTATCAGATAAATTTGAATATTTAGAGAGCCAATCAAAGAAAAACAATTTAGTTATAGATGGAGTAGCTGAGTCTCCTAATGAAACATGGCTTGAATCTGAACAAAAAGTAAAAAACATCATCAGAGAGAAACTTCAGCTGCAAAGAGACATAGAATTGGAAGTGGTACATAGGATTGGGAAGATACCACAGAGCAGTGACAGACCAAGATCTATGTTGTTAAAGTTTTTAAAACTTAAGGACCGATTGGCAGTTTTGCAGAGAGCAAAAAATCTTAAAGGAACAAACATCTACATCAATGAAGATTATACTGATGAAGTAAAAAGGAAAAGAAAAGATCTGCTCCCAAAAATGAAAGAAGCTCGTCAAAATGGGAACATTGCATTCATACGGTATGATAAGCTCATCGTACATCCTCGCAGCAGCACCCCCAAAAAGTAGTAATTGTTCTTAGCCACAAATTGTTGCAACAAAATATATATCTTTTTCTAATGCTATATGAATGGAAATGTACAAACATCAATAAAAGGTCTGAAAATTGCTCATATAAATATAAACAGTTTACGAAATAAACAGAAATTGAAGATATTTTAAGTTGCAATAATTTGAATATATTTGCTATCTCTGAGACTCATTTAGATGAGACCTCTGATGATAGCGAGCTGGCTATTGGTGGATTTGATATTTTCAGGCGAGATAGAAATAGATATGGGGGCGGTGTGGCCTTCTATGTGCAAGATCATGTACCAGTGAAAATTAGGGAAGATTTGATGGATTACAACATTGAAGTCATATGGCTACAGATACATCTACATCATTTAAAACCTCTTCTGGTTGGAGGATGTTACCGACCTCCAAATGCTGATGGTAAATACTTGGCTACTATGATTGAGATGTTGGACTATGGTAGTACTTTAGGTCTAGAGATGTACTTTATGGGAGACCTTAACATTGATTGGCTATCAAAAATATGTCCTTTAAGAGCAAAGCTTTCTGATGCTACAAATGCAACTGGACTCACACAATTAATAAACAAACCAACAAGAATTAGTTGCAGAAATGATGGTACAATTACATTAACTTGTATTGATCACATTTTCACAAATGCTCCAGAGTTGTGCACTGGTACTTTTTCTGTTCCAATGAGCTGCAGCGACCATAATTTAATTATTACTGTAAGGAGAGCTAAAATGGACAAGCACGGGCCTAAAATTATGTGCAAAAGATCTTTCAAAACTTTTAATCAAGATGCCTTCATGGAAGATGTCAGAAATATATGCTGGTCCAATTTGGTTTTTTTTGTATTTGTTCAAACAAATGCTAATGAAGCACTTAATCAATTTAATAAAAAGTTTATGCTTTTAGTGGATAAACATGCACCACTCAGGAGGTTTATAGTCAAGAGCGCTAAAACACCATGGTTAGATAGAGAATTAAAGCAATCTATAAAACAAAGGAACCAAGCCAAAGAAACAGCTATCTTAACAGGGAATCAAGAAGATTGGCAAGTTTATCGCAAATTACGAAATTGGGCTACGAAATTAAATAGGACTAAAAAGAAATTATATTATGATAACAAATTTAAACATACTACAAATGATCAAAAGAAATTATGGAACACCATTAATGAGTTAACTGGTAGAAATAGAAAATCTACACCTGTTTTTATAGACAATGATGGTAATTTTTTAACAAAGCCTGTAGATATAGCCAATTATTTCAATAATTATTTTATAAATAAAGTGGACACATTAAAAAAGAAAATTACAGCAAATATCAACACATCTTATTTACAAATAAAAAATAAGATAATGAAAGACAAAACCTGTATATTTAAATTTGAAAAAGTAACAGAATGTGAGGTTGCAAAAATGATAAGTAATATTAAAAATAAACCACCAGGTGTTGATGACATGGATGGAAACCTCCTGAAGATGGCAGCAGACTTAGTAGCTCCAGCCATTTGTCACATAGTAAATCTGAGTCTTACCACAGGTGTATGTCCAAAAGACTGGAAAAAAGCCAAGATTATTCCAATATTGAAAGATAAAAAGCAGTCTTTGTCTGGTAAAAATAGCCGACCAATAAGCCTGTTAACAACTATAGGTAATTTCATGGAGAACATTGTATACAAACAAGTAAAAACTATTTCCTCAATCAAGAATTATTTACTCTTTATCAGCATGCATACAGAAAGGGCCATTCTACTGCTACAGCTATGACAATGATGACTGATGACTGGCTAATAGATATTGAAGATAAGAAACTAGTGGGCAGTGTTATGCTAGATCTCTCTGCCGCATTTGACATAATCGACCATACATCATTAATTGAGAAACTAGTGGCCTACGGATTTGATAAATCAGTTATAACGTGGTATAACTGTTATAACAGCTATTTAACTGGTCGAACACAAACCGTTTTCTTTAATGGTTGTTATTCCGGCGTCAATACTGTGACATGCGGAGTCAGCCAAGGAAGCAGTCTTGGTCCTCTACTCTATAATATTTACATAAATGATTTACCACTGGTTTTGACTAGGGCAAAAACAGTAATGTATGCTGATGACTTAACAATATATGCATCAGCATCTACTGTCCAAGAGCTTAATAATTTCCTACAAGCAGAGTTAAATGCTGTGGTGGATTGGATAAATGATAATCATTTAATTTTAAATTTATCAAAAACACACTGTATTGTACTTGGTTCTGATCATGCCTTAAATCAACATCCATTATTAAATGTTAAAATACATGATACCTATATTAAACAAGTCCAAGAAACTAAGCTTTTAGGAATCATAATAGATGACAAGCTATCATGGTCAAAACATATAGATTGCATGTGTGCCAAAATGGGTAAGGCTCTCACTGTGATTAAAAGATATGCAAAGTTCTTAACATGTAAAACTACTAAAATACTTGCACAAGCACTAATTTTGTCGAATCTTGACTATTGTCCAACTGTATGGTCCAGTGCCACGGCTGAAAAGATAAGAAAATTACAAATTATACAGAATAGAGCAGCAAGGATGGTACTTCGTTGTGACTATTACACAAGCACAAAACTCATGCATGCAAAATTAAATTGGATGTTGGTATATGATAGAATTTTATATTCATTATTGACGTTTGTCAGGAACATTTCTGTCACCAAAACTCCTCAGACTCTCTACCAAAAATTTTTGTTTAGTATTGACATACATAAGTATGCTACCAGACATGCTTGTGCAAACAAATTTACTTTACCAAAAGTAGTCACCAATTACAGAAAGAGAACATTCAGCTTTAGAGCAATGCAGGAATGGAACCTACTCCCTAAACAAATAACACTAATAGAAAATCTTCCTAAATTTAAGATTCAATTAAAAAAGTTCATTTTACTAAATTCTATTAAATCATTTTTGTAACATCAGCTTTTTGTGCTTTTTTAAAAACATTTACTGTATATTAAATTGATTTGAGATGGTGGTTTTAATAATAATTTTTATAATCAAAATTTAAATGTCATAACTTTGTGAAAACTATTTTAAATTTCTGTATGATGTAAAAACTGAAAATTGTTGCCGGGGTTTTGGTTTTTGTTTGAATTATGTACAGATTTTGTAATGTATTGTTTTAAACATGTTTTGTAATATTTTTGCAAATCTCTTTCTGGACCCCAGGAAGAATAGCACCAGCTTTTGCTGTGCTAATGGGGATCCAAATAAATAAATAAACAAACAATAAACAAACATCTTCAATGCTCTTACTGAGGGAAGGAGGTTGTTGGCCAAGATCTCGCGATACGTGGCCTCATCCATCCTCCCTTTAATATGGTGCAGTCGTCCTGTCCCCTTTGCAGAAAAGCATCCCCAAAGAATGATGTTTCCACCTCCAGACTTCACGGTGGGAATGGTGTTCTTGGGGTTGTACTCATCCTCCTTCTTCTTCCAAACACGGCGAGTGGAGTTTAGACCATGAAGCTCTATTTTGGTCTCATCAGACCACATGACCTTCTTCCCATTCCTCCTCTGGGTTTGGAGCGTTGGTTATCCAGATGGTCACTGGCAAACTTTAGATGGGCCTGGCTGGCTTGAGCAGGGGGACCTTGCGTGCGCTGCAGATTTTAATCCATGACGGCGTAATGTGTTACTAATGGTTTTCTTTGAGTCTGTGGTTCCAGCTCTCTTCAGGTCATTGACCAGGTTCTGTCGTGTAGTTCTGGGCTGATCCCTCACCAACCTCAGGATCATTGATGCCCCACGAGTTGAGATCTTGCATGGAGCGCCAGACCGAGGGAGATTGACCATCATCTTGAACTTCTTCCATTTTCAAATAATTGCGCCAACAGTTGTTGCCTTCTCACCAAGCTGCTTGCCTATTGTCCTGTAGCCCATCCCAGCCTTGTGCAGGTCTACTGTTTTATCCCTGATGTCCTTACACAGCTCTCTTGTCTTGGCCATTGTGGAGAGGTTGGAGTCTGTGTGACTGAGTGTGTGCACAGGTATCTTTTATACAGGTAACGAGTTCAGACAGGTGCAGTTAATACAGTATATGAGTGCAGAACAGGAGGGCTTCATAAAGAAGAACTAACAGGTCTGTGAGAGCCGGAATTCTTGTTGGTAGGTGATCAAATACTTATGTCATGAAATAAAATCCAAATGAATTATCTAAAAATCATACAATGTGATTTTCTGGATTTCTGTTTTAGATTCCGTCTCTCATAGTTGAAGTGTACCTATGATAAAAATTACAGACCTCTACATGCTTTGTAAGTAGGAAAACCTGCATAATCAGCAGTGTCTCAAATACTTGTTCTTCCCACTGTATGTGCATGTTTTCACTTGCACAGACTTCATTTGGATATTTAACAAGCAAAGACCAGGAAATGTTAAAGCAGCAGTGAACACAGCGTGCAGATGTTGGTTTTGGTTGTTTGAGTTGTTTGATAGGCTGCATCATTAAGAAGCCCACAAGCAAGCTCGCCTGCTGCCGTGATGACGGGTCACAGGTGGAAAAATAAGGAAAAAGACAACAGTGCAGTCTGCTGAAGCCTCCGTCCGCTGCTTGTTTGGGTGATTTTCAGGCTGATCAACATCCCTCCCCTCCTGTGACTCATGGTTTGACTGTATGTGTATTCAGAGCCAGTGAGCAACGGATTTAAAACTTAAAACTGCGTAAACGTGCAATAAAATAATTGTCAGCATTAATAATGAGTTAACATGCCCAGCCCTAATCAGATACCACATGAAAAATGTTACTCAAGTAAAAAAGTGCCTGGTTTTAAAAAGACTTAATGAAAGTAAAAGTACTACACGTCAAAATCTATTGATCTTTGATCAAAACATAATCCATCTTTTTAAAACCTCAAGACAGGTTTGAATACAGCATTATAAGTTACAGTGAATCACAACAAGGAAAACTGAGTCACAAGAGGACAAGTAGATATTTCCTGTAGTCTGGTCTGTAGCTGCCTTGTTGCTCTGCTACTGTGGTAGTTTCTCCTTCTGACCGTCTGACAGACACTGAACCCCGTTTGGGACTTTGGGGATGTTAAGATGAGACAAGAGGAAACCAAAACTACCTGAAACACTTCTCAATTCACAATCTCACCAAAACCCCACACGTTACCTTCAGCACGTCTCATAAAGTGCAGCTCACAGTCCCACACAGAGCAGGGCTGGCTTCAGTTTTCACATGTTTATATTCCAAAACTCTAGCAGCTACGTTACCACTTGGTCACAGTGCAAACACAGAACTGCTGCACAGTCACACCTGACCAGTGTTGGGGGTAACTTGTTACTGTAATCAGATTACTTTTATCTGTAATGCAGTAATGTAACGCTTCACTATTGATAACTTCAGTAGTCACATCACAGTTACTAATAACAAAATCATCTCGTCTCCTCAATGGGAGGAGAGAAAAATAAATCAAACGTCCCTTTTCATGAATGTTTCCGACCTCACTTTTGACTTCAGCACCAGTTCATGAGGACGCAGAGGAGGAGGTAGAGGTATTTCTTCATATTGTTTGGTGAAAGCACAGCGATGCCTGGGCAGTCTTGTGCTGACTCCGAGGAGGAACAGGTTGTCTGACAAACGATATGAGAGACTCCTGCCCAGGGTGCAAACTAACGGGGAGCCAGGGGGAGCTTAGCTCCCCTTTATAAGACATCAGCTCCCCTAAAAGCAGGATCTGATATTTTGGGTTGACAGCTTGTTGTATTGACATTAATCTCTATATTTCTCTATCATCATCGATTATGTGGAGCATCAGATTCCATTCAGCCAGAGGGAACGATCACTGACTCTCTGCAACGGGCCGGTCGCTGCACAATCTCCTGGCCCTGTACTCTCCACCGCCCCACTTCCTCTCCAGTACGGGTTTTGTCGCTAGTAACCTGCGACCGACACACAGTTCCCGTTCCAACAGTTGGTGATCGTTCCCTCTGGCTGGATAAATTTTACCATGACCCATGCACTACTGCAGCTGGGGGCCACACAACTTTCTAAATCTTTCCCTCTCACTGAGAAAAGAAAGGTCTAGTCCAAACAGCCGCAGCCCTTGTGTCAAGCTTAAGTGCATCACAGGTGATGTTACATAGTAATCCAAAAGTAATGTAACTAGTTACTTTCTGCAGTGAGTAATCTAGCAAAGTAAGCCATTACTTTAAAAAAGTAAAAATATTATCAGCTGCATCAGGCCCATTCAAACTGGCTTTTCAGATATTCAATTCAATTCAATTCAATCTTATTTATATAGCGCCAAATCACAACAACAGTCAGCTCACAGCGCTTTTCATAAAGAGCAGGGCCCGTATTCATAAAGATTCTAAGAGTCCTCTCAGAAAACTCTTATCTTAGCTAAAACACTTTTACCTAGGAGTCTTAGCTTAAGAGCTATCAAGGACTGATCTGAGAGCAGCTCTGAGCAAGGACAAGACAAAAACTTGACCCCGTTGTTATGTATGACTCAATCTTTTGAAGACTGTGATTGGTTGGTTGTCTGAGAAGGAAAAAAAGAGTGATTTTAAGTGTAGGTTATATTCTAAGCTTCACTTTGGAAATTACATGCGTAATATTTCCTATTTGACCGTTCTCTCCTCTCACACACACAAACACACATTAAATGTATATAAATCCTGTTTTTTATTTACCATGCAGTTAATTTCCTATAAGGTATTTGATTGGCTTAGAATGATAAAAATGGTTCCGTATTGCTGGCGTTTCTATTTAAGTGGTGGTTTGAATGTTGGTTTTAATGGATCAAACACGGAATCCAAACCAAGAAGGGCGAGAAAGCCCAACTTGACAGAGGAACAGTGTTTCCTGTTAGCCCAGTTAGTGGATGAACACAAGGCCGTTCTAAAAGGAAAATTCGGGCCGGGTGTCACAGCACGGGCCGAGAAGCAGACATGGGAGCATATAGCGCAAACTTTTAATGGTTCATTCTCGTTGTGTGCAAGAAGGAAGCTGCTATATTCATACATGCAGTTTTTTGAGCCTGCAAGGTGGGAATGTCCAGTGGAAACGAAATGAACTGCGACACAATAAGAGGTTCTGAAAGTGCTGTAATTGTTTGTGTGATCACGCTTACAGAAGGTTGTGACAGACCCAAATCATCACCGCTGCTTTGTTGCCAAATATCCTAATGTAGTGATTCCTTTCATTCCTGCGCTGTGACAGAGATGTTAGCGTGTATCTAATAAGATCAGTCACAAACACGATCCCTGCACGATCTAATCTATAGCGTCTGATTAACTCTCTGTCATCCTGCAACACATTTCTTGTCCCTCTTCGTCTTTCTGCCATTTTCTCCTCTACTAAAGAAACTCTTAAGCCTCTTAAAAGTCCTCGTCCGTGCTTCCAACAATTCTGAGCTTAAGAGCTCTTTTAAGGGTTAAGATGCTTTATGAATTACTTTTTTCTTTACTAGGATTTTTTCTTTAATTTTAGAGTTTTAAGAGTAAACACCAACATTTCTAACAATTTTCTTAGAATTTCGTCACTAGGAGCTACTCTTAGCCTTAAGATTCTTTATGAATATGGGCCCAGGTCTACACCATACTCTAAAGTTTTTTACAGAAGCTCAACAATTCCCACCAAGAGCAGCACTAGGCGACGCAGGCAAGGAAAAACTTCCTTTTAAGAGGCAGAATCCTTGAGCAGAACCATGGCTCAGGGTGGGCGGCCATCTGCCTCGACTGGTTGGGGGTGAGGTAGAGAAAGAGAGCAAGAGAAAGAGAGACAATTTGGCAATATTGTTCTACAATCATGCCATTAAAGCAAAATTGAATTGAATTGAGAGAGAGAGCAGAGGGAGGCAGCCTACACAGTATACACATAGAGGTACAGACAGTAAAGGTAATGGTGCTATAGACTGAATGAAAAATGGTACAGATATTTATAGTAATGTTAATGATAATAATAATAACAGTAATAATAGCAATAGGACTAGTAACAGCAGTTGTAATTGTAGCAGAGGTTGTCGAGTAGGAACACGGGGGCAGCAGGAGACTCCCAACCACAGATCCAGACTCCACAGCTCCAGAGCCAGGAACATTCGTAGGAAGCGACAGGAGGAGGAAGCACACGACCACGGGAAAGGGAAGAAGTCGAGTTAGTAACATGCATTAATGGGATTAGGTTGCACAGAGAGGGAGAGAGAGAAGAGGAGAGGGGAGCTCAGTGCATTATGGGAAATCCCCCAGCAGTCTAGTCCTATAGCAGCATAATCAAGGGATGGTTCAGGACTCACCTGAGCCAGCCTTAACTATAAGCTTTATCAAAGAAAGTCTTAAGCCTACTCTTATGTAGAGACGGTGTCTGCCTCCAGAACCCAAACTGGAACCTGGTTCCACAGGAGAGGAGCTTGATAGCTGAACGCTCTGGCTCCCTACTTTTGGAGACTCTAGGAACCACAAGTAACCCTGCATTCTGGGAGCGCAGTGCTCTGGTGGGGTAGTAAGGTACTATGAGCTCTATAAGATAAGATGGTGCCTGACAATTAAGAGCTTTGTATGTGAGAAGAAGGATTCTGGATTTTACAGGAAGTCAATGCAGAGAAGCTAAGACAGGAGAGATATGATGTCTTTTACTGGTTCCTGTCAGAACACGTGCTGCAGCATTCTGGATCAGCTGAAGAGTCTTAATGGACTTTTTCGAAGAGCCTGATAATAAGGAGTTGCAGTAATCCAGTCTAGAAGTAACAAATGCATGGACTAGTTTTTCTGCATAATTTTTAGACAGTTGGTTAGTTTTTTGCAATATTAGGTAGGTGAAAAAAGGCGGATCTTGAAATTTGCTTAATGTGAGAGTTAAACGACATGTCCTGATCAAAGATAACGTCTCGGGTTACGTAGGTAACCCTTGTTCCCCGAGAAAGGGGAACGAGACACTGCGTCGGTGATGACACTATGGGAACGCCTTTGGGCGAGGCAGGGCTGAATGTGAATGAAAACTACTCCAATCCTATTGGCTTAATGAGAACGGTAGCATGTGACGGCGTAACAGTGGGCGTATATAAGCATGCCGGCACATAGGTACGTTAGCTCTTTACTATGAAGCAAGGCACTCCAGGCGGGGAGAGGTGCGGCGAACCAACGCAGTGTCTCGTTCCCCTTCGGGGAACAAGGGTTACCTACGTAACCCGAGACGTTCCCCTTCGAGGGGAACTCGAACTGCGTCGGTGACGACACTATGGGAATGAGATACCCACTATGCCGCGCCGAAACCCCCGCCTGCCCTAGCGTGCAGGCAACCTGTGGGCACGACTAGAGAGAGAGCGCTCGGGTGCCGGGTGCGGAGGGAAGGTCCAGACTATACAAACGAATGAAGGTGTGAGGAGTGGCCCAGCCAGCTGCATCACAGACCTCCTGAAGAGATGCTCCAGAGAGGAGAGCCGTGGAGGCCCTTACAGCCATAGGTGAAGGCAAATTGCGCACCTGATAAGCCAGGGAGATAGTCTGAACAATCCAATTGCTGATCGTATGTTTGGAAGCGGGGAGCCCAGCCTTGGGGGACCCGAAACATACCAGCAATTGGTCTGCCTTCCTCCATTGAGAGGACCTCTGAGTATATGTACTCAGTGCTCTGACAGGGCAGAGCAAATGAAGTCTCTCATCTTCTGCCGTCACATGAGGTGGAGGATGAAACGCCTGCAGTACCACGGGACCCATTACGTTGGACTGCACCTTAGGAATGTATCCTGGAAAAGTGTGCAGGATGGCCCTCCTATTCCCTGGGGCAAACTCCAGGCATTGCGGAGCAACTGACAAAGCCTGGAGGTCCCCCACCCTCCAGGCTTTGAAGTGATAGCGAGGAAAAAAGCCATCTTCAGGGTCAGGTACTTTGCCTCAGCCGAATCAAGGGGCTCGAAGGGGGCCTCAGCCAAGGCTTCGAGCATCACTGCCAGGTCCCAGGTGGGAACTCTGGGGCGAGTTGCAGGTCTCATCCTTCGGGTCCCACAGAGGAATCGTACGACCAATGGGAGCCATCCCTACAAAGGGTGTGGAAAGCCGATATAGCTGCCACATACACCTTGAGGGTGGATGGGGAAAGGCCTGCAGAGAAGCGGTCCTGCAAAACTCCAGCACCTGAACCACCGGGCAGGTAACTGGGTCCAGCATGCATTCTCTGCACCATGTGGAGAAAACCTTCCATTTGATGCCGTACATCCTCCGTGTGGATGGGGCCCTGGAGCTAAGAAGTGTCTCGACTGCTCCTGTCATTAGGCCCGCCTCTAGGTACTGCGCCCCCTCAAGGGCCAGACCCACAGTTGCCACAGGGCGGGGCAAGGGTGAAGAACCCGGCCCCCTTCCCGGGACAGCAGGTCTCTCCTCAGAGGGACCTGCCATGGCAGACCTTCCAGGAACACTAGCAAGTCCAAGAACCACACCCGTGTTGGCCAGAACGGTGCTACTAGCAATAGCTGAATACCATCCTGACAGACCCTCTCCAGGATCACCGGGAACAGAGCGACTGGGGGAAAAGCGTACAGACGTAGCCTCGGCCACGAGTGTACCATGGCGTCCAGCCCTAGTGGGGCCGGGGGTGTCAGGGAAAACCATAGAGGACAGTGCGTAGTCTCTTGAGACGCAAACAGATCCACGTCTATTGGCCCGAACCTTCCGCAGAATGACTCCACCACCTCCGGGTGGAGTCTCCATTCCCCGGGCCTCAGCCCCTGTCTCCACACAGTTCTGCTCCCTGATTCTGAAGTCCCGGGATGAACATCGCTCTGATAGACAGTAGTCTCTACCGGGACTACAGGAGGATCTGGTGTGCCAGTCTGCAAAGAGGGCGTGAGCGCAGACCCACCTGGTGATTCAGATAGGCCACCACTGCCGTATTGTCGGACCTGACAAGAACGTGGTGACCCTGGAGTTCGGGCAGGAAGCTCCTCAGAGCCCGAACCCGGCCAGCATCTCGAGGCAGTTGATGTGCCATGACGAATGATGCTCCTGCCAGACCCCTCTGCCGGCGGTCTCCCATGACAGCGCCCACCCAGTGAGGGAAGCGTCTGTCGAAAGCGATTACACGGCGACAAGATGCTCCTAACTTGGGTCCCTGGGACAAGAACCAAGGCTTCTTCCACACTGTTAGGGCACGAAGACATCTGTGCGTGACACGAATCAGGCGGAACGGATTTCCCCTCGGGGAGAATCCCTTGGTCTTCAGCCACCACTGCAGGGCCCTCATGTGCAGTAGACCAGAAGGTAGTACGCTGGAAGCTGCTGCCATGAGGCCCAATATCCTCTGAAAGTGGTCCTTGTAATGGCGTGGCCCACCTTCACTCTCTTCACAGTGGTCATAATGGAAGGGATACGTGCTGGAGACAGCTGTGCCTGCATCGTTCCTGAGTCCCATACCACCCCTACACCCCACACTTTTCTTCACATTGAGCCTCAGCCCTAAACGTTGAAGATGAGCGAGAACGACATCTCGATGCCGAACCGCCAACTCCCGAGACTGCGCCAGGATTAGCCAGTCGTCGATATAATTGAGCACTCGGATGCCCTGGAGTCTTAGAGGGGTTAGTACTGCATCCATGCATTTGGTGAAGGAGAGAGTGCTAGGCCGCAAGGACTGGCGTGGCGGTGCTGAGTGGCTCCAGAGGAAGCGATCATCCAATCTGCTGCTGGTGTCGGGTTTCTGCACAGCTGGTGGCCAATCCAAGCTGAGTTTCGCCACCACCACTTCCAGCAGCTCATCACAATCGGGCGCGTCGCTCCTCTGATGACGCCGCCCCGACACCCGGAAGTCCTCCTCCTCCTCAAAGGCGGTTAGCGCTTGAGCGAGGACGAGGAGAGTCGGATTCAGCAGATGAAGGCAGAGAAAGGGCCTCAGCCGTCTCAAAATCCTCCAGCAGGTCCTGCTGCGATCCCCATGACCGAAGATGACGATGTGCCACAGCAACCGCAGGGCCTGAGCCACGGGGAAAGCGTATCCTGCCATCCTCCGAGAAGAGCACCATGCGGGACCTCAGTACCCACATGGGGAGGGCCTCGCAATGACCACAACCAGCTCCCTCGAGAGCTGCTGTAGCGTGCGGCAGGCCCAGACAAGCAACACACAGTTCGTGGGAATCTCCTACCGTGAGAAACCTTTTGCAGGGAGGCACACATCTGCGGAACTGGTTCGACTCAGAGGACACACTGCAACTTCCAGGTGAGTATTTACTAGCCATTTCTTCTTTGGATGTGGGAGTTTTTACTAACAACATTCGCCAAAGTGCCTGCTCAATAGAAAAAAGCTAACGTACCTATGTGCCAGCGTGCTTATATACGCCCACGGTTACGCCATCACATGCTACCATTCTCACTAAGCCAATTGGATTGGAGTAGTTTTCATTCACATTCAGCCCTGCCTCGCCTAAAGGCGTTCCCATAGTGTTGTCACCGACGCAGTTCGAGTTCCCCTCGAAGGGTGGTGCTGGAGGCCAAGGTGATGCCATCCAGGGAAACTATATCTTTAGATAATGCTTCACGGAGGTGCTTAGGCCCTAGAACAATAACTTCAGTTTTATCTGAGTATACCATTAGAAAACTACATGTCATCCAGGTTTTAACATCCTGAAGACACATTTGAAGCTTAGCTAACTGATGAGTTTCATCTGGCTTGATCGATAGATATAACTGAGTATCATCTGCATAACAATGAAAGTTTATGGAGTGTTTCCTGATCATGTTGCCTAAAGGAAGCATATATAAAGTGAAGAGGACTGGTCCGAGCACAGATCCTTGTGGAACTCCATGACTAACTTTGGTATGCATGGAGGACTCATCGTTAACATGTACAAACTGAAATCGATCTGATAAATAGGACTTAAACCAGCTTAGAGCGGTTCCTCTAATGCCAATGAAATGTTCCAGTCTCTGTAATACGATCTGATGGTAAATGGTATCAAATCATACCTGTCAATTTTTGGATTTGAAATTAAGGGAAATTTTCCGGCGCCCACCGCGAGCAGTCCCACCCCCATAACCAAGCTCCAGTAGGCTATCCCATACATTTTAAGAAAAGTGTTATAGCCTAAATGAACACAAAAGGGTATATATGGAGAGCATTTATTTGAATGCTTATTTGCGTATTTTCTGTTCATTTAAAATTGCTTGTCTTTACATTTACATTTTATTTTCATTCCACACATTCTTTTCATTTCACTTTGCTTTTCTTTTAAAGTTTCTCTTTTAATTTCACATAACTTTTCTTTACTCTTTTTGTGAGTTATTGTACAAATTTGTTGCAGACTTTGCATTCTTTAAGGAGTGTATTTGTGGGATGGGCCAGAGTGTGTTCGGGATGATGGCGGCTGACTTTCGCCAACTTGATAGTCTAACGAGCTGCAGGTGACTGCAGGGGCAGGGTATAAAAACGGCGCCGTCAAGTCAGACACATTCTACCTGCTGCAGCTCACTGTGAGGTGAGATCAATGACTGATCTCGTGGAATTTGCCGCGAGACTGGGCAATAGTGTGGTTCAAACTTTGTGCAGTCAGGGAAAAGCACTTGCAGCTGCCTTGCTCCTGCGAGGTTTTAATGTCATGTGACATGGTGACGTTTTGCAGCGCCGTCTAAAGTCACAATTTCTAACCTGCATGCCTTATGTTAAGTCAGCGCCGCATTAAGGCAAACGCACCTATTATTTTTTAATAACGCAGGTTAAAATACGGGAGATTTACGGGAAAATACTAATTCGGGAGGACGGCGGGAAAGAAGGGTAAAATACGGGACTTTCCCGGCAAAACGGGATACTTGACAGGTATGTATCATAGACTGTATATAAAAATGGACGTAGCGTCCGTGACGTCACCCATTGGTTTCTGAAGAGCCGTTTTGAAGCTCAAAAGTGGCGGTGCTGGCCGCTGCCATCTTGACAGCGCGTCACCGCGCGTCACTCCCGGATAACCAAAAATGGGCAAAGAGGCGGGTCGTAGGTGGAGCTGAGGTGACGTTTTGCTGAAACCACTCCGCCTAGCTCGACGTGACCGAAGTTAGCTCAGGCTAAGGAGCTAATGCTACATGCTACTCGGCGATGCTGTCACGGTGGAGGTTGGAATCTGCGCGTGCACGTGTCGTTACCAGTTTACTGGACATGACCAACTACAGTCAAGGTAAGACACCGGAAAATAATAAAATAACTCACAAATCTGTTATTGACATTATACTTCATAAGCTTTTAAATGCTTTTTAATATATAAATGTGATAACGTTATTTTGCAACACTAACGTTACGTTAGAACAGTTAACTATGAATCAGTTATTAATTAACGTTACCTTAAGTTTACTGAACGTTAACGTTACATCTCAAACGAACAATTAAATCAGTTAACCCTTTTACATACCGTTGGTTAGGAAGCGGGTTACCTCAGTTGTTACTTGTAATAAACGTAATAAGCTAGCGGTAGAGTCCTTAGTTATAGGATGGATGCTGTATAACTTGTAAAACGTTAGCTATGGCTGCTATCACATTAGTAAAATCCCCACACCGCTATTTTGAGTAAAGTTGCTGCTGTCGGCAGGGTTGTGTCAACTTGTGTGGGATTATTGTCTGGAATAGGACTCGAGAGAGAGAAAGGTACTTTTTATATTTGTCACAAGATTCTTGTTGCGGTTCTGATGCTTTCACATCTGCTACTCAAAGCTTAAACTGAGTCTAAATAACGTTGCTAGTCTTGGCTACTGGACATTTTATAGCAAATATAAAATTGTCTGTCTTAAAAGGACAACACAAAAACATTTAAAGACTGTCTCCCTTGTTCCATTTTCTCCCAGAATCACACTGTGGATCAGATGTCCCACCTGGAGCCCAGAGAGCTGCAGAGACCTGGGAGTCCTCATTGTGCTGATGGGGTGGACTGATGTGGAAAGGCCTTCTCTCCTTCTGTTTACTCTGACTTTTTAATATTGTCCATATTTGTATCATAGATCCATTTAAAAAATATACAGTTTATGGTTCACTTGTAATATATATATATATATATATAAGCACTCAGAGCTGACCAAATGCACATATAGTAAAAAAGGTGAGTTTATACAATGTAAACCACAGAAAACCTTCTCAGGTCGCAATAAATGACACCTACAGGGCTTCAAAAGGGTTTTTCACTACTGAGTAACTTCTCAGTCAATGTCACGTTTGTCTCTTAAAGAAATGTCAAAATAAAACCATATACACACCAACCTTTAGTGTTTTACTTTTTACTAACAAAAAATGTTAACCTATAAATAACATCTTAATATTTTTTCATTTACAGCTGTTAACTAGAATATATTTTTAAGTTTAGATCACACTATTTAAAATTAAAATATGAAACTGATAATGAATGAAGAATGATTTTATTATGTATAATTAGTTTGATACACTTTAACAAAGTGTTCCTAATACAAAAGCAATAGATTAATAAATTAAACTCTTGTCTTGCATTAATGAAAACATCAATATTGAAAGGTTACAAATGTAAAAGTAGTTTTGTATGACTTGAAATGTGTTGAGTTATTAAAATGATGAATCTGTTGATAAGCCCAGTGTCATAATTTTACATCAGTAGTGTTCAGGTGTTGTGAGTAAAAAGAAAAGCAGGAGCTGAAGATCTGGAAGCTGGAGCTGTTCTCTCCTGATGAGCTGGACACAGCTAATCACATCTGGAGGGTTCTGCAATCAGCTCCTCTGGCACCTGTAAAGACAACAATAGGTAGACAGTTAAGCAGCTTCTTCCAAAGAGCCATAAATCTACTGAGCTCTGAGACGCCTCAGCATGAAAACCTCTCTGGCATGTGACAGTAATTAGGGGTGGCAATGTGAAATACACTGTTTACTAATTTGTGGAATTTATGGGTTGCTGTTGGACACTGTGCAATAATAAATACTCAAGTCAGATCTTTTTTAACGCTTATTATAAGGATCTTATTTTTATTGAACTGTACAACCTTTTTTGGCAAATTCTAGTCCACCAAACAAACTCAGAGGCGGCTCTCACGCACCTAATTTCTCGCTTTAACTAAACCGTCGCCCAAGTCACAGCCCAGCTACCTGTCTGCAGGCAGAACGCACATTATATGCTGACAAAAAGGTGGATGCAAATCTCTGCATGTAGCCTACAACAGCTGTTCAGTCAAATTATGCATCCACCTCTTAAACTCTTCAGAAACGTCGCTGATCAAACGCAGTTTTCACCTTATTTGCTGAATCTCAATGAATGCTAAGGTTACATCTACTGAGTGTAATAACTTATTGATGACTAAACAGTCTTTAATATGTACTTTGAATCAATCATCCCCACTGATAAACCCCACAAAGAATAGTATAACGGTGTCGTGAACGGTAACGCTACACTCGAGGTGGACGGCTCCCTCGGAGAAACAGCTAACGTTATAGCTCACATAGCGGCATCGGTGCTCCTCGGTGTGACAGTTTCAGGCAGCCGCTGCCCCCTCGGCTCTCTGCCTTTAAACCCTTCGTGTCCATTGGTATCAGGAGCAGCCACTTATAATAGTACCTGGCTAGCACCTAACGTTAACTGAACAGTGATTCCGTTACAGGATGTGGCTAAATCTCACATCGCCCGTTCGTAAAAGTTACCGTTAGCATAACGTCAGCTAACTGAGAGCGGAGCCTTTTACTTACAACTTCACACAGATGCCTTTTCTTCAAAGCATTATCACACTAATGTCTAACACTAAGATTAATCTAATAACGATACATTTTGGCTTCTTCTTGCTGACTTGTCTTTGACTCATAAAAAGCTGCGGTCAGAGCACACTAAATTACTTACTTACACTAACTTAGCAGCTTGGGGCTACTCGTATCTGGCTAATTAGCGTAACGAGCTAACGTTAAGCTAACAAGCGATGATTGAACATTGATAAATAAATTTTACTCACCAAGTAGAACACGGAGGAGTTCCTGGAGGTTCTCTCTCCAATGAACTGCACAGCCTGCCATTAATCATCCAGTATCTGCATGTAGAAATGTCCAAAAGCCTCCGACAGGCTGAGCCTCAGAGCTTCGTGTAGCTGAGTGAGGCTAACAGACGGCGGACACATTGTTACAAGTTGCAGAGGCTAGAGACGCCTGTCAATCAAAGCGACCACGCCCCCTAATAATGCAGAACTTTAAGGCTTAATATAATTTAAGCAGGTGAGTTATAAAAAAATTCACCCCCCTCACAGTTGTCACGAAGGGCAAAATTAGCGATATACACTAAAACCATTTTTTGAACCAGGCTGTAAACATGTTTTATTCTGCTGTAAAGTTGGGCATTTTAACATGGGGGTCAATGGAGATTGACTCCCTTCTGCAGCCAGCCTCAAGTGGCCACTCGATGAATTGCAGTTTTCAGTTACTTCCTGGTTGCATCGGAAGTGAGAGCCGGAGGTTGCCGCTTGGTATGTATCAAATGCAGCACTAAGATCTAATAAAACCAACACAGAGACAAGTCCTTTGTCTGATGCAGTTAGGAGGTCATTAGTAATTTTCACCTGTCTCTGTGCTATGATGAGCTTGAAATCCTGACTGAAAATCCTCAAATAAACTATTGCTATGTAGAAAGTCACACAGCTGTTTGGCGACTGCTTTCTCCAGGACCTTAGAGAGAAAAGGAAGGTTAGATATAGGTCTATAGTTGGCTAAAACATCTGGATCCAGGTTGGGCTTTTTCAGAAGAGGTTTAATTACAGCTACTTTAAAGTACTGTGGCACGTAGCCTGTTGATAAAGACAAATTGATCACATCTAGTAGAGAAGTGCTGATTAAGGGTAAACTTCTTTAAGTAGCCTAGTCGGGATGGGGTCTAAGAGGCAGGTTGATGGTTTAGATGAAAAAATTGTTGAAGTTAGTTGGTAAAGATTGAGGGAGGCTATATAATATTTATAAAATGACTGGGCTGAATATTTGCTGCTTATTATTTACTGAGATATGCATCCATATTGCCCAGTCTGTCCAGCTAATCAACATTTTAATAGTCAATGAATCCACTGCTTCCCATCATGCATCAGTCGAGAGTTGTAACTAAACTTCAATGTCTTGTATTTAAATGATGTATGAGGAGTGCCCTCACATCCTGTCTCATCCTGTCTGGACTGGTTCACAGATGTATTTGTACTTTACTTTCCACCACTGATCTCACCTACAGTAAACTGGTAAAATGAGTCCAGAGGGAGTTCACTAAGATATTTCTGAGCTGATAGAAAGTTCTTTACAAAACAACTTAATTGTTCTTTCTGTCCACGGCTCTGCTCCAATCACAGGACTCCAGGCTGATGGACGACACACCTCAACAGGTAAAGAGAAAGAAAGACTCACAGAAGCATAATCAGTTTAGTCTCTTGAATTCACTTCTTTACTGATGACTCTCTGCTTTCTGTTCAGATCCTGTCAGGTTGGTGGGAGGAGCCAGTCACTGTGCAGGAACACTGGAGCTGAAACATCAGGGAGAGTGGAGACCAGTGATTTACTCTGTCTCTGTCTGGACCCTGAAGAGAGCAGCTGTTGTCTGTAGAGATCTGGACTGTGGCTCTGCTGTTTCTGTAGGAGAGATAAAGTCCTCTTACAGACCTGTGTGGTGGATCAGGTCTCACCGTGTTGAGTCTGGATCTGCTCTGAGGGAGCGTGTATCATCATCAGATTCCTCTTCCTCCATCGTGGATCTCACCTGCTCAGGTAAGCCCCAGATGTATAAAGATGTGTTCTGCTGTTAATGATGAACTGATGTTGGAGTTGTGCTGAGTCCAGTTTTAATCACAGAATTGTTGTTTCATGACATGTTTTTATTTTGTCTCACTTTTATCCCAATTAGTTGACTTTACTAGATATTCACATGGAAACCCGTTGTCTTAAACCATGTAAGTTTTTACACAAGGTAAAACTTAATAGTTAAGTTGTATTAACACAGAACCTTAAGTTGATGCAGCAGACAAATCAAGTTTGCTTTAGTAGTCATTACTCAAAATCATTAGTGAACATAAATCATTTTTATCCTTAAGTCATGTTGTCTAAACTAAGGATTTTAAGTTAAACATGTAAAGAAATATAAAACAAATATAAAGCAAGACATTACTTATCACAACCGTAAATAATCTGTTCATATAAAAAAAAGTTAGTGTAAAAACCTTGGTTTGTTTCATTCAGTGCGTCCTGAGTATGTGGAAATCGTCCTGCCTGAGAGTGCACTAAGTACTTGGGACAGCACAGCTGAAAAACTGCTTTGGGAAACCCCAGCAGAAACAGCTACAGTATGCTGGAACAACCCAGACATGAGCCAATACCAGCAGATTGTGCTTCATCCAGCTAGAAGGAATGATCACCGACCATCCACACTGTGCCGAGTCACTCTGCGATCTCCTGTCCCTGTACGCCCCAACGCCCCATTCCCTCTACGATACGTACAACGGGTTGTGTCGTTATTATGACAGGCGCTGTGAACAGTTGGTGATCGTTCCCTCTGGCTGGATGAATTTCACGTGTGATTCATGTATAATAATCATAATAATAAAAGAAAAATAGCACTATTATTAGTACTTGCATAAATGGATAATAGGTGTAAGAAGAAAACAATTTTCTGCCCTTACAGTCTTCACCTTTGGACTGCATGAGCTCTTTGATTTCACCCAAAATTGAAAAAAATTAAATCCTCTACTGAGCCATCGGATCGGACACTTTTCTGTGTGTAGCAGCAGGTCACCATATTCAGCTGACATCTCCTCCAATAGCACCTTGAATATCCTGAGCTGTCTTGCTTTGATGCTGTTTATGATCTTCACTTTTGCACATAACACCTGCTGGTGAATGATGCAGTGGTAATGCAGAAACTTTGGGAAGTCTGTGTCACCTTTACAGTGAGCGATGAAACCTGTATGTCGGCCGATCATAGCAGGAGCCCTGTCTGTAGTCCCCGCTACCAGCTCTTCCAGTGCTACCTTTTTCTGCGTGGAAAAACTCCTTCACCGTGTTATAAATGTCAGCTCCCCTCGTAGTTGTCTTTAGGGGCAGTGATGTCCGGAGTTTTTCTTTTGTGGAGAAATAATCAAACACCATCCGGATAAAGACCAACAGCTGCGCTGTACTGCTGCTGTCCATGGTGTCATCACACTGGATGCTAAACCACCTTCACTTCGCCAGATCCCAGTCCAGCTGATCGGCCAAGTTACTGGACATAGCAGACACTCGTCTAGCCATCGTAGATGCCCCCACTTGGACATCGGAGAGCGTGGAGATTAGATTGGTTAAATTTTTCTCGTCTTTAAGTACAGTGATAGCAATTATCAAACCATGGTTCTTTGAAAACTTCTCCGTCTGTAACTGCTTTCTTCTTCTTAAGCAGAAAATGTGTAGCTCTAAATGAGGCTGCAGTTGCTTTTTGTTAGTTTTTCGCTGGCCTTGTGAAAAAAGACTGTTGCTTACCCAAAGCAGCCTTCAGCTCACGGGCTTTCTCTGCCCGGATCGCGCTGCCCTGTGGGTAGTTAGCATGGTAGCTTTTGTGACACGTAGTGAGGTGTCTCTACACATTGTGCCGCTTTGCTGTGGCCACAGTCACCCCACACAGACAGGTTTCTTTCACAGTAGTGAAAAAGAACTCTTCCTCCCATTCACTGTGAAAAGTTTTCTTTCTTTTCTCTGCCATGTTTGTGGGTAAGAAACCGCATCTTTGGTGTGACCACTAGCTTACTCTCCACCAGCTCTCCACGAACGCTGAAATTTAGTCATGCGCTCAATACTGACCTTTGAACTATACCTTTTCAACTTCAATTTGAGAATAATAATTTATCAGCATAAAAAAAGAAATAATTAAATTTAAATAGAAACGCATATTAAATTTTAGAATATATTTCAGTAAGATGTTTTTGAGGATGTCCTACTATTTTACTAGCCATTAACACTATCCTGTTAAAGCTTGTTCTTAAGTTTGCAGTTTAGATGACCAAACCAAGCAGAGAGATGAAGGTTAAAACACTTTCAATGTGTGTGATGTATACTAGTTCAATAATCTGAGCACTAACACCCAGGCAGTTCAGTCTTCTGAGGAGATTAAGTCGTTGTGAACATTTCTTAAAAATATAATCTGTATTATCTATAAAACTCAAATGTTTGTCAAGAACCGTGCCTAAATACTTAAAAGTTCCCACAGTTTCAACTACTTGACCATTAAGTACAACTGGCTCTGTTGTTATGTCTTCTTTATTGCAAAAGATTAGCTTGTTTGTCTTTGCCACATTGATTTCTAGCTCGCTGTCTTTGCACCAGGCTTCAAGGGCCTTTACATGTGCTAAATAAGAGGCCTCACCAGAGGGATCAGTTTTTTGTTAGAGTCCTACTAAGGTCATATCATCTGCATATTTTATCAGCTTGAAGGAACTATTATTTATGGAAAATTCAATTGTGAATAGAGAAAAAAGCACAGGAGAAGGAACGCTGCCTTGTGGGCAGCCTGTACTGATATGCACTCCTGACAAAAAGCCTACACATACCCTCTGACGGCGACAGGAAAGAAAGTCTCTGATCCAGAGGACCAAGGCCTTGTCTATCTTAATATTGGCTAGTCTCTGCAGGAGAATATGTAGCTTCATAGAATTAAATGCTGCACTAAAGTCTATAAATAGAACTCTAGCTAGCCCTTTAGGGAGTGCAAGCTGTTTTGAAATAGAATCTAAAAGGACCAACACGGCATCATCTGTCCCCCTGTCACTTCTATAAGCGAACTGCAGCGGATCTAACATGGTGGTTATTTGGGAGGTTAGGAGATCTACCAGAACTCTCTCCATTGTTTTACACAATATGGAGGTGATAGCTATAGGTCTGAAGTCTTCAGGCCTATATGCACCAGGCTTTTTAGGTATGGGCCTTATTAAAGAAAATTTCCAAGACGAGGGTACACCTGCAACCATAAGGAAGTTAAAAATCCTTGAAAAGACACCTTTCAATTGTGGGGCACAATCTTTAATTGAGCGGGCTTTCAGGCCATCTGGGCCAGTGGCCTTATTTGGTTTTACTTTAATAAGACTTTTAACAACAGCATCTTCTGTAATAAATATTGGTGCACCTATAGGGAGATTTTTACAGATGTCATCACACTCACTCTTATCATCCACAGCATCAAATCTACAGAAGAACATATTCATCTCATCTACAAAACCTTGACTACAGTACTGTCACCTTTATAGAAACTTTTTCCCATTAAGATGTTTAAGCCCTCCCAAGCCTTTTTTTATATTCCCACTAAAGAATTTACTCTATTTTGTTTTTATATTCAATTTTTTCCTTAATGATGTCCCCCTTTAGTTGTTTCCTTTTTTCCTGCACTAGTTCCATGTTGCCTGAACAAAAGGCCTGATGCGGCTCCCTGGTGAGTTGTGTTATTTTTAAAACAGGCCTGCGGGCGATTCATGTGGTCCTTGGGGGCGACCTGGTGCCCGTGGGCACCGTGTTGGTGACCCCTGCTCTAGAAGATCATCAATATCGGTCTGATTGCATAGTTCATAACTGAATTCAGGATCTTCGTACTGGAGACTGTGGTTGTACTGAAGTCCCAGTGACTCTTTGAATTGATTATCAAATCCTCCACTGTAGCAGGCCTCACATTCAGGGTGACCTTTCTTATGCCCGCCTCTGTAAGAATGACCCTCAGGGTCATCTTCTGGTGTGTTGTCATCTTGGGAAAGAAAAAAAATGGTGCATTAGAAATGGATGTCCTCAAGAGCAAATGGTTGCAGAGCCACTGTCACATTCAGTATAGTTATATTCTACCACTGGACGAGGCTACGTAGTTACTAAGAATAATCTGATAGTTGCTAAATTTCAATGTTTTTCTTGGTAAGAAGTAAAACAAATGTTACAATACAGGTGTAGCAGGTGCAGTACATAATCAAGAAACAGTTTGGCATATCTATGTATCTAAATCTGCAGTGACAGTTTAGGCCCAAATTTTGACTCTATCAGGTGCCATGCCAGCTTCGATTAATTGCAGACGTCACACTTGTTGCTTTTAACTTGGTATATAAAGTAAGCGTCTCTATTAAATTTTCTCCAAAACATCATTCAGTTCTTTTGTTTGCACCACACACAGTGAGGGGTTAGTGCTGTAACAGAGTTCAGAAGATCTGAAATGCTTGTGGTACCATGCGCTCATTGCTTTGCAGACAAACAGGATCTCTTTGTTGATGGCCACAAGCTGTTTGATTTCCTTAAATTCAGGGAGGCCTGAGCATGAACCAACAGAGAGTATCATATCAGCACTAATTCCATCCACAGTGACTGATGATGCAACAAGGACTGTCCCAAGCTGAGGAACTCTCTGGCAGGTCATGAAGGATGTCAGTGGGGAAACCACAGATAACGTGAAAGTACTCTAGACTGTCAGTCAACACATCTTTCTTTCACACCGTACTGTTTAGCCACAGTGGGATCCTGCCATACATCCTGCACCTGCCTGTTACGAGTGTCTTTATTTCGAGGTTCAAAGGGGCCTGAACATACCTCCTTTTCTTACATCTCACTTCTCTTTACCATGCAGAACCTGCAGAACCTGTCCACTGCAAAGCTTTCAAAGAATCCTGTGAGAGAATGAGCAGCCAAGTTATCAGCAGCCACATGCAACACTGTGCCATTAATACATGGTCCCAGCTTCTCAACATAAACACCGTGTTGCTCCAAAGAAACCAGATCTTGGATTAGCGGATAGAGAATTTTAGCATAGCCATGTTCTTTTACATCAGAGGCTGAGTGGAGTGTGGACCTATAGTTTGATGGTACATTAGCTATCAGCCAATACACTGCACTCATTTGTGCTTCTTTTTAGAAGTTCCCAACGGATTGGACTCCTCAAAATCATCTATGTAAAGTCCAACAGCAGTTCTGAACTCTTCTCCACCATGATCCATCTCTGTATGTACTGTACTCATGAGGCTCAAGCTTTTCTACTGGAAGAGCTTTGTCTAAAATGTCTGTCCTGTTCAACTTTTGCTGTAGCATTGCATTTAGAGGAATATATACAACACATGATTTTTTTCCCCCTCTCTCAATAATATACTCGACAGGCCTTTAAAATGTTTGTTCACATGAGCTGATCTTCTTTTAGTCGTTGATAAGGTGCCACAAAATCTTGTTATTACATTGCTCTCTGTGGCAGCCCGGACCAAATGTCTGACAGTTGAATTGTCTACATCTGTGTGTTTTTTAAGAACGTCCCTGACTGAATTGTGCAGCAGTGGCTGGGAAAGTTCACATATCCTGATGAGTTGTTGTTTTACCTCTTGCACAGAACTTTCTGGAATGTGTAGGATGGTTTGCATCCTCAAAAAAAGAGAAGCTAGATTGTTCTCCAGCTGTTTCCCCTGATCATGAAGCTCTTCACTGCTGGAATCCTCAGTCTTCTAAATCAGGGCCGTCATCTGGAGGCACATGTTGTTATTGGGCCATTTCATTAGTTACACTACTGAGACTACCTCTGGCTTAAACATCCTCCAGCTGTCTGTTCTGTGCTCTTTGCTTCTATGTGCATTAAATGTGGAGTATTCATTAGTATGAAATGTGCATCCTTTATATGGACACTGGAATCTGTGATTAACTTTTAAATGTGTACTGCACAGGTTAGTGAAAAAAACTGCTTCTGTGCAGGGAGCAGAAAAATCACACAACTGACAGTCAAATGTTACTTTGGCACTTTGTCACATTTGTGTGTCCTGAGATTTCTGGTGAATCTTTGACAAGTGGACCTTAAGTACATTAATGGAGGTAAATGTGCACAAACACTCTTGGTGTTAGCAGGGAAAAGGTCCAGTTCTACTGTAGGTCCCATGTTTCAACCAGTTTTAACAGGTACCTCAAAAGTTTAATTACACGTAAATCAGGGTTTACAGAGTGGAGTGTTTATTTCATCTTCTATTATCTCTACAGACTCTGTCAGGCTGGTGAACAGGACTAGTCTGTGCTCAGGCAGACTGGAGGTGAAGTCTAACCAGTCTAACCAGTCTAACCAGAGGTGGTCCTCAGTGTGTGAAGCTGACTTTGACCAGCAGGGATGCAGAGGTGGTCTGTAGGGAGCTTGGCTGTGGGGCTCCTTCAGTCCTCCAGGGGGCTCTATGGAGAAGTGGAGGTCTCGATGTGGGACCAAAGAGTTCCAGTGTGGAGGCCATGAGTCTGCTCTCCTGGACTGTAGAAGCTCAGACTCAGCTAGAAACACCTGCTCACCTGGAAAAGCTGTTGGACTCACCTGCTCAGGTAGAAGAGGAGCTGCAGCTTTGATTTGGTTAATTTCTGTTCTGATGAAACTCACTTTATTGTTTTACTGATGACTCTCTGCTTTCTGTTCAGATCCTGTCAGGTTGGTGGGAGGAGCCAGTCGCTGTGCAGGAAAACTGGAGGTGAAACATCAGGGAGACTGGAGACCAGTGGATTACTATTACTCTGTCTCTGACTGGAGCCTGAAGACAGCAGCTGTTGCCTGTAGAGAGCTGGACTGTGGCTCTGCTGTTTCTGTAGGACAGAGAAAGGAGTCCTCATACAGACCTGTGTGGAGGATCATCTCTGACTGTGTTCAGTTTGGATCTGCTCTGAGGGAGTGTGTATCATCAGATTACTCTTCCTCCATCCTGGATCTCACCTGCTCAGGTAAGCCCATCAGTGACATCATCTCAGTGTGTCCTCTCCTCTATCTCAGTGTCTCAGTGGTTTCCATTGGACTGAACTGTAAAGTTCTCCAGGACAGTGACGTCCTAAAATGTAGAGAGGTGGGCTTGTTTCTGGAAGCTTCACCTGACAGGACACACCTGGAGGAACCTGTCTGTCTTTCTCTGTGTTTGTTACCCGTGTCAGACCTGTGACATCACTTCCTTTTTCAGGGGCCATTTTGTTGAATGGAGGCCAGTAGTGGCCTGGCCATCTGAAGAACCATAACACTGACCGCCACATATTGATTTTCGATTTTTTTGTTAGGCCTATTAAAAATCTCTGCTGAGCTGCTGACGTTTCCATGCGAGCAGTAATGTCTCAGTTAATATCGTGGGACATTTATGCAGCAAAACAAACTTTTCTTTAAACTTGACAGGTCAGACAGAGGAAACTCTGCAGAGGAAACAGGATTCAACTTTTAGTATTTGAAATGTTTAGACGCTCTGATGGAGCTCAGGACTGATCAGAAGGACGGCTGCTTGACTCCAAACAGTGTCTCTGTATGAACCTGGACTGTGAGAGACCTTTTGGATGTGTTGAAAAACACAGCATATTATTTACCATTATATCCTGATGATCCTGTCTGCTTGTCCGGAGATTTAAATATGAAGTCATGCTGCTGTGGCTCGTGTGTAAATGCTCACAGCATCTCTCTTCATGGGGAGACGCTTCACCCTGTTTTACCCACCCTGAAATTTACTAAACGTATTAATTTAAACTCTGCCTGCCTATATCACTCATGGGAAGAGTCTCCACCATAAAAATGATGGTCCTACCTAAAATCAATTACCTGTTTTCAATGTTACCCACAAAACCCTCTGCTCTCTGGTTTAAATCACTGAACTCAAACATCTCAAAATTTTTGTGGAAAAATAAACCTCCACGAATCAGTTTAAAAACTATGCAAAAAGCAAAAGACCATGGTCGTTTAGAACTGCCAAATTTTTATCATTACTTCTTGTCCAATAGACTACAGTATATATCAAAATGGATCAATCAGAGCCCCATGGACCACTTATGGATGGACATAGAACAAACATTCTGTAATGAAATTAAAATTTCCGATATACCATTTATTAGTCCCAGCATCAAACGTCATACCTGCTTTAAAAGCATTAACATAAACAATTCCCTGGCAGCCTGGTGGGAACTGCTCAAAATATCTGGGTCTTCACTTATCCCATGCAGATTCACCCCAATCTGGAATAATCCTGACATCCTGCGAAATAAGAAAACACTAAATTTCCCTCTGTGGTATGACAAAGGGATAAGACATCTAGGGCATATAATACAAGACAGTAATTTTATTCCATTCCAGGATCTAGTGGCACAATATGGAATTAGCCAAAGTAGATTTCTGGAATTCCAACAGTTTAAATCCATAATTCATGCCAGATTTAAGGATAAAATAAGGGACTTAGATTTACCTCTAATGATATCAGACTTAAAATCTTGCCTCCAAAACTGTTATCAAAGTATACATGTTGCTGTTAAAAACAGACAGTTCAATCTCTCTCCCATGCTTAAAGTGGGAGACAGATCTATCCATTAGTCCAGACCAAAACTTCTGGATGCAGATATTTTTAAATACCTTTAGAATGACTACAAATCCCAATCTACAACTCATACAGTATAAAATTCTCCATAGAACACACTATACTGGACAAAGGATGTTCAGAATGGGTATTATGCAGTCAAATTGTTAGGATTTGAGTTTTGTGCTGTTGTTTTTCCTGTGTTTATTTGATATTGTCTTGGTTTAAAGTTTTGTAGTCTTGTTTATTATTTTGGTTCTTTCACTTTAGTCTTCTTAGTAACTGTCTTGTCTCTTGTCTTAGTTTTTGATCCTGTACATTTGTTCATGTTCTATGTATTTCTGGTCTGTCTTGTCCTTAGTCTTTTGTCTCCATGTTAAGAATAGTCTTGTCACCTGTTTGGTCCCGTCTCTGTCAGTATACTGTTTTTGCTGTCTTTGTGTTTTTTACTTTGGTTGATCTGTCCTTGTGTACTTCCTGTTTTATTTTGTTAACCTCCTGCACCTGGTGTCCTTGTCTAGCTTCACTTGATTACCTGATGTGTCTCAGCTGTTCTTCTCTCCCTTGTTGTCTCTCTGCTTGCTTGCCTCGTTAGTCCTGATTCCCCTCACCTGTGTTGCTCCCGCCCCATCGTTAGTCCCTGTGTGTATATATTGTCCTCAGTTCTCCTCAGTCTTTGTCACGTCCTTGTATGTGAGTGTGTGAGTTTTCTCCATGGTAGAGTCTGTGTCATCTGTTGAGTGTCTTGCCTTGTTTCTTGGAATTCTGGATTGTTCCCTGAGTTTTTTGGATTTGTGCCTTGGATTATCTTTTGTTCTTGTTTTTGGATTTCCTTTCCCCGGATTTATGTTTTTGCTTTGGAGCCACTTTCTGTTTGGACATTTAGCCGCTGTGCTCCCAGCCTAAGCCTGTTTGTCTTTTACTTAAATAAATCTTCAATTAACTGCATCCTCTTCGCCTACGTCTGCATTTGGGTCCACACCTCCGCCTTTACTCTACCATTACTCCTAACACAAACATCTGCCGGAACTGCTCTGGTAACATATCTGATAGTTACATGCATGCTATGTGGCAATGTACACCTGTTCTAAAGTTCTGGCAGAAGATATGTGAAGACCTGTCGATATGGCTAAGTTACCCTTTCCCAGTTTCTCCATCACTCTGTGTGCTGGGGGACCTAAGTGACATTAGCATAGAGGCAGACACATCATACATGCTTCTCACTGCCTTATGCATCGCCAAGAAAACCATCCTCATGAACTGGAAGGCCAAAGAGAATATAAGTATCATCCAATATAGAAATCTCCTTATAGATCACATTAGCATGGAGAAAATGTCTGCAATAAAAAAAAAAACAAATTGACACAATTTCAATCTCTCTGGTCCCCCTTGATCAACTTTATCACTTAGTGGGGATGGTGGGTGTGTACTGCCTTCTTGCTGCTCAGGGTCCTGTACGGCCAGTAGGTATGTCTGGGGGTGGGTTGATTCTTGTATGCGTCGCGGTGTGGGCACGGGGGATTCTGACTTGATTGAAGGGTGTCAGGGCCTTTTTGAATGTTGATTGATGGCGTGGTGTTAGCATTGGGGTGGTGGTGTGGCGCTAGGGTTGCCTGGGGCGCAGGCTTGTTGCGGGGACCGGTGTTTGCCCTGTGTTCGGCGCGGCGCTGCTGCGGGGTGGGTGGCCACTCTGCTTGGGTGTTGCGTGGTTGTTGGTATCGGTGCGCGGGTGGTGGTTTCGACCCGCGCACTGTGCGGATGTGGTGGCGCTCGGTGCTTGGCTGCCTTCCTGTGGATCCTGTGTGTGGGTCTGGGCGGGGGAGGGGCCGGGCGGCGGGCATGGCAGCGGGGTTGGCGGGGGGGGGGTGCTTGTGGTGGGTTTCTGTCCGGTGGTGAGCATGCTGTGTGGGTCGCGGTGTGCCCGCAGGTGGGGGTCTGTGGTCTCCCTGGCTGCGGGGGGAATTGGGGCGGTTTGCGCCGGCTGGCATCTCCCCTGTCTGGTGCATTACTTGGCTGTTGTGCGGTGTTAGTCGGATTGGTGGTGGGGTGGTGTTGGTTGGCTCAGCTGTAGAACGTGACTGGCTTGCGTGCTTGTTGGGGGTTGGGGGCCTAGGGAGCGGGCTTGGACTGGGCTGGTCTGCGGCTCTGCCCTGTAGTGCGTGCTGTACATTCTGACAATTGTATTTCAGTTGTCTGGGGGGTCTGGCAGCTGGTTGTCGGAAGGGGTGGGGGACTGGGAAGAAGGGGGTTGACGGGGGTTGACGGGGTGCGTTGGGGGTGCAGGCTGGTCCTTTTCGAGCTGGTTGGGGGTGTCTTTTCTGGATTTTGGTGCCCGGACTGGATACTTGGTGGTTGTACAGGGATCCTGTGTGGGGAATGATTATGCTCCCCCCTTTTTTTTTTTTTTTTTCTTTACTTTAATTTGTTTTGGTTTTTTGTTGTTGTTTTTTGTTTTGTTTTTATTTTATTATTATTTTATTTATTATTATTATTTTTAATTAATTAATTAATTTTTTGTGGGGGTATGTGTGGATACTTCGCTGCTAGGGAGGGAGGTGCGCGGGGTGGGGGTCCTCTGGCCTGGCCTGGCCTGGCTTGGGGGGCATTGCCTCCTGAGTGTGGGTGGTCCAGCAGGTCTGGGCCCCGGGGGGCCGTTGGGCCGTTCTGCCCTTGGGCGGGGTCCTTGCGGCTCTGGACCAGCTCCCTTGTGTTTGTGTGTGTTTTGGGGGTGGCTGGCTGTGCCAGCCCTGATGGCCTGGTGGTGCTGGGAGTGCTCCTGATTGTGTGGGAACGGTGTGGCTGGGGGTGGCGGTGGGGCTGCCGGGGGGGTCCCGGCGGGGATGGGGGATTGCTGGGCCTTGTGCCCGGGTTACGCTGGGCTGCCTCAGGGGTGTGTGGGGGTCTGGGGCTCGGGGCTTTGGGACCTCTGGGTGTGGGGTGGGTCAGCGCGTTGGGGGGGCTGGGCCCCCCTGGGCCCGCCCTGCGGCTGGGCGGGGTTGTCGCTGGCTTTGGGGTGCTGCTGGCGGCTAGGGCGGCTCTTGCTATAAGCCCTGGGCTGGAGGGACCTGGTGCCCTCCTGCTTAGCGGGGTAGGGGACGGGACTGAATGATGGGGCCAGTCAGGAATCTGATCCCAGTGGGGAGGACTATTCTAGTCTCCCTGCAACCTCCTTAACCCTCTCCCCCTTTGATAGTGTCTCACTACATACACTCCTAGGACTCTGGTGTATGGTGGGTGGGGCTGCTTTATTGCGGGCTCGCCCTTTTTCCTCCCCCATTGGCCGCCCCTCAATTTTAATTACACATTAGACACAGAGGGCTTGGGGGGTGGGAGGGACAGGGGTCCCACTACCTGACAGTTATGGGGTCCCTGTATCACTACTACCCTCCAATTTTAACTGCACCTTAGTTACCACACACCTTATCTTTACTTCACCACACAACACTTCACAATCCATGACATGCATCCAACACAAAAAAAAACAACAAAAAAAACAAAAACCAACAAACAAACACTTGCAGAGGGGTTGAGGGAGTGGGGGGACTCTAATTGGACTTGTCCCCTGCCCCTGGAGCCCCGGGGCGTTGGGGTGCCGTGGGGTTAGTGTCTGCCCTGTCTGGTCTGGGGTTGGTTGCGGGGGGCGTGGCTTCCCTGGCCTGGCTCGCTCTGCACCTGGGGGTCTGGGGACTTGGGCTTCGGGCTTTTGGTCATTTCTGGGTGGGTGGTGTGTCCCTGGGCCTGGGTGTCCGTTGTCTCCCCTCCTCGCTGGGGCCCTCTTCGGCAGGGGTGGGGCTCCTGCTGCTTCCCTCTGCCGGCTCTCAGGGGCATTCAGGAGCCTCTGGGGCGCAAGGCCAGTGTTGTCGTGGGGTTGAATTTGGTGCTCCTCCTTGGGGGAGGTTGACTGGTGGGGCTGGGCCCCCGTCCGGGGACGAGATCGGCCTCGGGTTTGTTGTCCTGGTTCTCCTGCGTTGATGCTTCGTTTTTTTTCTTCTTTTTCTCTCTTCGCTTCCCTATACAGGGTCCCTGGATGACTGCGGGGGATTTGGTTTGTGCATTGGGGCCCGGGAGAGGCATCTCCTTGTTGGCTTGGGGGGGGGGGGTGGTTTGCGTCCCTGGTTTGCTTCGTTGGCCTCAGATCCATGCTCCCCCATTTCTCTGTTGACCGGTTGTTGGACCCCTCTGGATACCGAGGTATGAAGTTAGTTTTCGGAATGTGCAGTATGGGTGCGGGGTGGGGCTGTGCTCCGGTTTGTTCTGGGCCTGTGCCTGGAGTTCTCGGTCCCTGACGTGTGGGTGGGTTGGTGGTGGGATGCAGCTGGGCTGGTTGATTTTGCCTTGTTTCTGGTTTGGCTGGTGTTGCACGGTGGCCTGGGGGTGTTGTTGTGCATGTGCGATGTCGGCTGGCGCGGGCGGCCTCGGTTTATCTGGCGGTTGGGGGGACGGCGGACCCTTATTGGCGGGTGCACGGCGATCTGCGCTGCACGTTTGCTGCCGGGCTGGTGCGGTGCTGAGTGGGGGCGGCACTGGCCTGGGATGTGTGTGCCGCGGTCGGCCCGGGCGCTGCTCCTCCGCGGGTTACGCCTCTTGCGTTCCGTCGGCATTGCGCTGTCAACTGGCATTTGGATGGTCATAATTTTTTTTTTATTATTATTATTTTTTTTTAATTTATTCATTTATTTATTTATTTCTGGGTATCTGTTGATTGGGTCGGGGTCTTCCACGTTTGCATCGCGGTGCATCTGGAAGTCTTTCTTTCTCCCACCCCTATTTGCTACTGGGGCTCTTGCCTGCCTGTTGCTGGGGGGTCGGTATGGCACAGTTGTGGCGTCCCACTATCGCTAACAACTACATTCTTTAACAGGCTCATGCGTACGCACACATACCCACAGGCATACAGGCACACACAGTCTCACACATAGACACAATAAAATAAAATAAAAATCAGCGTTGTCACATGTAGAATTATTCCTGATGCTTTTCTTTCAGTTACTTGTTTAAATGAATTGTTATTATTCCAGCTCTCTGGCTGTGCTGTGTTGCTTATTTATTTATTGTGCATGACAGTTTCTTGTTTACATTTTTGTATTAGTTGTCTTGCTATGTCAGTTGTGTATTGCTGCTGTTCGGCTGGTTGTCTTTTACTATTATTATTGCTTGTCTGTTTTCGTTTGTGTTTGTTTGTTTGTTGTTGTCTTTCTCCTCCCCAAGCCCTCCTCCCCGTTCTATTACAGGTTTCGTTGCTTTCTGCAATTGGCGTTTCCCTCTGCTGTCCCCTATCGTTCCCTCCTTCCATCCCCCTTTTCTTACAGGTGTTGTCCTTCCTCTGTGCTGTCTGTTTGTACCCCCCGTTTGCCCTCCTGTCCGGCCAAATCAATACATAATTAAATAATAAAAAAATTTAAAAAAAAGACAAAAGAGTATATTAATACTCTGTTGCTAAAGTAAAATCTGTCTGACACAATATAGTATCCAGCTCACCATACTGTATACCACGCTGCTGGGCAGGACAGGTTTAATTAAAAAAATAAAAAAACTCTGGACACTGACCATCGTCTGTGTGACGGCGGGAGCAGAGGGCTCTGTGAGCGGTCGGCTGGCCGGCCTCACACGCTCCTCCCGCGGGTCGCGCAGGCTTCCCCCGCCGCCACTTGCGGAGCTCCTCAACTCTGAAAACTTTCAAGCACATCTTCGTTCCTCCATCACTTCTCCTAAAACTGTCAATATTGTAAATCTACACAGCTGATTTCTCCCCTCAAAACTTCTCAGAAGTGGATTTAGTGATGAAATAACGTGTGAAAATGGTAAAATAATAAACTTCCTGTCGCTGGCCTCTGTCTGGTGCACACAATGATGATGCAGTGAATAGTGACGATTCTCTCTGACCAATCAGCAGCCTGCTGTGTTTTCACATCACATTTTAGTATCGCCTCAGCTCGCTTGGAACCTCGATGGAGGTGATACCAAAAAAAGTACCTGGAAGCAGGTACAGGTCCAACTTTTCCACAATGGAAAACCAAACAAAGGCGAAGTGGAGCTGGTACTGTGCAGTGGGAAAGGGGCTTTTATCTCTGTTTCATCTTCTATTATCTCTGCAGACTCTGTCAGGCTGGTGGGCGGGACTAGTCTGTGCTCAGGCAGACTGGAGGTGAAGTCTCAACCAGTCTAACCAGAGGTGGTCCTCAGTGTGTGAAGCTGACTTTGACCAGCAGGATGCAGAGGTGGTCTGTAGGGAGCTTGGCTGTGGGGCTCCTTCAGTCCTCCAGGGGCGTCTATGGAGAAGTGGAGGCTCCCATGTGGACCAAAGAGTTCCAGTGTGGAGGCCATGAGTCTGCTCTCCTGGACTGTAGAAGCTCAGGCTCAGCTAGAAACACCTGCTCACCTGGAAAAGCTGTTGGACTCACCTGCTCAGGTAGAAGAGGAGCTGCAGCTTTGATTTGGTTCATTTCTGTTCTGATGAAACTCACTTTATTGTTTTACTGATGACTCTCTGCTTTCTGTTCAGAGCCTGTCAGGTTGGTGGGAGGAGCCAGTCGCTGTGCAGGAACACTGGAGGTGAAACATCAGGGAGACTGGAGACCAGTGGAATACTATTACTCTGTCTCTGACTGGACCCTGGAGCCAGCAGCTGTTGTCTGTAGAGAGCTGGACTGTGGCTCTGCTGTTTCTGTAGGACAGAGAGAAGAGTCCTCAGACAGACCTGTGTGGTGGATCATCTCTGACTGTGTTCAGTTTGGATCTGCTCTGAGGGAGTGTGTAATATCAGATTCCTCTTCCTCCATCCTGGATCTCACCTGCTCAGGTAAGCCCATCAGTGACATCATCTATGACATCATGTATGACAGTAATGTCTCCAGTGTGTCCTCTCCTCTATCTCAGTCTCTGTCCAGTATCTCAGTGGTTTCCATTGGACTGAACTGTAAAGTTCTCCAGGACAGTGACGTCCTAAAGTGTAGAGAGGTGGGCTTGTTTCTGGAAGCTTCACCTGACAGGACACACCTGGAGGAACCTGTCTGTCTCTGTGATTGTTACCTGTATCAGACCTGGGACATCACTTCCTATTTCAGGGGCCATTTTGTTGAACGGAGGCCAGTAGTGGCCTGGCCATCTGAAGAACCGTGACACTGACCGCCACATATTGATTTTCGATTTTTTTTTGCTAGGCCTATTAAAAATCTCTGCTGAGTTGCAGCACCTTCTCTCTCTGTCTCTGTCTCCTCCCTTCCCCTCTCTTTCTCCCTCTCTCTCTCATTCTCTCTCTTCACTGCACAAATTTCTCCAACACAACACTGTCAATGTTGGAGACCCACCACTTTTCAACACAAAGCGACAGACGTTTCCATGCTGGAGATTTTAAATATGAAGTCATGCTGCTGTGGCTCGTGTGTAAATGCGTACAGCGTCTCTCTTCATGGGGAGACGCTTCACCCTGTTTCACCCACCCTGAAATTTACTAAACGTATTAATTTAAACTCTGCCTGCAAACAGCGGAGCTCTCAGTTAATGCGCTCACAACGTTGTCATGTGCTTCCTGTGTTTCCCAGGTTTGGACACTGACCATCGATGGCGAAACAGTTTTTCAGCTTGAAATTAGGGTTGCGACGGTGTAACCACATAGGTGCCATTTACATATGTCTTTCCACTGGGGACATGCACATGTCCACTTTTTGACAGCATTTGCTAAATGTTTTCTGAAAATTAGTTTGCAACATGAAATGTTAAGTTAAATAACAAATACAAATTCTAAGAGAAGTACTTGCACAATAGAAAAGCATGAAAGCAATGTAAATATAGAAGAAACAGATCTGCCTTGTCCAACAACTAACTAAGGCTAAAAAACAAGCTGCTGATTACGGCATCTATCCATCCGTCCATCCATCCATTGTTTGGTCACACCACTAATATGAGGCCTTAAATGTCCCACCACTTTTCAACACAAAGCGACACCCTTCTGTAATCTGCTGCGTCCACATGGTCCTAAAGCCTTTATTTAAGTTGAGCTGTTATCAATGATTTTTATTCTAATTTATTTTATTAAGAGGCTACAGACTAAATATAATTACGGAGGTCCGGACCTCTGTGACCTCATAGCTGGTTACGGCCTTTTTAAAGTAGCCATAGTGATGAATGGCTGTGATGCTGCCAGGTGGTTTATTAGACGCTGGTCCTGTTTGTACGTGCGTGCATTAGCAGGGCGACCGTGGTGGAGTATACAGTGGACTGTTCTGGTGGGCCGGTCTGGATCAAAGTCCAGGGCGTGAAAGTGAACTTTCATCATCTGTGTGTTTGCAGACCTGCTGCTTCAGCCCAACATCTCTGTGTCCTCCTCTATGGACGGGGTCTCCGAGGCCCAGCAGCAGGGGTATCAGGTTTTCAGGGGCTCCACCTTCACCATCAGCTGCTCCATCCAGCCACAGTACCCAGGAGGCTCCTTCCAGCTCGCCTTCACCTCCTTCTACACATCATACAACTACACCCAGCCAGCTGTCAATCACTCTGCCCACTTCCTGTTTCCTGCTGCAGAGCCCGCCCACCAAGGAAGCTACAGCTGTGTTTATCACCTCCATGTTTTTTTCTCATGACTTCTCCTCTGAGAGCCGTCGGCTGTCTCTCACTGTCTCAGGTAAGCTGAAGCAGAGCAGCTGAAACGTCACACTGACTGTTTCCATGCAGCTTTGGAAAAGATGATCCGTCCAAACTGACTGAACATGATCAGCTGACAGTTTCCAAGCATGTTGTGTTTCTGACCGACTCTGTGACTGATGTCAGGATGCGGTGGCCCTGAGGCCTCAACTCACTGGAAACTGAGCTAACATGTACGTTTTGGTGGCGTTTTCCTGCCGTGCCCGGTGTGTTTGTCACTTTTTAGATTCCCCTGGAAACAGTTTCCACTGTCTTCTGTGCTGCTTGCAGCGTTTTTGTAAATGCTGATCATGTGTTGTTATATTTGTGAAACAATGAGGAGATCTGCTGTATGCTGACGTCACAGTCATTGTCCTCACCGCCCTCCTCCTCACAAACAGGCAGCTAGCTAAACTAAGCAGTAAGACCTGCATCAGGGTCCTCCACCATTTCCCCACAGCTAGCACTAGCTGAAGCCATCTGGTCTCTGGGATTTGTAGTTGGAAAAGCAGGAGTCAGTTTTTGAAGCCACCGACACCCTGAAGCTCTGTTGCAGAGTTATTAGCATGGAGCTGCTCACAGGAGTCGGTGAGCAAAGCCTAGATTTGCATCTCCCACTCCGAGATGCAGAGATCCTAGTGTGGCAGGGAAATGTCCACATCAGCCCACATATAAAAGTCCAATTTTATTTCCACAGCCAGAATCAGACACCAAGCCAAAGCCTGCTTAAATGTGATTGGTCCAGAACCAGAACGCTTCCAGATTCTGCATCCAGATATCTGTTGATAGAGATTACTGACAGACAGAATCACACAGCTCCATGTTGAAGTGGTTTTGGAGATTTCAGGTCTCTACAGTTTGTGTTTAATGGGAGCTGATGGACTCATGATGGTGTGTGATGTGATGACTGTCCATGTGTTTGATCAGATCCAACAGGTCTTCTCATCAAAGTGGTCGTCCTGCCGCTGACTCTGCTGTTGGTGATCGCTGCCCTTTGTTTCTACTATAAGGTACTGACTCATGTCTGTTGTTTAGAGGACTGAGATGAAGCTCTCGGTCTGTGTTTACTGACCTGACGAAGAGGAGGAGTGATGCACTAACTCTCATGTGTGCTGTCATGTCTCTCCAGGCCAGCAGGGGGGCAGAAGCCGGGCAGGCAGGAGGACATTAAGCTGGATTGTTATAACCTGGGTGTTTCTGCAGCTGAAGGAGGGCCGACTGAAGAGGAAGGAGCTCAGGGAGCAGAGTAGGACCTCCAAGGAGCTCATCTCAGCTGCCACACAACCCACCATCAGAAGGATTTTACACTTTTATACTGATGTTCCCTTTAAACAATACAGCTGGAGTTATTAGATTATATTATAAACTCTGTTTTTATTACTCTCAACATGAACAGAGCAAAACAAACAACGTGTTAGTCTTTAGATTTCCTGTGGCTCTCAGCTCCAAGCCCATTGGCTCCTGGTGAAGACGTCAGATTTTGATTTGGTGTGAATTTTGAATTTACCAATAGGTTTCATTGGGCTGGCAATGACTTAAACAAGTGACAAAGACAGCAAGATATTGTGTTAGACATGTTAATGATAAATCTGAACTTTTTCTATGTTGTTGTTTTTAACTTTTACTGAAAATGTCATGACTTCCCAGCCTCTGCTGAACCATGGTTGGCGTTGTCAAGGAAATGATATTCCTGGTGAGGGATTAAACATATAATTGCGTTAAAACCAACCGTTTTCTTTGAAGAATTTATTAGCAAATAAACAGAAGTACTAAGACACATATACAGCTGTGTTACGGACCCCCCCCCCCCTGTCTGCTTCATTCTCCAGCAGGAGGCTGCAGGCAGGGAGGCTGATTGGGCTGGGCGATCACCTGTGCAGCTCTACCTTCAGAGCTTATTTAGCCAGGACTGATCAGTCTTTTGTTCTCTCTCCTCCCAGGCTGACGTCCTACCGAGTTTGTTTCTTCTTTGGTTAATCCTGACAACACACACACACACATCTCACTCATCCATTCACTGCTGACACCACTGATAGTCATACTTTTTCACACCACATATTATTGGTGATCATTTAATACTTATTTTACTTTTATAATAAATCATGTTATTGGCTTACAAACCTGTTGTCTCACCTCCTTTTTGTCACGGGCTAAGAGCTGCCTTGTGACAGCTGGTCAGAGACCTGCTGCCTAGGGCAGCTTCCTGCGTCTGCATCATCATTTACACAGTCTAGGTTTCTATGTTTGGGGAACAGAGATCCTCTCTGCCTTGAATATTCCAGGAGAGGAACAACAAGAGGGGGAAACACCAAAACAATCTCACAGCTCTGAGCTAAACCCTGGTAAATGTGCACAGACTAACATAAGGAGAATAGGAGATGAAGGTTAAGGGTAAAAACTAAATGCATATATATCTGTAAGACACAACAATAATATTAATAATAATAACATTAAAAGATCATACATGAAAGATTAAATGTAAGAGGACACGATTTTCTGCCATAACAGGCATCATCAGTGCCTCAACAGTCTGGTGACCCAAACAGTTACCACCCGATCTTTAATCTACCTTTCCTCAATAAACTCATGGAAAGAGCTGTGGCTGCCCCACACCATGTGTTCTACATGATAAACTATTTGAATCCCACCGATCTGGTTTCAGAGTGCATCACAGCACAGAGACTGATCTCTATCCTCATCCTCTTTTACCTCTTTTACCTCTCTTCATTGGTAAGTTACAGAAATAAAACATGTAGGTGGGGTAATGTAGGTGATTGGTGCACATGCATGGTCACATGACAAAGTCATATGACCTGCAGCTAATCAGGAAGTGATAAGAGGCTTGCTAGTGTCGACGCTGTGTCGAGATCACATAACTCCAGTTCTGAGGTCTTTACATTGGCTTCCTGTATGTCAAAGAATTGATTTCAAAATCCTGCTGTTAGTTTACAAAGCACTAAATGGATTAGGACCAAAATATATTTCTGATCTTCTGCTTCGTTATGAACCATCCAGACCTCTCAGGTCGTCTGGGGCAGGTCTGCTTTCTGTCCCCAGAGTCAAAACTAAACAAGGAGAAGCAGCGTTCAGTTATTATGCTCCGTATATTTGGAACAAACTCCCAGATAACTGCAGGTCTGCTGAAACTGTCAGTTCTTTTAAATCAAGACTGAAGACCTTTCTTTTTACCATTGCTTTAATTAAATATTTAAGATATTTCTTTTTATTGATAACTTACACTGCACTGTATCTTTTACTGTCCTGTTTTCTTTTTCTTTGTTTTTAGTTTTTATATTTTATGTTGCTTTTAAATGTTTTTATTGTTTTTCCCTGTTGCTTTTATGTTTTATGTAAAGCACTTTGAATTGCCTTGTTGCTGAAATGTGCTATACAAATAAACTTGCCTTGCCTAGTCTCCTTGTCCCGTCCTCCATGGAGGGAACCGGAGAAGACTGATGGTAATGGCTGTCAGCGTTGCAAGCTGTATGGTAGTGATGGGAAAAGCGAGGCTTTGTGAAACATTGAAACGTTTGAAGCAAATGTGCCGGAATTGTGTCGAGGCTTCGAAACACTTCGACACCCGTCTCCACGGTGACATCTGCTGGTCACTTTTGATATCGACACATATTGGTAGAGGTTTCATTGAAATAATGACTGACCAGCGTTTACAGCTCTAAACATTTCATCAATAAATGACCAACAGGATTTTAGAGAAATCATCACACAACAAACAAACGCCTTCAAATTATCAGAGACAGCAGATGGTTTGGAATAAAAGTGTGTTAAATAAAACACATCCGTGTGTTGTTTCATAAGTAATCACTCATTTAGCTGACGCTTTTCTCAAAAGCGAATCACATGTCAGAGAGCGCACCTTAGGGTGTCCTACTCAGGGACACATGTATCACAGTGGAATCGAACCTACATCTCTCACACTCCAGGCACATATCTTAACCTATGAATTTTTACAATCGGAATACTTTATTGATCTGCGAGGGTGAATTCTTTGTTGCAGATACTCACAAGGCATAAACGGAACAGAAATAATAGGTAGTTGAAATTAGTGAGTAGAGAATATACTAAAGTAGGCCTATACAAATCATTGAATATAGTAATAAATGTGGATATCTACAGTATGATACAGTAGATTAAAAGAGGTGTAATGATAATTAGCAGGAAAAATATCTCCTAGTGTAATATTAATTAATGAGTGCTGGCAGTGATGAGGCGTAATGGATTAACAATCTGTAACTGAGTAAAGTTGAAGTTGTTTCAATAATGATAAATGAAAAGTCTCACATTTGTTATATGTCGAGAATTTTATTCAGAAATATTCAGCTGTTTTTTTTGGCCTACCGGTGCGGATAAACTACAGCACGTCACTCCAACAATTCAAAGGATTGTGTGTCCTTGGAACAAACCTGTCAAATGTGTTAGAGGCTGATGTGCGGTTTGTTCCAAACACTGTGAATCAAGTGTAGAAGCGGCAGCTGTGCCACCTGTTGGAACGAGTGAAACGCAGCGAAGCCTCGCTTCACTGCGGTCACGTGACATTGACGTTTTGAACCACGGTTTGAAGCAGTGTTTCGAAACGTCTGTGCTTCGGGATCTCGACACAGCGTCGACACGTGGGTATCGAGCGTCCATCCCTACTGTATGGTGTAGCATTGAATTGTCTCAGCTAATGCTCTTCTTTTGTTTTCACTCATGTGAATGCTTGTCTCTGTGTGACTGATGCTTGCTATGCTAATAGCGTTTTCTTAACCTGTATCTACAGCACCTGTAGTTTGTCCTCTGTTTGAGTAAAGTATAGCAGGTAAAGTTATTTGTATGTTTCAGTCTACATCCCTGTGATGCAGGGAGCCGGAAATTCTGGTAAATGACATGAATGTGTTTATCTGTGGGCGGTGATGGTGCAGTGGGTAAGACTATACCTTTGGTGTGAGAGACCCAGGTTCAATCCACCATTGTGTCCCTGAGCAAGACGCTTAACCCCTCGTTGCTCCAGAGGCGTGCGACCTCTGACATGTACAGCAGCTGTAAGTCGCTTTGGATAAAAGCGTCAGCTAAATGAATAAATGTAAATCTGTGGATCTTAAAGAGTTTTAGTCCCTGTGATATAATGTTTTTAATCCTCAGCCCTGGAATTCTCCCTCCTTCCTGCTGCATTACTGTGCTACAGGACTTTGTGTAAACCTGGAACGTAGGCTTATATTTTATTCTTCTGATGATTATGTGCAAGGCAATGTCATTTTGGAACTAATGTCCTTTGTTTGATTGTTTTTAAAGGCGGACCAGGCCAGCCGCTGTTTTCTATAGTTTGATCTATAACGATAGATAAACGATGTTCCATCCTGAGCATCTACTGGGTTCATATTTTGGGTGGTGGTTTAAATACAGGTTGCTCTCCTCCGTCTGTATATCCACAGCTTGACTCTGATAAAGAAATAATAGAAAAGCAACAAACAATATTTGAAACCTTATGTCCTGATGTTATTATTCATTTCTTTATTTTTATTATTGTTTGGCTCAATAAGACAACGTTCATACTCTTATTTGCTTGAATGACTGAAAACGCTGTCAGTTTAAATGTAATTTGTCGTCCTGTTCGTCTTATTTAGGAGAATAAACTGCATGCAGGCAGCATATTAGTATGATTCCTGATTAAACATATTTGAGGCGTCTTTTGCAGAAACAGAATCTCCATTTGTGTTTATTATCCTAAATCTGGTCCCTTTTCTTTGCAAATGTTCTTAAATGATGTTTCTTTTGCGAACTTCAGGGAAAGTCAGTCAAACGAGTGTTTGTTTATTCAGAAAGGCTTTAAGCCCAAAATACTCAGAGGTAATATTTTGATTTGTTTCAAACAGTTTCATCCTTCTGCTATGTGAGTCTTCATTTCTCATTTCTCCGGTTTCTATGCGTCTGTACGGTTCATAGTTTGCGTGGAGGACCGGTCCGTGTATCATCCGATCATTCATTTATTATATGATCACAGACATGTGACTGTCAGGTCAAATTAAACCAACATGATGAGGAAAACATGGAAACATTTACAGGCCTATCAGGTGTGTGTTTGTACAACTGCAGGCTGCATTCACAACACACAGTTTTCCTTCAGTGGCTCTGTGTTTGCATCTGTTTGGCTGCTCATTAATGCAGCTGAACAGCCAGCTGATGTCCACATGTTCAGCTCTCTGCCTCCTGTTCAAGCTGATCACCTGAAGAGAGGTGAAAATGTGCATCAGTCGCCTTTTCCAGCAGCTGATGGCCATTTGAACAGAGAGGCGACCTGGACAAACACACGATGGCCCGTTAAGTGAACAAACAGCTTCACTGTGATGTTAATGATGTGTTTGGACTCTCTGAGCTGCCGAGAGAAGCAGCAGATGTTTGTGAACAAACTGTTTCATCTGATTTCAAATTCTTAATGATTCTGCCTTCTTGTAAATTCAACATTAAATGTAACACAGGAAGTTCTTTCTGTCTTTGTTGTCCAAAAGCTTCAGCAGGATATTTTCATGAGCCTCTGATGTGATAACAACAAGCTTCATTAAAAATCTGCTCTGTGTGAAGCTCACTCCCTCATACACATCAAATATGATCAGCTGATTTCAGGAAACCAACTAACTAAACTTCATCTTCTGCTGAAATCAAGGAGCCATTGTTTCTACACGGCCTTAGCGACGGTAACTAGGGGGCGGGGCGAGACGCCGCGAGATCGCGAGAACACTCCGCGGGATCCCGCAGCGCGCCTGTGTCTCAGCCGGAAGACCTCCGAGGACAGAATCCAGACTCAGTCCAGGACAACGCAGCGGAGACCTGCAGGACGATGGAGAACCAGAACCCGGACCAGAGGAGCCAAACAGCAGCCTCGTGCTCTGATAGCACCGATGTTCAGGTCAGTGTTCATGACTTCATCACGAGACTAAAGACACGAGGAAGAGTCTCGAGGGTCCGTGTATCATCCGTTCATTCTGTTGTTAGAGATCAGACCCTGAAAACCCGCTCCAGGGTTTGTGTTGACGTGGTTTGATTTCCAAAGTGTCTCCGTGATTCCTGTTTTCATCTTGAAGAGAGGAAGCTGAAAGAAAACTCACGAGCGTTTCTCTTTGCTTTGTTCTGTGGGTTTTCCCGCGCGGCGCTGCGCGGTGCGGCCCGCGTTGTGTCGGGAGCGCGCAGACCAAACAATGATGGTGAAAATGAAGCAGAGTCATTATGTTTCCTCGTGTGTTGGTGAGTTTCTCACAGTGACAAACAGTCCGCCTGCATTATTATCCTCTGAATGATCGTCCTGCATGTTTCAGCTCTAAATAGTGTTTGTGGAGACTCTTTGTAGAGATCAGAGTCAGTCTGGACTTCAGTTTTCCTCCTCTGCTGCTCAGCTTGTCTGCTGAGTGATGTGAGGTAATCTAACAGTAGGCAGAGTCTTGGAGACTGAGCAAGACTTTAATGTTCAAATTACAGTCAAGAGGCTTAGTTACAAAGTTAAGTAAGAGTCAGTTTACAGCTGTGATGAATAGAACAGGACGTTGTAGGATTGAGGGGGGCCTGGCCCCTGGGGCAAGCGTAACTTGCACTTGCAAAATCTTTGCTCTGGCATCTTTTGTTACTGTAGTACAGAGGTCACTAATAGGCAGTGATGGGCAGTAGCGTCGCTACAAGTAGCGCCGTTACTAGTTTAACTACATTTCTCAGTAGCTTGGTGGCAGCGTCGCTATTTTCTGAATCAAATAGCTTTTCAGTAACAAAGCTCTTTTATTGACCGAGTAGCGCGGTAGCTTCCACACACGCTACATTTTCCCAAGCATTTCTGATGGATCACCACCGCCACACACGGACCTGTATGTGCAGCCGGCAGAAGCGCTTCGTGTGATAGTAACATCACGTACTGATCCTTGGGTTGATGTTTGCGACTTTGCTGCCGGGGAATAAAGAACACGTCGCGGCGTTCTCTCTCTCTCTCTCTCTCTTTAGGTTGGAATGTTGCCAGAGCACAAAGTCACATATAAAAATCTAGAATTAATTAATTAAATTTCTTAATGATTTGATAATTAAGTTGCTTTATACAAACAACAATGGTTCTCCGTTTGTTGCATGAGAAGTACATTTTATCAGCAATGATTTGGCAGGAAGTAGGAGAGTTTCTGTGTCTGATTTAGCTCTCTCACACATTGGAGCAGGTTTTTAGTCTCTCTTTTATTGCTACTGTGGAATAAAGTTGGTTCAATATAGTCTAGGCCTATGTTGTGTGTGTGCGTTTGTGTATATAAATATTTATCTATAAATGACCTAACTATAAACTATTAAAAAATTAAAAGTAGCTTAGATGTAACTAAGCTACTTTTGCCACGTTGCTGTAGCTTAGCTTGCTACATTTCACTGGGGGGGCAGCTTCTGTGTAGTGAAGCTTCATTTAATGTAGAGTAGCTAGTAGCTTAGCTCACTACATTTTCCAAGTAGCTTGCCCAACACTGCTAACAGGCGGGCCGCCGACCTACAGGCGAGGCTTACTACCTTGTGACGAAGCGTTTATTTTAACCTGCGCAGCTTTTCTATCATTTACGGTACTGGTTTAACGGCCCAGGTAACTCTCAGACCAATCGCATGAGCTCTAATCGCCTCATGTGAGTCTGCGAGTGCGATACACCGGAGTGAGGAGGCGAATGAGAGAAGATATTTCACATGGGTTTTAACAGTTTTTACAAGTTCTTAGTAAAATAAATGTTTTATATGCAATGTATTTGCTTTTCCTTTGGATTTTTGGACATAATTATTTATTTAATCATATTTTTGTTCTATAATGTCACAGTCACCTCCTTAAGTGCAGTTTATTGGTTAATTTTCTCTGTAAATCGCGTAAAACAAATTAAAATGTTTAAAAAATACCATTCACTTAAACATATTGAATAAGTAATATTTTAGCCACAGGAATGAGATATTTTATTTTTAATTTAATACAGTTATTGTTATTATTGGTCGCACCACATGATGAGTGGTCGCTCCAAATGACACGAACACTGCATATCATTAAAAATATACATTTAAAGAGATAAAAACTCTAAACAAAAATATATTTAAACCAGATACCATTATTAAAATTTAAAAGAATTTACATGAACACAGACATTTCATGAACATTTTTTCAAAATGTTTATAAAATGTCAAAATTTGCAGGCAGAGAATAGGCCACTTAAACAAAACAAGCTAGCTCCCTACAAAAGGACTTCATGAACTTTATAATCAAAACAAATAACTTTATATTAATTGTTTTTCTGAGGTCGCACCACATGATACTCAAAAGATGCAACTACATAACAGCTGTTTCTTTACATTTTTCCAGATTTGAGTGAGTTACAAATCTACTTCCAGTTTCAATGGGTCCTTGGCAAATTGAATAATAATAATTCAACTTCCTGTCTTCTACTTTATTTTAACATAAAGGTCCCAAAGTGGTCGTTTGTTGATGGTCGCACCACATGATATTTCATAAAATGGACATCATCGGACAAAGTTTACTTGTGTATTATTATGGAAATATAAATACAGATACTTTGCAGTTTGGAAATCGTGCCAAATAAGGCAAAACGCAATTTTGAATCCATTTAAAGTAATTTCAAACAAGTTTCAAAAAAGCAGTTATGTCCGGACGGTCGTACCACATGACGTTTTGACACTTTTATTATCAGAAAAATGACAAAAAGCTAATGTTTTTTTAAAGTTAAAAGTGAGAACATATATGTGAGGGGTCCTGTATTTATATGGTATGTTTTTATGATTTAAACCTTTTTTTGGTGAAAAAAATCCAGTTGGACACAAAATGTAGGCGTCACGTCATTCTGGCGAATAATAAATAATAAGTGGTAACCAGTAAACAGGTGGCTGAATAGAGGCAGAGTTACTGGGTTATTGTTCCTGACACTGTGAGTCAGAGTCAGCTGTTCATCAGAGTGATGACTTGTGGGAAGAAACTGTTCCTGAGTCTGTTGGTTTTAGCGTACAGTGCTCTGTAGCGCTAAAACCAACAGACAGATGAGTTTGACAGATGGGTCTCCTGAGGACAGTTTGTAGTAGATCTGAGGCCATGCACTTAGAAACAAGATCTTGCTATTCGCTCTGACTCCTTTATTATAAGCTTTCAAACCCAGCTTAAAACATACCTCTTCCCTTAGGCTTATGGAAGCGTCCTTGGGTTTGTGAAAAGCGGCTATATAAGTTATTTATTATTATAGCACATTGGGCCCCAGCTTGTCCTGGGAAGAGTCAGGAGTGCTATTTTCCTTGTAGCCTGGACCCAGCACATATCAGACAGAGCTTACTGGGCTTTTTCGCCATTGCGGAGCGGGATGGCGGGTTGTGCCTGGAGGACTTAGAGCCAGTGGTGGAGGTGGACGGTGAGGGGGGTTTAGGGTAGAGAAAATGGGAGTGGAGCGAGGGAAGGTGCGCGGAGTGAATTTGGTCCCAGCTCTAACCAGGTCTTCCATGTGATCAGTGAAGTCCAGCAGAGGGGAGAAAGTGTGTCTGGAGATGGGGATTGGGGGGGTAGAGATGTTGAATCCTCACTGTTGGTTTTCAGTGAGAGAGAGGTGGAGGCTCTTCCTCTTGGCTCAGATGTCTCCCGTGATCACAGCTCTCTTCCGGCGGGGGCTGGGGTGGCTCTCCTTCAAGGTTTCTGCCGTGTTGTGTTATGTCTTCTTCTTGTTTTGATTCCTCTTGTCTCTTGTCCTCGGCAGAGGGAACAGATGAGTGACGCAGAAAGTAATTAATTCCCACACAATCTTATTAGCATTAGCTATAACTCACACTGCAGTACAGGCTAGTGCTGTTGATGGAACGCACTTTCTTAGCACTAAGAAAAGAAAAGTATGGCCGTAGGCTACTTTATCTGACAGTCCCAGTGATTTAAAAATATCCAAGAGCTGCTGCTCATAATTTCTAGCAGAAAAAGAGCAAAAGCTGGCAGCAAAGCTTGTATTTAGCTTTCCGGCGTAGCTCCTCTTTGCAGCTTTGACCTCTTTGGTCAGAGTGTTTCTGGCCTGGTAAAGACTTGAGTCATGTGTGTTTGGGATGAAATTATATGAGGAAAGTTTATCTACTGGAGAAACAATTCAGAACGCCTGAGAGCTTCACTGCATCATAGTACACTGTTCTTTTATATTTTAAATTGTCACCTGAATGTTGTTTCCTTTTATAGAAATTCACCAGAATGAGGACCCCAGACTAGAGCCCGACTGATATGGGTTTTTGGGGGCCGATGCCAATATTAGAGTGAAAAAGAGCCGATATTTAGAGTTAGAGAATGATTTGGATAGTAGACCCCTTTCCTGTATAAACTCCACTTAGAACAGGCAGATAGTGAAAGCTGGTCTGTATGTGGGCTATAAAACCTTTTCCTAAATGGATTATGTTAATAAAACAGATATACTGTTTCAAAAAGCAGCACTTGTCTTTACAGCCTTTAAAAGCCCCCCTCCAGTGTATTTGACATTTCTAGATATTTCATATTTTTCTGAGTCACTTCCTTACAATGTTGATTACCCACATAGTTCGCGAATTATTACTTGACAAACAGCTCAATTTTGTGCTCAAAGTTGCAAAAGTTGCTTAGTTGTTAAAACGGGGTGGTGACGTATGACTATAGTAATTCCATAAGTCGTACGTCATTCTCCGAGCTCATGTCCAAGTCATGTCTCGTTAAGTCAGAGCATCAAACGCTAAACATCGCTGTGAGCTAGCTAACCAGTTTATCATGTAATGTACTCAGAACTTACAGCAGGTATGTTCATTATGGCGTCTGTGGGCGCCATGTTGGAGGACAGAGGACAGAAAACGTGTCACACTTTCACCTGCCACCATCTGATATACAGTCAGCAACATGCATTTTACTGAAGTTTTACCAATGCATCAGCGGAGACACCCCCTCCCCACACACACACACACCTCCGCGGTAAAGTAAGCGCCCTCTGACACGCCCTCTCTAGTAGAGGCAGAGCTGGAGGCTGATCGGGGTTTCTCATCAATTTCCCTGGAGGAAGTCACTGAGGTAGTCAAACAACTCCACAGTGGCAAAGCCCCAGGGACTGATGAAATCCGCCCAGAGATGCTTAAAGCTTTGGGTGTGGAGGGGCTGTCTTGGATGACACGTCTCTCTAACGTTGCGTAGAAGTCTGGTACAGTGCCCAAGGAGTGGCGGACTGGGGTGGTGGTTCCCCTGTTCAAAAAGGGGGAGTACTCGGCAGTAAGTCGGACTCCTTCTGTCCACGTAACAAAGCCATACCTGAGCGCTGGAACATAAAATTACAATCCAGCTACATGTTTTTTCAAAGTTTAATTGGCTGATCTGAGCTTTGTCACTGCAAGCTGCCAGTTTATTGCTAATTAGTGATCAGCTGATTGCATCACAAACATAACAGACAAAATCAAAACCAAACGCTGGAGTCACTACATAAAGCTTACACCATAAGTCAAAGCACAGTGCTGGACAATAAACCAATCCAACTAACCTCACATGATGTTTCTACCAGGGCAGTAAAAGTTTAGCTGGCTGATGCTTCCATGCTGCCAATTAATGTTACTGATCGACTGATTGTCTCGCTAACGTAATCGGCAAAGCCAAACTACAGGCTTGAGAATAAGTAGGTGACATGAAATGAATCCATATTTCACACCACTGACAGGGGAAACATCTCTGTGATTACGTCCAGCTTCAAGCTAAAGCTATTGTAGCGGCTGTAAACGACGCAAAACAAAATTTGCAGCCGCGAGAGGCTAAACACTGAGAGGCGGAAAACTCTGTGACGCGCAAAAACTAAAATCCACTCAACAATCTGAGTTTAAGCATTTTATTTACAGTTTAACGCATAAAACATTACAACTGGCACTGCAGTTGCCAAGTCATAACAAATTAGTGAGTGATTGCGAGTGCGTGAGTGCGGTCAACAGAAAGTGTTCGCTCCCAGGCTCACCCCCTCTCTCTGTCAAAGCCCAAAAAAAAAACCCCACAGGTGAACAGGTGAAGCAAACAAATAGACCACATTACTTCCGCCCAAACCCCTGTGGACACTTCACCACCTACAATCTGAGTGCAGTGAATATTATGAATGAGACCACAAACATAGAACATATGGGAGATTTACAGGTGGCTCCTACATTCCGGCCCCTAATTATTTTAACATAATAATTAAACAACTGCACATTATGTAGGAGGTCAACAATATATATTTTCTTCCAGAATAAGAGTCTGTTTGAAGGTGTCTTTTCTTCTTTAGACCAAACCAAAGAAAGAGGCCGAGTCTTTTGTCTTTGTAGAGTGATCTTCACAATCACTTAGTCAGTCATGTAAAGGGAAAAAATGGTCCATATAATAGTGTCAGGGTCAAAGTCTAAAAAAAGGTCAGCTAGATATCCTCATGGCTCTTCTGCTTCCTGAAGAAGGCAAATCTTGGTGATTGGCCTGTCCAAATAACTGGTCTTTGTCCTGATTCGCACTTGACGAACAAGTCCTCTTCTGTCAGGGATAGTTTGCACGATCCTTCCTGTAAGCCATGAGTTGCGGGGTGCTGAGTCGTCAATTATGAGCACAATATCTCCATTAAGGAAGTTGCGCTTGACACCAGACCACTTCTGACGCTCCTGAAGAAGAGGCAAGTATTCCTTTATCCAACGTTTCCAAAACAAGTCGGATATGTACTGAACTTGTTTCCATCTGCAACGAGCATAGATGTCCTCCCTTTTGAACTGACCCGGTGGCAATGATGGCATGGTCTTGAGCAGCAAAGATGGTTAGGGTTAATGGCTCCAAATCATTGGGATCAGTGGATGCCTTGGTAATGGGACGGCTGTTAATAATAGCTTCTGCTTCACAGAGAACTGTGTGAAGACTCTCCTCATCAAGGGTCTGCAACTTCAGGGTGGAATTCAAGACCTTCCTCACAGACCTTATCAACCTTTCCCAAACCCCTCCATGATGTGATCCTGTAGGGGGATTGAAAATCCACTTAATTCCTTTCTGAAGGAGAGTGTTGTTGATTAGAGCAAGATTCCAACCTTCCATTGCCTCTCTCAACTCTCTCTCTGCACCGACGAAGTTGGTTCCATTGTCTGAGCGCAATTCCAATACTTGTCCACGTCTTGCTATAAAGCGTCGAAGAGCATTAATAAAGGAATCTGTGTCCAAGGACGATGCAACTTCAATGTGGATCGCTCTTATGGAAAGGCATGTGAAGAGAACCCCATACCTCTTCAATGTACTCCTTCCTCGCTTAACTTCAAAAGGTCCAAAGTAGTCAACTCCAACTCGAGTAAATGGAGGTTCATCTGGAGAAACTCTGTCTCGAGGTAAATCTGCCATCTGCTGATGCCCTGAAGCTGCATGCAGTCGTCGACAGACAATACATTTAGAAAGGGTCTTCCTTATAGCCACACTAGCCACAGGGATCCAATATCTTTGGCACAGGCTAGCTAGCATATGATTACGACCACTGTGTCCCACCTCTTGATGTATGTGCTGAAGAATGATGTCAGAAATGTGTAAATCTTTTGCCAATATGGCAGGATGCTTAGATTCTTCCGGCATTGCTGCTCTGCTAAGTCGTCCTCCAACTCTCAGAATACCATCTTCGAAGTATTGGATTGAGCTTGTAAATGTGACTAGTTCTTTTCACACTTTCTCCCTTTTGCAAGCTGTTGAATTCTCCTGGAAACCGCCTTCTCTGACAAAACTTAATAATCTCCATCTCAGCTCTTATGAGTTCCTCAACTGAAAGAAGACCGCTGCCAGTCTGAGCCTTGATACTCTGCATCTCCTTTTCTATTTCTTTCCCCTGTTGATCCTTATCCAAGCCAGAATGAGCAAGAGTCACGCTCAATTGCTTCCTCTTCTGACTGAAGTACAGAAGTAGGCTCTTCAGCTTAAGGAGCCAACCAACCATCTTCTTCAGATGGATCCAAGAGGAGAAGTGATTAATCAAGCGACTGACTGCATCCATCTTCTCTTCAGCGTGGATGGCATTTACAATCAAACCCGTCTTGACCTCAGGGTCATCTGGTGGGATTCTCGCAGAGCCATCAGGGTTTTTAGGCCATCTCTCCTTAGGCCCAACAAGGAACGGAGGGCCTGACACCCATGTGTTATCTCTCAGGAGTGATGTCACCGTCACTCCCCTGGAGGCTAAATCAGCAGGATTGCTTGCGGTGTTAACATATCTCCACTGAGATGGATTCGATACACTCCGTATTTTTGAGACCGGTTGGCTACAAAGGTACGAAACCTTGAGGTCTCATTGCTGATGTACTTCAATACGGAGGTACTATCGGTCCAAAAAATTGAGTCCTGAAGTTGCATATGCAGCTCCTTCTTCCACAGCTCATCCATTCGACTTGCAACCATGGCAGCCGTCAGCTCCATTCGAGGGATGGTGATTGGTTTTAATGGAGCCACTCTGGCTTTACCCATTACAAAGGCACAATGAACTTGTCCATTTATGTTGTTCAATAACAGGTAGGTCACGGTTCCATAACCACTCTCACATGCATCTGCAAAGTGATGTAACTGAGCGGAAATCACTTCCCCAAAATCAACTGGTTTTAGACATCTTTCAACTTCAAACTTTTCAAGCTGCCAGAGCTCTTTTAGCCAACTTTTCCACTCCTGTGCAGCAGAGTCTGGTATAAGGTCATCCCATCCAAGGTCCTTTCTGCACAAGTCGTGAAGGATGGTTTTGGCAGATAAGACTACGGGTGCCAAGATTCCTAAGGGGTCATAGATTGAACTGACCGTGGAGAGGATCCCTCTTCTGGTTAAGGGTCGATCTTTGATCAGGACTTTGAACTTAAAAGTGTCAGACTGAACACACCACTGTACGCCCAATGCTCTTTCTACAGGAAGTGTGTTATTTTCCAAATCCAAGTCCTTAACCTCTTTTGCTCTCTCTGTTGCAGGTATAGCTGCCAGCACGGCACGTCTATTGCTAATCCACTTCGTGAGTTGAAAGCCCCCTTTCGAACAAAGGGCACGGAGGTCTTGGTAGAGTGCTGTCGCCTCCTCCTCAGAAGCCACTGATACAAGGCAATCATCCACATAGAAATTGTGCAGGACTGTTTCTATTACTTTAGGACTGAATTGCTCCCGATTATCTTCTGCACACTTTCTGAGAGCAAAGCTTGCACAACTTGGCGAAGATGTGGCTCCGAACAGATGCACAACCATTCTGTGCTCCACTAGGCTCTGTTTATGGTCCCCATCCGGCCACCAGAGAAACCTCAAGAGATCTGAATCCTCAGCTGGTACTCTGACCTGGTGAAACATAGCTTCAATATCTGCCATGAGTACAACAGGCTCCTTTCTGAATCTGGTCATGACTCCAATTAGCAGGCTGGTAAGATCAGGTCCCTGTAGGAGTTGAGCGTTCAAAGATGTTCCCTGGAATGTAGCTCCACAGTCAAAAACAACCCTGATCTTTCCTTTCTTTGGGTGATATACACCATGGTGTGGTATATACCATACCCTGCCGTCACTCCGTTCTAGATTCTCAGTTGGTATCTTCTCTGCATAGCCCTTGGAGATGATGTCATTCATAAATGCTGTGTAATCCGCATGAAATGGAGCATCCCTTTCAAACCTCCTTGTGAGGCTCAGGGCACGCTGTTCGGCAACTCTTCTGTTATTTGGCATGTTCACATCCCCTTTTCTTAAAGGTAAGCCAACACTATAATGGCCATCCACCAACTTAGCAGAATTTGTAACGAACTCCATGAACTGACGATCTTCCCTTGATAACCCCATCTGCTCATCCTGACTACATTCAGGAAAATCTGCCTTTAGCTGCTGCTTCCACAGATCACTGAGATTTGCAATAGTGATCCTATTGACCGTAACATCTGGCTGTCCACAAATAGTTTCTCTACTTCCATCGCCTCTAAGAGGTCCATTCACAGTCCAGCCCAGCATGGTTTTGACTGCATATGGGCCCCCTTCCGTGCTTCGAATGACTTGCCACGGCTCCAGTGCTCTGGGCACGTTGGTTCCAATCAGCAGGTCAATATCTGAATCAATTTCCCTTATCTGGACATTTTTCAGATGCGGCCATCGTTGGAGGTCTTTCTGGCGAGGAATGTTGCCTCGATGAACAGGCATTTTTTTCTGGGTGTAAATATCAGGCAGTTCGCAAAAACAATTGCTGTCTAATTCAGCCACTTCCAAATCTGAAACAATATGGCTTCCAACGACCTTCTCCTGACCCATAGTTCTAAGGAGAATACCAGTTTTTCGTCCCCTGACATTCAGCTTGTTCATCAGCCGCTCCGTGCAGAATGAAGCCGAGCTCCCAGGATCCAGGAAGGCATATGTAATTAACACCTTATGCCCCTTCCTAGGTTTAACTTGAACTGGAACTATGGAGAGGGTACAGTCTTGGTCACCGGCCCCAGTGAGACCACTGGATTGAACAGAGATCAAGGAACTAACCACTGCTGTCTCAGGCTCTCCTTTGGTTGGCACTAAATTAATTTCTCTCTCTTTTGGATTAATGTGGAGTACAGTAGGGTGCTTCAGACTGCATACTTTGCACAAGAGACACTTCCTACAGTCTCGACTCATGTGCCCAATGCACAAACAGCCAAAACACACACCATGTTCCTTTAAGAAAGTAATCTTCTCGTTATGCATCCTCTTTTCCAACTGGCGGCATAGATCCAATACGTGCTCACCTCCACAAAACATACAAGCCTTCATTCCAGCTGAACTTCCCTCCTTTAACTTTGTTCCAGGTTCAACTTTCCTTTCCACTGTTGCGACGGTGGTAGCGAAGCTACTCCCCTTGGCTCTAGAACGAGGCTCAAACCTAGATTTTCTTGCATCCTTGTTTGCTGTTGTTGGTGTATCCTGTATATCTCCGAATAGTGGATCACTTGCTATCTTCACTTGTCTTTCAATGAAGCCGACGATGTCTGTAAATGTGGCTCTCTGGCCACGCCTTTCCTGCAACTCACAAGCCACAGTTCTCCATCTGTCCCTATGTTTGTTGGGCAACTTCTTCACAATGGTCAGCATTGTGGTAGGCATGTTCAACTCTTCCATGTATTCAACATCTTCCATGGCGTTACAACATCCTCGAAGAAAAAGACTGTATACCTGTAGAGATTTCACATCTTCAGATTTTATTGGTGTCCATGAAAGAGCCTTTTCCTGCAACTCACAAATCATCCAAGAATCCACGCTATTCAATCATTCAATCAATCAATCACTCCACCGCTGCCTCGTAAACCACATCCAAAGACCAACAATAAACAACACAAGCAAGCAACAATGCGTCCCCTATGGACAAGCGGCAGTAACATATTTACACTGTGTTCAAATAAACAACTTACACAGCACAAATTGCCACCATGTTACTACATACCGCTTCAGTTGCTGTGTTGATTGCGGCCGGGTCTTTATCCTCCAAGCGGTAATGAATGAACTGCCATCCAATACAGCGGAGCTCCAAACATTTCCGTGTTTCCTCGGTTATCCAAAGCGTCCCGTTGTGATCCGCGGAATCCGTGATAATCAGCTCATTTCCGTAGAACACCACTCTGTTTAATACATTTTCTGTTGACTAAATGTAGCGGCTGTAAACGACGCAAAACAAAATTTGCAGCCGCGAGAGGCTAAACACTGAGAGGCGGAAAACTCTGTGACGCGCAAAAACTAAAATCCACTCAACAATATGAGTTTAAGCATTTTATTTACAGTTTAACGCATAAAACATTACAACTGGCACTGCAGTTGCCAAGTCATAACAAATTAGTGAGTGATTGCGAGTGCGTGAGTGCGGTCAACAGAAAGTGTTCGCTCCCAGGCTCACCCCCTCTCTCTGTCAAAGCCCAAAAAAAAAAACCCCACAGGTGAACAGGTGAAGCAAACAAATAGACCACATTACTTCCGCCCAAACCCTACAATCCGAGTGCAGTGAATATTATGAATGAGACCACAAACATAGAACATATGGGAGATTTACAGGTGGCTCCTACAGCTATCAAACAGTTTTCATTTGCATCGCTAAAGTCTGACAAACTTAAGTTAATTACCTGTCCAGCAGAAAACGGACAACTTCAGCTCTGCTTTGAAAATAAGTCCCACATTACAGCCTTCCATCTGGGGAAATCCACAACATCCGTGATTTGTGCCGTCAGCTGTTTGTATCTGTCCCGACTCAGTCTGGCTTCATGGTATAAAGATCCACATGCTGTCGGCTCTCCTGTTAAATAACACGTGTGCTTGTTCATTTGCAAAGGTCACTTCTTACTTCTAATAAACCAGAACACTACTCAGAGACTATTATTCCCTCTTCTTCTTCTTTGGACGATTCAATGTAGTGACAGGCATCTAAACTACCGGAGTTACAGAAACAGAAGAACGCTGTGATGACGAAACGCGCTCTGTAACGCTGTTTGTTCGTTCGTTGTCAGCTGTTGAGGAAACATGACAACAAAATACAGAGACCTCCACAGAAGGGGGTGCCTGCGGTTATGTGGATATAAATCATTAATTCTCATTCTGAGGTAATAAAATCATAACTGTTCATTATGTAAGGTCTAAGGTCTTTGGTTTGGAGTCCCTAATAAACTTGTTGACAGGGTCCTGCTGTCAACTTCTTTTACCAGAGTTTGTAGCTTGGACGAAGGGTTAGATTCCCCTTAGGGTTAGTCCCTAAGTAACTAAAGGGGGGATAATGGGAGATTGGGAATCAAAGGAGTAAAATAAGCAAAGGTGGGAGACCTGGCTGTTTTTGTTTTCTATTTAACTTTTAAAGCCGTTTTATATTTCCCTGTTGGTTTTGTTTTATGTAAATCACTTTGAATTAACTTGTTGTTGAAATGTGCTATCCAAATGAACATGCCTTGCTTTTAGACACCACTGAAACCATAGTTATGGATCTTACATTGCATTTCTGTTCATAGATTAGGGCTGAACGATTTTGGAAAATAATCTAATTGCAATTTTTTTTTTTTACCAATATTACGATTTAATGTGCGATTAATTTTTCAAGCTCTTAACCTACAGTATTATTCAACATTCAATACTTTCCACCTCTGTTATTTATTTAGTATTCGATACTTATGGAGTGTGTGTGTACTCACTATATGCCATTTTCAAAGATGTGGTCTAATGTCATTCACGGTTGTAGATGACATCTGACTTACTCTTGTTTTGTTACTCGTGTTTCTTTCTGTTGATATAGAGAAAGAGAGGAAGTGATGGACTCAAACATCACCGCTGTCAGCACTGTGACAAATCCTTCACAACATCTGTATATTTGAAGATTCATCAAAGACTGCACACTGGAGAGAAACCGTACAGCTGTGACCAGTGCTGGAAAACTTGCAATACAGCAGGTGCCCTGAAAGTCCACAGACGCTGTTCACACTGGAGAGAAACCGTACAGCTGTGACCAGTGTGGGAAAGCTTACACTACATCAGGTGCCCTAAAACTCCACCAACTTGTTCACACTGGAGAGAAACCGTACAGCTGTGACCAGTGTGGGAAAGCTTTCACTAGACAAATCCATGTAAGAGACCACCAACGGGTTCACACTGGAGAGAAACCGTACAAGTGTGAACAGTGTGGAAAAAATTTCACTCAACCAGCTAGCCTAAAAGTCCACCAACGTGTTCACACTGGGGAGAAAATGTACAGGTGTGAAGAGTGTGGGAATAAATTTTCTCAATCAAGTCACCTAAAAGTCCACCAACGTCTTCACACTGGAGAGAAAATGTGTGGGTGTGAACTGTGTGGAAAACTTTCACTACATCAAGTGCCCTAAAAAACACTCAACATGTTCACACTGGAGAGAAACCGTACAGGTGTGAACAGTGTGGAAAAAAGGTTTGCTCAATCAGGTGACCTAAAAGTACACGTAACGTGTTCACACTGGAGAGAAACCGTACTGGTGTGAACAGTGTGGGAAAACTTTCACTACATCAGGTAACCTAAATAACCACCAACGTATTCACACTGGAGAGAAACTGTACAGCTGTGACCAGTGTGGAAAACCTTTCTCTAGTTCAGGTAACCTAAAATACCACCAACGTGTTCACATCTGAGAGAGACCACACAGATGTGATCAGTGTGGAAAACCTTCTGTAGATCATTGTCCCTAAGAAACCACCAGCGTGTTCACACTGGAGAGAATCCGCATTGGTGTGAACAGTGTGGAAAACGCTCACTACATCAGGTAACCTAAAATACCACCAACGTGTTCACACTGGAGAGAAACCGTACAGCTGTGGCCACTGTGGCCAATCTTATACCGACATGAGAAGCCTTAGAAGACACAAATGCATTGATGAAGCATCAGCTGACAGTTTTCACAGAGCCGAGCTAGCTGATTGCTCCTGTACTGAATACAACCACCTGTTATCATGTGACTATGCTGGAGTAACGTCATGTGATGACACCTGAGGAAGTTTGATTTGGAAAGAGCTGGAAAACATCAGTCCAGGGGTTTTATCAGCCAATAGCAAAATTAATCTGCAGTAGTTAGGTTTGACCCAGTAGAGGGCAGTCTCTGCTTTAGATTTGGACCCGAGTTCCTCAACAACACTACTAAATACTCATACACATTAGTAATCAGCTGAAATAAGAGGTTTGGGGTTTAGTGACCGTATAAGAAAGCCATGGGATGTGGTCAAAAGCTCCAACAAAGAGGTGTTATGGAGAGAGGTGGTAAAGGTAGCAGAGGAAAATATTTAAGTAACTTAGTAAGTTGTCAGTGTGGCAGTAAATGTGCAGTGTAAGTCTATCGATCCGTTGAGACTTTTGTTTCTGCAACCGCTGGAAAAGTGAAGGCGGATAGCGCTAGCTAACATCTGGCCTGTAAAGCACGTTGTTTACGTTCGGCTGCAGTGTAACGTTAGCTAAATTACTACTGAGTAATGTTAATTATTTGCGTGTCATAACCACCTAACTTGTCGAAGAATGAGAACATCGGGTTCCAGCTACATTAAACTGGTTTCCTGTACACATACTGTACATCCTGATAGTTGAATTATATTTCAGTTTCCAGAGGAGTCTGAAAACTGGTTGTTAAAGGAGGATCTGAGCTCAGTAAAGTAAATCAGGGATGTAAACTAGTCCTTTTAAGCAATTGAGGAAACATTTCTATTAGGGCTGAATGATTTTGGAAAATAATCTAATTGTGATTTTTTTTAACCAATATTGTGATTACGATTTAATTTGCGATTAATTTTTAAACTCTTTACCTTCTGTAATGTTCAAAACGGACAAGCAGTAAATCAGTGTATAATACGTGTGGGATTATACATTCATCAAGGGGTTGCTTTTGCTCTTTAATTTACTTAGAAGTGTGATTTGCTTATGATTGACGTAGTGATAAGATAGGAACAAAATGTCTAGCATCATATTAATCAGTATATAATTAACCATAGAGCTTGTGCAGAAAACAGGAACCACACCTTTCACCTAGTAAACTCTGCAGCATACAGAGCATCTCACACTCATACATCACCTCACACACACACAAAGGATATACTTCTCCTACCCCCAAACTCACACACACCAGACGAAGCATTAACTTTGTCAGACTGCTTTCCGCTTGGGTGTCATGTGACCAGAGTATAATCGCCGCCTTTGTGATTGGAAAATCTCGTTTTATTACATTGCGATAATATCGAGAATGCAATTAATCGTTCAGCCCTAATTTCTATTGTATTTTAACATACAAATGAAATGCTTAGTAATTATGCAGAAATCACATAGCAAAAAAAGATCCATCAACATGGATCGCTGCCCTCTGAATTGAAATCAAATCAAACCGTGAGGTGCTAAAAGATTCTCATCCCTACTGCCCAAATAGTTTCCCCATTCAATTACTTTAAAATGTTCCTTAAAAAGTTTTGTGGAGCGGTGGCCACAACGTCCACAAATGTCCACTGCATCTGTTAGGGCCTGTCCATGGTTGGCAACAGGTCTTCTCTTGAGCGATCTCTCACCAACCTGAGAATGAGTTTCCAAGATGTAATTATGGTGTGTTTTTGTGCTAAACTGCAAAATGTTCAAAATGCATACAGAATGTTCATACAATGAAAAAACAAATAAAAAATGTTTTCCTATGCAAAATGTTTGTCTCTTTACTTAAAGCAAACAATTACATGTTAAGTACTTATAATTAGTTCATATGGTATTCTGTCCACCTGCAATATTTTACACTTATTACACTTTACATAAATCAAGACAAGCTATAACATTAAACATTTCTATAAGCTATTCCTTCATTTTATATCACTAATTCTAAATTGAGACTAAAGCGTATAACGAGGCAGAGTCGGTGGTGTAATGTACTATGGAACATGGTCAGAGATTCTTGGTGCACAGTGGTATAAACTGGTATTACTGTTGGTTATAAAACATTAAATCTAAAGGTTATGAACTTTGCTATAGTGCCTAATGCATGTTTGTAAGTGATTATAACAATTGTTATAATCACTTATGGAAACATATCGTGTTATAAATATATGCATTAGTCATTATAGCAATGACCTAGTGTTTCCATCTGGTCTTAAAGAGGTGGTGGTGCAGAGCTTTGGATGGCGCTTTCTTGATTTATGACAGACCTGTTAGAAAGGTCGAGAGCCAACTCTGACAACCTGAGACAGATTAGTGAGTCATAAATTGCCAGACCTGAGCCTGGCTAGGAGAACCCGATACCACCATCTTAAAAATCAACATCTCATGAGCTCTGGTGACCATCAAGTGAAACTCAGAAGACAAAGGACAGAGACACTGGCTTTGCAATGCACAATGGAAACGTACACTAATCGATATATTGTGTGCTTAACCACAAAAGAAGGTGAGGTTTTGAGTTAACTTGCTGATCTGGCTGCAGGACTGTGGAATATAAATATAATCCCAAATGTATTGTAGCTCCCTACAAAATATTCTCGCCATATTGTGTACAAGAAAGTGTTCAAAGAAAACTTATTAAAATAATTGTATAAACTGAAACGGTTTAAGAAAAATCATATTTAAAGACTAAATTTAAACTTGTGTTTGTGTGTAAACATGTTAAGCTGTAAAGTAACTAAAGCTGTCTGATAAATGTAGTGAAGTAAAAGTAGAATATTTCCCTCTGAGATGTGGAGTAGAAGCAGAAAGTAAAGTCCAAGTACCTGAGTGTTGTACTTGAGTACAGCAGTGGAGTAAATGTAGCTGTTAATGTGAATGTTTTCTGAGGAGCTCTCCAGTTTGTCCTGAGGGACGAACAGACTGACAGTGACAGGAAGCAGCCAGCAGGAGGCAGCAGAGGAGCTTCAGTTTCTTCACTTTAAAGTCACTGGAGGAGCAAACTGTGTGCAGAGGGTTTGGATCCTGTTACCTTAAATAGAAACCAACCAGTCCTCCTGTAATGGAAGATCAGCAGCCCAGTAAGCTTGTTGTTCTTCAGCAGAAACACTGACTTTACATTTTACCTCAGTGCCCAGTTTAACACTGGGTTTTGGTACCTATCCCACGTCTGATTAACTTTTCTAATATGAAGGAACATCAAACCACACCTCACTCTGTGTTGCATGTTCAGACAGGTTTCCATCCATTTTGTTACATGTATTTGACATAAAGTATATGTTTCCTCACTGAGATGCAGAAAGCCCTGAGTACAGCAGAGAGAAAGAAAGAAAAACAGCTGAAAGGACGTCCAGCATCAGAGAGGGTCAAAGAAATGTTTCCAGAATAAACCTGTAAAATGTTGTCATTACCAAGGATGACAACATCTATGAAGCCTGAAGATATTAAAAAACAAATATGTAAGAAAACTTGTGTCTGGGCTGGGGTACCCACCTTCAGTACAGGACAATAAGGGACGCCTGCCGCAGCGGGGGCCACAGCCCTCGGGCCCAGCAACCACATGGCCGATGGTGAGCCAGTGGTGGTGTATCATGACCTAAAACAGGTTTTCAGGAAAGTATTGAGATTAATACCAACGGACAATAAAGAAGCTATCTGCTGTTGAAATCATGTCCCGATCCTGGTCTGAGTTTCTTCATTCATCAGTTAGGTTTCGGTTATTTAGTGTTTTGGTTCCATGACTTTGATCCCAGTCCAGTGTTTATGTCTTCGTATTTACTCCAGAGGGCTGTGTCACAAAAGCAGCATTTATAAATCCAGGATAAGAGACAAAGCTCGGCTTGACATAGCCCGATCAGAGCATCCTGGCTTTATCAGTCTCACAAAGGCCAAACCAGGCTCAGAAGGTGCAACTAAGTCAAGCCAGGTGTAAGTAATTCAGATAAATGGGCGTCAACAACTTTCTTCAAGAGACCACGCTGTCGATCAGATTCATTGATGCTGAAATGGAAAAGACGTGAGCAGCAGACTTTATTCTCTGTTACTCACTGTGTGTGAAAAAAGGTTTCTGATGAGGAAATGAAAATAATATAAAAAAAGGAAGAAAGAAACACGGCCGCAGAATTAAAACAGTGAGAAAAAGTGTGGCAGACAGTAGAAGGCCGACTTAATAAGTAAGCAGCTAAAAGAATCACTGCTCCTCACTGAAACTGTTAATTATAACGTTACCATAGTAACGTTATGTCAGACCTTAAAAGTGAGCAGTGACCTTAATATGTCACTCAGCAAATGTATTAATTACAACCAGGAATCAAAATACTGTCTATTCAATTCAGTTTTATTTATATAGCAGCACTTTCACAACAAAAGTTTTTCTTTTCCTCATAGTGTTTCCCTTTTAACTTTATTTTGAAATAATATTCAATGCTGAGAAATCTGAGTGGGGAGGCCCCCCCGCCCCACTCAGATATGGGAGTCCTCCTCCAGACGTTTTTGAGCATTAAACACTTAACTTTCTGACGTCTGAAGAAATATTCTACACCAATTTATGGTGGAAAATAAATATATATATATAATTTTATATAAATACTTTATAAAAATGTATATAAAAAGGAAACACAAAATTCAGCAGGTGACAAATCAAAACATAAAAATATAATGCAGAATCAGCAGCTTGTTCATTTAGCTTAAGTTTCTTTTTTGACCAGTGCACATATCTTCTGTTTGCACTGCATGTTTTCTTATTAACCTTTTCAGTTATTTACCATTTTATATTGCAGGCAACATTTTGGACAAATACTTTTAAAAAGTGTGTATATATATATAGTAGGCTTGGCAGAGAGGCTGGAGGTCTGTATGAAAATGGTGAACTTGTTTAGTCAATATGGATAACAGATAAAAAGTCAGTGTTGTGGTGCTCATAGAAAATACTGTCTGATATCTGTAAGTTGACCCTGAGGCTGTGGTCCTACAGTCTGACAGCCAGTCTGCTGATGTACTAAGTATAAGCACATCCACAGGTGAACACTTCCTGCTGTGCTGTTATGTGTTTTACTGTCAGATGTCTGAACTGCACACAGTTGAAAAAATTAACAAAATAAAAAACAGGACTTAGATATGGAGATAAAAAGAAGCACTGAGGACTTTGGAAATCCAGCAAAGAGAAGTGATTTAGTGATTTAGTGTATAGAAGTTCACTGTGAGCCAAACTGTAACACAGTGTTTTCCTGTAATCATTGTTTTCTCTCCCAAACACACAGTTGTTTCATGAATAAACAGCACAATATATCCTCCTTACTGAAGTAGGACTATAATTTGACAGTATTATAAAATGACACAGGATCCTACAGAGTGTGTGTGAGTTTCTTGAGTGACATATAATGTTCATGCTCACTTTTAAGGCTCAATATAACATTATAATTATGACAGTTTCAGTTAAGAGCTGTGAGATTTTTAGCTTCTCACACATTCAGTCAGTCCTCTGTTGGCTGCCACTTTCTTTCTCTGGTTTATTGCTTTACCCGTGTTGCTTTTTCTTTTATTGATCCTTTTTTATTATTTTTATTTTTTACAAGTGATTTCATTCCACATAAACTCGGTGATGCTCATTGTGTGCAAACTATGGTGGACGCATCTTCTCTAGTTATGAAACCTGATAACCCAACCTACTATTTTAATACAGGCTGCTGAAAAATATGCAGAACACATCAGAACATGGAATGACTGAAAAAACACTTTGGTTTCTGATCGGCGTGACGCTGACTGAACAGATAAGGCACCAGGATTAACTAAGCCTGGCTGTTAGCCTGGTCTGGAGCAGGCTAGCTGCACAGAATAAATCGCCATGGTAACTTATGTGCTACTGCGTTTGTGAAACTGAATCAAGGCTTAATTCAGCCAGGATATCTGGAAAATCCCGGCTTAATCCCTTTTCTTGCATTTGTGCAAGACCCCTCTGCACCATCCGTGTCCTGCATTTGGGTCCTCAACCTGCTTCACCACCACACAATCCTGACAAATCAGTGTGAACTGACGCACTCAGTCTCTGTCAGACTAGTGGTCATACTGTCCGAGCTGAACACACAGCTACGACAATAATAAACACAGGCCAACGATGTGTGACAGTGAGAACTCAACAAATAGGATGTGAACTGGATTTTATTAACTTTTTAAATCAACACTGACACAATTCGATTCCACACACATGGAATCATTTTCATTTGCTGAGTCATCATGAAGACGTTCAGAGCCTCTGCTGCTGCTCTTATTCCCTTTTACACTTCTGGAGGAAGATTAATATTAGAATTTCCACTTTTACTGTCCGTCAGATCGGCCGACCAATCGGCAAGCGGCCTGTTTCTGCCCGGTAACAGACGTCCTCATAAGATCCAGCCGGGGCTCCTCTCTGCTCCACCTGTGAAAGTGAGGGGAACATCCTGGATGATGAAGGGGGCTCGGTGGATCTCTGGGTCACCGGCTGGAGGACGGAGGAAGCAGAATGACCCAGAGACAACATGCTGCCTGTGAGGACGTCCCAGCAGAGACATGGAGGGGAGGGTTACTACATGGATCACTGCAACACACTTCTCATTGGACGTGTTCTGGTCTGAGTGCACTAACATGCAGCACACTGCGTACACTGTGTACTTACAGGTTAGTGCATTATTTTTGACAGGTTACTGTTATCTCAGATCAAACACTGCGGTTGGGCTCTAACAGGAAATGACTATCGCAGTATTGCACAACCCCCCCAGCACAGAGGCTGCAGAGCTCCAGAAACAGCCAGGCTTTATCAGCCAAACTAAAAAGCTCAGAATCTGGTTTATTGACAAGTTTTAACTTCCAAGTCATTTGCTTTGGTCTGTTGGTGCATAAAGAAGAATTCTATCAAATAAAAGCAACAGAAAGCGAGAACTGTAACCACGACTGTACACTAACAATGTCTGATAGAATAATAATAAAATAAAGTAACGACAGATTTATTTTTTTAAAGGTTCACAAGCCAAGAATTTTCTTTACATCACGAGCCAGATGTCTTGATTTGATTTAAATAACTCAAAATCTCACTGTCTGTGTCCTGGTCTGCCCTGGTGTTCTGGTCTGGTCTCACTGTCTCCTGTGACAGAGACTCAGTCAGACCATGACTCCTCACTGTGGAACTGAAGACAGCTGAATGAGCTGTGTTCCAGTAAAGCTCCACCTCTTCCTGTACACAGATCTACACTGAGGACAGCACATGATGATCAGAGCAGAGAGCAGGCGGACGGCCAGAGAGACGGTCTACCTGGACATGGATCACCTGTTGGTGCTGCTGCTGCTGTGGAGCTCAGGTAGGACTTTAAACAGCATGTGTTAGAATTCAGATCTCTTTACTGGATCAGGGAGAAAATCAGTATGAAAGGCTGATCAGGGTGAAAACACTGAAAGACCTGCACAGTATTTAGGTGGCCTGTAGATATTTAGAGATCTAGCTGGAGGAGAGGAATTCAGCTGAAGAGCCACATATTCAAAAGAACAGTAAACTAAATGGCAGCTCCCCGTCCTTTCTGATGCTCGCTAGCTTCACTCAAAGTATCTGGGTCTAACCAAGTCTCAGCTAAAAACAGGAAATAAGGTGCCTGCTTTTTCCTGCCAAAGAGCTGACGTACAGCTACATTTAAGGTGTAAAGATCTTATCTGATCCAGTTTATGAGGTGTGAACATTTTCTGTTTTTTCCCCCTAAATGGAAAGAACTGACGTACAGCTAAAATAAGGTGCTAAGACCTTTTCTGACCCAGTTCATGAGGTGTGAACATTTACAGTTGACAACAGAGTTTTTTTCTCTAATTCGAAACTGCTTCCTTCAACTGAGAAACACTGTACATCCAAAGTAAGACCTCCGGTATCAGAGGTTGAATTTGCTTTTATTTGGTCTCCTTTAGATTACTGTAACTGTCTTTTCACTTGTTTGAATAAGAAGGAGCTTCACCGTCTCTTAAGGCTGTTCAGAACTCTGCTGCAAGGCTTCTAACTCACATTAACAAAAGAGCGCACATCACACCTGTTTCACCATCACTGCACTGGTTACCAGTCCAGTTTAGAGTTCAGATTAAAGTCCAGGGCCTGTATTCATAAAGAATCTTAAGGCTAAGAGTAGCTCCTAGTGACGTAATTCTAAGAAAATTCTTAGGAAAGTGGGCGTTTACTCTTAAAATTAAAGAAAAAATCCTAGTAAAGAAAAAAGTAATTCATAAAGCATCTTAAGCCTTAAAAGAGCTCTTAAGCTCAGAATTGTTAGGAGCATGGACAAGGACTTTTAAGAGGCTTAAGAGTTTCTTTAGTAGAGGAGAAAATGGCAGAAAGACGCAGAGGGAGAAGAAATGTGTTGCAGGATGACAGTGAGTTAATCAGACACTATAGATTAGATCGTGCAGGGATCGTGTTTGTGAATGATCTTATTAGATACGCGCTAACATCTCCGACACAGGCAGGAATGAAAGGAATCACTACATTAGGATATTTGGCAACAAAGCAGCGGTGATGATTTGGGTCTGTCACAACCTTCTGTAAGCGTGATCACACAAACAATTAAAGCTGATGATACACGGGCAACTTTTTTTGAGCAATGTTGCTGGGCAATGTTGCTAGAGGCAAGTCCGACTATGTTTTAAATGGATAGCGGCGATGCGGGTGGCGGAGTGGTGGGGGAAGGGGATTACGGTAGTAATCTTTACTCATTATTATTGACTCTAAAAGTTGCTGTGTGTATCTGTATATCATCAGCCTTACAGCACTTTCAGAACCTCTTATTGTGTCGCAGTTCATTTCGTTTCCACTGGACATTCCCACCTTGCAGGCTCAGAAAACTGCATGTATGAATATAGCATCCCTCGTCTGCTTCTCGCCCCGTGCTGTGACACCCGGCCGAATTTTCCTTTTAGAATTGCCTTGTGTTCATCCACTAACTGGTCCAGTTGGGCTTTCTCGCCCTGCTTGGTTTTGATTCCGTGTTTGATCCATTAAAACCAACATTCAAACCACCACTTAAATAGAAACGCCAGCAATCAGAAAGAGTGGAACAATTTTTATCATTCTAAGCCAATCAGATACCTTATAGGAAATTAACAGCATGGAAAATAAAACACAGGATTTATATACACATATATAATGTGTGTGTGTGTGAGTGAGGAGAGAACGATTAAATAGGAAATATTACGCATGTAATTTCCAAAGTGAAGCTTAGAATATAACCTGCACTTAGAATCACTCTTTTTTTTCTTCTTGGACAACCAACCAATCACAGTCTTTAAAAGATTGTGTCATACATAGCAACGGGGTCAACCCCGCCTCCTCACTAAGATAAAAGTCTTTTCCTTGCATAGAGCTGCTCTCAGATCAGTCCTGATTTACTCCTAGGTAAAAGTTTTTAAGCTAAGATAAGAGTTTTCTGAGAGGACTCTTAGATTCTTTGTGAATACGGGCCCTGGTCCTTACCTTTAGAGCCCTGCACGGACACAGACACATCTCTGACTCCATACAGCTTCACACTCCCACCTGTTGCACCTGAGGCTGTTAGTGGTTCCCCACACTCATTTTAAAACCAGAGGCCATCGGTCATTTCAAGCAGTGGCTCCTAGGCTGTGGAATGCATTGACTCCGTTACTATGAAATTCTGTCAGTTATTTTACTAGCTTCTTGGATTATTGAACTTTAATGTTATCAATATTTGATAATTTATCTATATTACAGAAATAATCATGGCCACTTTTATTGAGAACAAGTAAAGTTGTACCTGTAATTCAGAAGTAACGTGCAGGCACGTGCACACATAGACATCAAAAGGGGCTCAAGCACCTGCCCTTTTTCTTCCTCAAGAGAAAGTGCCCTTTTTTCCGGGATGCTTTTTTTTAAAAAATAAATGAATTTATTAGGGCTGTCAAAAATAACGCGTTAACGGCGTTAATTAGTTGTTTGTTGTTAATTACGTCAATTTTTTAAACGCATTTAACGCACGGCTGTTGCACGTAAGTGGGACATCGAGGGCAAGACGACAACCATTGGGACTGACAGTGCACGCAACATGGTTGCCGCAATTCAACTTGCACGCTATAAACACATGAACTGTGTTGCTCACATGGTGCAGAGAAGTGTCAGTGAGTCTTGCTGACAGCGGCTTTGTAAATGCTTTGGCCAAGGCTCGCAAAGTGGTCATTTTCAGTGTTTAAAAGAACGGCGTTACGTAACCGCGTTATTTTTCAGTAACAGGGTAATCTAACTAATTATTTTCCCGTCTTTACAACGCCGTTAACATTACTGGTCGTTAAATTCGGTGCGTTACTATGTAATAAACTGTGTAGGTTATCCAAACGCACCAGCTGGCTCACACAGCTAGTCAGGTGTGCAGTGCTTGAAGTGGACCGGTACGCTGCGCTCTCCATATCAGGTTCTCTGGGCGCAACGTGGCGCTCACCTGTTCCTCGCTCGCCTGCCTGCTAAACTCTTTCAACCAGCGATTATGTTGGCTAAGGCAGAGTCATGTTTCTTGGTAGCCAATCAGAGCCAGTGTTTTACACACATGCCAGCACACGCATACACACACACACACACACACAACAGCTAAACAGAGATTCGATGAAGCAGCAGAAATTTTTTTTTAACAGTAACGCAAATAGTTACTTTCCCTGGCAACGAGTTACTTTTATTACAGAGTAACTCAGTTACTTTTTGTACAAGTAGTGAGTAACTATAACGAATTACTTTTTTCAAGTAACGTTCCCTGACTGGTCATTTTAAGCACAGCCCAGCAAATGCTGCGGAGCTTCAAGCACATTACAAAGACAAATATTATGGTGTGTAGTATGTTTCAGCTTTATTTAAACCATTATCTGGCTGTGTTAATAAACAGACATAATATGAAAATTATGTATCTGTGTCCTGTTATTTATCTTTTGTATGTATGTATTTCAGAAAAAAAATAGTTAGGATTCAGGTGTAATTGCAAATAGTGATTAATCCTGATTAATCCACTGAAAATTCTGATTAATTTGATTAAAAATTTTAATCATTTGACAGCCCTAGAATTTATATATGCAGTATATTTTTTCCTGTTTGCGCACAGTTTTCCTGTCAAACAATATATTTACTGAAAAAAAATCTAAATATCAGGTCGGGAGATGAGACTTTGTCAGTTCGATCCTTAGCTTGACTTTAGCTAATTATTTTAGCTCAGCTCATGAGTCATGCTTGTTAGCAGTGAACTCGAGGCACTGGTAGTTTACTTTTGTTGGTCTTTAGTTCATCACCACTCACCTCCGCACAAGCCAAGAAAAACACTGCTGGGAGGGGCTGCTGGGTAGAGAGAGAGAGAGAGAGAGAGGGAGAGAGAGAGAGAGAGAGGAGGAGGGAGGAGGAGAGAGAGAGAGAGAGAGAGAGAGGGAGAGAGAGAGAGAGAGAGAGAGAGAGAGAGAGAGAGAGAGAGAGAGAAAACAAACAGACCAAACCAAATTATCAACAAGCAGAAAGAAAAATATATTGAATACTGGAAAGAAACAACCAAAACACAAAGTAAATCACAATGTTATCTGACCCTAAAAAGAGAATTCACACTGGCAAATTACCTGAGGACAATAAAATGTCCTAAACTAAGAAAAATGTTGACAACATACAGGCTGAGTGAACACAGCCTGGCCATAGAAAAGGGTCGCCACAGACAGAGCTGGCTACCACAGGAGGACAGACTCTGCTCCCAGTGTGACACAGGACAGGTAGAGACAGAGGACAGGTAGAGACAGGAAGAGACAGAGGACAGGTAGAGACAGAGGACAGGTAGAGACAGGAAGAGACAGAGGACAGGTAGAGACAGAGGACAGGTAGAGACAGAGGACAGGTAGAGACAGAGGTACACTTTCTAACCTCATGCCCCAAATATGAAACACTAAGAGAAAAACACTTTGCAAACATTGCCCAAATATACCCCGAATTCGAATCCCTATCAGACACACAGAAGCTCCCCTATTTACTGGGAGAAATGCCCAAATGTCAAATAATTGCTGCAAAATATGTCTCCACATGCCATGAAGTGAGGACAACCAGTGGAACCTCAGACTGATAAATAATTGGACAGATTTAAAAATTATTATTACTTTAATTGTTTGGTATTTTATTAATTGTTTTTTTTTCTAATCTATTAATATAACTATATACACACACACACACACACACATTCTACTGTTTCATTTATTTATTTTAATTTAATTCTTTTTTAGATATTTTTATAATATATATATACACTTTTTTTTTTTTAACACACGCACATCTACTGTTTTGCTTATTCTATTTTTAGTATTTCTAACACACACACACTGTTTTATTTATTTATTTTATTTTTTTAATATATACATATTTCTTTTTTCTTTTTTTTTTTTTTAACACAAACACAGATACTTTGATTAGTTTATGCTCGAATTCTTAAATGAAATGTATGGGGGTGATTGATATTTTATATGTATTGGGATGATTGTTATGTTATATGTGTGATGCTTTGGCAATATTGTTCAACAGTCATGCCAATAAAGCAAATTGAATTGAATTGAATTGAGAGAGAGAGAGAGAGAGCATCGCAAAGAAAGTCAAGTAGCCTACATTTTAAATGAATCAGTAGGTTAAACTGTAGGCTACAACAAACTAACAACATCATGAACACATTTAAATCATTGTGTTAGGCCGAGTGAAGAAGAACATGTAGTAGGCTGTAATAAAAGTTAAAAGTGATCACGCATAATAACGTGTGGTTTTAGTCCTGCTGTCAGAAATAGCATCATCCTGTCTGTCTCATATATTCCCGTATTCTGCTCTGGACCTGCTCAGTTCAGCCTCTCAGTCTGGACTCTCAGGTAGGTCCAGTACCAACCTGCTCTGCACAGCAGAAACCAACCCGGTTCGGCACCTGATCTTCTGCTTTCCCCGGCTCAATCTCCCGTCCCTTGAGCCCTGCAGTAAATATTCCTCTTTAATCTAACTCCTCATTCTCTTAGTCCTGCACCAGGGTCTACTAGCCCAGACAGAACACAGTTAAAACAAAGTGCTGCTAATAATAACTTGCTGTTTCAGTTGGTCTACACTGTGAGAATTAAGAAAATTGAGCTCCCTCACTCATGTCTTTGCCAGAACCTCCTGGGCATTTATCCTTCTTTAGTTGTTCTGCTTAAATCTATAAAATACATAGTTGCAGCTTGTGACAGCCAGCTAATCAGCAGACCTTTAAACAATCAGCATAACGTGACCGCTGTATCCAGGCTATAAAGGAATAACAGAACTATGTGTAAAAGAAACAACAATGTGGCAATTATTTCCATTCAGGTTTTTAGTGTTGGGGTTTAAATAAATGACATTTTCACCATAAATAGATGCAGAAAAGAAGCCAGAAACTGGTGCAGAAAAATTCCCCCCCCAGTGTTGAAGCTAAACCTATGCTCATGCATTTCAACAACAAAATGACTTCATTAATTCATTTGTGTTTGTGCTGCAGCCTGATTTCTGTGTGATGGTGCTGAAACAAACTGGATGTGAGAGCAGCAGGAAGCTCTGTGGTATTTTTTGATCTTTAAGAAAACCCAGTGAGCTCTAACTGTCCGCTGTGACGAGTTATATGTGACTGAAACTTCTGAAACACGTAATTGGAAAGAATTTCTCAGTATTTCCTGCTGTCAGCTGCTTTATCAGATGCTGCCCACATGGATGAAGACAAGCATACACTCATTATCTGACTTCTTCTATTTAATGTTGATACCCTCCTTATTTCTCACCATCACTGAACCACTGTCTCCTGATTGGTTCAATCCCCATGGTCCTGAAGAGGGGCAAATAAATTCTTGTTCCCAGGCTCCTCCAACGACGCTCAAACAGAATGTACAGAAGAAGAAATTAGAAAAAGAGAATATAAGGCATAAATAGTGCACAAGATAAAACAAAGCAATAAAAAAGAACATAAAATGAAGCAGGCTGACAGGAGCATCTCAGAAAGTTAGAATATGCTGAGAAAGTTCATTTCTGTCTGTAATTTAAGTCAAAAAGTGAAACTTTTATATATTTTAGATTCATTACATTTTAAGTAAAATATTTCAGGTGATTTTTCTTGTTTTAATCTTGATGATTACGGCTTACAGCTCAAGGAAATCAAACCTCCATATCTCAAACTACTAGAATATTAGAATAAAGAACGTGTCACAGCTCAGCCTGTGGAGCTGCTGTTATGAAGCCCAGGTTGCTTTGATAGCTGCTTCAGCTCATCTGGATTGTTGGTCTGGTGTCTCCCTTTCTTCTTGAACCCCATAGATTCTCTTTGAGGTTCAGGCCAAGCGAGTTGGCTGGTCACTCAAGCACAGTAACACCATGGTCAGCAAACCAGTTCCAAGTAGTTCTGGTCCTGTGGGCAGGTGCTGAGTCCTGCTGGAAAAGGAAATCAGCATCTCCATAAAGCTTGTCAGCAGATGAAGCATGAAGTCTCTAAAATCTCCTGGTAGACGCTGCTTTGACTCTGGACTTGAGGAAACAGAGGACATGGCACCCAAACCATCACTGACTGTGGAAACTTCAAGCAACTTGGATTCTGTGCACCAAATATGTTGACTAGACATTAACAAACAACAGCGGTCACATTTAAATTCTTTGACAGAAGGGACAAGAGTTGTTGTCAGACATGTCGCTACCATCCCTACTTATTTCTGTGCCCTTAAACAAACTGAACAGCCACGCCCCCCGTACGAGGGGAAGCGCTCGATTGTCAACACCGCTGACTTACTTTGGCCGAGTTCGCTGTTTTCAGTCCAAATATCAGCTGATTTGTTGCTAGAAATATCACCGGGCGCATCTTGATTTTTGTGCAATGAGCCTGCCGTGTCTCGCCTTTTTCTGCAGAGCAGGAGAAGTGCCGCTTTGGAACACACGGCCTTTTCGTGGTCTAGTGGGCGACCCGTAGGAGCTACATAGACATCCAGGCTGTCAAATGAAAGGTCTGCTCAAGCTGTTCTCAAGCTACAGGCCTGTAAAGCGTGGGAGTGCTTTTGGTGACAGGAATGTTGATGAATATTCACTGTTCTCATCAATATTTCAAAGTTATGTTATTTGTATGGACAGAAATAGTGTTTTAAAGATAACTCCCAATAAAAGTCAACATTTAAACTGTAAATATTTTCAAAATATGGACATTCGCCTGGAAAATTTAGAAAATGTTGTATGATAACTGTTGTATTAGTTTATTTTTATTAAATTAAATTACAGTTGTATTCCAGATGTATTAGAAGATATTCATTGCCATTATAATCTATGTGACGATGGTTTTGATGGTTTATTGCCTTAAAAGTATAGCTTTACCAGGTGAGGATGAAAATACATTTTTCTTTATTGCATCTCAATTTAGTCTGTAATGGTAAAATAAATATGTTAATTTACGATGGATTTATGTCCCTTATCATCTAACCTCTCAAAGGAGGTCAGAATTATGCATCTAGGCCAAATGGTTGAGGAGTTATTCCTGATTCATGATGAGCTTTTGCTTTAACTCTTTATAAACCAGTCTGCTGGATGGTGTTCTGTGGGTTCACATGTTGAACTCACCTACAGTAAACTGGTAAAATGAGTCCAGAGGGAGTTCACTGAGATGTTTCTGAGCTGATAGAAAGTTCTTTACAAAACAATCTGATTGTTCTTTCTGTCCGCGGCTCTGCTCCAATCACAGGACTCCAGGCTGAAGGACAACACACCTCAACAGGTAAAGAGAGAAAAGAGAAAGAAAGAATCAAAGAAGCAGAATCAGCAGACAAGTTTCAGTTTGGTCTCTTGAATTCTCTTCTTTACTGATGACTCTCTGCTTTCTGTTCAGAGCCTGATGAGGTCAGGTTGGTGGGAGGAGCCAGTCGCTGTGCAGGAACACTGGAGGTGAAACATGAGGGAGACTGGAGACCAGTGAGCTATGGCTGGAATCTGAAGGCAGCAGCTGTTGTCTGTAGAGATCTGGACTGTGGCTCTGCTGTTTCTGTAGGACTGAGAGAGGAGTCCTCAGACAGACCTGTGTGGTGGATCAGGTCTGACTGTGTTCACTCTAGATCTGCTCTGAGGGAGTGTGTAGAAACAAGTTACACTTCCTCCCTCGTGGATCTCACCTGCTCAGGTAAGCCCCAGATGTATAAAGATGTGTTCTGTTGTTAATGATGAACTGATGTTGGAGTTGTGCTGAGTCCAGTTTGAATCACTGAATTGTTGTTTCATGACATGTTTTTATTTGGTCTCTGGTGTCTTTTGGCGTTTTTCCATCACCAGTACCAGCTCGACTCGACTCGGTTTGGCCGTGCCCCGTTTTCCATTGCAGATAGTACCCAGAGATAGTTCCCCTCCATGTAGCTGGTCGTCATAGCGACGCCACACACAGCTGTCTCTTGGTTTAAGTTAAAAGGTTTGAACCTTCCTCAGAATGTAAAGACAGATAAGCGGTATGAAAACCTTCCAGCTGTGTTTTCCTCTGCCGTTGTTGCTGCAGCGTCTGTGTGACGGCGGGAGCAGAGGGCTCTGTGAGCGGGCGGCTGGCCGGCCTCACATGCTCCTCCCGCGGGTCGCCGCAGGCTTCCCCCGCCGCCGCTCGCGGAGCTCCTCAACTCCGAAAATATTCATCACACTTTTGTTCCTCCATCACTTCTGGTAAAACTGTCAATATTGTAAATCTACACAGCTGATTTCTCACCTCCAAACTTCTCAGAAGTGGATTTAGTGATGAAATAACGTGTGAAAATGGTAAAATAATAAACTTCCTGTCACTGGCCTCTGTCTGGTGCACACAATGATGATGCAGTGAATAGTGACGATTCTCTCTGACCAATCAGCAGTCTGCTGTGTTTTCACGTCACATTTTAGTATCGCCTCAGCTCGCTTGGAACCTCGACGGAGGTGATACCAGGGATCTTGAAACATTGGGGGGTTAGCCCAGCTCATAAAACTTTGTATCTTCACATAATAATTGACCTTCCAGGAACTCTTAGTTTCCTGCATTATTGTGCTTTTTTGCACCAATTTTTACATTTTCTGCATCCATTTATGGTGGAAATTATTTATGTAAAGGGACACACAAAATTCAGGTAGCCCACAGGGGACTGTATCTTTGTTTCACTGTTGCTTTTAAATGACCTGAAGGCTGACAATTCTGCCTCCAGATATAATGACTGATTGCTCTTTTGAGTCCTTGTTGCTGAATTTAGGTGAATATTTAAGAACATTTGCATGTTTTATGACCTTGTAACTGATTATTTATTCCCATCTTAAATGTGCATTTGTACTCCTGCCTTCTTTGGCCAGGACACTCTGGGAAAAATATTTTTTCTGGTTTAATAAAGGTTTAATAAAACAATTCAAAATCTAAAATTGTAACCAATATAATGCAGAGCAGCTCTCAGCTTTCAGATATGTTTCTCCTGTAGATCAACTTTTAATATCATCGCTGCTGAATCAACACATAGGCAGGCGTGACTGATTGAGGTAACCTCTTTAAATGTGCATGTGGCAGCTTTTCACTTCATCAATAATAAATTAAATCATTTTAATTCAGTTAGAAACTCCTGGACTTTAATAGCTCCTGTGTTTCAGCAGGTTTTCTGTTCATATTCAAAGTTCTGCACAGAATCTAACTGGGTTCTCTGACATTTCCAGAATAAAGGAATATTTTGAGAGGTCAAACAGGATAAATCATAAACTTTCCAATCAATCCGCGGTCCACCTGTGTGCTCCACCGTGTGGACGGATCCATACCACAAATTCTGCAACCTGTTGCATCACTACTATCCATTGTAGTGTGGGGATGTTTTGTTGTGCAGGATCACAGCCCCGATGTGTCCACATGAGGAAAGGTCAAGATAGGTTATCAGAGTAAAAATGGACTGTCTGTTGCATCAGACTAGGAAACTTGATGAGTTTATTTTTTTAAGTAGCCCATTAAAATATTCCTGCAAATGCAGTGAAGAAGCTGATTATCTGTAATTTAGCTGTTTCTACAATAGTTTTCCTTTTTAAATCTCCATGAAGGTGTTGATGATCACTTTAAAATATAACTTTTGCTGCCCAGCCAACTTTTGGTGCCTGTGCCTTTTATTATGGAGATGTAGCCAACCAAACCACTTGCTTTGCAGCAGCACAGGCTGCCAAAACAATCTGATTATTCCTGAAGCATCTAAATAATCTTCACAACGCCCAGGGCTAACGACGCCGCTGGGTAAGAGACGGTAACGTGAGCCGCCGAATGCAAAACCGTGGTCAAGCCAGCCGTCGTCTGATTTCTGTTGCGCCTAGAGCAGTGTTATTATGGTACGGACAAGGTGAGAGCGGGTGCGAGTGAGCCGAAGGTCCTGAAAGATACATATGCGGTGTTTTTTGTGATGCTCTTAGTGATTATATGAACACAAATACATACAACAGGAAAATAATAATATTACTAATAACAATCATGATTAGCCTATAGTTGATCACAATGCTCTTGTGTTACTTGTGGCAGTAACACAAGAGCAGCTCAGCAGGTTAACCTGCAGACAGAGGAAGCTGTGCGTCATGCGTAAAACCAAACACACTCTAAGAAAAAAATCCGTAAAATAACAGAAAAAGTACTGGCAGCTTATTACCCGGACTTTGTCCCGTAATTAAAAAACTATTTTTTCTGTTAATTCACAGTATGCCCACAGTAAATAAAACGGAAATCTTCTGTCATTTAATGGTGTATCTATAGTAAAAAAAACAGGACATTTTCTGTCATTTAATGGTGTATGTATAGTAAAAAAAAACAGGACATTTTCTGTCATTTAATGGTGTATGTATAGTAAAAAACAGGACATTTTCTGTCATTTAATGGTTTATGTATAGTAAAAAACAGGACATTTTCTGTCATTTAATGGTTTATGTATAGTAAAAAACAGGACATTTTCTGTCATTTAATGGTGTATGTATAGTAAAAAACAGGACATTTTCTGTCATTTAATGGTTTATGTATAGTAAAAAACAGGACATTTTCTGTCATTTAATGGTTTATGTATAGTAAAAAACAGGACATTTTCTGTCATTTAATGGTGTATGTATAGTAAAAAACAGGACATTTTCTGTCATTTAATGGTTTATGTATAGTAAAAAACAGGACATTTTCTGTCATTTAATGGTGTATGTATAGTAAAAAACAGGACATTTTCTGTCATTTAATGGTGTATGTATAGTAAAAAACAGGACATGTTCTGTCATTTAATGGTTTATGTATAGTAAAAAACAGGACATGTTCTGTCATTTAATGGTTTATGTATAGTAAAAAACAGGACATGTTCTGTCATTTAATGGTTTATGTATAGTAAAAAACAGGACATGTTCTGTCATTTAATGGTTTATGTATAGTAAAAAACAGGACATTTTCTGTCATTTAATGGTTTATGTATAGTAAAAAACAGGACATGTTCTGTCATTTAATGGTGTATGTATAGTAAAAAACAGGACATGTTCTGTCATTTAATGGTGTATGTATAGTAAAAAAAATAGGACATTTTCTGTCATTTAATGGTTTATGTATAGTAAAAAACAGGACGTTTTCTGTCATTTAATGGTGTATGTATAGTAAAAAACAGAACATTTTCTGTCATTTAATGGTTTATGTATAGTAAAAAACAGGACGTTTTCTGTCATTTAATGGTGTATGTATAGTAAAAAACAGAACATTTTCTGTCATTTAATGGTTTATGTATAGTAAAAAACAGGACGTTTTCTGTCATTTAATGGTGTATGTATAGTAAAAAACAGAACATTTTCTGTCATTTAATGGTGTATGTATAGTAAAAAACAGAACATTTTCTGTCATTTAATGGTGTATGTATAGTAAAAAACAGGACGTTTTCTGTCATTTAATGGTGTATGTATAGTAAAAAACAGAACATTTTCTGTCATTTAATGGTTTATGTATAGTAAAAAACAGGACGTTTTCTGTCATTTAATGGTGTATGTATAGTAAAAAACAGAACATTTTCTGTCATTTAATGGTTTATGTATAGTAAAAAACAGGACGTTTTCTGTCATTTAATGGTGTATGTATAGTAAAAAAATAGGACATTTTCTGTCATTTAATGGTGTATGTATAGTAAAAAAATAGGACATTTTCTGTCATTTAATGGTGTATGTATAGTAAAACACAAATTTTAAATAAATCCGTAAAATAACAGAAAATGGACTGGCAGCTCATTACCCACACTTTGTCCCGTAATTAAAAAATTAAACATTTCTGTTAATTTATGGTTTTCCTACAGTAAAAATAAAACAGGTGGATTAAGTCAATATACAGCAAATGTTACTTTTCTGTTTGTTAACAGTGTACCTATAATAACTCTTTTGAGAACAATCCAAACAAATCTTGTGATTTAAAAAATGTTTTTTTTATTTAATTATAGATCTACAACAATTCCATGAAAACTAAAACATAAAGGAAAAAAACAAAAAAGTAAAAGTATTCTAATTTTGTCATCTCTAAATTGTTCCAAGTCTGCTAATTCATGCCACATTACAATGATCACATCCACTGAATAAATTATTGGAAAATGTGCAAGGGTTTCATCAGAGGAACAGGGATTGGGGCGGGGGGTTCTTGTCTTCAGGTAAGATGAAGGCTGTAAAAGAAATAGAAAACAGTATTACTGATCATCAACCATAAAACTTCATATGTTCACACAATAATAGACTGCCCCACCCCAAAGCTAAGTCTGTATAGCAGTAAAGCAACAGTGAGCATCCTTTACTTATACAGCAAAACAAAACTCAGAACATCACTATTAACTGTCTCATTTGTGGTTGTTGGATGTTGCTAAATTGTAATGTCATGTGTGTAATTATAATAATATAACAACAAAACTGCAACAGTATGAACAGAGGTATCTGGGGGTACTCCCCCAGAAAACTGTGAGTGTGAAACACCTAATTTCCTGCATTGTGGTGTTTTTCTGCTCCAATTTATTGTGGAAATTATTTATGTAAAAGTGTCCACATGAGGAAAGGTCAAGATAGGCTGAGTAAAAATGAGTAAAAATGGACTGTCTATTGCATCAGACTAGGCAAATTGATGAGTTTATTTTTTTAAGTAGCCCATTAAAATATTCCTGCAAATAGGGCTGGGTATTGTTCAAAGATCAGCCCAAATATCGGTAAGTGATGTCACCGTCACACGGAAGCACTCCTGCCGGCTGCAAATACGGGTCCGTGAAGCTGCCGCGCTGCTCTGTCAATAAAAGAGCTCTGATTTGATTCAGAAAACAGCGACGCTGCCACCGAGCTACTGAGAAATGTCGTTAAACTAATAAAGGTGCTAGTAAACACCGCTCGTAGGGTGGGCGTGTTGAAGCAGGCTCGCTGAGGCTCTGTCTTGTTGCAGCAAAGACGGAGCGACTTTCTGCTCTTAAGTTTATTTCACGCACAGTCAAGGGCTTCACCAGGTTTGTCGTGTCGCCGCTCTTGGCAACAATTATCTTACGTCGCAAATATTGCATCGCGCGCTGTTGCATCAAGCCACACTTTTGATTTTCTCCGCGTGTTTTACATCCACGAGCCACTTTTCTCAGCGTAACCGTAGTGAGCTAGTGTTTACATCACCACAGCCAATTACAATCACTTTTAGATGTGGACACATCAAGAATGCTGCATGCTGATTGGCTCATTGGCGTTAACAAGAACCTTTAGGTATCGAACTTTGGTACCGGAAGACAAGACATTTTTTTGATACTCGGTGGTATTGAAGCAATTCGGTTGGTACCCAAAAAGTATTGGACTCGATACCCAGCCCTACCTGCAACTGCAGAGAAGAAGCTCATCTGTAATTTTATATTTTAATTCTCCATGAAGGTGTTTATAGGATCACTTTTGCTGCCCAGCCAACTTTTGGTACGTGTGCCTTTTATTACGGAGATGTAGCCAACCAAACCACTTGATTTGCAGCAGCACAGGCTGCCAATACAATCTGATTATTCCTGAAGCATCTAAATAATCTTCACAACGCAAAGAATTATTGTGGCAGTAACACAGAGCAGCTCGTTAAAGCAGGTAAACCTGCATACAGAGGAAGCTGTGCGTCATGTGTAAAACCCAACAGAACTGTTTTATCCACCATATTTTCTCTCTCTCTCTCTCTCTCTCTCAGAGCATCTCAAAAATAAATAACAGCTGGTAGCTGCTGAGTGAAAGATTAGTTTCACCAGTGACATTCGGATTTTTGGACTCACCGTCGGACATCGCTATAAAACAGATAGTAACGGATGTGTATTAAAGAAAAGAAACAGGCTAATGTCCAAAGCGATGCTTTGTTGAACAGTAGGACACTGTTATATCTCAATGCAGTGATCGTCTGACATAGAGCTTACAGTGTGCAGACATCATCACTGCTTCCTTCAGCTAGATGTAACAGCAGCACAAAAGTCTGTAATATTGAGGCACTTTGCTACTCCGGCCTCCAGCAACTTTTTTTCCCTCCCTTAACATTACTACAGGCTACATTTTGTCCGCGACTGATGTGGACTGTGAGTGATTGACAGGTCACTTATAAACAGTCTCCTGTATGTAACAGGTCCGAAATCGCCTGAGCCAGGAAAGCAATGCCAAATAATTCTTTACATTAGGAAAAAGGGGGGACCAAACATAGATTTTGAAATGAAACATGTATAATACCTTCTCTGCCTATCGGTGATCAACCTCACCACAAATCCACACACGTTAATTTCAGCCTCTGATAAAGTGCAGCTCACAGCTTCAGGTGGAGCAGAGAGGACAGACACAGAGCTACAGCTGGATCATCTTATTCTCCGCTAATGTGCAGGAGAACAAATAGTAACAGTAATCTCTCTCGCTCGCACGTAATGTTATTTAAACGAGTAAACTTTAATTTTCGGTCCTTTGTTGTTTATTTTTGAAAAATCTTTCTGAGATCCGAAGATAACAACGCCGCTGGCTGACATACTGTGTCAAAAGAAAGAAAAGAAAGATTCTTGGGACGAAAAACTACCATTCACCAAGAAATGGGCAGTAAATTGTGCAGACTGATTGGACCAGAGCCTGGTAGGACTGCAGAGTAGAGTTTAGCCAACCAAAAACTACAGCAAGGAGGGAAGAGTATTTAGCTCATCCATCATGATGTTTCAAATTTGTTTACTCTGTACTGTAATGGTTCTGTCTGCGGCTAACCGTACCTGTCTGCCCGCGGCGAAAGGCAATGGTCACGGCCCAGCTGTCCCTCTAGGTTGTCGTTGCTCTCTCCGTGCTGACACAGGTAGATGGTTTGGGGCTGGACGTAGATGTTCGTCAAGTAGTAAGTGATCCTGGATCTGTTTGACGAACCTAGTTTATCACCTAGATGAAGGAGTGATCCCTGGAGGCAAACTTGAGGCTGGAAATAGACATAAAAAATTAAAAAAACACTCGAACTGTTAAGTGCAATGGATTAGGATTGCTCAAATATAGACCTGTGTCCCTGGAGGTGAGGCATTGGTCTTCTAAAGCTATTGATTATACAAAATAGCCTAGCACTCACTCCACAAGAAATAATAACACACCAAATGTTATGTATGTGAGCGTGCCCTTTGAAGTCAACAAAATATACCGAAATACATATTTTTAAAACTAACTGTAAAAACGTAAAACTCTGTCAAAGCATCTGCATTAATAGAATAGCCTTCAAAATACAAAGCACAACACTGTCACTGTGTGCCAGCACTAGAGCTGATTGGCTTATTGTGAGGCCAGGTTTTATTTCAAAGGTTGCAACGCTGCAACGGAAATAGGGTACAGACAAGCGCCTTTGCTTGATAATTTATCAGTTTTGCGATGTCTCAGTTAATATCTGCCCATATAGTTGCCGTGATTTCAGCTGTCAAAAAATTAAACATGTTAAATAATCTAAATAACGACAGGATCGACGCCCGGGAGAAAAGAGATTAACATACAATGAACTACCGATTCTCTCCCCATCCCTCATCGTTCACTCAGCTTAAACAGTCACACACACACACATAAGGCAGACCTGCCTGCAGCAAGCAACAGTTAATTTAACCTTACGACAGGTGTTGTGCCAAGTTTTGCCTGCCTAGCGAGAATTTCATGCACCTCCAAATAATGCTTTTAAACGCTGTAATATTATTTGTGGGCTTTATCAAAGGTGATAAATGATTCGAAGTATATATTTTATTAACGTTTAGAGTCTTTACTATAGTAATAATACACTTAATGTTAGTAGGCTAGAAGTAGGCTATCATTCCTTGACATGCAGTAAACATATGTGGCAATAAAGCTGTTTGATCAATGAGCACAGCAAAGTGTCTGAGAAGGATCTAAACAGGTGGATGCATAAATCGGCAGATCAGATTTTGTAGGCTAAGTTACCTGCCGAGATTTGCGTCCACCTCTTTTCTCAGCATAGATGACTGTTAGCACCCGCGAGGTGCATGCAATTCTCGGCAGGCAGGCAGAACTCGGCACAACACCGGAATGTTGGATAAGGGATTTCGCTCACTCAAAATGACCCAGAATTACTTTAAAAGAGAGCCTTCATTAAACGTTCAGCCCCCCAAAAAGACACTACTAATGTCGCACATCAACAGTTAACATTAACTAACAACGTCTTAATCACGGTCGGTGTTCTGACTCTTAACGTTTGCTAGTTACAATACCAAGAAAATATTAACATTAACTTCCATGACATTTCAAAATTACCTTTTACACGCAAAGTGGAGCTGGAGATGAAATTTCTGCTCGTTCACAGCCAGCACGTTCACATTCAGAGGAGAAGGGGCGTTTTTTTAAACAGCAGTCAAACTCCCGCTCCAAATAAAAAATACTGATAATCGTTCCGTAAATTCACAGACCCACTGCCATAATGAATGGAGAAGGGGGATATAACGTTAACCAAAAAACGGATGATAATTTGCCCTGACCTAACGTTAATATTACAAAAATAAAACGCACACAAACCCGGGCAGTTTTGAATCTTCTGAGAAAAGACTGCTCTTTAATCTCCCTCACTAAGCTGGTTTCTAACAGTAACGCTAACGTTAGCTCATGAACGCTAAGTTAGCTAACGTTAGCCATAGCAAACGAAAATTCAAAACGGTAACGTTATAACGTTATGCTGCACACGATAAACCCAGGCAGACTAACTTTTAAAACTACTGCAAATAACAGTCACTGGGATAACGTACATTTTTCCAAAAAATTACTTACCGCTGAAGTTACAAAGTCTGGCGTTCAGCTTAACGTCCGTCTCCCAGCCGCGGCAGTTGTTGGAGCAGAGATCAAAGTCCCATAATGCAATTCGAAAAGTAAATAAACAGAAATACACCCGTAAATCATGTTCTACGGACAATTTCTGTAAAAATATACAGTCATACAACTGTTATTAAACAGATATTTCTTAGAGTGCAGGACTGTTTTATCCATCCATATGCTCTCTCTCTCTCTCTCTGAGTGAAAGGTCAGTTTCTCCGGCGACATTCAGTTTATGGACTCACCGTCGGACATCGCTATAAAACAAATAGTAACCGATGTGTATTAAAGAAAAGAAACAGGCTGATGTCCAAATCGATGCTCTGTTCAACAACAGGACACTTTTAATATATCTCAGTCAATGCAGTGATCATCTGACACAGAGTGTACAGTGTGTAACCTTCATTTGCTCTGCAGAGACTAAAAACGCTTTTAATGCGCCGTTAATGGAAAGTGAAAGTGTTTCACTTGCCGACTTGTGAAAGAGACTCCAACACGGTCAACTTTCCAACACGGTCAACTTTCCAACACGGTCACCAGTCCCTGTTTCAGTTGTATTATTAGAACATAAAACCTTAAACTGAAAAGATATTTGCCTGACTTTGTAAATGTTTGCATCTGCCCAGCTCTGAGTGACAACCGCCGGACCAGCGCTTTACTGCGTAACTGCGCGCGCAGCCTGGATGAGCTCATTTAGGTTAATGAAGCAAAATGCAGATTCCAGACTGGTTCAGTTATAAAAGGTATGAATGGAAAATGTAGCGAAATTAAAAGTACATTAGATGTACCTACCCTTCAGCTAGAAGTAACAGCAGCATAAAAGAAAAGTCTGTAATATACATGTACTTTGCTGCACCGGCAACTTAAAGCAGAGAGGACAGACACAGAGCTACAGCTGGATCATCTTATTCTCCACTAATCAGCAGGAGAATAAATAACAATAATCTCTCTCTCTCGTTCTCTCTCGCTCCCGGGCACGTAACGGTAGTTAAATGAGTAAAGTTGAATTTTCGGCCTTTTGTTGTTCGTTTTTTTAAAAGTCCTTCAGAGATCCGGGGCTTTTCAAAAAACATCTGGGGCTACAGCCACGGACGCCCAGGGCTAATGACGCCGCTGGGTGATACCAAAGAAAGTACCTGGAAGCAGGTACAGGTCCAACTTTTCCACAATGGAAAACCAAACAAAGGCGAGTGGAGCTGGTACTGTGCAGTGGGAAAGGGGCTTTTATCTCTGTTTCATCTTCTATCAGTGTTTCCTCTCTATGCATTCACCAGCGACCGCCGCTCCTAAAATTTCCCACGGTCATTAAACTATGCTCTACGATGTTTTCACTCTCACACTGAGCAGCACGGCAGCACTCGATGCTCGGCTCGCTTCCTCTCCTCGTTCTCTGCAGAACATACGTGACAGATGGTTATAAGAGCAGCGTGACTCTGAATCAGGAGGTGCGTAGCGGCGTTTGATCGATCCGGCGGCAGGAAGTGACGGTGAACGCGAGCGGAGGAAAATATTGTGTCAGTAAATGTTCGGTGTCTGTTACAGTGTGTCAGCTTCTACAGACCAAGAAAAGTCTGTTGTTTCCCAGCTGCTGGAAAAGTGAAGCCGGTTACGCTAAGTTAGCTAACATCTCCCCTTCAGACTGCAGCTGAGCAGGAAGCTTCTCCAGCAGCTACAGAGCTGCTATGGAACTGAACATTAGCTCAGTTTATAGAAAGGAACTGGAAGCTGGATTTTATTACTGCCTACTTGTCCAATGTTGAGAACATCAGGTCCAAACTGAGACTAAACTGACGTAGCCTGCAGCTCTGTCCTGTACAGACTGATTCCATTATTTTTCAGTTTCAGATGCAAGCAGCATACAACATCATTTATACAGTATGATATACAGTATGAAGATAAGATGAACTGGATCATATTCACAGGAGGTATAAACCCTTTTCCATGTGTCTATTAAAAGTAAAATAAGCCAAATGTCAGGGAAATGACTTTACTTAGATTGAAGGACTGCAGTTGTACAGTGAAACACCTTCCTACCTTTCTGAGAGGAAGTCTTCTTCAGGTGGTATAAAACATTTCTCCTGAAGTTCTGATTTGAGTTGTGGACAGCTATGACCACATGAATTAAACAATGGAACATTTCACTGCCCAGGTCAGCTGGAACACAAGGCTTGTTCATTAGACTACATGCTGTACAGTATTTGTACAGGACAGATTTTGTCCCAGGATTTATTTGCATTTCTTCTTCTTCATTGCATGATTTAGAATAATAAGTTGAGAAATGGCTCTGAGTTCATCCTGCACTGCAGCAGCTGATAAAGCCCATTTAATCCCTAAATGCTTTTCATCTATGCAGGCTGGAGCGGGAAACAACTCACCTTTCTCAGGTTGTACAGTAATGTCACACGAAGGTGGATCAAACACAGCTAATGTTAAATGTCAAAGCAGAGAGGAGCCTAGTAGGCCTATTTATTTTCATTCATCACACCAGATGAATAAACTGTGAGACAGTTGTAAAGAATCTTGAACGTTCTCCACTTATCCTGTAGTTACACAGTCATCGTTCTCCCATGCACAGTAACGATGAGATAGAATAGAATAGTCTTTAATTGTCACTCTGCGCAATTACATAGCGAAATTGTAAAGGCTGGGCTGCATTCATGTAAGGCGCCGCCACTCGATAAGAAATTATGCAGACAGCAGCATGGGGTATACATGACATACAATACATGACATCATAATGCACAAGACAACACACAGTACATGTGGTCACATGATGGGATTTTTTGAGGTGACTTGTGAGGGAGAAAGAGTTCATTTCACTTCGGCCTTGTCCTTGAGGAGAGATAAGCCAGTGCTCAAGAGAAGATAGGAAGGCCAGCTGCAAAGTGTTCTCCTGCTCGGGTGGGGGGGGCACTAAGACAATAATTTTAATCCCATTTAGGTTGATTCAGTAACATTTGTCCGGATCAATGTCGGTCAATCTCTCTCATCACCAGCATCATTTGTGCGTCCAGTTCATTCAGTGATTTTGACAGTCCTTCTACTTTCATGGTCAGTCCGGTGGTTCCTCTCAGCAGCTCACCAGACTGCGCCCTGATGGTGTCCATCCTCCTCTGCGCTTCCACAGAGAGGTCTGAGATGTTATGAGACCGTTCACTGTTTCAGCTTCTCGTTCACTTCATTTAAGCTGGCGGCTGTCTTACCACTTTTACGATGTATTAGGGCAGGGGTGTCAAACTCATTTTCACCACGGGCCACATGAGCATTGTGATTCCCCTCAAAGGGCCGTTTGGAACTGTAAGACTGTATAAAGATACTTTACTGCACAAACGCTTCCTTAACATTTTGTAAAATAACTCTTTATTTGATTATTTAGCCTTTTCAAGTTCAGGACATTTAACCCATCAGATGTAAAAATATAAGCAAGCACATTTACTGTATCTGTGTTATTATAACATACATTAATTAATTTATCAGGTTTAGAAACCCAAAATACTCCATCAATCTTTATGTTCTTGAAAAGTATATAACAAAAAACTATTACATTAACTTTTCCACAGAGGGGCAGAACCATTGTAAAACAAATTATTGTGAGCTGCTAATAACGTGTGACAGATGTGGCATCTGATAAAACAAACAGAGGGCAAACATCCGACTAATGACAGATAGTTTTATTACCTGGAAAAATGCCGACGTGTTTTGTAGCTACTCCTTCATCATGGACACTGGCTCAAAACCAGAGCTTGTAGTGGACAAAGTTAGGTGCCAGAGTAAAGTGATGGAGACATTCAGATTCTGACCTGTCCCCAGCGTCACCAGTGTAAATGACACCGGTCTGTCAATACTTTTAAATGTCCCGCCCCATCCAGGCTGTGATTGGTCGGTTCACGACACGTGACATTGACGAGCTACATTCAGCACACGGCTGCTTGAAAGGCACCGAGCTTCTCTTCTCCCTCGTCTCTCTGCGCCGACAGAGTTTAGCAGGCAGAGAGAACGGGAACAGGTGAGCGTCACGAAGCGTTCAGAGAACCTGATCTGGAGAGGGCAGAGGAGAGGACCGGCAGCTCGGGAGAAGTCCCGGTACGCCAAAGAGTAAAATGTCGAGGTGCTGGTACTGCGTACCGAGGAGAACCGGCCCACGTCAAGCACTGCTCAAAACACAAAAGACACCGATTCATCTCCTTGAAACACGAACATGTTCACTTTCCCTTGGTTCATGAAGCTGCCTTCCTTCTGCGTATTTTTTTACAGGACATTTTGGGATCGTTTGTATACATCTCCACTTGTTAAAAAAAACAAACAAAAAAAAACAGTTAAACGCGGGTGTGGAAAGACCGCAATCTAGTGGCGGGATGCCGTCAATTTGCAGGTCACAAAATCGCCATGCATTGTGGGAGATGTAGTTTATTGTTCATGAACGCTTTAAAGCAGCGTAAACTTTTATTTTAGGACAATCATGAATCTTTTAAGCTTTCGCGGGCCACATAAAATGACGTGGCAGGCCGGATGCGGCCCGCGGGCCTTGAAGTTTGACACATGTGTATTAGGGAGATTCCAAGACCAATAATCAGGAAGCCCACCAACAGAATTCCAATTATCCATAAATCTTCGATGTCCTCCACAGATAAAACATCCGAGCAAAACGCTTGCCAAATCTCCCACAAATTGCGAGCGTAGCCTGCAGTGGATTAATTCCATTTCGAGTGTTTCAGGAGAACAGCAGGCAGGTGGTCAGAAGAGAAAAGTTTCCACATGAAAAAAGTAGACAAAAATAAGCTAAGGTAAGTGGGGAGCAGGGCCGTGCAGAGACCTTTGGAAGGGCAGGTGCTCAAAGTATAAAAGGGCACATGGAACAAGGATTTAAACAGGACTCTTCTCAGACTATTGACATAGAAACATATCGTTATGTTTTCCTTGTTGACACACATATACAGATGCTTCTGTATCGATACATCAGCAAATGAGGTGACGCAAAAAGAAACAGGGACTTCCCAACTCAGCTTTAAACCACTGGGCTGACAGAACAGGGAACAGTTGCTGTTGAGGGGTTGCTATGGATGCGGCTGCTGCTGTTGTTGTGTTGTTGCTGATACTACCGAACGTGACCTGTGACTACAGATATTAAAACAACTATAGGATATATATTAGCTGATTAAACAATTATGTGACCATAAAAAGATTGTTGAGTGTTTGTGACCAGCTCACAGTGACTGAGCTGCTGTAATACTGCAGCCACTACCAGGCTGACTGCTGGGAGACGCTCACAGAGCTGCACACCAAGAGCTGCAGGTGGAGGAAATAAGATACCAGATTAAAAAAAGTGTGGGAAATAATCTGAGAAGGAAAATTAATGGGGAAAGGATGAGGGAGGCCACGGCAGGGTGAGAGTGAGACAAACTAATCTACAGTCTGTGTTGCTTGCTGTGAGTCTACCAGTGTTTGGAATAACGGCGTTTAAAAGAACGGCGTTACGTAACGGCGTTATTTTTTCAGTAGCGGGGTAATCTAACTAATTACTTTTCCCGTCGTTACAACGCCGTTAACGTTACTGGTCGTTAAATGCGGTGCGTTACTATGTAATAAACTGTGTAATCCGACCGCCCCAGCTGGCTCACACAGCTGGTCAGGAGGTGGGTTAATACCGAGGTAAACAGTGCTTGAAGTGGACCGGTAGGCTGCGCTCTCCATATCAGGTTCTCTGGGCACAACGTGGCGCTCACCTACAGCTAAACAGAGATTCGATGAAGCAGCAGAGATTTTTAAGTAACATACATTTTTAAGTAAGTAACAGTAACGCAAATAGTTACTTTCCCTGGTAACGAGTTACTTTTGTTACAGAGTAATTCAGTTACTAACTCAGTTACTTTTTGGAACAAGTAGTGAGTAACTATAATTACTTTTTTCAAGTAACGTTCCAAACACTGGTGTCTACAGGATGCAAAACTGTGATGATGATTTTATAAATTAATTGTGAATCTGAGATATATTTGGATTTTTACTGACTATATGTCTAATCATATATCTAAATAAATAAACTAACATCAATCTTTTATAATATTCCTGACATCAAGGAATACACATCTTGTTTCATGCAAGGGAAACAATATGGCGTCGCGCACGAGTGCAGCGGCTTACGGCTCTCTAGTATGGTGCTCAGGACGGAGTTTTTGTGTCTTTGTTTTGTTTCTGTACTTATTAACTGGGGATTACAGCTCAATGGAGTGATTACTCAGGACTTCCATCGAACTAATAACATTCCCCCGTGATAGCGAGACCAGCGGGCTCTCCCTGGATTGTTGTTGGTTCTGTCAAACAGCGGAGGCGGCGGAGGGAGAGGAAGCAGAAGCGGGCTGCAGAGCCGGATTACTCGCCAGGCTATGGAAACAACTAGGGTTGAGCCGGATACTCGGGTATCCGGTACGGATAAGAGTACGAGTCAATATCTGTACTCGGATTGAAAAAAAATCGTTATTGTGTAGCTGACTGTGCGCCCTCTCTCTCTCTCTCAATTCAATTCAATTCAATTCAATTTGCTTTATTGGCATGACTGCAGAACAATATTGCCAAAGCATCATACATATAACATAACAATCATCCCCATACATTTCATTAAGAATTCGAACATAAACTAATCAAAGTATCTGTGTTTGTGTTAAAAAAGAAAAGAAATATGTATATATTAAAAAATAAAATAAATAAATAAAACAGTGTGTGTGTTATAAATACTAAAAATAGAATAAACAAAACAGTAGTTGTGTGTGTGTGTGTTATAAAAAACAAACAGGAACAAAAAAAAACAACTAAAAACATAAATAAATAAATTTAATATTAAGCGTGTGTGTGTTAAAAAAAGTATACATATATTATAAAGTTAAAGTAAAATAAATAAATAAAACGGTAAGTGTGTGTGTTAAAAATATCTAAAAAATAAAATATCTAAAAAATAATTAAATTAAAATAAATAAATGAAACAGTAGAATGTGTGTGTGTGTGTGTATATAGTTATATTAATAGATTTTAAAAAATCAAGTATAAAATGTAAAACTAAAGAATCACTAAAATACCAAACAATCAAAGTAATAATAATTTTTAAATCTGTCCAATTATTTATCAGTCTGAGGTTCCACTGGTTGTCCTCACTTCATGGCATGTGGAGACATATTTTGCAGCAATTATTTGACATTTGGGCATTTCTCCCAGTAAATAGGGGAGTTTCTGTGTGTCTGATAGGGATTCGAATTCGGGGTATATTTGGGCAATGTTTGCAAAGTGTTTTTGTCTTAGTGTTTCATATTTGGGGCATGAGGTTAGAAAGTGTATCTCTGTCTCTACCTGTCCTCTGTCTCTACCTGTCCCCTGTCTCTACCTGTCCTGTGTCACACTGGGAGCAGAGTCTGTCCTCCTGTGGTAGCCAGCTCTGTCTGTGGCGACCCTTTTCTATGTCCAGGCTGTGTTCACTCAGCCTGTATATTGTCATAATTTTTCTTAGTTTAGGACATTTTATCATCCTCAGGTAATTTGCCAGTGTGAATTCTCTTTTTAGGGTCAGATAACTTTGTGATTTACTTTGTGTTTTGGTTGTTTCATTTTTCTTTCTGCTTGTTGATAATTTGGTTTGGTCTGTTTGAGTTGGTGTTGCTGTCCTGAGGCTGTTGGGGACTTGTTACTGCAGAGAGCCTCAGGACCAGCTGGCTGAGGGGACTCTTCTCTGGTTTCAGCTCCTGGTATGTTAGGGCTTTGTGGTGGTATGTCTGGGGGTTAACTGATTTTAAGTGGTTGTAAAATTTAAGTGATCTTTTCTGTATTTTTTTAGTAATAGGGGTATTGGCGAGCTCTGCTCTGCACAGGTTATTTGGTGTTTTTCTCTGCACCTGCAGGATGCTCTCACAGAACTCAGTATGGAAAGACTCTATGATTGTTTTGTCCCATTTGTCAAATTCATTATTAAGTTTTGGCCCCCAGATTTCGCTACCATATAGAATTATTGGTTCTAGTACAAATTTGAAAATTTTAAGCCAGATTTCGAAGCGGGTTCAACAAACCCAGGATATGTTTTCGTTATCTGGCTTCACTAACCCTAAGAACCGCGATCGGCACCACGAAGCTGGTTATCAACTCGGTAAATGAACCCAGGGTTTCCCGATCCAGCCGGGGAGCGTTCACATAAAAGAGGCGGTGTTAGCAGCAGATGACCAAACAGACATGAACAGGTCCACTGTCAGCAGAGCGTCATATTTTATGATCGAGGATTAAACTGTAACACTACAGAAATACGACAGCAGCACGGCTGAAACTGACACATGCAGGGAGACAGAAAATCACAGACAGTGTGAATGTCTAAATGAACAGGCGTAGTCTATAATAATGTGTTGATAAAAAAATATCAGCCTTATTCTTTCAGCTCGGCTGTGTGTCGCGTTTCACATTAAAAGACTCGGCCGTTCTCCCTCACTTTAAAAAAAAATTGTCGCCACTTCAAAAATGAGATTAATTTATTTAACACACTCGAAAGTGTCCAAACATTTTTCTAAATTAACTTCATAAAGCAGTGAAACAGAAAAATCCTTTATTGCTACAAAATGAGCTCAAAAAATGTCTGAAAAACCGAATCTGAACATTTAAGCTACTGAAAACTCACTGTCCCACCTTTTGCGCCCACATCGCAAAAGGTGGGACGGAACATGACTACAGTCTCTGTAGTCGCCACAGAAAGCTATAGGCTACTAACCTAAATAGATAGAATACCTTCAAATTAAAATTTAGTATTTCAATACCAAACTGTTCATAATATTCAGCCTCACATAAGAAAAATAAAATCCATTTATTTAACGGCTGTGTCAGGCTGTGTGAAACGGACTGGGAGCAAATAAAAACTATTAAAGACATTTAAAGGCAGTAAGTAGGCTGATCCTGCTGTACTGTAAAAAACCTGTAGGCAACATTAGCCTGAGGCTTTTAATCAGTCTCTGTAGGATCGCCATAGTCAAGAGTTTCTCCACATCACCGCTGCAAACAGAAAGCAGCCTATTGGCTAAAACAGTCTGTGGGATTTCCTACAGATGGTGATGTCATTTTCTAGAGAGCTGATTGGTCAGTAGGCAGCGTTTTCACAGAGTTAATCTCTTTTCTGGAACATAACCTGCTCGGGAGCAGGTTAGCCTTCATAAAATAATTTAAAGTTAAAAAAGAAAGTCATGTTGAGTATGAAAACTCTTGTTCTCTTGTACAATTTCTGATTAACCCATATAAATTGCATGCTTAAAATAACATACCATTAAAGCCCCGCCCATTTCAAGACAACCCGACCCACTCCTGGTTAAACCCCGCCCACTTCCGGGCTAGGCCCCGCCCAATCCGAGTACGGATACGGATACAGATAATTCATATGGTTAACAGATACAGATACAGATACAGATAATGCTGTACTCGCTCATCCCTAGAAACAACCACACAAGCCACCGCTACCGAGCATATTTTTCTCCAATGCCAGGTCCTTGGTCAATAAAATGGACGAGATGGAACTACTACTGGCAAAAAACAACTGTCTGCGCGATTGCTGTGTGCTAGTGATAGCGGAAACCTGGCTACACTCGGCTATCCCTGACGCTGCGGTACAGTTAGCGGGCCGCACAATGCACCGAAGGGACCGCAGTACAGACTCCGGTAAGACTAGGGGAGGTGGACTGTGTGTATATGTGCTCAATGCTTGGGGTTTGAGCAGCAGAATCACACATAGCTATTGCTCCCCTGACATAGAGGCTATGTCAGTTATAGAGGCTATGTCAGTTATCTGTAGACCGTTTTATTTACCTAGAGAGTTGACGGTTGTGATTATTACAGCCATATACATACCTCCTGATGCTAATGTTAGCTCAGCGCTAACCCACCTGCATTCCACTATAAATAGACAGCTGCAGGCTCACCCTGACGGCGTTCACATTATAGCTGGAGACTTTAACCAGGCACATTTAGGGACTGTGCTACCAGAATTTACTCAGTATGTGAAATGTGCCACCAGAGGCCAGAACACATTAGATCATGTTTATTCAAATATAAAGCATGCATACAGGGTAGTTCGCTTGCCACACTTAGGATTTTCAGATCATATTTCATTGTTTCTTGTCCTTGCATATATACCCCTTAGAAAGAGATCTATGCCTGTTGTAAAGACTATTAAAACTTGGCCAGAGGGGGCTCTTGCACAGTTACAAGACTGCTTCGAGCACACTGAGTGGGACTTATTTGCACAACCAGATTTGGATGAATACACCGAAACTGTGCTGTTCTATATTACATCTTGTGTGGATACAGTCACTGTGAACAAGAAAGTCACGTTTTTTCTTAACCAGAAACCCTGGATGAACAAGACAGTACAGAGCCTTCTGAAAGCCAGAGATGCTGCATACAGGTCTGGGGACACAGCCAGGTACAGCTCAGCTAGAGCTGACCTGAAAAGGGCTATTAGGGAGGCTAAACAGGACTATAAAAGACAAATAGAAGGTCACTTCACAGATAACGACCCAAGGCGGACGTGGCATTACAAACTACAAGGGCAACAACTCAATGCTTTTCAACACAGACGCCTTCCTAGCAGAGGAACTAAACAGTTTCTTTGCTCGCTTTGATGTAAAAAGTTCAACATCGGCTGTGCTTTCTCCACCTGCTTCTAACACCTACCCACTCACAGTGAGGGGATTGTGATGTGAGGTGAGTCCTTAGTAAAGTGAACCCAAGGAAGGCTGCCGGTCCAGACGGTATACCTGGAAAAGTATTTAAAGAGTGTGCTGGCCAGCTTACCGCTGTGTTTACTAAGATCTTCAATATGTCACTCGCCCAAGCCGTTATACCATCCTGTCTGAAGACATCTATAATCATCCCGGTTCCAAAAAAGCCCTCTCCTAGCAGTTTGAATGACTATAGACCGGTGGCACTCACCCCGGTAGTTATGAAGTGCTTTGAGAGGCTGGTAATGGAGCACATCAAAACCAGTTTACCATCGACCCTAGATCCATACCAGTTTGCTTATAGAGCGAATAGGTCAACAGATGATGCCATCACCATAGCCCTTCATACAGCCCTAAACCATCTAGAGTATAGGGGCACCTATGTGAGGATGCTCTTTGTAGATTATAGCTCTGCATTTAATACGATCATCCCAGACATCCTCATTAGGAAGCTGTCTGACCTTGGACTCTCTTCTTACATCTGCCACTGGATTATGGACTTTTTAATCAATCGGCCCCAAAGTGTGAAGCTCGGCCCCCACAAATCCTCCACCCTTACTCTCAGCACCGGCTCCCCTCAAGGCTGTGTGTTAAGTCCTCTGTTATACTCATTGTATATTTATGACTGCAATCCCTTTTACTCCACCAATAGCATCGTAAAGTTTGCGGACGACACCACACTTGTTGGACTCATTTCAGGGGGAGATGAGTCGGCCTATAGAGCAGAGGTCCAGAGACTGGTCACATGGTGCACAGAAAACAACTTGTCTCTCAATATCGGGAAAACTAAGGAACTAATTATAGACTTCAGGAAGTGCCGCGCCGACCACCGCCCTCTTTCCATCAATGGGTACCTAGTGGAGAGGGTTCAAAACTTTAAATTCCTGGGAATCATCATTTCGGATCGACTGACATGGACTGACAATATCACAGTAGTGGTAAAGAAGGCACAACAGCGTTTGTATTTTCTCAGACTCCTAAAAAAAAAACAATCTGTCTGAGAAGCTGTTGGTGCTTTTCTACCATTCCTCCATAGAGAGCATCTTGATGTGTGATACAAAGAGTGATCAACACAGCACAGAAGATTGTTGGTTGTCCTCTATCCTCACTACAGGAAATTGCTAATTCAAGACTGCTGTCGAAAGCCACCAAAATGGCACTTGACTGTTCACACCCCGGTTATTCGCTGTCCGATCTGTTGCCATCTGGGAGACGTTACAGACGTTACAAAAAACGAGGACTAGTAGATTTAGGAATAGCTTCTTTCCTGAAGCAATAACAGTCCTAAATGAAGCAAAAACTGTTTTTTCAGAATTTTAAATGCTGTTGGAATATTTACTCAGCACTTGTTATATTAGAATATTTATTAGCCCTTTAGAAGGAACGAGGGAAAATTAGGTTTTAAATTATATCTGTGTGATGTGTTTTTATATATTTTATGTGTTTTATGATGTACCTATTAGCGTGGCTCTATAATTTCATTGTACTTGCATGCAATGACAATAAAGGCATTCATTCATTCATTCATCAAATTAAAGAGTGAAGAAGAAACGGCCTTGTTTGATTTCAGAAAAATGTATGAAATGTTTGTGAATCTTATTTCCTCCACCTGCAGCTCTTAGTGTGCAGCTGGCTTAGTGAGCCAGTCCCAAACACTCAATTGCGTGTTTGACTTGTCTCTGTATTGTCTCTGTCTCTGTAAAAAACAGGGACCACCGCTACACCCCTAGCAGACCCCAGCAGTTGGCAACGACATTCACAGGAGCCCAATCACCTGTAACAAATCTCATACAATGATTAACATAAAAATTCAAAACACAAAGGCAAAACAGCAGTGGCTACACAACCATAAATTACAAGAATTCAATTAGTTCAGTTTACCACACTGCAAAAACACACTTGCTAAATACCTGAAAATGACATTTACCTCGCACAATGTAGTAAATAGTCAACCCAGCTCTGACTTCCACCTCGGTTATGGATCAGATGTTTAAGCCCTCTGCAATGTCAATCATGTTATCAAACGGCACCCAAACTAGTGAACTTACATAACTCTGCAACTGTAGCAGAGGGCGTCGAGCAGGAACACGGGGGCAGCAGGAGACTCCCAACCACAGATCCAGACTCCACAGCTCCAGAGCCAGCAACACCCGCAGGAAGCGACCGGAGGGGGAAGCACACGACCACGGGAGAGGGAAGAAGTCGAGTTAGTAACATGCATTAATGGGATGAGGTTGCACTCAGAGAGAAAGAGAGAAGAGGAGAGAGGAGCTTAGTGCATCATGGGAAATCCCCCGGCAGTCTAGCCTATAGCAGCATAATTAAGGGATGGTTCAGGACTCACCTGAGCCAGCCCTAACTATAAGCTTTATCAAAAAGGAAAGTCTTAAGCCTACTCTTAAATGTAGAGACGGTGTCTGCCTCCCGAACCCAAACTGGAACCTGGTTCCACAGGAGAGGAGCCTGATAGCTGAACGCTCTGGCTCCCATTCTACTTCTTCTAAAAGAAACTGCGACCGCTGGACTCGCCGCTTGCAGCCACCTTGCTCCCACGAGGTTTTAATGTCATGTGACATGGTGAAGTTTTACAGCGCCGTCCAGGGCTCTGGTGTCGTCTGAAGTCACAATTTCTAACCGGCATCCCTTAAGTCAGCTCCGCGCAGCGCCGCATTAAGTCTAACACACCTATTAATTTTTAGTAACGCAGATTTACGGGAAAATACTAATTCGTGCATCAAGCGTACGAGCCATTGTTTTTCGTCGCTCTGTCATGCGTATTTTACGCACAGACATATGATTCTCACATGGCTGTTTTTTTAGTGCAGTCCATCGTTCAAAAACCCTCAATCACGCTGCTTTGATGGAAACTCTCACAGAGTGGTGTGTGTGTGTGTGTGTGTGTGTGTGTGTGTGTGTAGGTGTGTGATCACCATGGTGATCATCACAGGGGTGTAACCCAACACGATGACGTAGGTGCAGCTGGGGATTTTCCAGCTACACAAACTGGAGAGGGGCAGAAGAGGAGAGGGAAGTCTGGATTTGTAAATACAAAGCGAAAAATGAACTAAAGAAAGACAAAAACGGTCCCGTTACATGAAGTCGGCCAAAACCGACACATTACGCCGCTGCTTTCATCGTCAACTCTGCAGACGCATTTGTGATTTATTCGCTGAAAACAAGGACCTGGTTGGATCGACATCTGCATGGATGAAGGAGAACTTCAGTTTTAGTGAGTCTGGCAGAGAAGCAGAAAAAATACCTCCCAAACATGGATCTGTGGATCTTTGTGTCTTCTCGATTACACCGCTGATGCAGGAGACGGACGGCTGCAAGAGGACTTTTGAATAACGCACGTCACTGTGTTCACATTAATTCAGTAAAGTCTGTGTTCGTCAGTCTGAAGGTGCTGAAGGCGCTCCGACAACAGGCTTACCTTTCTTGCGCGAAAGTGGGGTTCAAGACCTGTGAACCCTTTTGTCCCTGAACAAGACTTTTAACCTCCGACTCTAGAGGGATGCAAACTCTGACATGTATAGTAACTGCAAGTCGCTTTGGATAAAAGCGTCAGCTAAATGCATAAATGTAAATGAACTGTATTTAGTTATTTTAGCTTGCATTATTTTTGGCATTTATGTAACATAGCCAAAAGAATTTAAAGTTATTTGTGTAGGAAGAACATTTGTGTAAGTTTATAACTTTGGTAGTTTTTTTTTCTTTTAGAGAGAGATAGAGATAATCTTTATTGTCACTATGCACAAGTACACAGTGAAATTTCGTACGGAGCAAGCCTCCAGGCTGCAGCTATTTAAAGCACTGCCAGAAAATAAATTATGCAGACAGCAACATAGTATATCTAACATACAACACATGATAATGCACAAGACAACACACAGTACATGCAAGGCAAGGCAAGTTTATTTATATAGCACATTTCAACAACAAGGCAATTCAAAGTGCTTTACAAAAAAACATAAAAGCAACAGGGAAAAACAATAAAAACATTTGAAAGCAACATAAAATATAATAAAAAGCTAAAAACAAAGAAAAAGAAAAACAGGACAGTAAAAGTTACAGTGCAGTGTAAGTTATCGATAAAAGAAAAATCTTAAATCTTAAATAAAAGCAGTGGTAAAAAGAAAGGTCTTCAGTCTTGATTTAAAAGAACTGACAGTTTCAGCAGACCTGCAGTTATCTGGGAGTTTGTTCCAGATATACGGAGCATAATAACTGAACGCTGCTTCTCCTTGTTTAGTTTTGACTCTGGGGACAGAAAGCAGACCTGATCCCAGACGACCTGAGAGGTCTGGTTGGTTCATAACGAAGCAGAAGATCAGAGATATATTTTGGCCCTAAACCATTTAGTGCTTTGTAAACTAACAGCAGGATTTTGAAATCAATTCTTTGACATACAGGAAGCCAATGTAAAGACCTCAGAACTGGAGTGGTGTGATCCACCTTTTTGGTCTTAGTGAGGACTCGAGCAGCAGCGTTCTGAATCAGCTGCAGCTGTCTGATGGATTTCTTAGGGAGCCCTGTAAGGACACTGTTACAGTAGTCAAGTCGACTGAAGATAAATGCATGGAGAAGCTTTTCCAGGTCCTGCTGAGACATAAGGCCTCTTATCCTTGAGATATTCTTCAGGTGATAGTAGGCTGACTTTGTAATTGTCTTAATATGGCTCCGCAAATTCAGGTCTGAGTCCATGACTACACCAAGATTTCTGGCTTGGTCCGTGGTTCTTAACATTACAGATTGAAGTCGAGCACTGACTTTCAATCGTTCCTCCTTGGAAAATTCTGGCACATCCAGTCGTTGACCTGCTCAATACAGTTACTCAGTGCCTGTATGGGATCGTAGTCTCCTGGTGAGATTGTTATGTAAATCTGCGTGTCATCTGCATAATTATGGTAACATATTTTGTTGTTTTTCATAATCTGAGCCAGTGGAAGCATGTAAATGTTAAACAAAAGAGGTCCCAGAATGGAGCCTTGGGGAACTCCACATGTCATTTTTGTCAGCTCAGATGTGTAGTTACCTATAGACACAAAGTAGTCCCTGTCCTTTAAGTAGGATTCAAACCAGTTTAGTACTGAGCCAGAAAGTCCAACCCAGTTTTCAAGTCTGTCTAGTAATATGTTGTGGTCTACCGTGTCGAATGCAGCACTGCGGACACATGGTGGGATTTTTTGAGGTGACTTGTGAGGAAGAGAAATAAAAAAGGGCGTTTTGGAGGCAGTCAGTTCGAGGGGTTGGGGGTGGGGGGTGTAAGTAAGATAATGAGTCTGTCTGTGTCTACGTTGTTTCAACACACTTGTAATGTGGATGGCCATGGATCCATCATGGAACAGAGACAAACGTTTCCAGAGTCCCCTGGTGAATAGTAGGAAAATAGCATGCATTTGGAAAACACCAAAACTATTTATTTATATTTTTGGTCCCCTGGCTTGGGAATGAGAATGTATTGAATAGAAAATCATGATATTATGAATGTAGGATCAGACATGCATATTTTAAATGGCTCTTATGAGCCTTGCCGTTTTTTTTACATCTAAATCTGATTTAGCACAAAAAAAATGCACCAAAATCAATGTTGCTGCTGATCTTTGACACATTCAAGACTGAAAATCTAAAGCTAAAGTTTTCCCTTTGCATTTACTATATTGAAAATAATTACATTTTGTGTTTTTTCCTCTTATACAAATTGAAAGTATCGTCACAAAAACTGGAATTTAAAGGATTAAAATCCTGAAATAAATTAATATGTGATAGATATGATCAGGACTGATGCTGGTTAAAAGATTTAACTCAGTGAAAGTGGAAAAAAATTATAATATATAAAACCTTTGGGCAGTTTTTTAAATCTGACATAACACAAAAAATAAAAATGCATTAAAATCAGTGTTGCTTCTAATCATGGACCTATACCAGGCTGGGATAATTCCCTCCCAAGAAATCCACCTAGTATGTAATACAATTTTTTTTACATTTTTTTATGTTTTCCCCATCAATCAAAACAGTGGCAACATGTAAACAAATAATAATAATAATAATTTAAGGGGTTAAAACTCTGGAAATTAAATACATATTCGGTAGTTATGATGAGGACTGATGTTGGTTAAAAGATTTAACACAGTGAAAGTGGAAAATAATATTAGTATATAAAATTTTTATGGCCGTGTTCAGAGCGGACATTTTTCTCCCTTAATGCGTTTAAAGACGTCAAGTAAATAATGAGAGCAGAGAGTTTAAACTGGGAAAACAGTTTGAAGCTATTCTAAGGTGCATCGCATGCTCATGGACACAAGAACAAAAGTTTTGCTTCATCTCCGCTGCTACAACTCCATCCTAAGGGAAACTCTGTTTTATTATCTCTGCAGACTCTGTCAGGCTGGTGGGCGGGACTAGTCTGTGCTCAGGCAGACTGGAGGTGAAGTCTAACCAGTCTAACCAGTCTAACCAGAGGTGGTCCTCAGTGTGTGAAGCTGACTTTGACCAGCAGGATGCAGAGGTGGTCTGTAGGGAGCTTGGCTGTGGGGCTCCTTCAGTCCTCCAGGGGGCGCTCTATGGAGAAGTGGAGGCTCCGATGTGGACCAAAGAGTTCCAGTGTGGAGGCCATGAGTCTGCTCTCCTGGACTGTAGAAGCTCAGGCTCAGCTAGAAACACCTGCTCACCTGGAAAAGCTGTTGGACTCACCTGCTCAGGTAGAAGAGGAGCTGCAGCTTTGATTTGGTTCATTTCTGTTCTGATGAAACTCACTTTATTGTTTTACTGATGACTCTCTGCTTTCTGTTCAGAGCCTGTCAGGTTGGTGGGAGGAGCCAGTCGCTGTGCAGGAACACTGGAGGTGAAACATCAGGGAGACTGGAGACCAGTGAGTGACCCTTTCTCTTTCTGGACCCTGAATGAAGCAGCTGTTGCCTGTAGAGATCTGGACTGTGGCTCTGCTGTTTCTGTAGGACAGAGAAAGGAGTCCTCAGACAGACCTGTGTGGTGGATCAGGTCTGTCTGTGTTCAGTCTGGATCTGCTCTGAGGGAGTGTGTATCGTCATCATCTTCCTCTCCCTTCATCGTGGATCTCACCTGCTCAGGTAAGCCCCAGATGTATAAAGATGTGTTCTGTTGTTAATGATGAACTGATGTTGGAGTTGTGCTGAGTCCAGTTTGAATCACTGAATTGTTGTTTCATGACATGTTTTTATTTGGTCTCTGGTGTCTTTTGGCGTTTTTCCATCACCAGTACCAGCTCGACTCGACTCGACTCGGTTTGGCCGAGCCCCGCTTTCCATTGCAGATAGTACCCAGAGATAGTTCCTCTCCATGTAGCTGGTCGTCATAGCGACGCCACACACAGCTGTCTCTTGGTTTAAGTTAAAAGGTTTGAACCTTCCTCAGAATGTAAAGACAGATAAGCGGTATGAAAACCTTCCAGCTGTGTTTTCCTCTGCCGTTGTTGCTGCAGCGTCTGTGTGACGGCGGGAGCAGAGGGCTCTGTGAGCGGGCGGCTGGCCGGCCTCACACGCTCCTCCCGCGGGTCGCCGCAGGCTTCCCCCGCCGCCGCTCGCGAAACTCCTCAACTCCGAAAATATTCATCACACTTTTGTTCCTCCATCACTTCTCGTAAAACTGTCAATATTGTAAATCTACACAGCTGATTTCTCACCTCAAAACTTCTCAGAAGTGGATTTAGTGATGAAATAACGTGTGAAAATGGTAAAATAATAAACTTCCTGTCGCTGGCCTCTGTCTGGTGCACACAATGATGATGCAGTGAATAGTGACGATTCTCTCTGACCAATCAGCAGCCTGCTGTGTTTTCACGTCACATTTTAGTATCGCCTCAGCTCGCTTGGAACCTCGACGGAGGTGATACCAAAAAAAGTACCTGGAAGCAGGTACAGGTCCAACTTTTCCACAAAGGAAAACCAAACAAAGGCGAGTGGAGCTGGTACTGTGCAGTGGGAAAGGGGCTTTTATCTCTGTTTCATCTTCTATCAGTGTTTCCTCTATATGCATTCACGAGCGTTTGATCGTCCGAGCCGCAGGAGGTGATGGTGAACGCGAGCAGAGGAAAATATTGTGTCAGTAAATGTTCGGTGTCTGTTACAGCGTGTCAGCTTCTACAGACCAAGAAAAGTCTGTTGTTTCCCAGCTGCTGGAAAAGTGAAGCCGGTTAGCGCTAAGTTAGCTAACATCTCCCCTTCAGACTGCAGCTGAGCAGGAAGCTTCTCCAGCAGCTACAGAGCTGCTATGGAACTGAACATTAGCTCAGTTTATAGAAAGGAACTGGAAGCTGGATTTTATTACTGCCTACTTGTCCAATGTTGAGAACATCAGGTACAAACTGAGACTAAACTGACGTAGCCTGCAGCTCTGTCCTGTACAGACTGATTCCATTATTTTTCAGTTTCAGATGCAAGCAGCATACAACATCATTTCTACAGTATGATATACAGTATGAAGATAAGATGAACTGGATCATATTCACAGGAGGTATAAACCCTTTTCCATGTGTCTATTAAAAGTAAAATAAGCCAAATGTCAGGGAAATGACTTTACTTAGATTGAAGGACTGCAGTTGTACAGTGAAACACCTTCCTACCTTTCTGAGAGGAAGTCTTCTTCAGGTGGTATAAAACATTTCTCCTGAAGTTCTGATTTGAGTTGTGGACAGCTATGACCACATGAATTAAACAATGGAACATTTCACTGCCCAGGTCAGCTGGAACACAAGGCTTGTTCATTAGACTACATGCTGTACAGTATTTGTACAGGACAGATTTTGTCCCAGGATTTATTTGCATTTCTTCTTCTTCATTGCATGATTTAGAATAATAAGTTGAGAAATGGCTCTGAGTTCATCCTGCACTGCAGCAGCTGATAAAGCCCATTTAATCCCTAAATGCTTTTCATCTATGCAGGCTGGAGCGGGAAACAACTCACCTTTCTCAGGTTGTACAGTAATGTCACATGAAGGTGGATCAAACACAGCTAATGTTAAATGTCAAAGCAGAGAGGAGCCTAGTAGGCCTATTTATTTTCATTCATCACACCAGATGAATAAACTGTGAGACAGTTGTAAAGAATCTTGAATGTTCTCCACTTATCCTGTAGTTACACAGTCATCGTTCTCCCATGCACAGTAACGATGAGATGTGTGCTGTTCTCAATTTCAATTCAATTCAATTTTATTTATATAGCGCCAAATCACAACAACAGTTATCTCACAGCGCTTTTCATAAAGAGCAGGTCTAGACCATACTCTGAAGTTATTTACAGAAGCCCAACAATTCCCACCAAGAGCAGCACTAGGCGACACAGGCAAGGAAAAAACTTCCTTTTAAGAGGCAGAAACCTCGAGCAGAACTATGGCTCAGGGTGGGGGGGCATCTGCCTCGACCGGTTGGGGGTGAGGGGGAGAGAGAGAGAGAGCAGAGGGAGGCAGCCTACACAGTATACACATAGAGGTACAGACAATAAAGGTAATGGTGCTATAGACTGAATGAAAAATGGTACAGATATTTATAGTAATGTTAATGATAATAATAATAACAGTAATAATAGCAATAGGACTAGTAACAGCAGCTGCAACTGTAGCAGAGGGCGTCGAGCAGGAACACGGGGGCAGCAGGAGACTCCCAACCACAGATCCAGACTCCACAGCTCCAGAGCCAGCAACACCCGCAGGAAGCGACCGGAGGGGGAAGCACACGACCACGGGAGAGGGAAGAAGTCGAGTTAGTAACATGCATTAATGGGATGAGGTTGCACTCAGAGAGAAAGAGAGAAGAGGAGAGAGGAGCTTAGTGCATCATGGGAAATCCCCCGGCAGTCTAGCCTATAGCAGCATAATTAAGGGATGGTTCAGGACTCACCTGAGCCAGCCCTAACTATAAGCTTTATCAAAAAGGAAAGTCTTAAGCCTACTCTTAAATGTAGAGACGGTGTCTGCCTGCCGAACCCAAACTGGAACCTGGTTCCACAGGAGAGGAGCTGAGTCTTTTACTTACAACTTCACACAGATGCCTTTTTCCCCAAAGCATTATCACCCTAATGTCTAACACTAAGATTAATCTAATAACGTTACATTTAGGCTTCTCTCTTCGTGCTGACTTGTCTTTGACTCATTAAAAGCTGTGGTTAAAACACACTAACTTACTTACTTAGCAGCATGGGCCTGCTCGATATGGCTAATTAGCGTAACGAGCTAACGTTAAACTAACCGGCTGTATGCCGATAACTGTTAAATGTTAACATAAATAAAATACAGGAATTTCACTCACCAAGTAGAACACGGTGTTAGGATTTGGGTTTTGTACTGTTGTTTTTCCTATGTTCATGGGATATTGTCATGGTTTTGTAGTCTGTATTGTTTTGGTTCTTTCGCTTTAAGTTTCTTAGTTTCTTGCTTGTCTCACATCTTAGTTCTCGTTCCTGTACTTTAGTTCATGTTTTGTGTTTTCCTATAATGTGTACTTATTATGGTCTGTCTAAGTCCTTAGTCTTTTGTCTCAATGTTAAGTATAGTCTTGTCACCTGTTTGGTCCCGTCTATCAGTGGTACTGTTTTGCTGTCTTTGTGTTTTTACTTTGGTAGATTTGTCATTGTGTGTTCTGTGAACTTTACTTCCTGTTTTATTTTGTTAACCTCCTGTACCTGGTGTCCTTGTCTAGTTTCACTTGATTACCTGATGTGTCTCAGCCGTGCTTCTCTACCCTGTTGTCCCTCTCTTCCTGCCTGGTCTCGTTAGCCTCATGTCTGTCACCTGTGTGCTCCCGCCCTGCTCGTTTTACCCTGTGTATATATGTTTGGTTTTTCTCTTCAGTCTTTGTCCGGTCATTGTTCATGTTACTCTCCTGTCTGTCGTGTGCCCTCTACTACTGTTGTCAGCCTCACTCGTCAAGTCATCCGGTTCCTTTGGATTTCTGTTTGGATTACCTGTGTTGGATTTTTGTTTCGTTCGCCTTTTGCTTTTCATGGACTCAGCCACTCAATGTGTAAGTGTGCTCGCTTTTTGTTTAAATAAATCACTTTTTGAACTGAACGTCATCTGCCTTGCGTCCTGTATTTGGGTCCTCCAACTTGCCACACCACCATGAACCATAACACACGGAGGAGTTCCTGAAGGTTCTCTCTCCAATGAACTGCACAGCCTGCCATTATTCATCCGGTATCTGCATGTAGAAATGTCCAAAAGCCTCCGACAGGCTGAGCCTCAGAGCTCCGTGTAGCTGAGTGAGGCTAACAGACGGCGGACACAGTGCTAGGAGTGGCAGAGGCTAATGGTGCCTGTCAATCAAAGCGGCCACGCCCCTAATAATGCAGAACTTTAAGGCTTAATATAATTTAAGCAGGTGAGTTATAAAAAAATTCACCCCCCTCACAGTTGTCACGAAGGGCAAAATTAATGATATGCACTAAAACCATTTTTTGAACCAGGCTGTAAACATGTTTTATTCTGCTGTAAAGTTGGGCATTTTAACATGGGGGTCAATGGAGATTGACTCCCTTCTGGAGCCAGCCTCAAGTGGCCACTCGATGAACTGCAGTTTCAGACACTTCCGTATTGGCATCAGGCGGGAGACCGGAAGTTTGCCGCTTGGCATTTATATATTTCTGTATTTATTTCTGAATTTGTCAGAATCAGTGCTCCATAAAAAAACATGCTGTGCCATCACTGTAAAATCAGTGTGGAGCAATAGAACCAACCAAATGACTTTCTCCAGATCTGAAGGTTGGAGTTCCTCCAGTAGATCTTTGGCTGTTTATTTATCATCTGCTCCACTTTTTCCAACTCTTTGTTCAGAGATATGGTGAAAATAACGGCCCAAGATGATGTGAAATTACATATATTTCATTGGAAAACATAGAATTTTCTTGGTGGAGGACCCCCAACCCCCCGACCAACACCAAAATATTCATCTAAAGCTCACATTAAACTGGGAAAACTGCAGTTTGAAGCTATTCTAAGTTGCATCGCATGCTCATGGACACAAGAACAAACGTTTTGCTTCATCTCCGCTGCTACAACTCCATCCTAAGGGAAACACTGTTTTATTATCTCTGCAGACTCTGTCAGGCTGGTGGGCGGGACTAGTCTGTGCTCAGGCAGACTGGAGGTGAAGTCTAACCAGTCTAACCAGTCTAACCAGAGGTGGTCCTCAGTGTGTGAAGCTGACTTTGACCAGCAGGATGCAGAGGTGGTCTGTAGGGAGCTTGGCTGTGGGGCTCCTTCAGTCCTCCAGGGGGCGCTCTATGGAGAAGTGGAGGCTCCGATGTGGACCAAAGAGTTCCAGTGTGGAGGCCATGAGTCTGCTCTCCTGGACTGTAGAAGCTCAGGCTCAGCTAGAAACACCTGCTCACCTGGAAAAGCTGTTGGACTCACCTGCTCAGGTAGAAGAGGAGCTGCAGCTTTGATTTGGTTCATTTCTGTTCTGATGAAACTCACTTTATTGTTTTACTGATGACTCTCTGCTTTCTGTTCAGATCCTGATGTCAGGTTGGTGGGAGGAGCCAATCGCTGTGCAGGAACACTGGAGGTGAAACAACAGGGAGACTGGAGACCAGTGGGACACTCTGACTCTGACTGGACCCTGAAGACAGCAGCTGTTGCCTGTAGAGAGCTGGACTGTGGCTCTGCTGTTTCTGTAGGACAGAGAAAGGAGTCCTCAGACAGACCTGTGTGGTGGATCAGGTCTGACTGTGTTCAGTCTGGATCTGCTCTGAGGGAGTGTGTAGAATCAAGTTACACTTCCTACCTCGTGGATCTCACCTGCTCAGGTAAGCCCCAGATGTATAAAGATGTGTTCTGTTGTTAATGATGAACTGATGTTGGAGTTGTGCTGAGTCCAGTTTGAATCACTGAATTGTTGTTTCATGACATGTTTTTATTTGGTCTCTGGTGTCTTTTGGCGTTTTCCATCACCAGTACCAGCTTCGACTTCGACTCGACTTCGGTTTGGCCGAGCCCCGTTTTCCATTGCAGATAGTACCCAGAGATAGTACCCCTCCATGTAGCTGGTGCGTCATAGCGACGCCACACACAGCTGTCTCTTGGTTTAAGTTAAAAGGTTTGAACCTTCCTCAGAATGTAAAGACAGATAAGCGGTATGAAAACCTTCCAGCTGTGTTTTCCTCTGCCGTTGTTGCTGCAGCGTCTGTGTGACGGCGGGAGCAGAGGGCTCTGTGAGCGGCGGCTGGTCGGCCTCACACGCTCCTCCAGCTGGTCGCCGCGAGGCTTCCCCGCCGCCGCTGGAGCTCCTCAACTCGAAAATATTCATCACACTTTTGTTCCTCCATCACTTCTCGTAAAACTGTCAATATTGTAAATCTACACAGCTGATTTCTCACCTCAAAACTTCTCAGAAGTGGATTTAGTGATGAAATAACGTGTGAAAATGGTAAAATAATAAACTTCCTGTCGCTGGCCTCTGTCTGGTGCACACAATGATGATGCAGTGAATAGTGACGATTCTCTCTGACCAATCAGCAGCCTGCTGTGTTTTCATCGTCACATTTTAGTATCGCCTCAGCTCGCTTGGAACCTCGACGGAGGTGATACCAAAAAAAGTACCTGGAAGCAGGTACAGGTCCAACTTTTCCACAAAGGAAAACCAAACAAAGGCGAGTGGAGCTGGTACTGTGCAGTGGGAAAGGGGCTTTTATCTCTGTTTCATCTTCTATCAGTGTTTCCTCTATATGCATTCACGAGCGTTTGATCGTCCGAGCCGCAGGAGGTGATGGTGAACGCGAGCAGAGGAAAATATTGTGTCAGTAAATGTTCGGTGTCTGTTACAGCGTGTCAGCTTCTACAGACCAAGAAAAGTCTGTTGTTTCCCAGCTGCTGGAAAAGTGAAGCCGGTTAACGCTAAGTTAGCTAACATCTCCCCTTCAGACTGCAGCTGAGCAGGAAGCTTCTCCAGCAGCTACAGAGCTGCTATGGAACTGAACATTAGCTCAGTTTATAGAAAGGAACTGGAAGCTGGATTTTATTACTGCCTACTTGTCCAATGTTGAGAACATCAGGTCCAAACTGAGACTAAACTGACGTAGCCTGCAGCTCTTTATTTGCATTTCTTCTTCTTCATTGCATGATTTAGAATAATAAGTTGAGAAATGGCTCTGAGTTCATCCTGCACTGCAGCAGCTGATAAAGCCCATTTAATCCCTAAATGCTTTTCATCTATGCAGGCTGGAGCGGGAAACAACTCACCTTTCTCAGGTTGTACAGTAATGTCACATGAAGGTGGATCAAACACAGCTAATGTTAAATGTCAAAGCAGAGAGGAGCCTAGTAGGCCTATTTATTTTCATTCATCACACCAGATGAATAAACTGTGAGACAGTTGTAAAGAATCTTGAATGTTCTCCACTTATCCTGTAGTTACACAGTCATCGTTCTCCCATGCACAGTAACGATGAGATGTGTGCTGTTCTCCCATTCTTCCTCTGTATCTACACATGAACAACAAGGCATGTAAGGGGGAATATAAAGGAATTTATTTTAGTATTTGGGGATTATTTTCTTTATTGCTCTCCTTCTCCTCCTCCTTCTCCTTTTCCTCTGATGAACATGGTTCTCCTGTCTTCTGTGTAAGACATAGAAGTGCAGTAACTAGCCTTCATTAAATCATTTCGACTGGTGAAGTGCAGTAAAGTCACTCACACATAAAACTCGGCTTAATAGCAATCACATTTAACAGAAGTGTAAAATTCTTCTTCATGGTAACTGTCAAGCTAAGTTTATTTGTTAGTCAGCACCACTAGCTTAAGAGCTTTAGCCTATATGATATTAACACCACATAAATTAGCCTAGCGGCTAACACACGTTTACTCTCCTCATAGCTTAACAAATTACATGTATTGTTCATAATATTTCTCACTCAGCGCTGGTTAAGTCACTGCATCTCCTGACACAACACCACGGTTGAATTTTCGCCCTGAATGGCGTTTTTGTTGAAACAGCAGCTGAAAACAGCAGAGCAACGAGCTGCTCCGCGTGGGAGCATTTACCGTAAATACTGGAATAGGAGTGCACTGCAGATTTAGCTGCGGCTAACTGATGTGAGGACGAAGGACGTGCTGACGTACTGCGGTAAGCGTGTTGATTCATTTCCGTTTCCGGTGCTTGTGTGTTGGTAGCGTGTTTGCTGCTCTCGCTAAATACCAGATAAAATTGTTAGATTATCATTACAGCGGCCAATTGTCCGCTAAACACTTATTCTTACAGTAAGTTTGCCTAAGCACTCACAGTTCTTTCCATCTTTAGTGACTGCTGTTCAATCTCATAATTGTTTTCAAAAGTTGGTAGCAAACGCTGGCGTACTTTAGCTTAGCCGTTAGCGTCTTTAGCTTAGAAGCTAACGATGGCTTCTCCTTCTCCCTCTCTCTCTCTTGCTTTCTCCTGCTCGGTGTGTCAGATGTTCCTCTGAGGCCACAGAGGAGTATGATAGCGACCATAGTCAAATGCATCCCTGGGGCCAGAGCGGGCGACATCGAGTCCTATTTGAAACTGCTGGCTAAGGATAAACGTAAATACAGTAAGGTTTTATTCACGTCGGCGGTAATGACTCCCGGTTACGCCAATCGGAAGTCACTAAGATTAATGTTGAGTCGGTGTGTTCATACGCAAAAGCAATGTCGGACACCGTAGTTTTCTCTGGACCCCTGCCCAATCTGACCAGTGATGACATGTATAGCCGCATAGTCGTCATTCCGCCGCTGGTTATCGAGGTGGTGTCCAGCCAACGATGTGGGCTTTGTAGATCATTGGCAGACTTTCTGGGAAGACCTGGTCTGATTCGAGAGACGGCATCCATCCCTCTTGGGAAGGAGCAGCTCTCATTTCTAGAAATCTGGCCAATTTTATTAGCGGACCAAATCCATGACAACCCAGAGTTGAGACCAGGAGGCAGAGTCGCAGTCTAACACACTTCTCTGCCCTTCTAATTCAGCAGTTACCCACCCAAAACCCTACGCAGAGTGCGCAGTTTAACACACTTCTCTGCTTCTCCGTTCCAGGAGTTACTTAGTGAAAACCCTATAGTGACGGTGTCTGTCCCCCGACCATTGAAATTATTTAAATCAAAGGTAAACAGAAGAGGAGCTGTGCACAAAAACCTCATAAAAATTAAAACCACAGGAGCAATAGTGCAAACGAATAGGAGAGTAAAATGTGGACTCTTAAACATCAGATCTCTCTCTTCTAAAGGTGTACTAGTAAATGAACTAATATCAGATTATGAAATTGATTTATTCTGTCTTACTGAAACCTGGCTGGGTGATGGAGAATATGTAAGCCTATGTAAGAGTCTTTCACACCCAAGCTGGAAATCACTGCAACCAATTCTATTTGTTGTAGTGTACCGAGCACCTGGGCCGTACTCTGAATTCTTATCTGAATTTGCAGAGTTTTTGTCAACTTTAGTCCTTAAAACGGACAAAGTTATTATTGTAGGGGATTTTAATATTCATGTGGATGTTGAGAATGACAGCTTTAGTACTGCGTTTATCTCTCTATTAGATTCAATTGGCTTCTCTCAGAGTGTTCATGAACCGACTCACTGTTTTGCTTCCTGCTTTCTCACAGTGCAGACGCTTTGCTGCTTGCTCTTGCCTCTCCTTGCATTATTTTGCTTTATTTTCGCTTAAAGTCTCCTTTTTTTATCCTGCTAGAAGCCAGCAGCTCTTGGATACTTTTAAATCACTGGGACTGTCAGATAAAGTAGGCTCCTGCCATACTTTAAAAAAGTTTTATGATCTTAGTGCTAAGCGAGTGCGGCCTATCAATAGCACTAGCCTGTACCGCAGTGACTGGAGCTATAGCTAATGCTAATTAGCAACAAGATGCCCCCCTTCTCCACGGACGACTTCTACAAACTTCTACAGAAAATTACAGTGCTGGAAACCAAGATCCAAAGGTTAGAAGTGAATGTGGAAGTGAATGGATTATGTGGGAATGACAGCACTTTCCCCGTGGAGCCAAAACAGTGGACAAGAGCATGCTAACGCACGGCTAATTAGCACCAACAAGACTACCAAGAAGCAGGAGGCCTGTGTACTGGGTAGTAAATCTAAAAGTGGGAGTCCTCCCTGGAACGCTCTGGGTGCAAAGCCTAAGAGTAAATCATTTCCTTGGGAAATGGGAGGACGAGGAACAGGCAGAACACAGCGCCCTGAGATTTGTGATGCGACTGGCTGGCCTGCATTATCATCCAGGCAGAGCGCCTCTTCAACCCCTGTTCTTGGTAGGACACAGCCGTGGACAGCCGCGAAAGGGAGAGTTAGCAACAAACCTCCCCAACAGCCGAGTGTGCAACAGCAGAACAGATTTTCACCACTATTGCAGGACCCTGGATCTCCGTCTGATGACCTGGATAACATCCCGTCCTCACACAGAAGGGTAAGGACTGAGAGTAAATCAGACAGTAAAAGGCTGCAGCGAAAGCTAACGACTGGGCCTCAAACTCTGATTGTGGGTGACGCTGCTGTAAACGATGTAAGAAGCATGTGCAGTAAGAACACCAAAGTACTCTGCTTTCCAAAGGATACGGTGTCTGACTTGGCAGAAAGAATCCTGCATATTGTGGCTGAACATCCTACTGTGAAAAACATACTGCACATCGGGACCAATGATGTTGTGAAGCAACAGTCTGAAGTGTTGAAAGAGGACTTTAATAATCTGTTGAACACAGTCAGCTCATTGAATGCTGAGGTGTTTATCAGTGGCCCTATACCTCCACTCCGAAGAGGAGCTGAGAGATTCAGCAGACTGATGGCACTGAACAGGTGGCTCTCAACGGCATGTGCTGTCCACTCAGTGCATTTCATCCAAAACTTTTACACTCTGTGGGACCGCAGGCATCTTTTTAAGGCAGATGGACTTCGCCTTAACAAGTCAAGAGTAAAATTGTTTAGCTCCAACCTGTTTTACTTTCTGCGTCACTCATCTGTTCCCTCTGCCAAGGACAAGAGACAAGAGGAATCAAAACAAGAAGAAGACATAACACAACACGCCAGAAACCTTGAAGGAGAGCCACCCCAGTCCCCGCCGGAAGAGAGCTGTGATCACGGGAGACATCTGAGCCAAGAGGAAGAGCCTCCACCTCTCTCACTGAAAACCAACAGTGAGGATTCAACATCTCTACCCCCCCAACCCCCCAAGACACACTTTCTCCCCTCTCCCCTCTGCTGGACTTCACTGATCACATGGAAGACCTGGTTAGAGCTGGGACCAAATTCACTCTGCGCACCTTCCCTCGCTCCACTCCCATTTTCTCTACCCTAAACCCCCCTCCCCGTCCACCTCCACCACTGGCTCTAAGTCCTCCAGGCACAACCCGCCTTCCCGCTCCGCTATGGCGAAAAAGCCCAGTAAGCTCTGTCTGATATGTGCTGGGTCCAGGCTACAAGGAAAATAGCACTCATGACTCTTCCCAGGACAAGCCGGGGCCCAATGTGCTGGTAGTCTTCTCCATCCCTGTCTTGATAGGTAACAGAAAAAGTGTGGTGAATGTGTTAAAAAACAGGAAGCCAGCAAGTTTAGTATTAATTCCTCATCAGCTGCAGCCTGTTGAAAAAAGTGGGCCAGATAATGTTTTTAATTCACTAAAATTAGCTTTGTTAAACGTTAGGTCTTTGGCAGGAAAACATTTTTAATCAATGATTTTATAATAACTCATAATCTTAATTTCATGTTTTTAACTGAAACTTGGTTGGACCAAGATAACAGTGCAGCTGTCCTTATCGAGTCTACCCCTCCCAACTTCAGTTTTATGAGTGAAGCCAGAGTGCAGAAGAGAGGAGGTGGAGTTGCCATTTTGTTTAATGACTCCCTCCAATGCAAAAAAGATTTCTTATGGGAATTTTGCTTCTTTTGAATATGTGGCTCTTCAGCTGAATTCCTCTTCTAGAGCTATTTTTCTAAATATCTACAGGCCCCCTAAATACTGTGCAAACTTTTTTGATGTCTTTGGTGAACTGCTGTCTATAATCTGTGTTGACTTTGACTGTGTGGTTATTGTTGGTGATTTTAACATCCATGTTGACAACCCCCAGGACAGAGGGACTAAAGAACTGTTCTGTCTTCTTGATAATTATGGACTGACCCAACATGTGACGGAGCCCACGCACAATAAGGGGCACACTTTGGACTTGGTCATCTCCAAGGGTCTGAACATTCCCAAGGTTGTGGTGACTGATGTTGCTCTCTCTGATCATTCCTGTGTTTTCTTTGAGAGTGCTATCTGTGTGCAAACAAATGTTAAAACAGAAGTAATAACAAAACGGCATATCACAGAGAACACTAGTGAAGAATTTATTGAGGCTTTCTCCCCAACACCTGCCCCTCCACAGGTTTCAGTCAATGAGCTTGTGGATAATTTCAGTTCTAAAATTACAAATGTTATTGATGCCATTGCACCAGCCAAGGTGAAGGTGGTCTCTGGTAAGAGAAGATCTCCATGGAGAAATGCCACGCTGGTTAGAACTCAAAAAAGAGAGTGTCGAAAAGCTGAACGCAGGTGGCGGAAAACAAATCTCCAAGTTCATTATGACATCTATAAAGAGAGACTTCGCATTTATAATTTAGAGCTGAGAAATGCAAGGCGGTCCTTCTTCTCTGACATCATCGCCAAAAACACTAATAATGCACGTGCCCTGTTTGCTACTGTCCACAGGCTAACCAACCCTCCTGTGTCTGTAGCCTCTGACCTTCAATCCACCAGGGCCTGCAATGAATTTGCCTCCTTCTTCGCAGACAAAATTCAAACAATTAGACAAACAATCAGCGGCTTCATGTCAGGTACAGGATATGTCCTATCCCTGTGTCCACTTAAAAACAATTCATATAGCATGAGACAATTTGATTCTATTAACCATAAAAACCTGGAGGACATAATACAACATCTGAAATCCTCCTCATGCTGCCTTGATATTCTGCCAACAGGTTTTTTCAAAAAGGTGTCAAATGCATGGCCTCAGATTTACTACAAATTGTCAACATGTCTCTTCTCTCAGGTTTTTTCCCACAGGCCCTGAAAACTGCAGTCATTAAGCCACTCTTAAAAAAGAGCAATCTAGACAGTTCACTAATGAGCAATTACAGGCCCATATCATATCTCCCATTTTTAAGTAAAATAATTGAAAATGCTGTTTTTCAACAGCTTAGTACTTTCATGGCACTAAATAACTGCTTTGATGTCTACCAGTCAGGTTTTCGACCACACCACAGCACTGAGACGGCTCTAGTTAAGGTCTTTAATGACATCCATTTAAATACTGATAGTGGCAGAATTTCAGTCTTAGTATTATTGGATCTCAGTGCTGCATTTGACACGGTAGACCACAACATATTACTAGACAGACTTGAAAACTGGGTTGGACTTTCTGGCTCAGTACTAAACTGGTTTGAATCCTACTTAAAGGACAGGGACTACTTTGTGTCTATAGGTAACTACACATCTGAGCTGACAAAAATGACATGTGGAGTTCCCCAAGGCTCCATTCTGGGACCTCTTTTGTTTAACATTTACATGCTTCCACTGGCTCAGATTATGAAAAACAACAAAATATGTTACCATAATTATGCAGATGACACGCAGATTTACATAACAATCTCACCAGGAGACTACGATCCCATACAGGCACTGAGTAACTGTATTGAGCAGGTCAACGACTGGATGTGCCAGAATTTTCCAAGGAGGAACGATTGAAAGTCAGTGCTCGACTTCAATCTGTAATGTTAAGAACCACGGACCAAGCCAGAAATCTTGGTGTAGTCATGGACTCAGACCTGAATTTGCGGAGCCATATTAAGACAATTACAAAGTCAGCCTACTATCACCTGAAGAATATATCAAGGATAAGAGGCCTTATGTCTCAGCAGGACCTGGAAAAGCTTATCCATGCATTTATCTTCAGTCGACTTGACTATTGTAACAGTGTCCTTATAGGGCTCCCTAAGAAATCCATCAGACAGCTGCAGCTGATCCAGAACGCTGCTGCTCGAGTCCTCACTAAGACCAAAAAGGTGGATCACATCACTCCAGTTCTGAGGTCTTTACATTGGCTTCCTGTATGTCAAAGAATTGATTTCAAAATCCTGCTGTTAGTTTACAAAGCACTAAATGGATTAGGACCAAAATATATTTCTGATCTTCTGCTTCGTTATGAACCATCCAGACCTCTCAGGTCGTCTGGGATCAGGTCTGCTTTCCGTCCCCAGAGTCAAAACTAAACAAGGAGAAGCAGCGTTCAGTTATTATGCTCCGTATATTTGGAACAAACTCCCAGAAACCTGCAGGTCTGCTGAAACAGTCAGTTCTTTTAAATCAAGACGGAAGACCTTTCTTTTTACCACTGCTTTTAATTAGGGCCCGAGCACTAACGGTGCGAGGACCCTATTGAAACTGTTAGGATTATTAGGGCCCGAGCACTAACGGTGCGAGGACCCTATTGAAACTGTTAGGATTATTAGGGCCCGAGCACGAACCGTGCGAGGACCCTATTGAAACTGTTAGGATTATTTTTTTTTTAGGGCCCGAGCACTAACGGTGCGAGGACCCTATTGAAACTGTTAGGATTATTAGGGCCCGAGCACTAACGGTGCGAGGACCCTATTGAAATTGTAAGGATTATTATTATTTAGGGCCCGAGTACGAAACGTGCGAAGGACCCTATTGAAACTGTTAGGATTATTATTAGGGCCCGAGCACTAACGGTGCGAGGACCCTATTGAAATTGTAAGGATTATTAGGGCCCGAGCACTAACGGTGCGAGGACCCTATTGAAATTAGTAAGGATTTTTTTTTTTTTTTTTTTTTTTCTTTTTTCTGCAAAGTAAGCCCCATTTTCGCGGTCGCAACATGCTCGAAAACTCACCAAATTTGGCACGCGTGTCAGGACTGGTGAAAAATTTCAGTATTTTGTGGGTTTCGCGTACGGGCGTGAGCAAAATGGCTTCGCTAGCGCCACCTAGAAAATTGGAAAAATTAGCCCTCGTCCACGTTCGACCTACATGGACGAAATTTGGTGGGGACGTGTATCATATCAAGACGCACAAAAAAGCCTCAAGAACCCATACCCTAAACTCAACAGGAAGTCCGCCATTTTGAATTTGGCTGCCATTTTGGGACGATTCGCACACTCCGTACTTTAACTAACTCCTCCTAGGGGTTCCGTCGGATCGCCTTCAAATTTCTGCTGTGCCTTCTAAAGGCATTGACGATGTAAAGTTGTGCTATCTGCGCGTTTTCGTCAATGGGCGTGTCCGTGGCGTTGATGATTCGCCACGAAACAGGAAGTTGTTGCAACTTGGCTGTATATGCTCAGATCTGCACGAAATTTTGCACGTTTGTCAAGAGCCCAGCCCTGAACACGTGCACATGCCGACATTCACCCACTGTCATAGCGCCACCTGCTGGCAACAGGAAGTGAACTTTAACGAAGCAGCCCCGCCCGACGCTTTACCTACATATCTGAAATTTCTGTGGCACATGGATCATGTCCAGACGCACAAAAAAGCCTCTTGGAGCAATGCCCTAAACCTGACAGGAAGTCGGCCATTTTGAATTGTGCGGCCATTTTGGGACGATTCGCACACTCCGTACTTTAACTAACTCCTCCTAGGGGTTCCGTCGGATCGCCTTCAAATTTCTGCTGTGCCTTCTAAAGGCATTGACGATGTAAAGTTGTGCTATCTGCGCGTTTTCGTCAATGGGCGTGTCCGTGGCGTTGATGATTCGCCACGAAACAGGAAGTTGTTGCAACTTCATTGTACATGCTCAGATCTGCACGAAATTTTACACGCTTGACAACAGTCCCGCCCTGAACAAATCTACATGCCAACATTCACCCGCAGTCATAGCGCCACCTGCTGGCAACAGGAAGTGACCTTTAACGAAGCAGCCCCCGCGCCACTTTTAACCTACAGATACGGAATTTCTGTGGTATATCTATCATTTCGAGACGCACAAAAAAGCCTCTTGGGCCACTCCCCTAAACTCAACAGGAAGTCGGCCCTTTTGAATTTTATGACAAAGTTTTGGTGATTTACACACAATGTATTTTAACTAACTCCTCCTAGGGATTTAGTCGGATCGACTTCAAATTTCTGCTGTGCCTTCTAAAGGCATTGACGATGAAAAGTTGTGCTATCTGTGCGTTTTCGTCAATGGGCGTGTCTGTGGCGTGGCGTCAAAGATCAAGTCATCGCCATGACACAGGAAGTTGTTGTAACTTCACTGTAGATGCTCAGATCTGTACGAAATTTCACATGTTTAATTACAGGCCCAACCTGAACACATGTACATGCTGACATTCAACCACAGTCATAGCGCCACCTGCTGGCAACAGGAAGTGAGGTACAAAACCTTCATGCAACATCCGAATCGTAAAGCAAATGCACAGACGCACCGGCCGAGCTCCAGAATATGCAACGAGGCCGCATCACGCTCCGACGCGCTACATGTGCGAGGGCCAGCCCATCGCTGCTTGCAGCTTTAATTAGGGCCCGAGCACTAACAGTGCGAGGACCCTATTGAAATTGTAAGGATTATTTATTTATTTTTTTTTCTTTTTTCTTTTTTCTGCAAAGTAAGCCCATTTTTCGCGGCCGCAACATGCTCGAAAACTCACCAAATTTGGCACGCATGTCAGGACTGGTGAAAAATTTCGTATTTTGTGGGTTTCGCGGACGGGCGGGGCAAAATGGCTCGCTAGCGCCACCTAGAAAATTAGAAAAAATTAGCCCCTCGTCCACGTTCGACCTACATTCACGAAATTTGGTGGGGACGTGTATCATATCAAGACGCACAAAAAAGCCTCAAGAACCCATACCCTAAACTCGACAGGAAGTCCGCCATTTTGAATTTGGCCGCCATTTTGGGACGATTCACACACTCCGTACTTTAACTAACTCCTCCTAGGGATGTAATCAGATCGAGTTCAAATTTCTGCTGTGCCTTCTAAAGGCATTGACGATTAAAAGTTGTGCTATCTGCGCGTTTTCGTCAATGGCGTGTCCGTGGCGTCGATGATTCAGCCATGAAACAGGAAGTTGTTGTAACTTGGCTGTACATGTTCAGATCTGCACGAAATTTGACACTATTGACAAGAGTCCCGCCCTGAACAAATCTACCTGCCAACATTCACCCCCAGTCATAGCGCCACCTGCTGGGGACAGGAAGTGACCTTTAACGAAGCAGCCCCACGCCGCGTTTGATCTACACGCATCGAAATTTTGGGGGGACGTGTATCATATCAAGACGCACAAAAAAGCCTCAAGAACCCATACCCTAAACTCGACAGGAAGTCCGCCATTTTGATTTTGGCTGCCATTTTAGAGCGATTTACACACTCCGTACTTTAACTAACTCCTCCTAGGGATTTAGTCGGATCGACTTCAAATTTCTGCTGTGCCTTGTAAAGGCATTGGCGATCTAAAGTTGTGCTATCTGGGCGTTTTCGATCGATGTACGTGTCCGTGGCATTGGCGATTCACCATGAAACAGGAAGTTGTAGTAACTTGGCTGTACATGCTCAGATCTGCACCAAATTTTGCCCATTTGACAAGAGTCCCGCCCTGAACAAATCTACATGCCGACATTCACCCGCGAGTCATAGCGCCACCTGCTGGCGACAGGAAGTGACCTTTAATGAAGCAGCCCTCGCCGCACGTTTGACTTACATGTACGAAATTTCTGTGGCACATGTATCATGTCCAGAGGTACAAAAAGCCTCTTGGAGCCATGCCCTAAACCCAACAGGAAGTCCGCCATTTTCAATTGTGCGACCATTTTGGGACGATTTACACACTCCGTACTTTAACTAACTCCTCCAAGGGATGTAATCAGATCGACTTCAAATTTCGGCTGTGCCTTCTAAAGGCATTGACGATTAAAAGTTGTGCTATCTGCGCGTTTTAGTCAATGGACGTGTCCGTGGCGTCGATGATTCAGCCATGAAACAGGAAGTTGTAGTAACTTCGCTATACATGCTCAGATCTGCACCAAATTTTGTACATTTGACAACAGTCCCGCCCTGAACAAATGTACATGCCAACATTCAACCATAGTCATAGCGCCACCTGCTGGCAACAGGAAGTGACCTTCAACGAAGCAGCCCCGACACAGGTTTGACCTACATGTACGAAATTTCTGTGGTACATCTATCATGTCCAGACGCACAAAAAAGCCTCTTGGAGCGTTGCCCTAAACTAAACAGGAAGTCGGCCATTTTGAATTTTATGGCAAAGTTTTGGTGATTTACACACTCCGTATTTTAACTAACTCCTCCTAGAGATAGAGTCGGATCGACTTCAAATTTCTGCTGTGCCTTCTAAAGGCATTGACGATGTAAAGTTGTGCTATCTGTGCGTTTTCGTCAATGGGCGTGTCCGTGGCGTGGCGTCAAAGATCAAGTCATCCCCATGATACAGGAAGTGGTTGTAACTTCACTGTAGATGATCACATCTGCACAAAACTTTACATGTAGGATAACAGTACCACCCTGAACACATGTACATGCCGACATTTAGCCACAGTCATAGCGCCACCTGCTGGCAACAGGAAGTGTGGTACAAAACCTTCATGCAGCGTCCGAAGCGCATAGCAAATGCACAGACGCACCGGCCAACCTCCACAATATGCAACGCGGCCGCATCACACTCCGACGTGCTACAGGTGCGAGGGCCCGCCCATCGCTGCTTGCAGCTTTAATTTTCTTTTTCTGCAAAGTAAAGCTCACTTTTCAGCGGCGCAACATGCCTCGAAAACTCACCAAATTTGGCACGCGTGTCAGGACTGGTGAAAAATTTCGTCTTTTGTGGGTTTCGCGGACGGGCGGGCAAAATGGCTCGCTAACGCCACCTACAAAATCAGAAAAATTAGCCCCTCGTCCACGTTCGACCTACATGGACGAAATTTGGTGGGGACGTGTATCATATCAAGACGCACAAAAAAGCCTCAAGAACCCATACCCTAAACTCCACAGGAAGTCCGCCATTTTGAATTTGGCGACCATTTTGGGACGATTCGCACAGTCCGTACTTTAACGAACTCCTCCTAGGGATTTAGTTGGATCGACCTCAAATTTCTGCTGTGCCTTCTAAAGGCATTGACGATGAAAAGTTGTGCTATCTGCGCGTTTTCGTCGATGGGCGTGTCCGTGGCGTCGATGACTCGCCATGAAACAGGAAGTTGTAGTAACTTGGCTGTACATGCTCAGATCTGCACGAAATTTTGCACGTTTGACAAGAGTCCCGCCCTGAACACGTGTACATGCCGACATTCAACCACAGTCATAGCGCCACCTGCTGGCAACAGGAAGTGACCTTTGTGTGACATTTAACAAAGCAGCCTCCGTCCAACGTCTGCCCTACATTTATGAAATTTCTGTGGCACATGGATCATATCCAGACGCACAAAAAAGCCTCTTGGCCCACTCCCCTAATCTCAACAGGAAGTCGGCCATTTTGAATGTTATGGCAATTTTTCGATGATTTACACACTCCGTACTTTAACTAACTCCTCCTAGGTATTCAGTCGGATCGACTTCAAATTTCTGCTGTGCCTTCTGAAGGCATTGACGATGAAAAGTTGTGCTATCTGTGAGTTTTGGTCGATGGGCATGTCTGTGGCGTGACGTCAAAGATCAACTCATCGCCATGACACAGGAAGTGGTTGTAACTTCACTGTAGATGCTCAGATCTGTACTAAATTTTATATGTTCAATAACAGTCCCACCCGGAACACATGTACATGCCGACATTCACCCACAGTCATAGCGCCACCTGCTGGCAACAGGAAGTGAGTTACAAAACCTTCATGCAGCGTCCGAAACGCGTAGAAAATTCACAGCCGCACAGGCAGGGGTCCACAATAGGCAACGCGACCAGCTCACACCCGGACGCGCTACGTGTGCGAGGGCCCGCCCATCGCTGCTTGCAGCTTTAATTTTTTTTTTAGGGCCCGAGCACGAAACGTGCGAAGGACCCTATTGAAACTGTAAGGATTATTTTTCTTTTTTTAGGGCCCGAGCACGAAACGTGCGAAGGACCCTATTGAAACTGTTAGGATTATTTATTTATTAGGGCCCGAGCACGAACCGTGCGAGGACCCTATTGAAATTGTAAGGATTATTTTTAGGGCCCGAGCACGAACCGTGCGAGGACCCTATTGAAACTGTTAGGATTATTATTAGGGCCCGAGCACTAACGGTGCGAGGACCCTATTGAAATTGTAAGGATTATTAGGGCCCGAGCACGAACCGTGCGAGGACCCTATTGAAATTGTAAGGATTATTTTTCTTTTTTTTTCTTTTTTCTTTTTTCTGCAAAGTAAGCTCAATTTTCGAGGCCGCAACATGCTCGAAAACTCACCAAATTTGGCACGCATGTCAGGACTGGTGAAAAATTTCGTATTTTGCGGGTTTCGCGGATGGGCGTGGCAAAATGGCTCGCTAGCGCCACCTAGAAAATTGGAAAAAATTAGCCCCTCGTCCACGTTCCACCTACATGCACGAAATTTGGTGGGGACGTGTATCATATGAAGACGCACAAAAAAGCCTCAAGAACCCATACCCTAAACTGGACAGGAAGTCCACCATTTTGATTTTGGTGGCCATTTTGGGACTGAATTGCACACTCCGTGCTTTAACGAACTCCTCCTAGGGATTTAGTCCGATCGACTTCAAATTTCTGCTGTGCCTTCTAAAGGCATTGACGATGTAAAGTTGTGCTATCTGCGCGTTTTCGTCGATGGGCGTGTCCGTGGCGTCGACGATTCGCCATGAAACAGGAAGTTGTAGTAACTTCGCTATAAATGCTCAGATCTGCACCAAATTTTGTACATTTGACAAGAGTCCCGCCCTGAACAAATGTACATGCCAACATTCAACCAGAGTCATAGCGCCACCTATTGGCAACAGGAAGTGACCTTTAACGAAGCAGCCCCCGCCGCACGTTTCACCTACATGTACGAAAATTCTGTGGAACATCTATCATGTGCAGACGCACAAAAAAGCCTCTTGGAGCAATGACCTAAACTCAACAGGAAGTCGGCCATTTTGAATTTTATGGCAATTTTTTGGTGATTTACACACTCCGTACTTTAACGAACTCCTCCTAGGGATTTAGTCGGATCAACTTCAAATTTCTGCTGTGCCTTCTAAAGGCATTGACGATGAAAAGTTGTGCTATCTGCGCGTTTTCGTCAATCGGCGTGTCCGTGGCGTTGATGATTCGCCATGAAACAGGAAGTTGTTGTAACTTGGCTGTACATGCTCAGATCTGCACGAAATTTGACACTATTGACAAGAGTCCCGCCCTGAACAAATCTACATGCCGACATTTACCCACAGTCATAGCGCCACCTTCTGGCGACAGGAAGTGACCTTTAACAAGCAGCCCCGGCCGCAGGTTATATCTTTCACGCCACGAAATTTTGGGGACATGTATCATGTCAAGGCGTACAAAAAAGCCTCTTGGAGCGATGCCCTAAACCTGACAGGAAGTCCGCCATTTTGAATATTACGTCAAGTTTTTGTTGATTTACACACTCACGTACTTTAACTAACTCCTCCTAGGGATTCAGTCGGATTGATTTCAAATTTCTGCTGTGCCTTCTAAGGGCATTGGCGATGAAAAGTTGTTGCTATCTGCGAGTTTTCGATCAATGAGCGTGTCCGATGGCGTGGCATCAAAGATCAAGTCATCGCCATGACACAGGAAGTGGTTCTAACTTAACTGTACATGCTCACATTGGCACCAAACTTTACAGGAGGATAAGACTCCGCCCTGAACACATGTACATGCCAACATTCACCCACAGTCATAGCGCCACCTGCTGGCAACAGGAAGTCGCGGTACAACACCTTCATGCAACATCCAGTGCGTTGAAAATTCACACCGCACCGGGAAAGGTGCTGAATAGGCAACGCGACCGGCTCACACCCTGACGCTACGTAATGCGAGGGCCACTATCGCTGCTTGCAGCTTTAATTTTTTTTTTTTCTTTCTTTCTTTATTTTTCTGCAAAGTAAGCTCATTTTTAGCGGCCGCAACATGCTCGAAAACTCACCAAATTTGTACGCATGTCAGGACTGGTGAAAAATTTCGTATTTTGTGGGTTTCGTGGACGAGCGTGGCAAAATGGCTCGCTAGCACCACCTAGAAAATTAGAAAAAATTAGCCCCTCGTCCCCGTTCGACCTACATGCACGAAATTTGGTGGGGACGTGTATCATATCAAGACGCACAAAAAAGCCTCAAGAACCCATACCCTAAACTCGACAGGAAGTCCGCCATTTTGATATTAGTGGCCATTTTGGAATGATTTACACTCTCCGTACTTTAACGAACTCCTCCTAGGGGTTTAGTCAGATCGTCTTCAAATTTCTGCTGTGCCTTCTAAAGGCATTGACGATGTAAAGTTGTGCTATCTGCGCGTTTTCGTCAATGGGCGTGTCCGTGGCGTTGATGATTACGCCATGAAACAGGAAGTTGTAGTAACTTGGCTGTACATGCTCAGATCTGCACGAAATTTTACCGTTTAATAAGAGTCCTGCCCTGAACACATTAACATGCCGACATTCGCCCACAGTCATAGCGCCACCTGCTGGCAACAGGAAGTTACATTTAACGAAGCAGCCCCGCCCGCGACGTTTGACCTACATGTACGAAATTTGTGTGCCACATCTATCATGTCCAGGCGCACAAAAAGCCTCTTGGGCGATGCCCTAAACCCAACAGGAAGTCAGCCATTTTGAATTTGGCGCCATTTTTGGACGATTCACACACTCCATACTTTAACTAACTCCTCCTAGGGATTTAGTCGGATCGACTTCAAATTTCTGCTGTGCCTTCTAAAGGCATTGACGATGTAAAGTTGTTGCTATCTGTGCGTTTTCATCAATGGACGTGTCCGTGGTGTCGATGATTACGCCATGAAACAGGAAGTTGTAGTAACTTTGCTATAGATGCTCAGATCTGCACCAAATTTTGTACATTTGACAAGAGTCCCGCCCTGAACAAATGTACATGCCGACATTCAACCATAGTCATAGCGCCACCTGCTGGCAACAGGAAGTGACCTTAAGCGAAGCAGCCCCAGCCACACTTTTGACCTACATGTACGAAATTTCTGTGGCACGTGTATCATGTCCAGGCGCACAAAAAGCCCCAAGAACCCATACCCTAAACTTCGACAGGAAGTCCGCCATTTTGAATTTCGTGGCCATATTGGGACGATTTACACGCCGTGACTTTAACGAACTCCTCCTAGGGATTCAGTCGGATTGACTTCAAATTTCTGCTGTGCCTTCTAAAGGCATTGGCGATGAAAAGTTGTGCTATCTGGCGTTTTCGTCAATGGGTGTGTCCGTGGCGTCGCTGATTAAGCCATGAAACAGGAAGTTGTAGTAACTTGGCTGTACATGCTCAGATCGGCACGAACTTTTACACGTTTAATAAGAGTCCCGCCCTGAACACATGTACATGCCGACATTCACCCCAGTCATAGCGCCACCTGCTGGCAACAGGAAGTGACCTTTAACGAAGCAGCCCCTGCCACACTTTTGACCTACATGTAACGAAATTTCTGTGCGCGTGTATGATGTCCAGGCGCACAAAAAAGCCCCCAGAACCCATACCCTAAACTTCGACAGGAAGTCCGCCATTTTGAATTTCGTTGGCCATATTGGGACGATTTACACACTTCGATTACTTTAACGAACTCCTCCTAGGGATTCAGTCGGATTGACTTCAAATTTCTGCTGTGCCTTCTAAAGGCATTGACGATGAAAAGTTGTGCTATCTGAGCGTTTTCGTCAATGGGTGTGTCCGTGGCGTCTATGATTCACCATGAAACAGGAAGTGGTTGTAATTTCAGTGTACATGCTCAGATCTGTACGACATTTTACACGTTTAATAAGAGTCCCGCCCTGAACACATGTACATGCCGACATTCACCCCAGTCATAGCGCCACCTGCTGGCAACAGGAAGTGACCTTTAACGAAGCAGCGCCGCCGCACGCGTTTGATCTACGTGCAGGATATTTTTTGGGGTCATGTATCATGTCCAGGCGCACAAAAGCCTCTTGGAGCGATGCCCTAAACCCAACAGGAAGTCAGCCATTTTGATTTTACGTCAGTTATTGGATGATTTACACTGTCTATACTTTAACTAACTCCTCCTAGAGATGTAGTCGGATCGACTTCAAATTTCTGCTGTGCCTTCTAAAGTCATTGATGATTAAAAGTTGTGCTATCTGTGCGTTTTCGTCAATGGGCGTGTCCGTGGCGTGGTGTCAAAGATCAAGTCTTCGCCATGAAACAGGAAGTTGTTGTAATTCTAGTGTAAATGCTCACATCTGCACCAAACTTTACATGTAGGATAACAGTCCCGCCCTGACCACATGTACATGCAGACATTCACCAACAGTCATAGCGCCACCTGCTGGCAACAGGAAGTGAGTTACAAAACCTTCATGCAACGTCCGAATACCGTCGCAAATGAACAGATGCACCGGCCGAGCTCCAGAATATGCAACGCGGCAGCGTCACACCCGGCACGCTACGTAATGCGAGGGCCGTCCATCGCTGCTTGCAGCTTTAATTTTTTTTTTTTTCTTTCTTTCTTTCTTTCTTTCTTTTTTTCTGCAAAGTAAGCTCATTTTTTAGCGGCCGCAACATGCTCGAAAACTCACCAAATTTGGCACGCGATGTCAGGACTGGTGAAAAATTTCAGTATTTTGTGGGTTTCAGCGGACTGGCGGGGCAAAATGGCTCGCTAAGCGCCACCTAGAAAATTAGAAAAATTAGCCCCTCGGTCCACGTTCGACCTACATGGACGAAATTTGGTGGGGACGGGTGTCATATCAAGGCGCACAAAAAAGCCTCAAGAACCCATACCCTAAACTCGACAGGAAGTCCGCCATTTTCAATTTGGCGGCCATTTTGGGACGATTTGCACACTCCGTAATTTAACGAACTCCTCCTAGGGATTTAGTCGGATCGACTTCAAATTTCTGCTGTGCCTTCTAAAGCCATTGACGATGTAAAGTTGTGCTCTCTGCGGCGTTTTAGATCGATGAAGCGTGTCCGTGGCGTCGATGATTCGCCATGAAACAGGAAGTTGTAGTAACTTGGCTGTACATGCTCAGATCTGCACGAAATTTTGTACGTTTGACAAGAGTTCAGCCATGATCACATGTACATGCCGACATTCACCCCCAGTCATAGCGCCACCTGCTGGCAACAGGAAGTGACCTTTAACGAAGCAGCCCCCGCCGCACGTGTGACCTAGATGTACGAAATTTCATTGGCACATGGATCATGTCCAGACGCACAAAAAAGCCTCTTGGAGCGATGCCATAAACCCGACAGGAAGTCGGCCATTTTGAATTTTATGGCAATTTTTTGATGATTTACACACTCCGTACTTTAACAAACTCCTCCTAGGGATTTAGTCGGATCCACTTCAAATGTCTTCTGTGCCTTCTAAAGGCATTGACGATGTAAAGTTGTGCTATCTGCGCATTTTCGTCGATGGGCGTGTCCGTGGCGTGGCGTCAAAGATCAAGTCTTCGCCATGACACAGGAAGTAGTTGTAACTTCAATGTACATGCTCACATCTATACAAAATTTTACACGTTTAATAACAGTCCCGCACTGGACACATGTACATACCGACATTCAGCCCCAGTCATTGCGCCACCTGCTGGCAACAGGAAGTAAGGTACAAAACCTTCATGCAACGTCCAAATCGCGTAGCAAATGCACAGATGCACTGGCCGAGCTCCAGAATATGCAACGCGGCCGCATCACACCCCGACGTGCTACAGGTGCGAGGGCCCGCCCATCGCTGCTTGCAGCTTTAATTATTTTTTTTTTTTCTTTATTATTATTTTTCTGCAAAGTAAGCTCAATTTTCACGGCCGCAACATGCTCGAAAACTCACCAAATTTGGCACGCGTGTCAGGACTGGTGAAAAATTTCGTATTTTGTGGGTTTTGCGGACGGGCGGGGCAAAATGGCTCGCTAACGCCACCTAGAAAATTAGAAAAAACTAGCCCCTCGTCCACGTTCGACCTACATGCACGAAATTTGGTGGGGACTTCTATCATATCAAGACGCACAAAAAAGCCTCAAGAACCCATACCCTAAACTCGACAGGAAGTCCGCCATTTTGAATTTAGCAGCCATTTTGGGACGATTTACACTCCGTTACTTTAACAAACTCCTCCTAGAGATTTCGCCGGATCGACTTCAAATTTCTGCTGTGCCTTCTAAAGGCATTGAAGATGTAAAGTTGTGCTATCTGCGCGTTTTTGCTCGATGAAGTGGTCCGTGTGCGTCGATGATTCGCCATGAAAAGGAAGTTGTTGTAACTTGGCTGTACATGCGCCAGATCTGGGCGAAATTTTTCACGTATGACAAGAGTCCCGCCCTGAACAAATCTGCATGCCGACATTCACCCACAGTCATAGCGCCACCTGCTGGCAACAGGAAGTGACCTTGAACGAAGCAGCCCCGCCAGCACGTTTGGCGTACATGTACCGAAATTTCTGTGGCACATGTATCATGTCCAGAGGTACAAAAAGCCTCAAGAACCCATACCCTAACATCGACAGGAAGTCCGCCATTTTGAATTTGGCCGCCATTTTGGGACGATTTACACACTCCGTACTTTAACGAACTCCTCCTAGGGATTTAGTCGGATCGACTTCAAATTTCTGCTGTGCCTCCTCAAGGCATTGACAATGAAAAGTTGTGCTATCTGCGCATTTTCAGTCAATGGGCGTGTCCGTGGCGTCGATGATTCGCCATGAAACAGGAAGTTGTTTTAACTTCATTGTACATGCTAAGATCTGCACGAAATTTTACACGCTTGACAACAGTCCCGTCCTGAACAAATCTACGTGCCGACATTCACCCACAGTCATAGCGCCACCTGCTGGCAACAGGAAGTGACCTTTAACGAAGCAGCCCCTGCGCCACGTTTAACCTACAGTTACGGAATTTCTGTGGTATATCTATCATGTCCAGACGCACAAAAAAGCCTCTTGGAGCGATGCCCTAAACCCGACAGGACGTCGGCCATTTTGAATTGTGCGGCCATTTTTGGATGATTTACACACTCTGTACTTTAACGAACTCCTCCTAGGGATTTAGTCCGACAGACTTCAAATTTCTGCTGTGCCTTCTAAAGGCATTGATGATGTAAAGTTGTGCTATTTGCGGCGTTTTAGTCAATGGACGTGTCCGTGGCGTGGTGTCAAAGATCAAGTCGATCCGCCATGACACAGGAAGTGGTTGTAACTTCACTGTAGATGCTCACATCTGCACCAAACTTTACAAGTAGGATAGGAGTCCCATCCTGAACTCATGTACATGCCGACAATCACCCACAGTCATAGCGCCACCTGCTGGCAACAGGAAATGTGGTACAAAACCTTCATGCAGCGTCGGAAGCGCATAGCAAATGCACAGACGCACCGGCCAAGCTCCACAATATGCAAAGCAGCCGCATCACACCCCGACGCGCTACAGGTGCGAGGGCCCGCCCATCGCTGCTTGCAGCTTTAATTTTTTTTTTTTTTTTCTTTCTTTCTTTATTTTTCTGCAAAGTAAGCCCCATTTTCGCGGCCGCAACATGCTCGAAAACTCACCAAATTTGGCACGCGTGTCAGGACTGGTGAAAAATTTCGTATTTTGTAGGTTTCGCGGATGGGCGGGGCAAAATGGCCATTTTGGGACGATTCGCACAGTCCGTACTTTAACGAACTCCTCCTAGGGATTTAGTTGGATCGACCTCAAATTTCTGCTGTGCCTTCTAAAGGCATTGACGATGAAAAGTTGTGCTATCTGCGAGTTTTCATTGATGGCCGTGTCCGTGGCGTGGCATCAAAGATCAAGTCTTCGCCATGACAGAGGAAGTTGTTGTAACTTCAATGTACATGCTCACATCTGCACCAAACTTTACATATAGGATAACAGTCCCACCCTGAACACATGTACATGCCCACATTCACCAAAAGTCATAGCGCCACCTGCTGGCAACAGGAAGTGAGGTACAAAACCTTCATGCAACGTCCAAATCTCGTAGAAAATGCACAGATACACCGGCCGAGCTCCAGAATATGCAACGTGGCAGCGTCACACCCGGCGGCAGCTATATGATGCGAGGGCCGTCCATCGCTGCTTGCAGCTTTAATTTTCTTTTTTTCTGCAAAGTAAGCCCCATTTTCGGCGGCGCTAACATTGCTCGAAAACTCACGAAATTTGGCACACATGTCAGGACTGGTGAAAAATTTCATATTTTGTGGGTTTCGCGGACGGTCGGGGCAAAATGGCTCGCTAGCGCCACCTACAAAATTAGAAAAAATTAGCCCTCGTCCACGTTCGCCCTACATGCAAGAAATTTGGTGGGGACGTGTATCATATCAAGACGCACAAAAAAGCCTCAAGAACCCATACCCTAAACGCCACAGGAAGCCCGCCATTTTGAATTTTGCCGCCATTTTGGGACGATTCACACACTCCATACTTTAACGAACTCCTCCTAGGGATTTTGTCGGATCGACTTCAAATTTCTGCTGTGCCTTCTCAAGGCATTGACGATGTAAAGTTGTGCTATCTGCGCGTTTTCGTCAATGGGCGTGTCCGTGGCGTCGATGATTCGCCATGAAACAGGAAGTTGTTGTAACTTGGCTGTACATGCTCAGATCTGCAGGAAATTTGCCACTATTGACAAGAGTCTCACCCTGAACAAATCTCCATGCCGACATTTACCCGCAGTCATAGCGCCACCTGCTGGTGACAGGAAGTGACCTTTAACGAAGCAGCCCCCGCCGCACGTTTTATCTACAGGCACGAAATTTTTGGGGGACATGTATCATCTCAAGACGTACAAAAAAGCCTCTTGGAGCGATGCCCTAAACCCAACAGGAAGTCGGCCATTTTGAATTTGGTGGCCATTTTTGCATGATTCACACACTCCGTACTTTAACTAACTCCTCCTAGGGAGTTACGTGGATCGACATCAAATTTCTGCTGTGCCTTCTAAAGGCATTGACGATGAAAAGTTGTGCTATCTGCGGCGTTTTAGATCGATGGGTGTGTCCGATGGCGTCGATGATTCAGCCATGAAACAGGAAGTTGGAGTAACTTCGCTATACATACTCAGATCTCCACCAAATTTTGTACATTTGACAAGAGTCCTGCCCTGAACAAATGTACATGCCGACATTCAACCATAGTCATAGCGCCACCTGCTGGCAACAGGAAGTGACCTTAAACAAAGCAGCCCCCGCCACACGTTTGACCTACATGTACGAAAATTCTGTGGTATCTATCATGTCCAGACGCACAAAAAAGCCTCTTGGAGCGTTGCCGTAAACTCAACAGGAAGTCCGCCATTTTGAATTTTATGGCAAAGTTTTGGTGATTCACACACTCCGTACTTTAACGAACTCCTCCTAGGGATTTAGTCGGATCGACTTCAAATTTCTGCTGTGCCTTCTCAAGGCATTGACGATGTAAAGTTGTGCTATCTGCGCGTTTTCGTCGATGGGCGTGTCCGTGGCGTGGCGTCAAAGATCAATCCATCACCATGATACATGAAGTGGTTGTAACTTCACTGTAGATGGTCAGATCTGCACCAAACTTTACATGTAGGATGAGGGTCCCAGCCTGAACTCATGTACATGCCCACATTCACCCACAGTCATAGTGCCACCTGCTGGCAACAGGAAGTGCGGTACAACACCTTCATTCATTGTCCAAATCGCGTAGCAAATGCACAGATGCACCAGCCGAGCTCCAGAATATGCAACGCGGCCGCATCACACCCCGACGTGCCACAGGTGCGAGGGCCCGCCCATCGCTGCTTGCAGCTTTAATTAAATATTTAACATTTTTCTTTTTATTGATAACTTACACTGCACTGTATCTTTTACTGCCCTGTTTTCTTTTTCTTTGTTTTTAGCTTTTAACCCTGATTTTAATTATATTTTATGTTGCTTTCAAATGTTTTATTGTTTTTCCCTGTTCTTTTTATGTTTTGTGTAAAGCACTTTGAATTGCCTTGTCGTTGAAATGTGCAGTACAAATAAACTTGCCTTGCCTTTTAACCACACCCTCGACCTTGTTCTGGTATATGGTATTGAAATTGAACATTTAATAGTGTTCCCACAGAATCCCTCTTTATCTGACCACTGTTTGATAACTTTTGAACTTGTAATGCTGAACTATCCTCCATTGGGCAAAAATGTCTATACAAGATGTCTGTCTGATAGCGCTATAGCTAAATTTAAGGATGCGATCCCATCGGCTCTAAATTCACTATCAGGTATCAAATTAACAGAGGACTCTTACGCAAATTTCAGTCCCTCCCAAGTCGATCATCTTGTTGATAGTGCTGCAGGCTCGCTGTGAACAACACTCGACTCTGTAGCCCCTCTACAAAAGAAAATACTAAAACAAAGACGGTTAGCTCCATGGTATAATACTGACACTCGCAAATTAAAGCAAATATCACAGAAACTCGAGAGGAATTGGCGTTCCACCAAACTGGAAAATTCTCGTTTAATTTGGCAAGATAGTCTTAAAACATATAGGAAGGCCCTCCGTAATGCCAAAGCAGTGTACTACTCGTCATTAATAGAGGAAAATAGGAACAACCCCAGGTTTCTTTTCAGCACTGTAGCCAGGCTGACAGAAAGTCACAGCTCTATTGAGCAAAGTATTCCCATAGCTCTCAGTAGTTATGACTTCATGAGCTTCTTTAATGATAAAATTCTAGCTATTAGAAACAAAATCCACCAAGACCTGCCCTCAACTGGCACCGACTTAACTCTATACTCAGGAATTTTAGAAACAGCTGTAAAACCAATTATATGTTTAGACTGCTTTGCTTCCCTCAACCTTTATCAACTAACTTCAATAATTTCTTCATCTAAACCATCTACCTGCCTCTTAGACCCCATCCCGACTAGGCTGCTTAAAGAAGTTTTGCCCTTGGTTGGCACTTCTCTGCTGGATGTGATCAATTTGTCTTTATCAACAGGCTACGTGCCACAGTACTTTAAAGTAGCTGTAATTAAACCTATTCTGAAAAAGCCCAACCTGGATCCAGACGTTTTAGCCAACTATAGTAAGTAAGAAAAGTTTTAGCCAACTATAGACCTATATCTAACCTTCCATTTCTCTCTAAGGTCCTGGAGAAAGCAGTCGCCAAACAGCTGTGTGACTTTCTACATAGCAATAGTTTATTTGTGGATTTTCAGTCAGGATTTAGAGCTCACCATAGCACAGAGACAGCAATGGTGAAAATTACTAATGACCTCGTAACTGCATCAGACAAAGGACTTGTCTCTGTATTGGTTTTACTAGATCTTAGTGCTGCATTTGATACCATTGACCATCAGATCCTATTACAGAGAATGGAACATTTCATTGCCATTAAAGGAACCGCTCTAAGCTGGTTTAAGTCCTATTTATCAGATCGATTTCAGTTTGTACATGTTAACGATGAGTCCTCCATGCATACCAAAGTTAGTCATGGAGTTCCACAAGGATCTGTGCTCGGACCAATCCTCTTCACTTTATATATGCTTCCTTTAGGCAATATTATCATCAGGAAACACTCCATAAACTTTCATTGTTATGCAGATGATACTCAGTTATATCTATCGATCAAGCCAGAATAAACTCATCAGTTAGCTAAGCTTCAAATGTGTATTCAGGATGTTCAAAACCTGGATGACCTGCAATTTTCTAATGTTAAACTCAGATAAAACTGAAGTTATTGTTCTAGGCCCTAAGCACCTCCGTCACGCATTATCTAAAGATATAGTTTTCGCTGGATGGCATCGCCCTGGCCTCCAGCACCACTGTGAGAAATCTTGGAGTTATCTTTGACCAGGACATGTCGTTCAACTCTCACATTAAGCAAATTTCCAGGACCGCCTTTTTTCACCTACGTAATATAGCAAAAATCAGGAACATCCTGTCTAAAAATGATGCAGAAAAACTAGTCCAAGCATTTGTTACTTCTAGACTGGATTACTGCAATTCCTTATTATCAGGCTCTTCGAAAAAGTCCATTAAGACTCTTCAGCTGATCCAGAACGCAGCAGCACGTGTTCTGACAGGAACCAGTAAAAGAGATCATATTTCTCCTGTCTTAGCTTCTCTGCATTGGCTTCCTGTAAAATCCAGAATAGAATTTAAAATCCTTCTTCTCACATACAAAGCTCTTAATGGTCAGGCACCATCTTATCTTAAAGAGCTCATAGTACCTTACTACCTCACCAGAGCACTGCGCTTCCAGAATGCAGGGTTACTTGTGGTCCCTAGAGTCTCCAAAAGTAGAATGGGAGCCAGAGCGTTCAGCTATCAGGCTCCTCTCCTGTGGAACCAGGTTCCAGTTTGGGTTCGGGAGGCAGACACCGTCTCTACATTTAAGAGTAGGCTCAAGACTTTCCTTTTTGATAAAGCTTATAGTTAGGGCTGGCTCGGGTGAGTCCTGAACCATCCCTTAATTATGCTGCTATAGGCTAGACTGCCGGGGGATTTCCCATGATGCACTGAGCTCCTCTCTCCTCTTCTCTCTTTCTCTCTGAGTGCAACCTCATCCCATCCCATTAATGCATGCTACTAACTCGATTTTTTCTCCCTTTCCCGTGGTCATGTGCTTCCCCCTCCTGTCGCTTCCTCCGGGTGTTGCTGGCTCTGGAGCTGTGGAGTCTGGATCTGTGGTTGGGAGTCTCCTGCTGCCCCCGTGTTCCTGCTCGACACCCTCTGCTACAGTTGCAACTGCTATTACTAGTCCTATTGCTATTATTATTATTATTATTGTGGCAGCACCAAGGGGGGAAATTTGGCCAAGAATTATGAGGATGTATTTTCCATAGTCTACTTCACCTGGCACTATATATACACACTATTTAATCCAACTACGCCACCTGGGGAATTTCACCCCAGGAAGTATAAACTAAGATTGACCACACAGCACTATTACCATAGAAAGCACACAGGTTAGTTCTACTTAGAGAGGGAGGGACGGAGACAGTGTTTCATTCACATATAAAAATATTCTTTATTTTAAATTAACAGACATCTAAAATTCTCTTTAAAAAAAAAACAGCCACTTGCCTAAACCCTTCTGACATGGAACACCCAAGCTGAAAACAATTCCAAGGGAGTAAATTAATTCAGATAAATAAAGTCAAGCAAAGCAAAAGTTAATTCAGGGAAGTAAATTCAAACCAAGCAAACCAATAATGCAAACTACTAAATTATTTGTTAAAGCAAAAAAAACAAAACAACCCATAAACAAAATTAATAGAGCAAAGTCAGAAGAGCAGGGCGTAAACGCGAGTCCAGCTAAAAATCACTTAAATCTAATCAGCCCTAAAGATCAGCCGAACTAGCAGCGGCAACTCAAATTAGGAGACCATTCAACTGTCGCTGAGAGGCAGGACAGCGGGGACACTGAGGCTGATCCTGCGCCTGAAAACACAAAGGGGAGCTCAGATTAGCTCTCCTGCGGCAGCATTTCCACACCCGACACTACATACAACAGTCGGTAACCTACTGGGCAGTGGAGAATGACTGACGTAATGCCCAGACTGGGACGCCGTAAAGGGGGGGTAGACGATGACGATTCTCGGGGCCCATGACTAAGAGGGGGCCCAGAGAAGCCCCCAATAAAATTGTGGTGCTAAAAAAACATATTTGATGGTAAAATTATTAACTTAAAATTATTCTATTTGCTGTTTCCTGGTGTCAAAAAATGTATTTGTTTAGGAAACACAAGCGTCCGTGGGCCCCTCTCCCCTCGATTATCATAAAATGGTTCAGTCCGCCCAAATTGTATCCAGGCAACACGAGCAGCTTGACTTCACTTATAGCGCCCGGCAGAATATCAACTTGACAAAGAGGAAGTGAAAATGCCTCAGGACCGCCCGTGACAATGATCAGTAGCCTCACGGCACTTTTTCTGTCGCGTACGCACGCCGTACATGAGGCCCCAGGTCTCTACGGTAGCATTTTTCGACAAGTTAGCACGTTTCGATAGAGCAGGGTGCAGCGGGTGCACGGCTTTGCCTCACATGCAGCCGGTGTCGGCATCTTTGTACGAGGCTCCGCCCACTTTCAGCATCCTGCTGCGGTCCACTGTTGCACCTGTCTTGCAAGCTAGTTTTAATGAAAATCCATGTAGTTTTAGGAAAAGTCAGGGAGCAGCAAGGCTTTGTGATTTATTTAGACAAAATTATTGACTATGCAAATTTCAGAACGGTCAAAATGATGCCTTGTTCGTTCTAGTGTTAAAGATAATTACCATACGTTTGAATGTTGCTGTTAAAATGACTGCTGGTGGCCGTTCTAGTGTTAAAAGTGCATGATAAGGGAACTCAATTTTCTCCACATGTTAGGTCAAGAAAACGCTGGAAAAAATAACAATACACAGTTTTAGTTAAACGTTCAAAGCAGTCAAACGCACTATGTCAAAATCATGCCTCTTTCCAAACAGAATCAAATGACCCAGCAGCAGCAACTGGTTCATTTGATGTATTATATATAGTATATAGCAAGTTCTGCTTAAATTATTAGAAATTTTATATGGCCATTTTGTTTTATGGTGGTGTTTTCTTGCTGAGATTTTTTTTCACCACAGATTGTAATTCCTGTTTTTTAAATTGAAGAGTTTTATTTTGAAATTTCAGTATCAGTGTTGAAGCAAATAAATATAAATACATTTCATTGTATTAAGAGTGCTCAGTGTTTCGGTTACATTTCAACTGTCATGTTAAAAGGTTAGGTTAGATTAGATTAACTTTATTGTCATTGCCATTGTACAGTACAAATATGTACAATACATACATACAAATATAAATATATGTGAATACACTATATATGACCCATGTACAGCTATGCACAGTATATACGTTATACAGTACTGAAGTAGTGCAGTATTACAGAGGACAAATTACGGGTGTGGACATGGGATGGAGTTCAATTGTCTGATTGACCTAAATATATGAGAATGATAAAATACCATAAAAGCGCATGATTTTATGTAAATTAATAGGAAAAAGTCTCAGCTGTGTTGGGGGCCCTGTCAAGATTCTTTTCATGGGGCCCAAAATCCTTAGCAGCGCCCCAGTGCCCATAGAAGGGGAATCCGCCCACACCCGCACACGAGGACGCCAACAACCCACGGGAGTAAACAACAGACGCCAGAAAGAGGAGCCTGCGAGCAATTAACTTACTGTTAAACAACGCACAAACACCGATCTCAACAACACACATCTAGGCAATCTCCTTACCAGTGAACAGACAGCAATCGGCGCTGAGGGGAATACTGCAGACGCTTGTGTCAGTGTGGCGAGGAGAGAGGCGCGAACTCTTGAGGAGGGCGGAGCTTTAAACCCCCCCGCGTCCGCTCAGCCAACCCCTGCCTACACTCCTACATCACAGCGTCACTTCCTACAGCGTCACTTCCTACAGCTGTACTGTCACATTATTATTATCATTAACATTACAATAAATATCTGTACCATTTTTCATTCAGTCTATAGCAACATTACCTTTACTGTCTGTACCTCTGTGTGTATACTGTGTAGGTTGCCTCCCTCTGCTCTCTCTCTCTTGCTCTCTCTCTCTCTCTCCTCCCCCTCAACCCAACCGGTCCCCCCACCCTGAGCCATGGTTCTGCTCGAGGTTTCTGCCTCTTAAAGGAAGTTTTTCCTTGCCTGTGTCGCCTAGTGCTTGCTCTTGGTGGGAATTGTTGGGCTTCTGTAAATAACTTCAGAGTTCGGTCTAGACCTGCTCTTTATGAAAAGCGCTGTGAGATAACTGTTGTTGGGATTTGGCACTATATAAATAAAATTGAATTGAATTGAATTGAATGTGGCTCTCAGACACAACAGCTCACTTTCCTGCAGTTCTGTGTCCGTATAAGTCACTACATGAAAACTCTGTAGGTCAGAGTGTCCACATGAAAAAGAAGGAAGACATGGCTGGTAGTATTGTCTTCAAACACCTCAGCACACTGAAGGAAGCCATCTGACTGTGTGAGGAGCAGCTTGTTGATGTGTGCAGGCAGAGTAGGCCTAGAGCTCTGCGGTCTGACTGGTCCACCAATAGGAGAGAAGTTCACCCCTTCAGACCCCGCCCCTCCTCATTTGCATAACGAGGCAGAAATGCAGAGAGAAATGTAAAATGGAAAGGCAGAAATAAAAACCAGGGGTGAAAATAAATAGGGTAGAAAATGCAACGGAAGAATAAAACAGACAAAAATGTTAAAACACACACGTAAATAAATACATTTGGAAATAAATACAAGTTGCAGATTAAAACAGACAATAAATAAATAAGGTAATTATTACAAAGGTTCATAAATAAAGAAGCTAATTAAAATTGACATATACATTTATGTCTCCTTGTATAATTTAATTACTGCCTACATTTATTTATTTAGTTTATTTTCTGTGCATTATATAGTTGCTTATTTCTTTATTGAGCATTTATATATTTCTGTATTTATTTCTGAATCTGTCAGAATCAGTGCTCCATAAAAACATGCTGTGCCATCACTGTAAAATCAGTGTGGAGCAACAGAACCAAGCAAATGACTTTCTCCAGATCTGAAGGTTGGAGTTCCTCCAGTAGATCTTTGGCTGTTTATTTATCATCTGCTCCAGCTTTTCCAACTCTTTGTTCAGAGATATGGTGAAAATAACGGCCCAAGATGATGTGAAACTAGAAAAGCAATTTCTGAAGAAAATGCGGTGTGAATGCTGTCTGCTGAATGGCTTGCGCTACACTGAACTGCTGTCTTGAACAAATTTGAATAGTACAAATGCATGAAAGATGTGGAAGGTTTTATGGACTGTTGAAAAGCTGACGCTACACTCCATTGCTGGCTTTAATGTGCAGAAAGTAGGTAAAGGACTATGAAATCTTAGAAACATCTTGGAAATGTTCTAAAGAATATGAATAAGATTTTAAAGTCACTTCAAGCTGCACTGATAAATGTAGAACATTTTATGGTTTGAATGTAGTCTTCAGCTGAAAGCCATGAAGAAGTTGAAGAAATGTGAGAAACTCCCCCAAGTGTTGAGAAGATATGACCTGAAATATTTAGAAAGGGGTATGAAAGGTGACATAAGCGTATCAACTCCAACTGGAGGTCCTGGGTGAGCAGAATGACTCCACAGTGTGGAGTTGCACAGACTGATGGAGATGGGTGCAGCTGGCATCTTTCTGGAATACCTGCCCATCTCCACTGTCTTCAGAGCATTGAGCTCCAGATTGATCTGGCTGCTCCAGGACCCAAGATGGTCAATCTCCCACCTGTGGGGACACTGATTGTGTGGCCCTACCTTACAGTTTGATGTAGTTATAATGTTAGACTGGTTTGAGAGTGGGGGATGTGTTGACTTGCGGTCAAAGACTTGTGAGCATCTCTGCAGGACCCCAGATGGTCAATCTCCCAGCTGTGGGCAGACTGATCCCCACAAGAGATGAGCCCAGTGAGGCTGGTGTCCTCTGCACAGTGCAGGAGCTTGGTGGTTTGGTGACTGGAGGTGCAGCTGTTGGTGTTAAGGGTGGAGATCAGAGGGGAAAGAACACGGCCCTGAAGGGAACCACTGAGTGATGGTCCTGTAGTCAGAATCGTGTTTTTCCAGGTTCACGTGTCACTTGCTGCTGGACAGTAAGTCTGTGATACACCTGCAGGCCTGATCAGCTGGGAGAACTTGTCCTGGAGCAGAGCTGGAATAATGTTGTTGAAGGCAGAGTCCACTAACAGGATCCTGGTGTAGTCTCCTGGAGAGTCCAGGTGCTGGAGGATGTAGTGAAGGGCCTTGTTTAATGAGTTGTCTGCATTACATCATCTCAATCAGCTGTGTGCTGGGCCAGCATTCCCAGGTTTCCATGGCGATGCTAAAAGCTGTCTGAGTTAGACAGGCTTAGACAGCTGATCTCATTGAGTTTTAACCTGGAGCGCAGCTCTGCTTCTCCTGCACTAACGAACAGACCGTAACTCTCAGTGCCAAAGTAAACGTATTGTTAGAGAGATAAGATCCTCATGAAGATGATGTCCGAGATTTGTGCATCTACTGTCAAAAATGGCTTCACAGCAGCAGTATAGAAATGTCCACCTGTCTGCCTCTTTCCTGAAACGGCATCACTTTTTTACAGTTTTTCTCCATTGGTTTGGCTCATTTCTTGAAACAGAAATTACATTCTCAAAACATCATGGACAAATCTCCAAACCACTTGGCAATTGTTCACAACAGAATTGAATTTCTCATTCATTTCATCAAATTCTCAAATGTCTAAGTACATGTCTCAATGTCTCAGTACATCTTTGCAACTGATTACAGTTTTTCTCAGTAGCTTTGGTGCATTTCTTGGATCAAAAGTACAATTCTTGATACTACTTGTACAAATTCCAAATCATCTAGTCACTTGTGCACAACATTAAAGCAATTTCTTATTCCTTTAAACAATTTGCAATTGCTTTTGTACACATTGCAATTTATAATGTACAAGTGTCAGCTTTTTGCCACATTTTCAATTGCTCATGTCATGTTGAGCAAAATATAGTAGATGGTTCTCTGTTGAATAGTCTTACCCCTCAAAACATCTAGGCATTAGTTCATTGCATAAGCCATTACATGCAAAATTGTTGAAATATTTGTCATAAACGGCCAAGCATAGTTTTACACAATTCTCTTAGACCTTTTGTATAAAAACGTGAATTGATGAATCGTGCAGGTGAAATTGACCCTCACTCATGAAGGAATGTAAAGTGTTCAACCAACAATAAACCAGTTGTCTAAATTGCTCAAAGGTGCATCTCACAAATAATCAATTGGCAAGCATATATAGACAGACCACAACACATAGTTGCAATTTTCCAATAATGGATGGACCAGGAAACGAACAGGGTCAACAGCCAAGAGGAGGAAGAAGAGGAGCAAGGATGCATGGTGGAAAGAAAAAGGAAGTTTGATTTTTTCTTTCATAAAGTAGCACTAGTAAAAGCTGTGAAAAACAAAATCCTGTCCAGTCTCTTTCAATCAGTAACCCACATACAGTAATATGTAAGTAGTACTGTTGAAATTGTGCAGCCATGTGCATTTTCAATACAGTAACTGTCATCCAAACTGCAGCCTAAGTTTACACAAGGTAATACTGTCAAAGTACACAGTTACATTGACAATATGCCTAAACATTTTTATGACCTTGTTCGTGAACAATGACTCAATGACTTATCATTCTGATGACACTGACATGATCATTGGCATGAATATTTACTTTTGAGAGATGTACGAAGGATTTTTAGTGACTGACTAGCTTTAGAAACATATCTATTGTATATTGCAGTTTGTACAAATTGTTCTGAGAAATGCACTAATTATATTGCACATGTTAGGGATGATGTGAAAAATGCACCAAAGCGACTGAGAAAAACTGTTTTTTGAGACATCATCTAGACAAAAAACAGTACAGTAACCATTGTCAATGAAAGACTGGGCTAAGACTCAAAGGTGGGACATTTCAGTGGACCTCTGCCATAGTGACAAAACATCTAAAGATTTTGACTTGCAGTGCTTACACAATGCCAAAGGGAGGAAGCATTTTGGGGGCACTGCCTGTTTAAACGAGAATGAAATTAAGTTTTGACACAGTAGTGAACTGTTTTGGGAGAGGTATGAGCTTTTGCAGGTAAACCATGGTGTTGCGCCGACCCATCCACATTATTCTGGCAAAAGCACCAAGAGTGTTGTGAACGTCCGGTCTGTTTCAAGAAATGAGCCAAAGCAATTGAGAAGGATCTTTGCCATTTTCTTGGCACTAACTCTTTGTATGGGAAAGGAATTTAGTTTTGAAGCATGAGTGAACAGTTTTGGGAGAGATATGAGCTTTTGCAAGTGAGCTATAGTGTTGTGCTGAACTGTAAGACTGTTTTGCCAAATGATCTTAGAGGTTTGAGAATGTAATTTCTGTTTCAAGAAATGAGCCAAACCAATGGAGAAAAACTGTAATATGGGAGTCTATGCGGCAGTTGAGTGTGACTCTTCTCATTCTCAAGCCCACTGTATCAGCTGTGAAAGTCTGTTTGCTTTCAAAGTTGGACATGAGCGGCACAACAAGTTTTTCTACAACTTCTGAAAAAATTACGTCTGTGGAGTGAAAATTGTGGGAGATACAGCGAGTTGAAGACAAATTTCTCAGATGATTTTGAAGTGAGTTCGCACTCTGTCAGTTGGTCCTCTGCACTCTGGCTGCCAACATTCCGTCCCATAGAAATGAAATGTATTGGGGTGATTGATGTTTTATATGTATTGGGATGATTGTTATGTTATATGTGTGATGCTTTGGCAATATTGTTCAAAAGTCATGCCAATAAAGCACATTGAATTGAAACCCATTATAAACTCAAAATTCAGGCTGATAGCGACATGGTAATTGAATCAAGATTGTGTAAAAAGTATAAGAGATGTGAAAAAGTTGAATTCACTGGAAAGAGTTGAAAGGTTTCTGAACATTTTAAAGGTGGAATGGCGTTTCTACGTGAATGTATGAATGAGTGGGAAGAGGTTGAAGATCAGTGAATTTGAGTGATTTTCTCATTGACTTTCATTGTAACAAAGTTTCAAGTTTGAATGGGATTTGAAAGTTGAATTATACAAATAAAGAAGGAAAGATGTGGAATCTTTTCCATTTTGAATGAAGTTTCTAGCTGAAAGTATGAATGAGAAGTTAGTTGAAAAACCTTTGTGAAAATGGGGACATTTTGAACATTCTGTCCATTCATTTGAATAGGGAAAATTTCCTGGAAAACCTTGAATATCTTGAAAAGCGTTGAAAACTGTGGAACTAGTTAGGTTGCAAAAAAACAGGCGGAATAATAATAAATATAAAGAATTCCGAAACTCACAGAAGAACATATGTTGTGAATGCTTTACAGCATTCCCCGACCAACACCAAAACATTCATCTAAAGCTCACATTAAACTGGGAAAACACTGCAGTTTGAAACTATTCTAAGGTGCATCGCATGCTCATGGACACAAGAACAAAAGTTTTGCTTCATCTCCGCTGCTACAACTCCATCCTAAGGGAAACACTGTTTTATTATCTCTGCAGACTCTGTCAGGCTGGTGGGCTGGGACTAGACTGTGCTCAGGCAGACTGGAGGTGAAGTCTAACCAGTCTAACCAGTCCTAACCAGAGGTGGTCCTCAGTGTGTGAAGCTGACTTTGACCAGCAGGATGCAGAGGTGGTCTGTAGGGAGCTTGGCTGTGGGGCTCCTTCAGTCCTCCAGGGGGCTCTATGGAGAAGTGGAGGCTCCCATGTGGACCAAAGAGTTCCAGTGTGGAGGCCATGAGTCTGCTCTCCTGGACTGTAGAAGCTCAGGCTCAGCTAGAAACACCTGCTCACCTGGAAAAGCTGTTGGACTCACCTGCTCAGGTAGAAGAGGAGCTGCAGCTTTGATTTGGTTCATTTCTGTTCTGATGAAACTCACTTTATTGTTTTACTGATGACTCTCTGCTTTCTGTTCAGAGCCTGTCAGGTTGGTGGGAGGAGCCAGTCGCTGTGCAGGAACACTGGAGGTGAAACAGGGAGACTGGAGACCAGTGGGTGACCCTGTCTCTGTCTGGACCCTGAAGGAAGCACCTGTTGCCTGTAGAGAGCTGGACTGTGGCTCTGCTGTTTCTGTAGGAGAGAGAAAGGAGTCCTCAGACAGACCTGTGTGGTGGATCAGGTTTGACTGTGTTCAGTCTGGATCTGCTCTGAGGGAGTGTGTAGAATCAAGTTACACTTCCTCCCTCGTGGATCTCACCTGCTCAGGTAAGCCCCAGATGTATAAAGATGTGTTCTGTTGTTAATGATGAACTGATGTTGGAGTTGTGCTGAGTCCAGTTTGAATCACTGAATTGTTGTTTCATGACATGTTTTTATTTGGTCTCTGGTGTCTTTTGGTGTTTTTCCATCACCAGTACCAGCTCGACTTCGACTTCGACTTCGGTTTGGCCGTGCCCGTTTTCCATTGCAGATAGTACCCAGAGATAGTACCCCTCCATGTAGCTGGTCGTCATAGCGACGCCACACACAGCTGTCTCTTGGTTTTAAGTTAAAAGGTTTGAACCTTCCTCAGAATGTAAAGACAGATAAGCGGTATGAAAACCTTCCAGCTGTGTTTTCCTCTGCCGTTGTTGCTGCAGCGTCTGTGTGACGGCGGGAGCAGAGGGGCTCTGTGGCAGGCGGCTGGCCGGCCTCACACGCTCCTCCCGCTGGTCGCCACAGGCTTCCCCCGCCGCCGCTCCCTCGCGGAGCTCCTCAACTCCGAAAATATTCATCACACTTTTGTTCCTCCATCACTTCTCGTAAAACTGTCAATATTGTAAATCTACACAGCTGATTTCTCACCTCAGAACTTCTCAGAAGTGGATTTAGTGATGAAATAACGTGTGAAAATGGTAAAATAATAAACTTCCTGTCGCTGGCCTCTGTCTGGTGCACACAATGATGATGCAGTGAATAGTGGCGATTCTCTCTGACCAATCAGCAGCCTGCTGTGTTTTCACGTCACATTTTAGTATCGCCTCAGCTCGCTTGGAACCTCGACGGAGGTGATACCAAAAAAAGTACCTGGAAGCAGGTACAGGTCCAACTTTTCCACAATGGAAAACCAAACAAAGGCGAGTGGAGCTGGTACTGTGCAGTGGGAAAGGGGCTTTTATCTCTGTTTCATCTTCTATCAGTGTTTCCTCTATTTGCATTCACCAGCGGCGAATCACAACCGCCCCTCCTAAAATTTCCCATGGTCACTCTCACACTGAGCAGCACGGCAGCACTCGATGCTGCCAGCTGCTGGAAAAGTGAAGCCGGTTAGCTCTAAGTTAGCTAACATCTCCCCTTCAGACTGCAGCTGAGCAGGAAGCTTCTCCAGCAGCTACAGAGCTGCTATGGAACTGAACATTATATGGTGTTATTTTTTTGTCAAATCTTATGACCGTGTAAGACATAATCACGAGCACATTATGTTATTTCACACGCGCAAAAATTAATCCTCCCGTGTGCACGATACAGTACTCGCGCACAAATTCAACAACTGAGAGATGTACAAGTTTCTGTGAGCGAGCGCCTGGTTTGTTGTCAAAGGATAACTCTGCTTGCACAGTGTGCTTCTGCTCGCGGAGTGGTGTTTAGCTCGCGCAGTGGATTTCTGCTCGCTCAGCTGATTTCTGCTCGCTCGAGTCTACAGGACTTTTGACAATTTGGGGGCGGAAACCAAGAAGGGCACTGACCCTCTTATGATTGGTCACTTTCAACTTGATCACAACCAGAGCCAACCATGCAGCTCTCAGTTCCAACCAATCCGCGCTGTCAAACACTTTGAACAGTTTCAGGTGGGACAGAAACCAGCGACTAAATTTGCAGCAGTTAGGATAAATATGAAGGCATAGTGTGTTTTGATTAGACTACTATCCCTTATACTTACATATGATAGCCGACCGTTTCTTCTGGGGAGTCGAGAAAGCATTATCATCCGTTCGGGGTTAATTTTGGAGGGAAGAGGTGTGACGTTACAAAACATTAACAGCAGACTATATTTGCGGCACCTTTCGTTTAATGTGCATTGATTACTACAATAACTGTACTTACAGTAGTGATTTTTTTTCTTTGGATGGACAGAGAGACAGACAGCATTAACAGTGTTATCTGTTGAAACGCAACTGCAGAGGCTACTGAGTGAATTACTCTGTTCCTAAATACAATCCAAATAATTACTGATTTTTAATTTATTTTAAAATGACTATTGTAACGTTAACCCTTTATCCTTCCCCAAACACAGGGAAAACTGTATCTCTGAACACACAAATACATGCATAGAATGTGCTGCATATGCAGAATATATATAATTATTCTACTGTATATCACCTGTCCCTATGTACTGTTGTGTTAAGACACATTCACATAAACATCCCCAACAAGTGAATATCAATAAATAACTGAAGCTGCTCAGTTTAAGTCAAGAGAGAAGTTTGATCAATAGTGCAAAATACATAAGGCAACCAACTGCATTCAACAAAACACTTTATTATATATTATCTACAGGCAGAGGGTCAGTGAGGTTGTTTTTGTTGAGGACACTGTCAGAAGCAGACCAGGTCATAGGCTCAGATGAGACCAGCTCTTGAGGAGACACGAGCCTGGTGCTGCTGGAAAGAACAGGGAGAAGAAAGATGAAACAGTGTTAATACATTTAAGACATTGATTTTAATATAATAATATAAATTATAATATACATGGAAAGCCAGTGTTTCCCAAATAATGTCATGAGGATGAGGAGTGAGAGTACACAGTTAGGTCCAGTTTTATCTGGACATTGGCATGATTTCGGTTATTTGGTCCTGTGCCCCAGTAAAGAATTTGATATTACGTAACTATAAACTTTTTCCAAGGTATTTCAGTGGACTAAAAGTTGTAAGACAAGTTCCTTTACACCTTAAGAAAATGGTCATATTTAGTACTACTACATTGTTGCAGATTCTTTGAACTTAATGACCAAATATTAAATACCAGAAGAGGGATGGTTGTCGGTCATCACTGTTGAGATTTGTTGTAAGGCAAGGCAAGTTTATTTGTATAGCACATTTCAACAACAAGGTAATTCAAAGTGCTTTACATAAAACATAAAAGCAACAGGAAAAACGTTTAAAAGCAACATAAAATATAATACAATCAGGGTTAAAAGAGTTAAATGGAAAATAAAAACAGGCTGAGGGGTTGAGCAGATAAGTGAGTCACAATCATTCTGAAAAGAGAACAAACAGAGAAGTACTCTTAATCTACTCTCTAGCTAGTCTGTACTCGGGTCCACAGCAATTTTTGGGTCCACTGAAACTCCAAAAACCCTCGGACACTACAGAGAAACCAGGACATGTCTGTCAGCAGGCCCCTTTGATCCAGTTATACTCTGGACCCACCTGCACGTTTACAGGTGGACAGAGGTTCCTGCAAATCACTCGGGCTCGAGATTTAAGATCCACTTCCTTCACTCTGTTCAATCTCACTCCCAAAACGTCCTAACCCAGCTACCTACTCATAGTTTAGGTGGCAGGCTAGCCCAGTGGTTAGGGTGACCCTGGTCTATGGGGTGACCACATACAACCACACATCCCAGAGGAGCAACAGGGAAAACCTTGACTTGTGTCTGCAGTGGTCACTTTATTAGGTACACCTATACAATCTAATGTAATAAATACACCAGCTCAGCCATGAACTCTGCTTTTATGGTGCCTGTAATGTTCAGGACAGACATACATACAAGTGTTAATTCACTTACATGTTTTATCAAAACAAAACAGAAAAATTTATCTAAATCAGTTTCTTTAAGAAACTTAATTATATAACAATATTTCTTGCTGGCGGTTTTCCCCAAGAGACCTGACAATGATAGATCATGATATTTTCAGAACTTTTCCGTGTTTGGGACCATCGGCTGTCCAGTGAACGCATCACTTCCATATTCCACAGTTCCGTCAGAAGTCAATGGGAGTGTCGCAACTCTCTTATTTAAGGGCTCTGATTGTGATCACGTTGGAAGTGACCAATCATAAGAGGGTCAGTGCCCTCCTGGGTTTCCGCCCCCAAATTGTCGAAAGTCCTGTAGACTCGAGTGAGCAGAAATCAGCTGAGCGAGCAAAACACCACTCCGCGAGCAGAAGCACCCTGCGCAGGAGCAGAATTCCACTGTGCAAGCAGTTTTCCTTTGAGAGCAAACCAGGTGCTCGCTCACAGAAACTTGTACAACTCTGGGTTGTTGAATTTGTGCACAAATACTGTATTGTGCGCGCGGGAAGATTAATTTTTGCGCGTGTGAAATAACATAATGTGCTCGTGAGAATGTCTTACACGCTCACAACATTTGACAAAAAAAATAACACCATAACATTAGCTCAGTTTATAGAAAGGAACTGGAAGCTGGATTTTATTACTGCCTACTTGTCCAATGCTGAGAACATCAGGTACAAACTGAGACTAAACTGACATAGCCTGCAGCTCTGTCCTGTACAGGCTGATTCCATTATTTTTCAGTTTTACATGCAAGCAGCATACAACATAATCAGGGGCGGATTTAGTAATTTTGAGACCTAAGGCAAACACAGGCATGGGGCCCTCCACAACCCTTGTTCTCCCCTTTTCAGTCCTTATTTATCTGAGAAAGACTTACTTCTACTTTTTCCAGTCTTCACACACCGATGGTCTTCTGTCTTCTATGTTGTGCTCCTAATGTGAGAAGAAAATACATAAGACAACAATAAGAGGTCAATTGTCAATTGTGGAGACACATAACAATACACATAATACATGGTTTAAAAGCCTTACCGTTTCTCTTTGTCTCTGTCTTTCTCTCCCTTGTCTTGATTTCTCTCCCTAATCAACTCAGCTTTGGTGGGTGGGGAACATATGTAGGTAATCTTGGGCAGTCACTGTATTGTTGCATCTAATAATCAGAACTGACTGATCTCTTTCATGGATTCTCAAAAGTTCTGGTATGTCATACTGTATGCCATGAGGCAATATTGTGTATAGCTGGGAGGCACATGGCCTTACTAGAATTTGACCTTGCGAGCCTTGGCTTCAGCAAATCTTGTGATCATTAATTCCATATCCAGTGACTTGCTGACTTCATGCTCAATGGAGAGAACGGCAAGTGCAGACAGCCTGTCCTGTGACATAGTTGACCTGAGGTACTTTTTAATGAGTTTCAATGATGAGAAACTTCTCTCACCTGTAGCTACTGTCACTGGGAGAGTGAGAAGAAGTCTGAGAGCTATACTCAAATTTGGATAGATGTCAAGGATATTCTCCTTGTAAATATAATCAAGCATCTCAGATGGTGATGAGACGTGTGGGGAAGGATCTAACTGCACCTTTTACTTCAAGCTTCAGGTCCTCTGCATCAATGTCATCCATTCTCTGCTCCAGTCTCTGACAGCATTCATTCAGCTTCCCTCCCTTCTCAGTGTCTCTCATTACGTCAATGGAGTAGAGAAATCCATACAGCTCATAGAAGGTTTCCATGTGTGAAAATCTCTCCTTTAATGTGACAAGTGCTCTATCTATCAGAGGCAGGAAAACTCTCTTTGGAAGAGCTCTTCTGCAGATGACTGAGTTTGATCTCTTCCTTCACACTCAAACTGTCTAACTGTTCTTCTTTGACGCACCTCTGGCCAGCTCATCAGCACCTCAAGCCTCTCTGCTATCTCCCTGGCATCAGTTTTGGCAGAGTTGAATCCATGATCTCGAAATTCCTGAAGGAATTCTGTCACTGCACTGATCTCTTTCCTCACTGTCTCAACTGAAACTTTGGGGCTCTGCAGGATCTTGCTCACTTTATTTATTTGGAACAATACATTGTACCACACAATGGAACTTACCACTAAAGACCATTTTTGCATCTCTTGGCAGATGCAGCCAGCTGTTGAGAAAACATCTGCATCCCGTTTCTCTGTGGCGTACTCCTTTAAAGCAGTCAGGGCCTTCACGATTTTAGGCAGCTGGTAGCGAACTGCTTTAACAGCTTCAATCCAACACTCAGTTGTACACTTTGCAGCCAGGGAAATTAGTTCATTTTGAATATGCTTGTGTCACTGAGCTCTTTTGCCTGAATTCTCCTCAAATGCTCTCGCATGACTGGGTCAAACTGAGCCATTAGTTCTACTTGCCCAAGGAAATTTCCATTGCCAGACTCAAACAACTTGTCTGAGTGGCCACGAAATGCAAGATTACGCTCTGCCAGATGGTTAACAATTGCAATTAATGTTCTTAAAATTTCTTTCCAGCGGTTTACTTCCAGAGCAATTATATTCTCATCATGAATTAAACAATCGGATAGCACTTTAGCGCATCGATGTTTAGAGATATAATTAATTGGTGAACAGTAAGACAACAAATCGGAACCATAAGTTTATGAGGCGTTTTACGGGGCCCCTTGGTAGCTTGGGGCCTAAGGCAATTGTTGACCTTTGCCTAATGGTAAGTCCGCCTCTGAACATGATTTCTACAGTATGATATACAGTATGAAGATAAGATGAACTGGATCATATTCACAGGAGGTATAAACCCTTTTCCATGTGTCTATTAAAAGTAAAATAAGCCAAATGTCAGGGAAATGACTTTACTTAGATTGAAGGACTGCAGTTGTACAGTGAAACACCTTCCTACCTTTCTGAGAGGAAGTCTTCTTCAGGTGGTATAAAACATTTCTCCTGAAATTCTGATTTGAGTTGTGGACAGCTATGACCACATGAATTAAACAATGGAACATTTCACTGCCCAGGTCAGCTGTAACACAAGGCTTGTTCATTAGACTACATGCTGTACAGTATTTGTACAGGACAGATTTTGTCCCAGGATTTATTTGCATTTCTTCTTCTTCATTGCATGATTTAGAATAATAAGTTGAGAAATGGCTCTGAGTTCATCCTGCACTGCAGCAGCTGATAAAGCCCATTTAATCCCTAAATGCTTTTCATCTATGCAGGCTGGAGCGGGAAACAACTCACCTTTCTCAGGTTGTACAGTAATGTCACATGAAGGTGGATCAAACACAGCTAATGTTAAATGTCAAAGCAGAGAGGAGCCTAGTAGGCCTATTTATTTTCATTCATCACACCAGATGAATAAACTGTGAGACAGTTGTAAATAGTGCTGGGCCGTTATCGGCGTTAACGTGCTGCATTAACGTGAGACTCTTATCGGTCGATAAAAAAAATATCACCGTTAATCTATTCTCAAAGTTGGGTTGGGAGCTGGGTCTATACTACATGAAGCTATGATGACTTTCACCTTTATATTTTAGCGCAGATGTATACGTAGCCGAATTGCACTGTAGGGGGCGAGAACAAGCCTTCGAACCTGTGTGTCTGCTGTTAGATCCCGAGTTACCCCTGTTCAGGAGGTACTGGACCAGCTCTCCGTTTTAAAGGGTCCGATCCTCGTGGCCTCTGGGTATTACCCTATTAGGTATTACTGAGGACTGTTTAAGCTGGTGTCGAAGAGATTCGCCTAGCTTCTCACTGTCTTCTTCCGAACGCCTACCCTGCTTACTCTGAAATGGCACCTGACCGAATAGCCTCAGAGCCGGATACCACTCCAGCCACGTCCGTTCACGACAGCTCTCTTCTCATTGATCAGTGCACTTGGTATGGTTGCTAGGATTGTGTTTAGAGGCCAGGAAAAGAGGCCCCAAGGATATGTTAATTTCGTTGGCTAGAGCAACCTAAAAGAACCTTAAAGGTGTTAAACACACTTTACCTAATACAATTACTACCTTAGTGAAGAAATAATTCAATGTCTACTACTGGTACTTTAAATGCAGTGATTATATAATTTATTGCAAAATTAAGCAAGGGCAAGCATACAACTGAAATGATTAATAATATAGTAAACTGATAAAATCTTAAAAATTCAAAACCTGATTGTAGTAGTTGAGCTTGAGTGCTTTGATGTCTTCCGTTTTGGAGAGAAAGGGAATGGAAGGAGTTGTTACGGCCGGTGGATTCCTTCTTCTACTGCTGGGCTGAGGACCTTGGTGGAACCTGATGCCTTGTCCAAAGCCCTCATATTTTCTTCAAAAGTCTTCAGTCTTCATTGCATGAGGGAGAGAAAATCTCTGTCCGATCATTCTTCAGTTGGTTTGGCCGGTGTGGTTACCCTCAGTGGCTCGATCTCTGCAAGTCCACTGAAGAATCTCTGAAGTCGTCTCTAGCTGTTGGCTTCTCAAATCCCCGTCTCTGGTCTTGGACTCTTGATCCGGTGCGGTGGTGGTCTTGCTCCGAGTCCGATGCCTTCTGAAATCTGCCGAGGAGTAACCCCGATCTCTCTCCGTCTCTTCTTTTTATATCCTACATCGTAGCTGAGTTTTCGCTGTCAAACCAGCCACCACCCTTCCTCTTTTCTTGACGGCTGTCATGTAGCTTGTCTTTCCGCGTTGCCGTCGAGCCAGAGACTTCTTTATTTGACCTTTTCATTTCTCCCCTTTCTTACTCCTCTTTACTGCTGACTCATGGTCATGACGCTTCACATTCAATGTTTCACTACAAGCTCAACATGTCTCAACATAATCCTTCACTTCTCTTATTCTTTTAAGCATTCACATTTCTCTTTGTACCATCAAGTTTGCAATTTTCATTTTCATTACATTTCACATTTAATCATTCTCATTCCATTTGTTGGTTAAACATATTACCATTATTACTTTGCTGCATTACATTCTGTACTTTTACACCATCACTTCAGTAAAGTACCTGACTCTTTCTTTCATTTAGCAAGCTGATCATACTTATTTGTGTTATATAGTTGGAAAATACCTTACAGTCCCGTGGCTCGGATGTGTTACTGAGCCATTGTTCATGCTTTTTAGAGCGTTGAGAGCTCAACCTACTTGACAATGCCTACTGTGAAATTACCACATCAAATGTGATGTGCTAACATGGATGCAGCTGTTGCTGCGTTCCATTTACCTCGGAGGGCGGAGCTGGGAATGATGTCACCCCCGAGTTGACAGCGTTCCAGTTCCAACCTCGCTCGGCCAGCTGTTTGTTTACAACTAGCCAGGTTAGTTATTGATACGCCGGTTGATTAAAAAACGCATTGTGCGGTATTTACTCACACTAACTGTAGCAACACGTCCACAGACAGCTGTTGGACAGCACTTTGTGTACAAACATTTTTATGAGTCACAAGTATACATAAGTGCTAATAAACAGAATACACGACAGCTTTCAAGAACTGTTGATACCCCGACAGCCATCTCTGATCACAAAGTCGGGGTAGTGCGGGTTGTCCCGACTTTCCGAGTCGGAAATCCGACTTCAAGGGCCTTCCAGTTGAAAGTTCCAACTGAGAACTCGGAAATTACAACTTCCTACGGAACGCACCAAATGAAGCCGCCGGGTTTGCTTCTGGGAAAATTTACTTTTAAGAAACTCCCAAATGGAAAATTCGACAAGACTAAGGTTGTTTGCACCTTGTGCAATGCGGAATTAGTTTACTGTAGGAGTTCTTCCAGTCTCAAGTAGCCTACCACCTAAACGCTATTCTAAGGTGCATCGCATGCTCATGGACACAAGAACAAAAGTTTTGCTTCATCTCCCCTGCTACAACTCCATCCTAAGGGAAACACTGTTTTATTATCTCTGCAGACTCTGTCAGGCTGGTGGGCGGGACTAGTCTGTGCTCAGGCAGACTGGAGGTGAAGTCTAACCAGTCTAACCAGTCTAACCAGAGGTGGTCCTCAGTGTGTGAAGCTGACTTTGACCAGCAGGATGCAGAGGTGGTCTGTAGGGAGCTTGGCTGTGGGGCTCCTTCAGTCCTCCAGGGGGCGCTCTATGGAGAAGTGGAGGCTCCGATGTGGACCAAAGAGTTCCAGTGTGGAGGCCATGAGTCTGCTCTCCTGGACTGTAGAGATTCAGGCTCAGCTAGAAACACCTGCTCACCTGGAAAAGCTGTTGGACTCACCTGCTCAGGTAGAAGAGGAGCTGCAGCTTTGATTTGGTTAATTTCTGTTCTGATGAAACTCACTTTATTGTTTTACTGATGACTCTCTGCTTTCTGTTCAGAGCCTGTCAGGTTGGTGGGAGGAGCCAGTCGCTGTGCAGGAACACTGGAGCTGAAACAGGGAGACTGGAGACCAGTGTATTACTCTGACTGGACCCTGAAGACAGCAGCTGTTGCCTGTAGAGAGCTGGACTGTGGCTCTGCTGTTTCTGTAGGAGAGAGAAAGGAGTCCTCAGACAGACCTGTGTGGAGGATCAGGTCTGACTGTGTTCAGTCTGGATCTGCTCTGTGGGAGTGTGTAACATCAGATTCCTCTTCCTCCATCCTGGATCTCACCTGCTCAGGTAAGCCCATCAGTGACATCATCTATGACATCATATATGACAGTAATGTCTCCAGTGTGTCCTCTCCTCTGTCTCAGTGGTTTCCATTGGACTGAACTGTAAATTTCTCCAAGCCAAGTTTATTTGTTTAGCACATTTCAACAACAAAGTAATTCAAAGTGCTTTACATAAAACATAAAAGCAACAGGGAAATATAAAAAAAGTTTAAAAGCATGAAATATAATAAAAGTTACAGCGTTACAACCATGTTTAAAGGCAGGGTAGGTAAGTTTGAGAAACTCGCTCAAACGGCCAGATTTTTAAAAGTATCCAACAGAGAAACTGCCACCCCCTCCCTTCTGGGCTCCTTCCAAAGCCAAAACACGTGAACGCGCGTTACTGAGTGCTGGAGAACGAGCACAGCGTGACGAGCGGAGAGCAGCGATGCAGCGGCTCACATCAGCGGTAAGAAAACATTTGACTTTATCATTATGAAAATAAACAACTAACGCGGCTGTTAGTTCTCACTATCGAGCTAGCATGTTTATATTGGATAGGTTTAAAAGTCTGACTTTGATTCAGTAACGAGCTGGTGAGCTAACTGTTAGCAACAGGTAGCTGTGCTAACAGGTAGCTGTGCTAACAGCTGCGGTAACATTGGGCGAAGCTAAAAAACAGGCTGATACACATTTTCCGTTTCCATCAGTTACACCACACGAACATGAATTTCGTGTTAGACTCGTAACATGTACGTTGTTTTGCATGTTAGAGCTTCCACTGTGACAGCTTTATTGTCTCTGATGAGGACTGCACTCCAGAGCCAAGCACAGACCGGGACAGGACCGGGGTCGAGGCGAAGCAGAGGAGGGAGGGCTGCCAGGGTCCGAGGAAGGAGAGGCGGGACGGGGAGGACGAGGTGCAAGCCGAGCAGCACATACCTGCATCGAGCTTCACACTCCAACAACGGCATATGAACAGGTATATATATATATATATATTTTAATATTAGTCTGTTATCTCCCAGCGTTCTTGTCTCAAAGTCTCTCTGGTGTTTCCCCCCTCAGCCCTTTGGGTGTCTAAAATAGTGCTGTGTAATCACTATTATTACTTTATTATTATTGTTTACTGATTAAAACTACAGCTGGGCTCATCTGTGTCATGTACATTGACCTGGTGTGTAATGTGGACTCAGAAGTCCTGTTAGAGAACAACAAGGCCCTGTTCAATAAAAATATCTGATCATGTTGATGAATGTTCTGTCCAGTTACACAGATCTTTTCCATTTGGAGTTCTAACAACTATATATTCCTTTACAGACCAGAATCTGAGGACTGTGGACAACATCCAGACTACAGTGTTTCCCTGCACCACACATGACTGATCTTCAGATCCAGGACAGAGTAGCAGACAGTTCAGTCAGGAAGCATACAGACAGTTTGTAGCGTGGCAGTGTGGGGAACTTAGAGTCGTGATGTTTCTAGAAGATATGCAGCTGTTCTCCTGATCCATTAGGACAATACAGAGGTTTAATCCTAGCAAGATGTAATGTCACTGACTGCTACACAAATAATTCCTCCACTGTGTGGATGAATACCTGTTCATTGTTAGTTTTGTTCCCAGGAGGGCAGAGAAAATACAAAGTATGTTTCCCTGATCTGGATAATATTTTCATTCTTTTTTTAAATAAAACACTGAAAATGATAAATGCCTTTTCTTTACACTTGCAGCATAAACACTCAAGCAACTACATTTTGTCTTATGTCTCCAATAATGATGTCAAAATGTGGTATAACACTTGTTTATTGTTATTAAATACTAAAACTACAACCTGCATCACAAATAGATCATTTTAAACATCATTAAAAGTGAGTATATACAGTAAGAGACAGTGTCCAGAGGTGTCCTGACTGATTATGAAGACAGTTCAGACCTGCATGTAGCATCATATCACTGCTGTGGAGATGATTAAATATATCACAATCACCTCTGACATGATTACCACATTTCAAAAACAACCATATTACTTTTTGATTTATATTTTGCTGTATCTAGTAACAGTTGGGGCAGGGACACCTGACTGAACCCCATGTTGACAGGGATCATCAGGTCTCCTGGTTCTGCTTCTAAGGCATCTCCTCAGTAGTAGGCAACTGTCGGGGGAGGAGGAGGAGGAGGAGGAGGAGGAGGAGGAGGAGAGCACTCTGCATGTCTTTTTGTTGTACACCTTGCTTTACCTGATAAAACAAAAAGGAGGATCAGCTTAGAGAAAAGTTTGTAATACCTGACATTATTCCCTTATAGTTAGCATTTCCACATAAAATGCAATCAAAATTAAAGCTGCAAGCAGCGATGGGCGGGCCCTCGCACCTGTAGCGCGTCGGGGTGTGATGCGGCCGCGTTGCATATTCTGGAGGTCTGCCGGTGCAGCTGAGCATTTTCTATGCAATTCGGAAGTTGCATGAAGGTTTTGTACCTCACTTCCTGTTGCCAGCAGGTGGCGCTATCACTGTGGGTGAATGTTGGCATGTAACTGTGTTCAGGGCAGGGCTGTTATTAAACATGTGAAATTTCGTAGAGATCTGAGCATGTACAGTGAAGTTACAGCCACTTCCTGTGTCATGGCAAAGACTTGATCTTTGACGCCACGCCACGGACACGCCAATTGACGAAAACGCGCAGATAGCACAACTTTACATTGTCAATTCCGTTAGAAGGCACAGCAGAAATTTCAAGTCGATCCGACTAAATCCCTAGGAGGAGTTCGTTAAAGTACGGAGAGTGCAAATCGTCCCAAAATGGCCGCCAAATTCAAAATGGCGGACTTCCTGTTGAGTTTAGGGTATGGGTTCTTGAGGCTTTTTTGTGCGTCTTAATGTGATACACGTCCCCACCAAATTTCGTCCATGTAGGTCAAACGGGGACGAGGGGCTAATTTTTTCTAATTTTCTAGGTGGCGCTAGCGAGGCATTTTGCCCCGCCCGTCCGCGAAACCAACAAAATACGAAATTTTTCACCAGTCCTGACATGCGTGCCAAATTTGGTGAGTTTTCGAGCATGTTGCGGCCGCGAAAAGTGAGCTTACTTTGCAGAAAAAAGAAAGAAAGAAAGAAAAAAAAAAAAATTAAAGCTGCAAGCAGCGATGGGCGGGCCCTCGCATCTGTTGCACGTCGGGGTGTGATGCGGCCGCGTTGCATATTCTAGAGCTCTGCCGGTGCGGCTGTGCCTTTTCCACGCGAGTCGGAAGTTGCATGAAGGTTTTGTACCTCACTTCCTGTTGCCAGCAGGTGGCGCTATGACTGTGGGTGATTGTCGGCATTGTACATGAGTTCAGGGCGGGACTCCTATCCTACTTGTAAAGTTTGGTGCAGATGTGAGCATCTACAGTGAAGTTAAAACCACTTCCTGTGTCATTGCGACGGATTGATCTTTGGCGCCACACCACGGACACGCCCGATCGACAAACGCACAGATAGCACAAGTTTTCATCGTCAATGCCTTTAGAAGGCACAGCAGAAATTTGAAGTCGATCCTACTGAATCCTTAGGAGGAGTTACGTTAAAGTACGTAGTGAGTAAATCATCCAAAAATGGTGGTAAAATTCAAAATGGCGGACTTCCTGTCGAGTTTAGGGCATCACTCCAATAGGCTTTTTTCTGCGTATGGACATGGCAGATGTACCACAGAAATTTCGTGCATGTCGGTGAAACGTGCGGCGGTGGCTGCTTTGTTAAAGGTGACTTCCTGTAGCCAGCAGGTGGCGCTATGACTAGGGGTGAATGTCGAGATGTAGATTTGTTCAGGGCGGGGGTCTTGTCAAACATGTAAAATTTTGTGCAGATCTGAGGATGTACAGTGAAGTTACAACCACTTCCTGTGTCATGGCGAAGACTTGATCTTTGGCATACGCCAGGGACACGCCCATTGACATATATCGCGCAGATAGCACAACTTTAGATCGTCAATGCCTTTAGAAGGCACAGCAGAAATTTGAAGTCGATCCGACTCTATCTCTAGGAGGAGTTAGTTAAAATACGGAGTGTGTAAATCACCAAAACTTTGCCATAAAATTCAAAATGGCCGACTTCCTGTTGAGTTTAGGGCATCGCTCCAAGAGGCTTTTGTGCGTCTGGACATGATAGATATACCACAGAAGTGTCGTGCATGTCGGTCAAAGCGTCTGCGGAGGGGCTGCTTCGTTGAAGGACACTTCCTGTTGCCAGCAGGTGGCGCTATGACTGTGGGTGAATGTCGGCATGTACATTTGTTTAGGGCGGGACTGTTGTGTAGCGTGTAAAATTTCGTGCAGGTCTGAGGATGTACACTGAAGTTACAACCACTTCCTGTTTCATGGCGAATCATCGACGCCACGGACACGCCCATCGACCAAAACTCGCAGATAGCACAACTTTACATCGTCAATGCCTTTAGAAGGCACAGCAGAAATTTGAAGTCGATCCGACTAAATCCCTAGGAGGAGTTAGTTAAAGTATGCGAGTGTGTAAATCATCCAAAATTGCCATAAAATTCAAAATGGCCGACTTCCTGTTGAGATTAGGGAGTGGGTCCAAGAGGCTTTTGTGCGTCGGGACATGATAGATGTACCACAGAATTTTCGTACATGTAGGTCAAGCGTGTGGCGGGGCTGCTTCGTTTAAGGTCACTTCCTGTTGCCAGCAGGTGGCGCTATGACTATGGTTGAATGTCGGCATGTACACGTGTTCAGGGATGGACTCTTGACAAACATGCAAAATTTTGTGCAGATCTGAGCATGTACAGCCAAGTTGCAACAACTTCCTGTTTCGTGGCGAATCATCGACGCATACGGACACGCCCATTGATGACAACGCGCAGATAGCACAACTTTACATCGTCAATGCCTTTAGAAGGCACAGCAGAAATTTGAAGGCGATCCGACAAAATCCCTAGGAGGAGTTAGTTAAAGTACGGAGTGTGTGAATCGTCCCAAAATGGCGGCAAAATTCAAAATGGCGGACTTCCTGTTGCGTTTAGGGTATGGGTTCTTGAGGCTTTTTGTGCGTCTTGATATGATACACGTCCCCACCAAATTTCGTGCATGTAGGTGGAGCGTGGACGAGGGGCTAATTTTTCTAATTTTCTAGGTGGCTTAGCGAAACCATTTTGCCCGCCCGTCCTAGAAACCCACAAAATACGAAATTTTTCACCAGTCCTGACATCGTGTGCCAAATTTGGTGAGTTTTCGAGCATGTTGCGGCCGCGAAAATGGGGCTTACTTTGCAGAAAAGAAAGAAAAGAAAGAAAAAAAAAATCCTAACAGTTTCAATAGGGTCCTCGCGCGGTTCGTGCTCGGCCCTAATAATTAAAGCTGCAAGCAGCGATGGTAGGCCCTCGCACCTGTAGCGCTGCGGGTGTGATGCGTCGGCGTTGCATATTCTGGAGCTCAGCCGGTGTGGCTGTGCATTTGCTATCGCTACCGGACGCTGCATGAAGGTTTTGTACCTCACTTCCTGTTGCCAGCAGGTGGCGCTATGACTGGGGTGAATCTCGGCATGTACATGTGTTCAGAGGCGGGACTCTTATTAAATGTGTAAAATTTCATGCAGATCTGAGCATGTACATTGAAGTTACAACAACTTCCTGTGTCATGGCGAAGTGTTGATCTTTGATGCCACGCCACGGACACGCCCATCGACGAATACGCGCAGATAGCACAACTTTTAATCATGAATGCCTTTAGGAGGCACAGCAGAAATTTGAAGTCGATCGGACTAAATCCCTAGGAGGAGTTCGTTAAAGTATGGAATGTGTAAATCGTCCCAAAATGGTCGCACAATTCAAAATGGCCGACTTCCTGTTGGGTTTAGGGCATGGCTCCAAGAGGCTTTTTTGTACCTCTGGACATGATACATTTGCCACAGAAATTTCATAAGTGTAGGTCAAGCGTCGCGGCGGGGCTGCTTCGTTAAAGGTCACTTCCTGTGTCCAGCAGGTGGCGCTATGACTGCGGGTGAATATCGGCATGTTGATTTGATCAGGGCAGGACTCTTGTCAAAGCGTGCGAAATTTCGTGCAGATCTGAGCATGTACAATGAAGTTACAACAACTTCCTGTTTCATGGCGAATCATTGACGCTCACGGACACGTCCATTGACTAACAGCGCAGAGAGCACAACTTTACATCGTCAATGCCTTGAGAAGGCACAGCAGAAATTTGAAGTCGATCCGGACTAAATCCCTAGGAGGAGTTCGTTAAAGTATGGAGTGTGTAAATGCGTCCCAAAATAGCCTCCAAATTCAAAATGGCCGACTTCCTGTTGACATTAGAGGAGTGGTTCAAGAGGCTTTTGTACGTCTGGACATGATAGATATACCACAGAAATTCTGTAACTGTAGGTCGAGCAGTGAGGCGGGGCTGCTCGTTTAAGGTCACTTCCTGTTGCCAGCAGGTGGCGCTATGGCTGGGGGAGAATGTCGGCATGTAGATTTGTTCAGGGCGGGACTCTTGTCAAACGTGCAAAATTTTGTGCAGATCTGAGCATGTACAGCCAAGTTATTACAACTTCCTGTTTCATGGCGAATCATCGACGCACACGGACACGCCCATCGGCAACAGCGCGCAGATAGCACAACTTTTCATCGTCAATGCCTTTAGAAGGCACAGCAGAAATTTGACGTCGATCCGACTAAATCCCTAGGAGGAGTTAGTTAAAGTACGGAGTGTGTAAATCGTCCCAAAATGGCCACCTAAATCAAAATGGCGGACTTCCTGTCAAGTTTAGGGTATGGGTTCTTGAGGCTTTTTTGTGCGTCTTGATATGATACACGTCCCCACCGAGTTTCGTGCATGTAGGTCGAACGTGGACGAGGGGCTAATTTTTCCTAATTTTCTAGGTGGCGCTAGCGAGCCATTTTGCCACGCCCATCCGCGAAACCGACAAAATACGAAATTTTTCACCAGTCCTGACACGTGTGCCAAATTTGGTGAGTTTTCGAGCATGTTGAGGCCGCGAAAATTGAGGCTACTTTGCAGAAAAATAAAGAAAAAAAAAAAAATTAAAGCTGCAAGCAGCGATGGGCGGGCCCTCGCACATGTAGGGCGTCGGGGTGTGAGGCGGTCGAGTTGCCTATTGTGGACCCCTGCCTGTGCAACTGTGAATTTTGTACGCGCTTCGGATGCTGCATGAAGGTGTTGTACCTTACTTCCTGTTGCCAGCAGGTGGGCTATGACTGCTTTTAATGTCGGCATGTACATGTGTTGAGGCGGGACTCTTGTGAAACATGTAAAATCTCATACAGATCTGAGCAGCTACAGTGAAGTTACAACCACTTCCTGTTTCATGGGAAAGAGTTGACCTTTGGCATGCCATGCCACGGACATGCCCATTGGCAACAGCGCAGATAGCACAACTTGTCATCCTCAATGCCTTTAGAAGGCACAGCAGAAATTTGAAGTCGATCTGACAATATCTCTAGGAGGAGATAGTTAAAGTACACAGTGTGTAAATCACCAAAACTTTGCCATAAAATTCAAAATGGCCGACTTCCTGTTGGGTTTAGGGCATCGCTCCAAGAGGCTTTTGTGCGACTGGACATGATACATAAGCCACAGAAATTTTGAACATGTAGGTCAAACATGTGGCGGAGGCTGCTTCGTTAAAGGTCACAACAAGGTCACTTCCTGTTGCCAGCAGGTGGCACTATGACTGTGGGTAAATGTCGGCATGTACATGTGTCCAGGGCGGGACTCTTGTCAAGCGTGTAAAATTTCGTGCAGATCTGAGCATGTACAGTGAAGTTAGAACCACTTCCTCTGTCATGGCGAAGACTTGATCTTTGACGCGGCATACGGACACGCCCATTGACGAAAACTCACAGATAGCACAACTTTACATCTTCAATGCCTTCAGAAGCCAAAGCAGAAATTTGAAGTCGATCCGACTCTATCTGTAGGAGGAGTTACGTGAAAGTACAGAGTGTGTAAGTCACCAAAAGCGTTGCCATAAAAATCAAAATGGCCGACTTCCTGTTGAGTTTAGGGAGTGGTCCAAGAGACTTTTGTGCGTCTGGACATAATACACGTTCCACAGAAATTTTATACATGTAGGCCAAGCGTGCGGCGGGGTCTGCTTCGTTAAAGGTCAGTTCCTGTTGCCAGCAGGTGGCGCTATGACTGGGGGTGAATGTCAGCATATAGATTTGTTCAGGACGGGACTCTTGTCAATGCGTGTAAAATTTCGTGCAGATCTGAGCATTTACAGCCAAGTTACTACAACTTCCTGTTTCATGGCGAATCATCGACGCCACGGACACGCCCATCGGCAAAGCGCGCAGATAGCACAACTTTACATCATCAATGCCTTTAGAAGGCACAGCAGAAATGTGAAGTCGATCCGACTAAATCCCTAGGAGGAGTTCGTTAAAGTATGGAGTGTACAAATCGTCCCAAAATGGCCACCAAATTCAAAATGGCGGACTTCCTGTCGAGTTTAGGGTATGGGTTCTTGAGGCTTTTTTGTGCGTCTTGATATGATACACGTCCCCACCAAATTTCGTGCATGTAGGTCAAGCGTGGAGCGGGGCTGCTTCGTTTAAGGTCACTTCCTGTTGCCAGCAGGTGGCGCTATGACTATGGTTGAATGTTGGCATGTACATTTGTTCAGGGCGGGAGTCTTGTGAAATGTACAAAATTTGGTGCAGATCCGAGCATGTATAGCGAAGTTACTACAACTTCCTGTTTCATGGCGAATCGTCGGCGCTACCGGACACGCCCATCGACGAAAACGCACAGATAGCACAACTTTTCATCGTCAATGCCTTTAGAAGGCACAGCAGAAATTTGAAGTCGATCCGACTAAATCCCTAGGAGGAGTTCGTTAAAGTACGGAGTGTGCAAATCGTCCCAAAATGGCCACCAAATTGAAAATGGCGGACTTCCTGTCCAGTTTAGGGTATGGGTTCTTGAGGCTTTTTGTGCGTCTTGATATGATACACGTCCCCACCAAATTTCGTGCATGTAGGTCGAGCGGGGACGAGGGGCTAATTTTTTCTAATTTTCTAGGTGGCTGGCGAGCCATTTTGCCACGCCCGTCTGCGAAACCCACAAAATACGAAATTTTTCACCAGTCCTGACATGCGTGCCAAATTTGGTGAGTTTTCGAGCATGTTAGCGACGCCGAAAATGAGCTTACTTTGCAGAAAAATAATAATAATAAAGAAAAAAAAAAAATTAAAGCTGCAAGCAGCGATGGGCGAAGCTCCTCGCACATGTAACACGTCGAGGGTGTGATGCGGCGGCGTTGCATATTCTGGAGCTCTGCCCGGTCGCGGCTGTGCATTTGCTACTGCGATTCGGACGTTGCATGAAGGTGTTGTACCTCACTTCCTGTTACCAGCAGGTGGCGCTATGACTGTGGGTAAATATTGGCATGTACATGTGTTTAGGGCGGGACTCTTATTAAACATGTAGAATTTCGAGCGGATCTGAGCATGTAAAAGAAGTTACAACCACTTCCTGTGTCATGGCGAAGAGTTGATCTTTGGCGCTTCACGCCACGGACCGCCCATTTACGAAAACTTCGCAGATAGCACAACTTTTCATCGTCAATGCCTTAAGAAGGCACAGCAGAAATTTGAAGTCGATCCGATTAAATCCCTAGGAGGAGTTAGTTAAAGTGCGAGTGTGTGAATCACCAAAAGCGTTGCCATAAAATTCAAAATGGCCGACTTCCTGTTTGGTTTAGGGCATCGCTCAAGAGGCTTTTGGTACCTCTGGACATGATACACGTGCCACAGAAATTTCATTTATGTAGGTCAAGCGTCTGGCGGGGGGCTGCTTCGTTAAAGATCACTTCCTGTTGCCAGCAGGTGGCGCTATGACTGTGGTTGAATGTTGGCATGTACATGTGTTCAGGGCGGGACTCTTATTGAACATGTCAAATTTCGTGCAGATCTGAGCAGGTACAGCCAAGTTATTACAACTTCCTGTTTCATGGGGAATCATCGGCGCCACGGACACGCCATTGGCTAAAACGCGCGAGATAGCACAACTTTGCATCGTCAATGCCTTGAGAAGGCACAGCAGAAATTTGAAGTCGATCCGACTCTATCTCTAGGAGGAGTTAGTTAAAATACGAGTGTGTAAATCACCAAAACTTTGCCATAAAATTCAAAATGGCCGACTTCCTGTTGAGTTTAGGGCATCACTCCAAGAGGCTTTTGTGCGTCTGGACATGATAGATGTACCACAGAATTTTCGTACATGTAGGTCAAGCGTGCGGCGGGGCTGCTTCGTTCAAGGTCACTTCCTGTTACCAGCAGGTGGCGCTATGACTATGGTTGAATGTTGGCATGTACATTTGTTCAGGGCAGGACTCTTGTCAAATGTACAAAATTTGGTGCAGATCTGAGCATGTATAGCGAAGTTAGTACAACTTCCTGTTTCATGGCGAATTGTCGACGCCACGGACCCGCCATTGACTCAACAGCGCAGATAGCACAACTTTACATGTTCAATGCCTTTAGAAGGCACAGCAGAAATTTGAAGTCGATCCGACTAAATCCCTAGGAGGAGTTCGTTAAAGTCACGAAGTCTGCAAATCGTTCTAAAATGTCCGCCAAATTCAAAATGGCGGACTTCCTGTCGAGTTTAGGGTATGGGTTCTTGAGGCTTTTTTGTGCGTCTTGATGTGATACACATACCCACCAAATTTCGTGCATGTAAGTCGAACGGGGACGAGGGGCTAATTTTTTCAAATTTTCTAGGTGGCGCTAGCGAGCCATTTTGCCCTGCCCGCCCGCGAAACCCACAAATTACGAAATTTTTCACCAGTCCTGACCCGTGTGCCAAATTTGGTGAGTTTTCGAGCATGTTGCGACCGCGAAAATGGGGCTTACTTTGCAGAAAAATAATAATAATAATAATAAATTAAAGCTGCAAGCAGCGATGGGCGGGCCCTCGCACATGTGGCGCGTCGGGGCATGTGGCATGTGGTGTTTCATATTCTGGAGCTCTGCCAGTGTGGCTGTGCATTTGCTACGCGATTCGGATGTTGCATGAAGGTTTTGTAACTCACTTCCTGTTGCCAGCAGGTGGCGCAATGACTGGGGTGAATGTCGACATGTAGATTTGTTCAGTGCGGGACTCTTATCAAGCATGTAAAATTTCATGCAGATCTGAGCATGTACACTGGAGTTACAAGCACTTCCTGTGTCATGGCGAAGAATTGATGTTTGACGCCACGCCACGGACACGCCGATTGACAAAGCACGCAGATAGCACAACTTTTCATCGTCAATGCCTTTAGAAGGCACAGCAGAAATTTGAAGTCGGTCCGACTAAATCCCTAGGACGAGTTCGTCAAAGTATGGAGTGTGTAACTCGTCCCAAAATGGCCGCCTAAATCAAAATGGCCGACTTCCTGTTAAGATTAGGGAGTGGTCCAAGAGGCTTTTGTGCGTCTGGAAATGATACATGTGCCACAGAAATTACGTACATGTAGGTCAAGCGTCGCGGTGGGTGCTGCCGTTAAAGGTCACTTCCTGTTGCCAGCAGGTGGCGCTATGACTGTGAGCGAATGTCGGCATGTAGATTTGTTGAGGGCGGGACTCTTGTCAAGCGTGTAAAATTAAGAGCAGATCTGAGCATGTACAGCAAAGTTACTACAACTTCGTGTTTCATGGCTGAATCGTCGGCGCCACCGGACCGCCCTTGACGAAAATGCGCAGATAGCACAACTTTACATCGTCAATGCCTTTAGAAGGCACAGCAGAAATCTGAAATCGATCGGACTAAATCCCTAGGAGGAGTTAGTTAAAATACAGAGTGTGTAAATCATCTAAAAATGGGCGCTAAATTCAAAATGGCGGACTTCCTGTTGAGATTAGAGGAGTGATCCAAGAGGCTTTTGTTAGCGTCTGGACATGATAGATATACCACAGAAATTCTATAACTGTAGGTTAAACGTGGCGCAGGGGCTGCTAAGTTAAACGTCACTTCCTGTTGCCAGCAGGTGGCGCTATGACTGGGGGTGAATGTCGGCATGTACATGTGTTCAGGGCGGGACTCTTGTCAAGCGTGCAAAATTTCGTGCGGATCTGAGCTTGTGCAGCCAAGTTACTACAACTTCCTGTTTCATGGCTGAATCATCAACGCATACGGACACGCCATTGAGCTAAAATACGCAGATAGCACAACTTTTCATCATCAATGCCTTTAGAAGGCACAGCAGAAATTTGATGTCGATCCGCGTAACTCCCTAGGAGGAGTTAGTTAAAGTAAGGAGTGTGTAAATCATGCAAAAATGGCGGCAAAATTCAAAATGGGCGACTTCCTGTTGGGTTTAGGGCATTGCTCCAAGAGGCATTTTTGTACCTGTTGACATGATACATGTCCCCCAAAAATTTCGTGCGTGTAGATAAAACGTGCGGCGGGGGCTGCTTCGTTAAAGGTCACTTCCTGTCGCCAGCAGGTGGCGCTATGACTGCGGGTAAATGTCCGCATGTAGGTGGTTCAGGGCGGGACTCTTGTCAATAGTGTCAAATTTCGTGCAGATCTGAGCATGTACAGCCAAGTTACAACAACTTCCTGTTTCATGGCGAATCATCGATGCCACGGACACGCCCATTGGCAAACGGCGCAGAGAGCACAACTTTTCATCGTCAATGCCTTTAGAAGGCACAGCAGAAATTTGAAGTCGATCCGACTAAATCCCTAGGAGGAGTTCGTTAAAGTACAAAGTGTGCAAATTGTCCCAAAATGGCCACCAAATTCAAAATGGCGGACTTCCTGTGGAGTTTAGGGTATGGGTTCTTGAGGCTTTTTTTGTGCGTCTTGATATGATACACGTCCCCACCAAATTTCGTGCATGTAGGTCGAGCGTGGGCGAGGGGCTAATTTTTCTAATTTTGTAGGTGGCGCTAGCGAAGCCATTTTCGACGCCGTCCGCTGAAACCCACAAAATACTGAAATTTTTCACCAGTCCTGACACGCGTGCCAAATTTGGTGAGTTTTCGAGCATGTTGCGGCCGCGAAAAATGAGCTTACTTTGCAGAAAAAAAGAAAGAAAAAAAAAAAATAATCCTAACAGTTTCAATAGGGTCCTTCGCACGTTTCGTGCTCGGGCCCTAATAATAAAGAAAAAAAAATAATCCTAACAGTTTCAATAGGGTCCTCGCACGGTTCGTGCTCGGGCCCTAAAAAATAATCCTAACAGTTTCAATAGGGTCCTCGCGACGGTTCGGTGCTCGGGCCTAAATAATCCTAACAGTTTCAATAGGGTCCTTCAGACGGTTCGTGCTCGGGCCTAATTAAAGCTGCAAGCAGCGATGAGCGGGCCCTCGCACATGTGGCGCATCGGGGCGTGAGGCGGCCGCGTTGCATATTCTGGAGCTCTGCCGGTGCGGCTGTGCATTTACTACGCGCTTCGGATGTTGCATGAAGGTTTTGTACCTCACTTCCTGTTGGCAGCAGGTGGCGCTATGACTGTGGGTGAATGTCGGCATGCACTTCTGTTCAGGGCCGGACTCTTGTCAAACGTGCAAGATCTGGTTCAGATCTGAGCATGTACACTGAAGTTACAACCACTTCCTGTTTCATGGCGAATCATCGACACCACGGACACGCCCATTGACGAAAACTTGTCAAACGTGCAAAATTTCGTGCAGATCTGAGCATGTACAGTGAAGTTACAACAACTTCCTGTTTCATAGTGAATCATCGACGCCACGGACACGCCCATCGACGAAAACGCGCAGATAGCACAACTTTTCATCGTCAATGCCTTTAGAAGGCACAGCAGAAATTTGAAGTCGATCCGACTAAATCCCTAGGAGGAGTTAGTTAAAATAGGGAGTGTGTAAATCACCAAAACTTTGCCATCAAATTCAAAATGGCCGACTTCCTGTTGAGTTTAGGGCATCGCTCCAAGAGGCTTTTTTGTGCGACTGGACATGATACATGTCCCCAAAAAATTTCGTGCATGTAGGTCAAACATGTTGGGGGGGCTGCTTCGTTAAAGGTCACTTCCTGTTGCCAGAAGGTGGCGCTATGACTGTCGTTGAATGTCAGCATGTACATGTTTTCAGGGCAGGACTCTTTTCAAACGTGCAAAATTTCATGCAGATCTGAGCATGTATAGCGAAGTTACTACAACTTCCTGTTTCATGGCGAATCGTCGACGCCACGGACACGCCCATTGGCGAAAACGCGCAGATAGCACAACTTTACATCAATGCCTTTAGAAGGCACAGCAGAAATTTGAAGTCGATCCGACTGAATCCCTAGGAGGAGTTAGTTAAAGTACGGAGTGAGTGAATCGTCCCAAAATGGCGGCCAAATTCAAAATGGCGGACTTCCTGTCGAGTTTAGGGTATGGGTTCTTGAGGCTTTTTTGTGCGTCTTGATATGATACACGTCCCCACCGAGTTTCGTGCATGTAGGTCGAACGTGGACGAGGGGCTAATTTTTCCTAATTTTCTAGGTGGCGCTAGCGAGCCATTTTGCCACGCCCATCCGCGAAACCGACAAAATACGAAATTTTTCACCAGTCCTGACACGTGTGCCAAATTTGGTGAGTTTTCGAGCATGTTGAGGCCGCGAAAATTGAGGCTACTTTGCAGAAAAAAGAAAGAAAAAAAAAAATAATTAAAGCTGCAAGCAGCGATGGGCGGGCCCTCGCACCTGTAGCGCGTCGGGGTGTGATGCGGCCGCGTTGCCTATTGTGAAGGCCTGCCAGTGTGGCTGTGAATTTTCTATGCGCTTTCGGACGTTGCATGAAGGTTTATTACCTCACTTCCTATTGCCAGCAGGTGGCGCTTTGACTGTGGGCAAATGTCGGCCTGTACATGAGTTCAGGGCGGGACACTTATCCTACATGTAAAGTTTGGTGCAGATGTGAGCATCTACAGTGAAGTTACAACAATTTCCTGTGTCATGGCGAAAACTTGATCTTTGACGCAACGCCACGGACACGTCCATTGACGAAAAAGCGCAGATAGCACAACTGTTCATCGTCAATGCCTTTAGAAGGCACAGCAGGAATTTGAAGTCGATCTGACTATATCTCTAGGAGGAGATAGTTAAAGTACGGAGTGTGTAAATCACCAAAACTTTGCCATAAAATTCAAAATGGCCGACTTCCTGTTGAGATTAGGGGAGTGGGCCAAGAGGCTTATTTGTGCGTCTGCACATGATCCATGTGCCACAGAAATTTCATAAATGTAGGGCAGACGTTGGGTGGGGGCTGCTTTGTTAAAGGTCACAACAAGGTCACTTCCTGTTGCCAGCAGGTGGCGCTATGACTGTGGGTGAATGTCGGCATGTAGATCTGTTCAGGGCGGGACTCTTGTCAAGCGTGTAATATTTCGTGCAGATCTGAGCATCTACAGTGAAGTTACAACCACTTCCTGTGTCATGGCGAAGAGTTGATCTTTGACGCCACGCCACAGACACGCCCATTGACATATATGCGCAGATAGCACAACTTTACATCGTCAATGCCTTTAGAAGGCACAGCAGAAATTTGAAGTCGATCCGACTAAATCCCTAGGAGGAGTTAGTTAAAATAGGGAGTGTGTAAATCACCAAAACTTTGCCATCAAATTCAAAATGGCCGACTTCCTGTTGAGTTTAGGGCATCGCTCCAAGAGGCTTTTTTGTGCGACTGGACATGATACATGTCCCCAAAAAATTTCGTGCATGTAGGTCAAACATGTTGGGGGGGCTGCTTCGTTAAAGGTCACTTCCTGTTGCCAGAAGGTGGCGCTATGACTGTCGTTGAATGTCAGCATGTACATGTTTTCAGGGCAGGACTCTTTTCAAACGTGCAAAATTTCATGCAGATCTGAGCATGTATAGCGAAGTTACTACAACTTCCTGTTTCATGGCGAATCGTCGACGCCACGGACACGCCCATTGGCGAAAACGCGCAGATAGCACAACTTTACATCAATGCCTTTAGAAGGCACAGCAGAAATTTGAAGTCGATCCGACTGAATCCCTAGGAGGAGTTAGTTAAAGTACGGAGTGAGTGAATCGTCCCAAAATGGCGGCCAAATTCAAAATGGCGGACTTCCTGTCGAGTTTAGGGTATGGGTTCTTGAGGCTTTTTTGTGCGTCTTGATATGATACACGTCCCCACAGAGTTTTGTGCATGTAGGTCGAACGTGGACGAGGGGCTAATTTTTTCTAATTTTCCAGGTGGCGCTAGCGAGCCATTTTGCCACGCCCATCCGCGAAATCCACAAAATACGAAATTTTTCACCAGTCCTGACACGTGTGCCAAATTTGGTGAGTTTTCGAGCATGTTGAGGCCGCGAAAATTGAGGCTACTTTGCAGAAAAATAAAGAAAAAAAAAAAAATTAAAGCTGCAAGCAGCGATGGGCGGGCCCTCGCATCTGTTGCACGTCGGGGTGTGATGCGGCCGCGTTGCATATTCTAGAGCTCTGCCGGTGCGGCTGTGCCTTTTCCACGCGAGTCGGAAGTTGCATGAAGGTTTTGTACCTCACTTCCTGTTGCCAGCAGGTGGCGCTATGACTGTGGGTGATTGTCGGCATGTACATGAGTTCAGGGCGGGACTCCTATCCTACTTGTAAAGTTTGGTGCAGATGTGACCATCTACAGTGAAGTTACAACCACTTCCTGTATCATGGCGATGGATTGATCTTTGACGCCACGCCACGGACACGCCCATCGATGAAAACGCGCAGATAGCACAACTTTTCATCGTCAATGCCATTAGAAGGCACAGCAGAAATTTGAAGTCGATCCGACAAAATCCCTAGGAGGAGTTAGTTAAAGTACGAAGTGTGCAAATCGTCCCAAAATGGTCACCAAATTCAAAATGGCGGACTTCCTGTCGAGTTTAGGGTATGGGTTCTTGAGGCTTTTTTGTGCGTCTTGATATGATACACGTCCCCACCAAATTTCGTGCATGTAGGTCGAACGTGGACGAGGGGCTAATTTTTCCTAATTTTCTAGGTGGCTCTAGTGAGCCATTTTGCCCCGCCCATCCGTGAAACCCACAAAATACGAAATTTTTCACCAGTCCTAACATGCGTGCCAAATTTGGTGAGTTTTCGAGCATGTTGCGGCCGCGAAAAGTGAGCTTACTTTGCAGAAAAAAGAAAAAGAAAGAAAGAAAGAAAGAAAAAAAAAAATTAAAGCTGCAAGCAGCGATGGGCGGGCCCTCGCACATGTAGCGCGTCGGGGTGTGAGCCGGTCACGTAGCCTATTGTGGACCCCTGCCTGTGCGGCTGTGAATTTTTTATGCGATTCTGACGCTGCATGAAGGTGTTGTAACTCGCTTCCTGTTGCCAGCAGGTGGCGCTATGACTGTGGGTGAATGTTGGCATGTACATGCGTTCAGGACGGAACTCTTGTCAATTGTGTAAAATTTCGTGCTGATCTGAGCATGTACACTGAAGTTACAACCACTTCCTGTGTCATGGCGAAGATTTGATCTTTGGCGCTTCGCCACGGACACGCCGATTGATGAAAACAGCGCAGATAGCACAACTCTTCATCGTCAATGCCTTTAGAAGGAACAGCAGAAATGTGAAATAGATCCGACTAAATCCCTAGGAGGAGTTCGTTAAAATACAGTGTGTGTAAATCGTCCAAAAATGTAGGTAAAATTCAAAATGGCCGACTTCCTGTTGGGTTTAGGACATCGCTCCAAGAGGCTTTTTTGTACGTCTGGACATGATACACGTGCCACAGAAATTTCGGTCATGTAGGTCAAACGTGTGGTGGGGGCTGCTTCGTTAAAGGTCACTTCCTGTCGCCAGCAGGTGGCGCTATGACTGTGGGTGAATGTCAGCATGTACATGTGTTCAGAGCGGGACTCTTGTGAAACATGCAAAATTTGGTGCAGATCTGAGCATGTACACTGAAGTTACAACAACTTCCTGTTTCGTGGCAAATCGTCGATGCTACGGACACGCCCATTGACGAAAACGCGCAGATAGCACAACTTTACATCGTCAATGCCTTTAGAAGGCACAGCAGAAATTTGAAGGCGATCCGACTAAACCCCTAGGAGGAGTTCGTCAAAGTACGGAGTGTGCGAATCGTCCCAAAATGGCGGCAAAATTCAAAATGGCGGACTTCCTGTTGAGTTTAGGGTATGGGTTCTTGAGGCTTTTTTGTGCGTCTTGATATGATACACGTCCCCACCAAATTTCGTGGATGTAGGTCAAACGGGGACGAGGGCTAATGTTTCTAATTTTGTAGGTGGCGCTAGCGAGCCATTTTGCCCCGCCCATCCGCGAAACCCACAAAATACGAAAATTTTCACCAGTCCTGACATGCGTGCCAAATTTGGTGAGTTTTCGAGCATGTTAGCGACGCTGAAAAGTGAGCTTACTTTGCAGAAAAATAATAATAAAGAAAAAAAAAAAAAAATCCTAACAGTTTCAATAGGGTCCTCGCACGTTTCGTGCTCGGGCCCTAATAATTAAAGCTGCAAGCAGCGATGGGCGGGCCCTCGCACCTGTAGCGCGTCGGGGTGTGATGCGGCCGCGTTGCATATTCTGGAGCTCGTCCGGTGGCATCTGTGCATTTACTACGCGATTTGGACGTTGCATGAAGGTTTTGTACCTCACTTCCTGTTGCCAGCAGGTGGCGCTATGACTTTTGGTGAATGTCGGCATGTACATGTGTTCAGGGTGGGACTGTTATCGTACATGTAAAGTTTGGTGCAGATGTGAGCATGTATATTGAAGTTACAACAACTTCCTCTGTCATGGCGAAGACTTGATCTTTGATGACACGCCCATCGACGAAAACGCGCAGATAGCACAACTTTTCATCATCAATGCCTTTAGAAGGCACAGCAGAAATTTAAATTGGATCCGACTAATATCTCTAGGAGGAGTTAGTTAAAGTACAGTGTATGTAAATCACCAAAAGCGTTGCCATAAAATCCAAAATGGCCGACTTCCTGTTGAGTTTAGGGGAGTGGCCCAGGAGGCTTTTTTGTGCGTCTGGACATGATAGATGTACCACAGAATTTTCGTACATGTTGGTCAAACGTGTGGCGTGGGCTGCTTCGTTTAAGGTCACTTCCTGTTGCCAGCAGTTGGCGCTATGACTATGGTTGAATGTTGGCATGTACATTTGTTCAGGGTGGGACTCTTGTCAAATGTACAAAATTTGGTGCAGATCTGAGCATTTATAGCGAAGTTAGTACAACTTCCTGTTTCATGGCGAATCGGCGACGGCACGGACACGCCCATCGACAAAAACGCGCAGATAGCACAACTTTACATCTTCAATGCCTTGAGAAGGCACAGCAGAAATTTGAAGTCGATCGGACTAAATCCCTAGGAGGAGTTCGTTAAAGTACGAAGTGTGCGAATCGTCCCAAAATGGCCACAAAATTCAAAATGGCGGACTTCCTGTTGAGTTTAGGGTATGGGTTCTTGAGGCTTTTTTTTGCGTCTTGATATGATACACGTCCCCACCAAATTTCGTGCATGTAGGTGGAGCGTGGACGAGGGGCTAATTTTTTCTAATTTTCTAGGTGGCGCTAGCGAGCCATTTTGCCCGCCGTCCGCTGAAACCCACAAAATACGAAATTTTCACCAGTCCTGACACGCGCGTGCCAAATTTGGTGAGTTTTCGAGCATGTTGCGGCCGCGAAAATGGGGCTTACTTTGCAGAAAAAAAGAAAGAAAGAAAGAAAGAAAAATTAAAGCTGCAAGCAGCGATGGTGGACCCTCGCACACTGTAGCGTCGGGGTGTGAGCGGTCGCGGTGCCTTTTGTGGACCCCTGCCTGTGCGGCTGTGAATTTTCTATGCGCTTCGGACGTTGCATGAAGGTTTGGTACCTCACTTCCTGTTGCCAGCAGGTGGCACTATGACTGTAGGTGAATGTCGGCATGTAGATCTGTTCAGGGCGGGACTCTTGTAAAGCGTGTAAAGTTTCGTACAGATATGAGCATGTACACTGAAGTTACAACAACTTCCTGTGTCATGGCGAAGAATAGAGCTTTGGCATGCATGCCACGGACACGCCGATTCACGAAACAGCGCAGATAGCACAACTTTTCATTGTCAATGTCTTTAGAAGGCACAGCAGAAATTTGAAGTTGATTCGACTATATCTCTAGGACGAGTTAGTTAAAATAGGGAGTGAGTAAATCATCCAAAAATGGCCACAAAATATAAAATGGCCGACTTCCTGTTGAGTTTAGGGCGTCGCTCCAAGAGGCTTTTGTGCATCTGGACATGATACATGTACCCCAGAAATTTCGTACATGTAGGTCAAGCGTCGGCGAGGTGCTGCTTCGTTAAAGGTCACTTCCTGTTACCAGCAGGTGGCGCTATGACTGGGGGTGAATGTCGGCATGTAGATTTGTTCAGGGCGGGACTCTTGTCAAGCGTGCAAAATTTGGTGCAGATCTGAGCATGTACAGCTAAATTACAACAACGTCCTGTTTCATGGCCGAATCGATGAGCGCCACGGACACGCCCATCGGCGAAAACGCGCAGATAGCACAACTTTACATCTTCAATGCCTTTAGAAGTTACAGCAGAAATTTGAAGTTGATCCAACTAAATCCCTAGGAGGAGTTCGTCAAAATACTGAAGTGTGCAAATCGTCCCAAAATGGCCACCAAATTCAAAATGGCGGACGTCCTGTTGGGTTTAGGGCATTGCTCCAAGAGGCTTTTGTGCGTCTTGACATGATACATGTCCCCAAAAATTTCGTGCCTGTAGATAAAGCGTGCGGCGAGGGCTGCTTCGTTAAAGGTCACTTCCTGTCACCAGCAGGTGGCGCTATGACTGTGGGTAAATGTCGGCATGGAGATTTGTTCAGGGCGAGACTCTTGTCAATAGTGCCAAATTTCCTGCAGATCTGAGCATGTACAGCCAAGTTACAACAACTTCCTGTTTCATGGCGAATCATCGGCGCCACGGACACGCCCATTGACGAACAGCGCAGATAGCACAACTTTACATCGTCAATGCCTTTAGAAGGCACAGCAGAAATTTGAAGTCGATCCGACTTAATCCCTAGGAGGAGTTACGTTAAAGTCACGGAGTGTGCGAATCGATCCCAAAATGGCGGCCAAATTCAAAATGGCGGACTTCCTGTCGAGTTTAGGGTATGGGTTCTTGAGGCTTTTGTGCGTCTTGATATGATACACGTCCCCACCAAATTTCGTGCATGTAGGTCGAACGTGGACGAGGGGCTAATTTTTCTAATTTTCTAGGTGGCTAGCGAGCCATTTTGCCACGCCCATCCGCGAAACCCACAAAATACTGAAATTTTCACCAGTCCTGACACGTGTGCCAAATTTGGTGAGTTTTCGAGCATGTTGCGACCGCGAAAATGGGGCTTACTTTGCAGAAAAATAATAAAGAAAAAAAAAAAAAATTAAAGCTGCAAGCTTAGCGATGGAGCGAGACCCTACGCACCTGTAACGCGTCGAGTGTGATGCGGCAGCGTTGCATATTGTGGAGGTCGGCGGTGCGTCTGTTCATTTGCTATACGCTCGGACGCTGCATGAAGGTTTTGTACCACACTTCCTGTTGCCAGCAGGTGGGCTATGACTGTGGCTAAATGTCGGCATGTACATGTGTTCAGGGTGGTACTGTTATCCTACATGTAAAGTTTTGTGCAGATGTGATCATCTACAGTGAAGTTACAACCACTTCCTGTATCATGGCGATGACTTGATCTTTGGCATGCATACCGGACCGCCCATTGGCAAAGCGCGCAGATAGCACAACTTTACATCGTCAATGCCTTTAGAAGGCACAGCAGAAATTTGAAGTCGATCCGACTCTATCTCTAGGAGGAGTTAGTTAAAATCACGAGTGTGTAAATCACCAAAACTTTGCCATAAAATTCAAAATGGCCGACTTCCTGTTGAGTTTAGAGGCAGCGCTCCAAGAGGCTTTTTTGTGCGTCTGGACATGATAGATGTACCACAGAAATTTCGTACATGTAGGTCAAACCTGTGTCGGGGGCTGCTTCGTTGAAGGTCACTTCCTGTTGCCAGCAGGTGGCGCTATGACTATGGTTGAATGTTGGCATGTACATTTGTTCAGGGCAGGACTGTTGTCAAATGTACAAAATTTGGTGCAGATCTGAGCATGTATAGCGAAGTTACTACAACTTCCTGTTTCATGGCGAATCATCGGCCTACGGACACGCCCATCGGCAACAGCGCAGATAGCACAACTTTAATCGTCAATGCCTTTAGAAGGCACAGCCGAAATTTGAAGTCGATCTGATTACATCCCTAGGAGGAGTTAGTTAAAGTACGGAGTGTGTAAATCGTCCCAAAATGGTCGCACAATTGAAAATGGCGGACTTCCTGTTGGGTTTAGGGCATGGCTCCAAGAGGCTTTTGTACCTCTGGCCATGATACATGTGCCACAGAAATTTCGTACATGTAAGTCAAAGCGTCGCGGCGAGGGCTGCTTCATTAAAGGTCACTTCCTGTCAGCCAGCAGGTGGCGCTATGACTGCGTGGTGAATGTCGGCATGTAGATTTGTTCAGGGCGGGACTCTTGTCAAATGGGCAAAATTTGGTGCAGATCTGAGCATGTACAGCCAAGTTACTACAACTTCCTGTTTCATGGTGAATCGTCAATGCCACGGACACGCCCATCGGCGAAAACGCCAGATAGCACAACTTTAGATCGTCAATGCCTTTACAAGGCACAGCAGAAATTTGAAGTCGATCCGACTAAATCCCTAGGAGGAGTTAGTTAAAAGTACAGAGTATTTAAATCGATCCAAAATGGCGGCACAATTCAAAATGGCGGACTTCCTGTCGAGTTTAGGGTATGGATTCTTGAGGCTTTTTGTGCATCTTGATAGGATACACCTCCCCAAAATTTTGTGCGTGTAGATCAAGCGTCGCGGCGGGGGCTGCTTCGTTAAAGGTCACTTCCTGTTGCCAGCAGGTGGCGCTATGACTGTGGGTGAATGTCGGCATGTAGATTGGTTCAGGGCGGGACTCTTGTCAATAGTGTCAAATTTCGTGCAGATCTGAGCATGTACAGCCAAGTTACAACAACTTCCTGTTTCATGGCGAATCATCGAAGCCACGGACACGCCCATTGACCAACAGCGCAGATAGCACAACTTTGAATCGTCAATGCCTTGAGAAGGCACAGCAGAAATTTGAAGTTGATCCGACTAAATCCCTAGGAGGAGTTCGTTAAAGTACGAAGTGTGCAAATCGTCCCAAAATGGCCACCAAATTCAAAATGGCGGACTTCCTGTCGAGTTTAGGGTATGGGTTCTTGAGGCTTTTTTGTGCGCCTTGATATGATACATGTCCCCACCAAATTTCGTGCATGTAGGTCGAGCAGCGGACGAGGGGCTAATTTTTCTAATTTTCTAGGTGGCTAGCGAGCCATTTTGCCACGCTCATCCGCGAAACCCACAAAATACGAAATTTTTCACCAGTCCTGACATGCGTGCCAAATTTGGTGAGTTTTCGAGCATGTTGAGGCCGCGAAAATTGAGGCTACTTTGCAGAAAAAAAGAAAAAAAAAAAAATAATTAAAGCTGCAAGCAGCGATGGGCGGGCCCTCGCACCTGTAGCGCGTCGGGGTGTGATCCGGCCGCGTTGCATATTCTAGAGCTCTGCCGGTGCGGCTGTGCATTTTCCACGCGATTCGGACGTTACATGAAGGTTTTGTACCTCACTTCCTGTTGCCAGCAGGTGGCGCTATGACTGTGGGTGATTGTCGGCATGTACATGAGTTCAGGGCGGGACTCCTATCCTACTTGTAAAGTTTGGTGCAGATGTGACCATCTACAGTGAAGTTACAACCACTTCCTGTATCATGGCGATGGATTGATCTTTGACGCCACGCCACGGACACGCCCATCGATGAAAACGCGCAGATAGCACAACTTTTCATCGTCAATGCCATTAGAAGGCACAGCAGAAATTTGAAGTCGATCCGACAAAATCCCTAGGAGGAGTTAGTTAAAGTACAGAGTGTGTAAATCGTCCAAAAATGGACGCAAAATAGAAAATGGCCGACTTCCTGTTGGGTTTAGGGCATCGCTCCAAGAGGCTTTTTGTACGTATGGACATGATTACATGTGCCACAGAAATTTTGTACATGTAGGTAAAACATCGCGTGGGGGCTGCTTCGTTAAAGGTCACTTCCTGTTGCCAGCAGGTGGCGCTATGACTGTGGGTGAATGTCGGCATGTAGATTTGTTCAGGGTGGGACTCTTGTCAAAGCGTGTAAAATTTCGATGCGGCTCTGAGCAGGTATGGTGAAGTTACAACAACTTCCTGTTTCATGGCCGAATCATCGGCGCCACGGACACTCATCGACGAAAATGCGCACAAAGCACAACTTTTCATCGTCAATGCCTTTAGAAGGCACAGCAGAAATTTGAAGTCGATCCGACTGAATCCCTAGGAGGAGTTCGTTAAAGTACGGATGTGTAAATCGATCCCAAAATGGCCGCAAAATTCAAAATGGCGGACTTCCTGTTGAGATTAGAGAGTGGTCCAGGAGGCTTTTGTGCGTCTGGACATGATAGATGTACCACAGAAATTCCGTAACTGTAGGTTAAGCGTGGGGCTGGAGCTGCTTCGTTAAAGGTCACTTCCTGTCGCCAGCAGGTGGCGCTATGACTGTGGGTAAATGTCGGCATGTACTTGTGTTCAGGGCGGGACTCTTGTCAAGCGTGCAAAATTTCATGCAGATGTGAGCATGTACACTGAAGTTATAACAACTTCCTGTTTCATGGCGAATAATCGGCGCCACGCGGACACGCCCATCGGCAACAGCGCAGATAGCACAACTTTTCATCGTCAATCCCTTTAGAAGGCACAGCAGAAATTTGACGTCGATTAGACTAAATCCCTAGGAGGAGTTAGTTAAAGTGCGGAGTGTGTAAATCGTCCCAAAATGGCGGCACAATTCAAAATGGCGGACTTCCTGTTTGGTTTAGGGCATCGCTCCAAGAGGCTTTTGTGCGTCTGGACATGATACATGTGCCACAGAAATTTCGTACATGTAGGTCAAAGCGTAGAGTGGGGGCTGTTTCGTTAAATGTCACTTCCTGTTGCCAGCAGGTGGCGCTATGACTGTGGGCGAATGTTGGCATGTAGATGTGTTCAGGGCGGGACTCTTGTCAAACGTGCAAAATTTCGTGCAGATCTGAGCATGTACACCAAAGTTACAACAACTTCCTGTTTCATGGCGAATCGTCGACGCCATACGGACCACGACCATTGACGACAGCGCAGAGAGCACAACTTTACACCCTCAATGCCTTTAGAAGGCACAGCAGAAATTTGAAGTCGATCCGACAAAATCCCTAGGAGGAGTTAGTTAAAGTACGAAGTGTGCAAATCGTCCCAAAATGGTCACCAAATTCAAAATGGCGGACTTCCTGTCGAGTTTAGGGTATGGGTTCTTGAGGCTTTTTTGTGCGTCTTGATATGATACATGTCCCCACCAAATTTCGTGCATGTAGGTCGAACGGGGACGAGGGGCTAATTTTTCAAATTTTGCAGGTGGCGCTAGCGAAACCATTTTGCCTACGCCCATCTGCGAAACCCACAAAATACGAAATTTTTCACCAGTCCTGACATGTGTGCCAAATTTGGTGAGTTTTCGAGCATGTTAGCGACGCTGAAAAATGAGCTTACTTTGCAGAAAAATAAAGAAAGAAAGAAAGAAAGAAAAAAAAAAAAAAAATAATCCTAACAGTTTCAATAGGGTCCTCGCACGGTTCGTGCTCGGGCCCTAATAATCCTTACAATTTCAATAGGGTCCTCGCACGGTTAGTGCTTTCGGGCCCTAAAATTAAAGCTTCGCAAGCAGCGATGAAGGACCCTCGCACCTGTAGCGCGTCGGGGTGTGATATGACGGCGTTGCATATTCTGGAGCTTCGGCCGGTGCATCTATGCATTTGCTACGCTAATTTGTGCGTTGCATGAAGGTTTTGTACCACACTTCCTGTTGCCAGCAGGTGGCGCTATGACTGTGGGTGAATGTCGGCATGTAGATCTGTTCAAGGCGGGACTCTTGTCAAGCGTGTAAAATTTCGTGCAGATCTGAGCATCTACAGTGAAGTTACAACCACATCCTGTGTCATGGCGAAGAGTTGATCTTTAGCGCTACGCCACGGACCGCCCATTGGCGAAAACTTGCAGATAGCACAACTTTTACGTCGTCAATGCCCTTAGAAGGCACAGCAGAAATTTGAAATCAATCCGACTGAAACCCTAGGAGGAGTTAGTTAAAAGTACGTAGTGTGTAAATCACCAAATACTTGACGTAATATTCAAAATGGCCGACTTCTTGTTGGGTTTGGGGCATTGCTCCAAGAGGCTTTTTTGTGCGTCTTGACATGATAGATGGGCCACAGAAATTTCGTACATGTAGGTAAAATGTGCAGCGGGGGCTGCTTCGTTAAAGGTGACTTCCTTTTGCCAGCAGGTGGCGCTATGACTGGGGGTGAATGTCAGCATGTAGATTTGTTCAGGGCGGGAGTCTTGTCACTGCGTGTAAAATTTCGTGCAGATCTGAGCATGGACAGGCAAGTTACAGCAACTTCCTGTTTCATGGCCGAATCATCGACGCATACGGACACGCCCATCGACGAAAATGCGCAGATAGCACAACTTTACATCGTCAATGCCTTTAGAAGGCACAGCAGAAATGTGAAGTCGATCCGACTAAATCCCTAGGAGGAGTTCGTTAAAGTACGGCGTGTGTAAATCGTCCCAAAATAGCCTCCAAATTCAAAATGGCCGACTTCCTGTTGAGATTAGAGGAGTGGTCCAGGAGGCTTTTTGTGCGTCTGGACATGATAGATATACCACAGAAATTCCGTAACTGTAGGTTAAGCGTGGGCGTGGGGCTGCTTCGTTAAAGGTCACTTCCTGTCGCCAGCAGGTGGCGCTATGACTGTGGGTAAATGTCGGCATGTACTTGTGTTCAGGGCGGGACTCTTGTCAAACGTGTAAAATTTCGAGCAGATTGGAGCATGTACACTGAAGTTACTCCAACTTCCTGTTTCATGGCGAATCATCGACGCCACGGACACGCCCATCGACGAAAACGCGCAGATAGCACAACTTTACATCTTCAATGCCTTGAGAAGGCACAGCAGAAATTTGAAGTCGATCGGACTAAATCCCTAGGAGGAGTTCGTTAAAGTACGAAGTGTGCAAATCGTCCCAAAATGGCCACCAAATTCAAAATGGCGGACTTCCTGTCGACTTGAGGGTATGGGTTCTTGAGGCTTTTTGTGCGTCTTGATATGATACACGTCCCCACCAAATTTCGTGCATGTAGGTCGAACGGGGACGAGGGGCTAACTTTTCTAATTTTCTAGGTGGCTAGCGAACCATTTTGCCACACCCATCCAGCGAAACCAAGAAAATACGAAATTTTTCACCAGTCCTGACGCAGCGTGCTAAATTTGGTGAGTTTTCGAGCATGTTGAGGCCTCGAAAAATGAGCTTACTTTGCAGAAAAATAAAGAAAAAAAAAAAAAATAATCCTTACAATTTCAATAGGGTCCTCGCTGCGGTTCGTGCTTTCGGGCCTAAAATAATCTAACAGTTTCAATAGGGTCCTCGCACCGTTAGTGCTCGGGCCCTAAAAATAATCCTAACAGTTTCAATAGGGTCCTCGCACGCGTTCGTGCTCGGGCCTAATTAAAGCTGCAAGCAGCGATGGCATGGCCCTCGCACATGTGGCAGCGTCGAGTGATGAGGCGACGCGTTGCTTATTGTGGACCCTGCCTGTGCGGCTGTGAATTTTCTATGCGTTCGGACGCTGCATGAAGGTGTTGTAACTTCGCTTCCTTTTGCCAGCAGGTGGCGCTATGACTGTGGGTGAATGTTGGCATGTGTTCAGGGCGGGACTCTTGTCAATTGTGTAAAATTTCGTGCAGATCTGAGCATGTACACTGAAGTTACAACCACTTCCTGTGTCATGGCGAAGACTTGATCTTTGACGCATACGCCACGGACACGCCGATTGACGAAAATTCACAGATAGCACAACTTTTCATCGTCAATGCCTTTAGAAGGCACAGCAGAAATGTGAATTCGATCCGACTGTATCTCTAGGAGGAGTTAGTTAAAGAGTACAGAGTGTGTAAATCGCCAAAACTTTGCCATAAAATTCAAAATGGCCGACTTCCTGTCGAGTTTAGGGTATGGGTTCAGGAGGCTTTTGTCGCGTCTGGACATGCCAGATGTACCACAGAAATTTCAGTAGATGTTGGTCAAAGGTGTGGCGGGGCTGCTTCGTTAAATGTCACTTCCTGTTGCCAGCAGGTGGCGCTATGGCTGGGGGTGAATGTCGGCATGTACTTGTGTTCAGGGCGGGACTCTTGTCAATCGTGTAAAATTTCATGCAGATCTGAGCATATACAGCCAAGTTACTACAACTTCCTGTTTCATGGCGAATCATCTACGCCAATGGACACGCCCATTGGCCAACAGCGCAGATAGCACAACTTTACATCGTCAATGTCTTGAGAAGGCACAGCAGAAATTTGAAGTCGATCCGACTAAATCCCTAGGAGAAGTTCGTTAAAGTACGGAGTGTGCAAATCGTCCCAAAATGGCCCTAAAATTCAAAATGGCCGACTTCCTGTAGGTTTTAGGGTATGGGTTCTTGAGGCTTTTTTGTGCGCCTGGACATGCCAGATGTACCACAGAAATTTCAGTAGATGTCGGTCAAGCGTCGCGGCGAGGGGCTGCTTCGTTAAAGGTCACTTCCTGTTGCCAGAAGGTGGCGCTATGACTGTGGTTGAATGTTGGCATGTACATGTGTTCAGGGCGGGACTCTTGTCACGCGTGCCAAATTCGTGCAGATCTGAGCATGTACAATTAAGTTACAACAACTTCCTGCTTCATGGCGAATCTTCGACGCCACGGACACGCCCATTGACGAAAACGCGCAGATAGCACAACTTTTCATCGTCAATGCCTTTAGAAGGCACAGCAGAAATTTGAAGTCGATCCGACAAAATCCCTAGGAGGAGTTCGTTAAAGTACGAAGTGTGCAAATCGTCCCAAAATGGCCGCAAAAATCAAAATGGCGGACTTCCTGTCGAGTTTAGGGTATGGGTTCTTGAGGCTTTTTGTGCGTCTTCATATGATACACGTCCCCACCAAATTTCGTCCATGTAGGTCGAGCGTGGACGAGGGGCTAATTTTTCCAATTTTGTAGGTGGCTAGCGAAGCCATTTTACCTGCGACCGTCCGCGAAACCCACAAAATACGAAATTTTTCACCAGTCCTGACATGCGTGCCAAATTTGGTGAGTTTTCGAGCATGTTGCGAAAATGGGGCTTACTTTGCAGAAAAATAAAGAAAAAAAAAAAAATTAAAGCTGCAAGCAGCGATGGGCGGGCCCTCGCACCTGTGGCGCGTCGGGGTGTGATGCGGCCGCGTTGCATATTCTGGACCTTGGCCGGTGCATCTGTGCATTTGCTACACGATTTGAACATTGCATGAAGGTTTTGTACCTTACTTCCTGTTGCCAGCAGGTGGCGCTATGACTGTTGGTGAATGTCGGCATGTACATGTGTTCAGGGCAGGACTGTTATCCTACATGTAAAGTTTGGTGCAGATGTGAGCATTTACACTAAAGTTACAACAACTTCCTGTTTCATGGCGAAGACTTGAACTTTGACACCACGCACACGGACACGTCCATTGGCTAAAACGCGCAGATAGCACAACTTTTAATCATCAATGACTTTAGAAGGCACAGCAGAAATTTGAAGTCGATCCGACTACATCTGTAGGAGGAGTTAGTTAAAAGTACAGACAGTGTAAATCATCCAAAAACTGACGTAAAATTCAAAATGGCTGACTTCCTGTTGGGTTTAGGGCATTGCTCCAAGAGGCTTTTTTGTGCGTCTGGACATGATACATGACCCCAAAAAATTTCCTGCACGTAGATCAAACGTGCCGCGGGGGCTGCTTCGTTAAAGGTCACTTCCTGTTGCCAGCAGATGGCGCTATGACTGGTGGTGAATGTCGGCATGTACATTTGTTTAGGGCGGGACTCTAGTGTAGCGTGTAAAATTTCGTGCAGGTCTGAGGATGTACACTGAAGCTACAACAACTTCCTGTTTCATGGCGAATGGTCGACCCCACGGACACGCCCATTGACGAATCTGCGCCAGATAGCACAACTTTTCATCGTCAATGCCTTTAGAAGGCACAGCAGAAATTTGAAGTCAATCTGACTAAATCCCTAGGAGGAGTTAAAATACGGAGCGTGTAAATCACCAAAACTTTGCCATAAAATTCAAAATGGCCGACTTCCTGTTGAGTTTAGGGCATCGCTCCAAGAGACTTTTTTGTGCGTCTGGACATGATAGATGTACCACAGAATTTTCGTGCATGTAGGTCAAACGTGCGGCCGGGGCTGCGTCGTTAAAGTTGACTTCCTGTTGCCAGCAGGTGGCGCTATGACTGGGGGTGAATTTCGGCATGTACATTTGTTCAGGGCGGGACTCTTGTCAAACGTGCAAAATTGTGTGCAGATCTGAGCATGTACAGCCAAGTTACTACAACTTCCTGTTTCATGGCGAATCATCGACGTACACGGACACGCTCATTGGCAACAACGCGCAGATAGCACAACTTTTCATAGTCAATGCCTTTAGAAGGCACAGCAGAAATTTGAAGTCGATCCGACTAAATCCCTAGGAGGAGTTAGTTAAAATACAGAGTGTGTAAATCACCAAAACTTTGCCATAAAATTCAAAATGGCCGACTTCCTGTGGAGTTTAGGGCATGGCTCCAAGAGGCTTTTGGTACGTGTGGACATGATACATGTGCCAAAGAAATTTCATAAGTGTAGGTCAAACGTCGCGGCGGGGCTGCTCCGTTAAAGGTCACTTCCTGTCGCCAGCAGGTGGCGCTATGACTGTGGTTGAATGTTGGCGTGTACATGTGTTCAGGGCGGGACTCTTGTCAAATGTACAAAATTTGGTGCAGATCTGAGCATTTATAGTGAAGATACTTCAACTTCCTGTTTCATGGCCGAATCGTCGACGGCACGGACACGCCCATCGACGAACAGCGCCGAGATAGCACAACTTTACATCTTCAATGCCTTTAGAAGGCACAGCAGAAATTTGAAGTCGATCCGACTAAATCCCTAGGAGGAGTTCGTTAAAGTACGGAGTGTGCTGAATCGTCCAAAAATGGCGTCCAAATTCAAAATGGCGGACTTCCTGTTGAGTTTAGGGTATGGGTTCTTGAGGCTTTTGTGCGTCTTGATATGATACACGTCCCCACCAAATTTAGTGCATGTAGGTCGAACGGGGACGAGGGCTAATTTTTCCAATTTTCTAGGTGGCGCTAGCAAGCCATTTTGCCCGCCCGTACGCGAAACCCACAAAATACGAAATTTTTCACCAGTCCTGACACGCGTGCCAAATTTGGTGAGTTTTCGAGCATGTTGCGACCGCGAAAATGGGGCTTACTTTGCAGAAAAAAGAAAAAAGAAAAAAATTAAAGCTGCAAGCAGCGATGGGCGGGCCCTCGCACCTGTAGCGTCGGGGTGTGAGCCGGTCGCGTTGCCTATTGTGGACCCCTGCCTGTGCGGCTGTGAATTTTCTATGCGCTTCGGAGGCTGCATGAAGGTTTTGTAACTCACTTCCTGTTGCCAGCAGGTGGCGCTATAACTGTGGGTGAATGTCGGCATGTACATGTGTTCAGGGCGGGACTCTTATTAAACGTGCTAAATTTCATATAGATCTGACCATGTACAGTAAAGTTACAACCACATCCCGTCTCATGGCGATGAGTCGATCTTTGACGCCACGCCACGGACACGCCATCGATCGACAACAGCGCGCAGATAGCACAACTTTGCATCGTCAATGCCTTTAGAAGGAACAGCAGAAATTTGTAATCGATCTGACTAAATCCCTAGGAGGAGTTCGTTAAAGTACGGAGTGTGTAAATCGTCCAAAAATTTACGTAAAATTCAAAATGGCCGACTTCCTGTTGGGTTTAGGGGAGTGGTCCAGGAGGCTTTTTTGTGCGACTCGACTTGATACATGAGCCACAGAAATTTTGAACATATAGGTCAAACGTGGGGCGGGGGCTGCTTCGTTAAAGGTCACTTCCGGTTGCCAGCAGGTGGCGCTATGACTGTGGGTGAATGTCGGCATGTACATGTGTTCAGGGCGGGACTCTTGTCAAACGTGTAAAATTTCGTGCAGATCTGACCATGTACAGCCAAGTTACTACAACTTCCTGTTTCATGGTGAATCATCGACGCCACGGACACGCCCATCGACGAAAACGCTCAGAGAGCACAACTTTACATCGTCAATGCCTTTGGAAGGCACAGCAGAAATTTGAAGTCGATCTGATTGCATGCCTAGGAGGAGTTAGTTAAAGTACGGAGTGTGTAAATCATCCAAAAATGGACGCACAATTCAAAATGGCCGACTTCCTGTTGAGATTAGAGGAGTGGTCCAAGAGGCTTTTTTGTGCATCTGGACATGATAGATATACCACAGAAATTGCGTAACTGTAGGTTAAACTTGGGGCGGGGGCTGCTTCGTTAAATATCACTTCCTGTTGCCAGCAGGTGGCGCTATGGCTGGGGGAGAATGTTGGCATGTAGATTTGTTCAGGGTGGGACTCTTGTCAAGCGTGCAAAATTAAGAGCAGATCTGAGCATGTGCAGCCAAGTTACTACAACTTCCTGTTTCATGGCGAATCATCGACGCTACGGACACGCCCATCGACGAAAACGTGCAGATAGCACAACTTTACATCGTCAATGCCTTGAGAAGGCACAGCAGAAATTTGAAGTCGATCCGACTAAATCCCTAGGAGGAGTTCGTTAAAGTACGAAGTGTGCAAATCGTCCCAAAATGGCGTCCAAATTCAAAATGGCGGACTTCCTGTCGACTTTAGGGTATGGGTCCTTGAGGCTTTTTTGTGCGTCTTGATATGATACACGTCCCCACCAAATTTCGTGCATGTAGGTCGAACATGGACGAGGGGCTAATTTTTCTAATTTTCTAGGTGGCGCTAGTGAGCCATTTTGCCCCACCGATCCGCTGAAACCCCCAAAATACTGAAATTTTTTCACCAGTCCTGACATGCTTGCCAAATTTGGTGAGTTTTCGAGCATGTTGCGGCCGCGAAAATGGGGCTTACTTTGCAGAAAAAGAAAAAAAGAAAAAATTAAAGCTGCAAGCAGCGATGGGCGGGCCCTCGCACATGTGGCGCGTCGGGGCGTGAGGCGGCCGCGTTGCTTATTGTGGACCCCTGCCTGTGCGGCTGTGAATTTTCTATGCGTTTCGGACGCTGCATGAAGGTGTTGTAACTCGCTTCCTTTTGCCAGCAGGTGGCGCTATGACTGTGGGTGAATGTTGGCATGTGTTCAGGGCGGGACTCTTGTCAATTGTGTAAAATTTCGTGCAGATCTGAGCATGTACACTGAAGTTACAACCACTTCCTGTGTCATGGCGAAGACTTGATCTTTGACGCACGCCACGGACACGCCGATTGACTGAAAATTCACAGATAGCACAACTTTTCATCGTCAATGCCTTTAGAAGGCACAGCAGAAATGTGAATTCGATCCGACTGTATCTCTAGGAGGAGTTAGTTAAAGTACAGAGTGTGTAAATCACCAAAACTTTGCCATAAAATTCAAAATGGCCGACTTCCTGTCGAGTTTAGGGTATGGGTTCAGGAGGCTTTTTTGTGCGTCTGGACATGCCAGATGTACCACAGAAATTTCGTAGATGTTGGTCAAAGGTGTGGCGGGGGCTGCTTCGTTAAATGTCACTTCCTGTTGCCAGCAGGTGGCGCTATGGCTGGGGGTGAATGTCGGCATGTACTTGTGTTCAGGGCGGGACTCTTGTCAATCGTGTAAAATTTCATGCAGATCTGAGCATATACAGCCAAGTTACTACAACTTCCTGTTTCATGGCGAATCATCTACGCAATGGACACGCCCATTGACGAAAACGCGCAGATAGCACAACTTTACATCGTCAATGTCTTGAGAAGGCACAGCAGAAATTTGAAGTCGATCCGACTAAATCCCTAGGAGAAGTTCGTTAAAGTACGGAGTGTGCAAATCGTCCCAAAATGGCCCCAAAATTCAAAATGGCCGACTTCCTGTAGGTTTTAGGGTATGGGTTCTTGAGGCTTTTGTTGCGCCTGGACATGCCAGATGTACCACAGAAATTTCGTAGATGTCGGTCAAGCGTCGCGTGGGGCTGCTTCGTTAAAGGTCACTTCCTGTTGCCAGAAGGTGGCGCTATGACTGTGGTTGAATGTTGGCATGTACATGTGTTCAGGGCGGGACTCTTGTCCAGCGTGCCAAATTTCGTGCAGATCTGAGCATGTACAATTAAGTTACAACAACTTCCTGCTTCATGGCGAATCTTCGGCGCTACGGACACGCCATTGGCGAAACAGCGCAGATAGCACAACTTTTCATCGTCAATGCCTTTAGAAGGCACAGCAGAAATTTGAAGTCGATCCGACAAAATCCCTAGGAGGAGTTCGTTAAAAGTACGAAGTGTGCAAATCGTCCCAAAATGGCCGCAAAAATCAAAATGGCGGACTTCCTGTCGAGTTTAGGGTATGGGTTCTTGAGGCTTTTTTGTGCGTCTTCATATGATACACGTCCCCACCAAATTTCGTCCATGTAGGTCGAGCGTGGACGAGGGGCTAATTTTTCCAATTTTGTAGGTGGGCTAGCGAGCCATTTTGCCGCGCCGTCCACGAAACCCACAAAATACGAAATTTTTCACCAGTCCTGACATGCGTGCCAAATTTGGTGAGTTTTTGAGCATGTTGCGCCGCGAAAATGGGGCTTACTTTGCAGAAAAATAAAGAAAAAAAAAAAATAATCCTAACAGTTTCAATAGGGTCCTTCAGCGCTTTCGTGCTCGGGCCCTAATTAAAGCTGCAAGCAGCGATGGGCGGGCCCTCGCACCTGTAGCGCGTCGGGTTGTGATGCATCCGTGTTGCATATTCTGGAGCTCGGCCGGTGCATCTGTGCATTTGATATGCGATTCAGACGTAGCATGAAGGTTTTGTAACTCACTTCCTGTTGCCAGCAGGTGGCGCTATGACTGTGGGTGAATGTCGGCATGTACATGTGTTGAGGGTGGGACTCTTGTCAAGCGTGTAAAATTTTGTGCAGATCTGAGCATCTACAGTAAAGTTACAACCACTTCCTGTGTCATGGCGAAGAGTTGATCTTTGACACCACGCCACGGACCGCGGCGATTGACTAACAGCGCGAGATAGCACAACTTTACATCGTCAATGCCTTTAGAAGGCATATCAGAAATTTGAAGTCGATCCGACTCTATCTCTAGGAGGAGTTAGTTAAAATACGGAGTGTATAAATCACCAAAACTTTGCCATAAAATTCAAAATGGCCGACTTCCTGTTGAGTTTAGGGCATCGCTCCAAGAGGCTTTTTTGTGCATCTGGACATGATAGATGTACCACAGAAATTTCGTACATGTCGGTCAAAGCGTGCGGCGGGGCTGCCTCGTTAAAGTTGACTTCCTGTTGCCAGCAGGTGGCGCTATGACTGTGGTTGAATGTCGGTATGTAGATTTGTTCAGGGCAGGACTCTTTTCAAGCGTGCAAAATTTTGTGCAGATCTGAGCATGTACAGCCAAGTTACTACAACTTCCTGTTTCATGGCGAATCATCGGCGCTACCGGACCACGGTCATTGGCGAAACGCGCAGATAGCACAACTTTACATCGTCAATGCCTTTAGAAGGCACAGCAGAAATTTGAAGTCGATCCGACTAAATCCCTAGGAGGAGTTAGATCAAAGTACGGAGTGTGCGAATCGTCCCAAAATGGCGGCAAAATTCAAAATGGCGGACTTCCTGTCGAGTTTAGGGTAAGGGTTCTTGAGGCTTTTGTGCGTCTTGATATGATACCGTCCCCACCAAATTTCGTCCATGTAGGTCGAGCGTGGACGAGGGGCTAATTTTTCTAATTTTCTAGGTGGCTAGCGAACCATTTTGCCACGCCCGTCCGCGAAACCCACAAAATACTGAAATTTTTCACCAGTCCTGACACGCGTGCCAAATTTGGTGAGTTTTCGAGCATGTTGCGGCCGCTGAAAAATGAGCTTACTTTGCAGAAAAATAAAGAAAGAAAGAAGAAAGAAAAAAAAAATAATAATAATCCTTACAATTTCAATAGGGTCCTCGCACGGTTCGTGCTCGGGCCCTAAAAATAATCCTAACAGTTTCAATAGGGTCCTCGCACGTTTCGTGCTCGGGCCCTAAAAAAAAAAAAATAATCCTTACAATTTCAATAGGGTCCTCGCACCGTTAGTGCTCGGGCCCTAATAATCCTAACAGTTTCAATAGGGTCCTTCGCACGTTTCGTGCTCGGGCCCTAATAATAATAATAATAATCCTTACAATTTCAATAGGGTCCTCGCACCGTTAGTGCTCGGGCCCTAAAAAAAAAAAAAAATCCTTACAATTTCAATAGGGTCCTCGCACCGTTAGTGCTCGGGCCCTAATTAAAGCTGCAAGCAGCGATGGTCGGGCCCTCGCACCTGTAGCGCGTTGAGAGTGTGTGGCTTCAGCGTTGCCTATTGTGGGACCCCTGCCTGCTTGCGGCTGTGAATTTTCTTTAGCCGGAGGCTGCATGAAGGTTTTGTACCTTACTTCCTGTTGCCAGCAGGTGGCGCTATGACTGGGGGTGAATCTCGGCATGTACATGTGTTAAGTCGCGGGACTCTTATTAAATGTGTAAAATTTCGTACAGATCTGAGCATCTACAATGAAGTTACAACCACTTCCTGTGTCATGGAGAAGAGTTGATCTTTGACGCCACGCCACAGACACGGCCATTGACATATATGCGCAGATAGCACAACTTTACATCGTCAATGCCTTTAGAAGGCACAGCAGAAATTTGAAGTCGATCCGACTAAATCCCTAGGAGGAGTTCGTTAAAGTACGGAGTGTGTAAATCGTCCCAAAATGGCCACCAAATCCAAAATGGCGGACTTCCTGTCGAGTTTAGGGTATGGGTTCTTGAGGCTTTTTTGTGCGTCTTGATATGATACACGTCCCAACCAAATTTACGTGCATGTAGGTCGAAGCGTGGATGAGGGGCAAATTTTTCTAATTTTGCAGGTGGCGCTAGCGAGCCAATTTGCCCCGGCCATCCACGAAACCCACAAAATACGAAATTTTTCACCAGTCCTGACACGCGTGCCAAATTTGGTGAGTTTTCAAGCATGTTGCGGCCGCGAAAATTGAGCTTACTGTGCAGAAAAATAATAATAAAGAATTAAAGCTGCAAGCAGCGATGGGCGGGCCCTCGCACATGTAGCGCGTCGCGGTGTGAGCTGGTCGCGTTGCCTATTGTGGACCCCTGCCTGTGCGGCTGTAAAGTTTCTATGCGTTTCGGACGATGCATGAAGGTTTTGTAACTCACTTCCTGTTGCCAGCAGGTGGCGCTATGACTGTGGGTGAATCTCGGCATGTACATGTGTTTTCCGTTCGGGCCTGTTATCAAACATTTAAAATTTAGTACAGATCTGAGCATGTACAGTGAAGTTACAACCACTTCCTGTGTCATGGCGATGAGTTGATCTTTCACGTCACGCCACGGACACGCCCATCGACGAAAACGCGTAGATAGCACAACTTTTCATCGTCAATGCCTTTAGAAGGCACAGCAGAAATTTGACATTGATGCGACAAAACACCTAGGAGGAGTTCGTCAAAGTATGGAGTGTGTAAATCATCCAAAAATGGACGCACAATTCAAAATGGGTGACTTCCTGTTGAGATTAGTGGAGTGGTCCAAGAGGCTTTTTTGTGCGTCTGGACATGATAGATATACCACAGAAATTCCGTAACTGTAGGTTAAACGTGGGGCGGGGGCTGCTTCGTTTAAGGTCACTTCCTGTTGCCAGCAGGTGGCGCAATGACTGTGGGTGAATGTTGGCATGTAGATTTGTTGAGGACGGGACTTTTGTCAAAAGTGCCAAATTTTGTGAAGATCTGAGCATGTACAATGAAGTTACAACAACTTCCTGTTTCATGGCGAATCATCTACGCCACGGACACGCCCATTGACGAAAACGCGCAGATAGCACAACTTTAGCTCGACAATGCCTTGAGAAGGCACAGCAGAAATTTGAAGTCGATCCGACTAAATCCCTAGGAGGAGTTCGTTAAAATACGGAGTGAGTGAATCGTCCCAAAATGGCCGCAGAATTCAAAATGGCGGACTTCCTGTCGCGTTTAGGGTATGGGTTCTTGAGGCTTTTGTTGCGTCTTGATATGATACATGTCCCCACCAAATTTCCGTGCATGTAGGTCGAACGTGGACGAGGGGCTAATTTTTCCAATTTTCTGGGTGGCTTAGCGAGCCATTTTGCCCCGCCCATCCGCGAAACCCACAAAATACGAAATTTTTCACCAGTCCTCGCACGGTTCGTGCTCGGGCCCTAAATATAATCCTAACAGTTTCAATAGGGTCCTCGCACAGTTCGTGCTCAATTTCAATAGGGTCCTCGCACGGTTCGTGCTCGGGCCCTAAATATAATCCTAACAGTTTCAATAGGGTCCTCGCATAGTTCGTGCTCAATTTCAATAGGGTCCTTCGCACGTTTCGTGCTCGGGCCCTAATAATCCTTACAATTTCAATAGGGTCCTTCGCACGTTTCGTGCTCGGGCCCTAATAATCCTTACAATTTCAATAGGGTCCTTCGCACCGCTAGTGCTTCGGGCCCTAAAATAATCTAACAGTTTCAATAGGGTCCTTCGCACGTTAGTGCTCGGGCCCTAAAAATAATCCTAACAGTTTCAATAGGGTCCTTCGCGATCGGTTCGTGCTCGGGCCCTAATAATCCTTACAATTTCAATAGGGTCCTCACGACCGTTAGTGCTCGGGCCCTAATTAAAGCTGCAAGCAGCGATGGGCGGACCCTCGCACCTGTAGCACGTCGGGGTGTGATCCAGCCATGTTGCATATTCTAGAGCTCTGCCGGTGCGGCTGTGCATTTTCCACGCGATTCGGACGTTGCATGAAGGTTTTGTACCTCACTTCCTGTTGCCAGCAGGTGGCGCTATGACTGTGGGTGATTGTCGGCATGTACATGAGTTCAGGGCGGGGCTCTTATCCTACTTGTAAAGTTTGGTGCAGATGTGAGCATCTACAGTGAAGTTAGAACCACTTCCTGTATCATGGTGATGGATTGATCTTTGACGCCACACCACGGACACGCCCATCGACGAAAACGCGCAGATAGCACAACTTTTTATCGTCAATGCCTTTAGAAGGCACAGCAGAAATTTGAAGTCGATCTGATTACATCCCTAGGAGGAGTTAGTTAAAGTACGGAGTGTGTAAATCATCCAAAAATGGACGCACAATTGAAAATGGCCGACTTCCTGTTGATATTAGAGGAGTGGTCGAAGAGGCTTTTTTGTACGTCTGGACATGATAGATATACCACAGAAATTCCGTAACTGTAGGTTAAACGTGGGGCGGGGGCTGCTTCGTTAAAGGTCACTTCCTGTCGCCAGCAGGTGGCGCTATGACTGTGGGTAAATGTCGGCATGTACTTGTGTTCAGGGCGGGACTCTTGTCAAACGTGCAAAATTTCGTGCAGATGTGAGCATGTACACTGAAGTTACAACAACTTCCTGTTTCATGGCGAATGATCGACGCCACGGACACGCCCATCGACGGAAACGCGCAGATAGCACAACTTTTCATCGTCAATGCCTTTAGAAGGCACAGCAGAAATTTGAAGTAGATCCGACTAAATCCCTAGGAGGAGTTCGTTAAAGTACGGAGTGTGTAAATTGTCCCAAAATGGTCGCACAATTCAAAATGGCCGACTTCCTGTTGGGTTTAGGGCATCGCTCCAAGAGGCTTTTGTACCTCTGGACATAATACATGTGCCACAGAAATCTCGTCCATGTAGCTCAAACGTGGGCCGAGGGCTGCTTCGTTAAAGGTCACTTCCTGTTGCCAGCAGGTGGCGCTATGACTGTGGGCGAATGTTGGCATGTACAGAAAAGGAAAAAGAAAGAAAGAAAGAAAGAAAGAAAAAAAATAATCCTAACAGTTTCAATAGGGTCCTCGCACGGTTCGTGCTCGGGCCCTCATAATCCTTACAATTTCAATAGGGTCCTTGCACCGTTAGTGCTCGGGCCCTAAAAATAATCCTAACAGTTTCAATAGGGTCCTCGCACGGTTCGTGCTCGGGCCCTAAATAATCCTAACAGTTTATATAGGGTCCTTCGCACGTTTCGTGCTCGGGCCCTAAAAATAATCCTTACAATTTCAATAGGGTCCTTCGCACCGTTAGTGCTCGGGCCCTAACAATAAATCAGCTCCATCTATCTGTATTCCTCATACTGTTTAATATTTTTGACTCATCACTTATAAATGTATTGAGTAAAATGCAGAGGAGTACTCATAATGCAACATACTGAACTGTGTCATCAGCTTTTCTCCTGGCTGGACTGTGGACTTGGTGGTTATGATCCAGGCCAACCAGCGTGGTCCTTTCAGTGTGTACTGGTGAGAAGCACAGGGCTATGAAAGACTCCACATCTGCAGGTGACCTGAGGGCACAGTGGAAATAAAACATACAGGACTTTTTTACTTCTGGTAAAATAAGTAATGACATCAACAAGTAACAGCAGCAATACAAAAGGTTTTCACACAGTAGGTTTAGAGATGAACAATGTCAAACTGGCTTATATACCAGAAACACAGATACTTGGGGACCTTTAGCATCATTGTTTATGTACACTAACACTGAAATATCTTTCTCATAACTACAAACACACAGCTACATCACCACATTTGTACAAGTAGCATTCAGTCAAACATCAACTGCAGACACAAGATAATCACACAAACCAATTAGATCATGAAAGTAACAAATTACCATCAAAATGATAAAAGCCAGATTACCTGTCCAGCAGAAATAAAGCCACCACGCTGTGTCAGCCCCTCGGTGTTCCTCAGTTGTCACTATCGTTGAAAAGCCACGCAGATATTAGCTCCGGCCAGCTCGGCAGGTCTGGAGTGAGCTGACCGGAGATGCGCGATCGGGGCAGCTCATGTAGCAGCGAGGGAGAGTGACAGTCAGCCAGCCAAATCATTGCATTCGGTCCGAATGGAACGAGTGGCTGTGTTTACTGCAGCCCTGACAGAACTACAGAAAGACGATTTTTATACCTAACTTTTTAATATGCATTGGTGTAAATAGACAGTTTCAACAAATATGACAAAAAGTGTTTTAGAAGCAACTTGCCTACCCTACCTTTAAAAGAGTTATATGGAATATAAAAAACAGGCTGAGGGGTTGAGCAAATAACTGAGTCACAATCATTCTGAAAAGAGAACAAACAGAGAAGTACTCTTAATCTACTCTCTAGCTGGTCTGTACTCGGGTCCACAGCAATCTTTGGGTCCACTGAAACTGTTAAGAGATATAATTAATTGGTGAACAGTAAGACAACAAATCGTAACCATAGACGTTTCTCAATGTCAAGGAAGGATCCTCGGAAACCGTTATTTCAAGGATGCTACGTCATCGACATCCGTCTAAGGACTGTTCCAATGTCAAGGATCCTTAGAATTTCAACCAAGGACTGAGTCCTTCGTTCGAAAAATATCCCATACACAGGAAAGGATGCATATGTGTAGACTTCGCGGTCTTAATCACCCACAATCCTATGCGCGCAGCTTTTCTATCTTGTTCAAAAAATAAAAAAATGTCGGACATTAGCGGAGTCGGTGCCATAACGGGGCAATATGCTTTCAAATGTAAGTATATTTACATTACCATACATTTGTTATAACCGTAGTACATAGAAGTAAAGTTTAACGTTTAAATGCCAGTCCAAATTACTACTAATTACTAATTGTATTGTTATTATAAATTAACGTTACGTTACTGTCGGTTAACTGACACGTCATTTAATTGTTAGCTTGGTTGCCGCCACCGGTATTTATTTTATAAATAACTAGTTAAGTTGTATAAAGTAATTTAACGTTAATATTATACCATTTACAGCGTTATTCATAGCTTTCTCATCTTTTTTAACAGGGACCAAGGAACAAACGGAGGCATTTATACGTATTCGTATTGAAAACATGCAACTGTTACTGGGGGGAGAGACACCGCGGCGAACGGATATTGGTGAGAAAGAAATTATTTAATGTTCATAAGTGATAGCTGTGTAATCTTCTTTTTATTTCTCCCCCCGTCATTCACATAGGCTTATTTTGGAGAAGATGGGGCTCGAAGGGAGGGTTTCCCACGCCCAGGCAAAAAGGAAGTGGGACAATTTAAAAACTAAGTACAAGGTGGGAGACAAGTATGGAAATAATTGTCTATGCACATTTTAATGTAACTTGTGATTTTCTTAAGTAAGCCTTGAATGTTAACCTGACAGACTTAAGCCTGCTTCCAGTAAGTATAGATGCAGTGCAGTGGTGTACAATAGTACTAATACACTACCGTTCAAAAGTTTGGAATCAGTGAGAATATTATTTGTATTGTTTGGAGGAAAGAAATAAACACTTTTATTTATCAATGAATAATTAATTTGTGAAAGTGACTGTAAAGACATTTATAATGTTACAAAAGATTCTATTTCAAACAAAATGCTGTTTTTAACTTCCTAGTCATCAAAGTGTCCTGAAAAAACTAACAACTACAACTGACAGACCAACAGTTCTTTTCAACATTGATTATAATAATAAATAAAAATAAATGTTTATTGAGCATCAAATTATCATATACTGATTTGTGAAGGATCATGTGACACTGAAGACTGGAGTAATGATGGATAAAAATTCAGCTTTGATTACAAGAATAAAATTACACTTTACTATATATTCACAATGGAGAACAGCTGATTTACACTGAAATAATATTTAATACTATAACAGATTTTTGTTGTGTTTTTAATCAAATAAGCGCAGCCATGGTTTTGCCTCGATCCAAGTGGAAAAACCAGGGCCAAGCACTGCACAAGAGATAGATGAAGGGAGAGACGAGGATGAGGATGAGGATGAGGAGAGAGTGAGAGACAGCAGCAAAGAGAGAGCAGGGCACAAAGGAAAGAAGAGGAGAAGGGAGCGAGAGGATCCATTCCTACAGCTACTAAAGGAGGATATTAAATACCAGAGGGAGGCAGATGAGAGAAGGGAAGCAGAGGCCAGAGAGAGGTCAAACCGCTTTTTTTTGCTGATGGAGAAGTTGGTGGAAAAATAAAGTCAATTAAATTAAACTGATTTTGTCTTTGCCCCTTAATTATTTAATTAAGTTTCTAATTTCTTTTTTGCCATTTATTTAATGTCTGTTAAACATATCGGCTCAACTGATTTGCAGAGGGGGGATGTAAAGCTGTTCCCTTTACCTTGTGATTCACCTTGTAATTTTTGCTTCATATAGCTTTTTGTTGATCACATATTTTACCATTGCATAATCAATAAACTCATATTGATTTAAAAATGAGTTTATTGATTTAAATCAATATATTTGATTTATTGCCTCGCTACACATGATCCATTATTATAATTAAACAAGTGTGTTTAAACAGTGCAGGTCAATTTGACCCATATTTTACCATTGTATATGTTTTAACAGCTAGAATGTTGCTATGGATGGTCACAGTTCTGTTCACTCAGGCAATATAATCGTTTTTAAATGAATAAACTCCTTTTTAAAAATATATTTTGTCAAATTATTTTTTTATTTGGTAGGTAGCCATGTAATAAGTGGATAATGTAACTTAGCGAGGCGGTTGTTGTTGACAAAACAGTCAAGTGTATTTAAACATTGCGGTTCAATTGGACCCATAACATATGGATGTAATTATTTTTCAATTAATGATAGGGGCGTTAACGTTACTTACCATCCCACGTCTTTGACAGCAGAGGTGGCGACAAATTAATTTTCTCCTCCTGCGAGCCTGACGCCGATACCAAATCATCTTCGTCTCCATCTCCATATCAGCAAAAATGCTGTACAGCAACTAGCATCAGCACTGGCTTCTCCACTAGCGGACCTTTTCACTGACGTAATGACGCAATGACGTGCACTTGCTAACCTGTTCCATTTACGTGTTCTCCGAATGCTAAAGAGGAACCTCGGCTAGCCTCTGAAGGAAATGACTTGGAAGGATCAATCCTGCCAAGGAAGTATCCTTGACATTAAGAAACGCCTCATAAGTTTATGAGGCGTTTTACGGGGCCCCTTGGTAGCTTGGGGCCTAAGGCAATTGTTGACCTTTGCCTAATGGTAAGTCCGCCTCTGAACATGATTTCTACAGTATGATATACAGTATGAAGATAAGATGAACTGGATCATATTCACAGGAGGTATAAACCCTTTTCCATGTGTCTATTAAAAGTAAAATAAGCCAAATGTCAGGGAAATGACTTTACTTAGATTGAAGGACTGCAGTTGTACAGTGAAACACCTTCCTACCTTTCTGAGAAGAAGTCTTCTTCAGGTGGTATAAAACATTTCTCCTGAAGTTCTGATTTGAGTTGTGGACAGCTATGACCACATGAATTAAACAATGGAACATTTCACTGCCCAGGTCAGCTGTAACACAAGGCTTGTTCATTAGACTACATGCTGTACAGTATTTGTACAGGACAGATTTTGTCCCAGGATTTATTTGCATTTCTTCTTCTTCATTGCATGATTTAGAATAATAAGTTGAGAAATGGCTCTGAGTTCATCCTGCACTGCAGCAGCTGATAAAGCCCATTTAATCCCTAAATGCTTTTCATCTATGCAGGCTGGAGCGGGAAACAACTCACCTTTCTCAGGTTGTACAGTAATGTCACATGAAGGTGGATCAAACACAGCTAATGTTAAATGTCAAAGCAGAGAGGAGCCTAGTAGGCCTATTTATTTTCATTCATCACACCAGATGAATAAACTGTGAGACAGTTGTAAATAGTGCTGGGCCGTTATCGGCGTTAACGTGCTGCATTAACGTGAGACTCTTGTCGGGCGATAAAAAAAATATCACCGTTAATCTATTCTCAAAGTTGGGTTGGGAGCTGGGTCTATACTACGCAAGCTATGATGACTTTCACCTTTATATTTTAGCGCAGATGTATACGTAGCCGAATTGCACTGTAGGGGGCGAGAACAAGCCTTCGAACCTGTGTGTCTGCTGTTAGATCCCGAGTTACCCCTGTTCAGGAGGTACTGGACCAGCTCTCCATCTTAAAGGGTCCGATTCTCGTGGCCTATGGGTATTACCCTATTAGGTATTACTGAGGACTGTTTAAGCTGGTGTCGAAGAGATTCGCCTAGCTTCTCACTGTCTTCTTCCGAACGCCTACCCTGCTTACTCTGAAATGGCACCCGACTGAATAGCCTTACACATAAAACTCAGCTTAATAGCAATCACATTTAACAGAAGTGTAAAATTCTTCTTCATGGTAACTGTCAAGCTAAGTTTATTTGTTAGTCAGCACCACTAGCTTAAGAGCTTTAGCCTGTATGATATTAACGCCACATAAATTAGCCTAGCGGCTAACAGACTTTTTCTCTCCTCATAGCTTAACAAATTACATGTATTGTTCATAATATTTCTTACTCAGCGCTGGTTAAGTCACTGCATCTCCTGACACAACACCACGGTTGAATTTTCACCCTGAATGGCGTTTTGTTGAAACAGCAGCTGAAAACAGCAGAGCAACGAAGCTGCTCAGCGTGGGAGCATTTACCGTAAATACTGGAATAGGAGTGCCCTCCAGATTTAGCTGCGGCTAACTGATGTGGCTCTCAGACACAACAGCTCACTTTCCTGCAGTTCTGTGTCCGTATAAGTCACTACATGAAAACTCTGTAGGTCAGAGTGTCCACATGAAAAAGAAGGAAGACATGGCTGGTAGTATTGTCTTCAAACACCTCAGCACACTGAAGGAAGCCATCTGACTGTGTGAGGAGCAGCTTGTTGATGTGTGCAAGCAGAGTAGGCCTAGAGCTCTGCAGTCTGACTGGTCCACCAATAGGAGAGAAGTTCACCCCTTCAGACCCCGCCCCTCCTCATTTGCATAACGAGGCAGAAATGCATAGAGAAATGTAAAAAGGACAGGCAGAAATAAAAACCAGGGGGGAAAATAAATAGGGTAGAAAATGCAACAGAAGAATAAAACAGACAAAAATATTAAAACACACACGTAAATAAATACATTTAAAAAAGAGGTAATTAATACAGAAAGTTGGAGATTAAAACAGACAATAAATAAATAAGGTAATTATTACAAAGGTGCATAAATAAAGAAGATAATTAAAATGCACATATACATTTATGTCTCCTTGTATAATTTAATTACTGCCTACATTTATTTATTTAGTTTATTTTTGTGCATTTAATCAGTTGCTTATTTCTTTATTGAGCATTTATATATTTCTGTATTTATTTCTGAATTTGTCAGAATCAGTGCTCCATAAAAACATGCTGTGCCATCACTGTAAAATCAGTGTGGAGCAACAGAACCAACCAAATGACTTTCTCCAGATCTGAAGGTTGGAGTTCCTCCAGTAGATCTTTGGCTGTTTATTTATCATCTGCTCCAGCTTTTCCAACTCTTTGTTCAGAGATATGGTGAAAATAACGGCCCAAGATGATGTGAAATTGTTACAGTGGATGTGGGTTGAGCAGGTTGTAGGACCCAAACGCAGGATACAAAGCAGAGGAGATACGATCCAAAAGGTGATTTATTAAACAAACAAAAAGCGAGCACACTTACATAGAGAGTGGCTAGTCCATAAAAAGCCAAATGAGAAACGATACAAAAATCCAGCTCAGATAATCCAAAACACATAGAGCAGAAAATAGAAACAGGAGACCGGGCGACTGAAACCACGACTGACGGAGGTAACATCAACAATGACCGGACAAAAACACCAAACATTTATACACAGAGGTAACGAGCAGGGCGAGAGCAACACAGGTGAGGCACATGAGTAGTTAAGGGAGACAGGAAACAAAGCTAGACAACACCAAACACTGGGGACTACAAAATAAAACAGGAAGTAAATCCAGAGACAATACAGAAGGATAACTGGGACAAAATACAGAGGAAACAAAAATCAGCTATAACAACTTAAACAAGAGCACAGAGGCAACAAGTAAAATACTAACACAATAACAAAACATCATATTTAAACACAAGGACATAACAGAAATTACATATTTTTCATTGAAAAACATAAAATTTTCTTGGTGGAGGACCCCCAACCCCCCGACCAACACCAAAACATTCATCTAAAGCTCACATTAAACTGGGAAAACACTGCAGTTTGAAGCTATTCTAAGGTGCATCGCATGCTCATGGACACAAGAACAAAAGTTTTGCTTCATCTCCGCTGCTACAACTCCATCCTAAGGGAAACACTGTTTTATTATCTCTGCAGACTCTGTCAGGCTGGTGGGCGGGACTAGTCTGTGCTCAGGCAGACTGGAGGTGAAGTCTAACCAGTCTAACCAGTCTAACCAGAGGTGGTCCTCAGTGTGTGAAGCTGACTTTGACCAGCAGGATGCAGAGGTGGTCTGTAGGGAGCTTGGCTGTGGGGCTCCTTCAGTCCTCCAGGGGGTGCTCTATGGAGAAGTGGAGGCTCCCATGTGGACCAAAGAGTTCCAGTGTGGAGGCCATGAGTCTGCTCTCCTGGACTGTAGAAGCTCAGGCTCAGCTAGAAACACCTGCTCACCTGGAAAAGCTGTTGGACTCCACCTGCTCAGGTAGAAGAGGAGCTGCAGCTTTGATTTGGTTCATTTCTGTTCTGATGAAACTCACTTTATTGTTTTACTGATGACTCTCTGCTTTCTGTTCAGAGCCTGATGAGGTCAGGTTGGTGGGAGGAGCCAGTCGCTGTGCAGGAACACTGGAGGTGAAACATCAGGGGAGACTGGAGACCAGTGAGTGACTCTGTCTGGACCCTGAAGGAAGCAGCTGTTGCCTGTAGAGAGCTGGACTGTGGCTCTGCTGTTTCTGTAGTAGAGAGAGAGGAGTCCTCACGCAGACCTGTGTGGTGGTTAATGTATGACTGTGTTCAGTCTGGATCTGCTCTGAGGGAGTGTGTAACATCATCTTCCTCTTCCTGGATCCTGGATCTCACCTGCTCAGGTAAGCCCATCAATGACATCATCTATGACATCATGTATAACAGTAATGTCTCGCGTCTCAGTGGTTTCCATTGGACTCGACTGTAAAGTTCTCCAAGCCAAGTTTTATTTGTTTAGCACATTTCAACAACAAGGTCATTCAAAGTTCTTTACATAAAACATAAAAGCAACATGAAATATAATAAACGTTCCAGTGTTACAATCAGGGTTAAAAGAGTTAAATGGAAAATAAAAACAGGCTGAGGGGTTGAGCAAATAACTGAGTCACATCATTCTGAAAAGAGAACAAACAGAGAAGGACTCTTAATCTACTCTCTCTAGCTGGTCTGTACTCGGGTCCACAGCAATCTTTGGGTCCACTGAAACTCCAAAAACCCTCGGACACTACAGAGAAACCAGGACATGTCAGTCAGCAGGTCCCTTTGATCCAGTTATACTCTGGACCCACCTGCACGTTTACAGGTGGACAGAGGTTCCTGCAAATCACTCGGGCGCCAGATTTAAGATCCACTTCCTTCACTCTGTTCAATCTCACTCCCAAAACGTCCTAACCCAGCTACCTACTCATTTCTCACCGTGTAAATATTTAATTAAAAGCTGTGGTAAAAAGAAAAGTCTTCAGTCTTGATTTAAAAGAACTGACAGTTTCAGCAGACCTGCAGGTTTCTGGGAGTTTGTTCCAAATATACGGAGCATAATAACTGAACGCTGCTTCTCCTTGTTTAGTTTTGACTCTGGGGACAGAAAGCAGACCTGATCCCAGACCACCTGAGAGGTCTGGATGGTTCATAATGAAGCAGAAGATCAGAAATATATTTTGGCCCTAAACCATTTAGTGCTTTGTAAACTAACAGCAGGATTTTGAAATCAATTCTTTGACATACAGGAAGCCAATGTAAAGACCTCAGAACTGGAGTGATGTGATCCACCTTTTTGGTCTTAGTGAGGACTTCGAGCAGCAGCGTTCTGAATCAGCTGCAGCTGTCTGATGGATTTCTTAGGGAGCCCTGTAAGGACACTGTTACAGTAGTCAAGTCGACTGAAGATAAATGCATGGATAAGCTTTTCCAGGTCCTGCTGAGACATAAGGCCTCTTATCCTTGATATATTCTTCAGGTGATAGTAGGCTGACTTTGTAATTGTCTTAATATGGCTCCTCAAATTCAGGTCTGAGTCCAGGACTACACCAAGATTTCCGGCTTGGTCCGTGGTTCTTAACATTACAGATTGAAGTCGAGCACTGACTTTCAATCGTTCCTCCCTGGCTCCAAAAAACAATAACTTCAGTCTTATCTTTGTTTAACTGGAGGAAATTCTGGCACATCCAGGCGTTGACCTGCTCAGCACAGTAGTCCCTGTCCTTTAAGTAGGATTCAAGTGTTTGTAAGTTAAAAATATTGACTGAAGCATTAGTGTCAGGTTAAGACACCTAAAATATCAAACAAGGAAGAAAGATAAGAGAGTTAATAGCTTTTTACTCGCGAGGAGAACGGACAGAGATGTACTCAGTTACATCCTCCAACCGCTCTGAGTATCTCTGCCGCTTCCTCTCTTTTTATTATGTTCAGGGAGGTCCCTAGTTACATGCACATTGCTGCTATATGGGGAAGGGAGAAGCAGATAAGCAGCAACATGAACTTGTGACATAGTTAGATTAACATATGTTTCTTTACAGAAGTTTCCAGGAACTATTTATGTTCTCATAGCTGCATATCAAAGTAGCTGCTTCTTCAGGTGTCTGCTCCATGACTCTTGTCTGACACCCATCCACTGCAGATTTCCTGTGTAACAAACTCAAAAGCTCACATTAGTAAATGCTTTTTATTTCATATATGTATTTCCATGTACTGAGTAAATATGAGATAACTTATATACATAATGATTCCAACATTTCCCTCCTGTTTATCACATATTTGCTCAAATTCTCATTTCACTTAAGTCAGTCACTTCTGTTAAGATTTTCGACTGCAAGATCATTTTTATAAGCTCCAATATGCTTACACTCAGAGTTCAACGTTACAGGTTAGAGGAGACTCGTTCATAATCTCATGGATAAGAAAACAAATCTGGTACTTGATGTAATGGATCATTTTCTTCATTATCAGTATCATTGTCTTTGAACTCTTTGAATTGATCCATTTCACCCAACAAAGGATATAACTGAGCCACTCTGTGCTCCATAGGTGATATGGCTGTGGTAATTATACGGTGTACCAGCGTTCTAAGACAAGGAATAAAACAACAACCACACAAGGTCAGAATAGTTGCAAATACAGTTATAAACACCAAAGCGGAGGTTATCAGAGCTTCCCATTGACCAAACACACCTGACCAGGAGCCCCACAGTGAATTATCTATTCCTGAGTGCTCTTTCATTTTCCCGTTAAGGGATCGGAGTCCTGCAATGGCTTTAGTGAGACTGCCATCTGCAGCCGTATTGTTAGGAATGAACGTGCAGCATTGCTCTCCGAACATTGCACAAACACCTCCTTGTTCTGCTAATACCATATCTATGGCTATTCGATTCTGGAACGCCATGAGGGAGGTGGCAGCAAGTTGGTCATGAATGGCCTCAAAACCGCTTTGGGTCCAATTTCCTAGTTTCTGAACGTTGTAGTGGATGTAATTTATTCTGTCTACATTTTTATTAGTTGTACACCACCAAAAGAGTGCTGATTCAAACCCAGATAATATTTGATTTGCTAATTTATATTCATCAGGAACCCCTCTAGGAACTCCAAGAGCATCAATATAGGTAGGATCTGTTATGGATAACCAAGGGGTATTGTCCTGGATGCTTCTCTTCTTAAGCAGCCACTGATGTGGCATTACACTCTTTAAACCCATGATTAAACTTGCAACTGTCATTGAATATACTGAGACTGGTAAGATCAGTGGTATTTCTTACGTGGCCAAAAGTAGGACCTCCAGGGAAAGGATGAGGGAGGCCACGGCAGGGTGAGAGTGAGACAAACTGATCTACAGTCTGTGTTTCCTGCTGTGTGTCTACAGGATGCAAAACTGTGATAATGAATTTATATGTTACATTGTGAATCTGAGATATATTTAGATTTTTATTGACTATTTGTCTAATCATATATCTAAATAAATTAACCAACATTAATCTTTTATAATATTCCCGACATCAAAGTAAAGAGTGAAGAAGAAACGGCCTGTTAGATTTCTGGTATCTTATTTCCTCCTCCTGCAGCTCTTAGTGTGCAGCTGGTCCCAAACACTCAACAATCTTTGCATCTTTTTATGGTCACATAATTGTTTAATCAGCTAATATATATCCTATGTTTGTTTTAACAATTCATACATTTTCATCAATCTTATAGGGCCATTTCTTCTTCACTCTTTACATTGATGTCAGGAATATTATTTATTTTACATTAGCACTGAGGTTTTTATATGTGTTTCCAGTTAGTGAGTTTTTATGTAGTTGAGCTGTTGTAAACATACTGCTGCTGTCAAAATGTAAATTTATTCAATACAGGGCTGAATTTAATGTTTTTTTTAAAGGGCTGAAGGCTGTAAGTCGGAGGAACAGGCTTAGAATTTTACCATGTTGATTATATTTCTATGTCAATAGTATGAGAAGAGTCCTATTTAAATCCTTGTTCCATGTGCCCTTTTTATACTTTGAGCACCTGCCCTTCCAAAGGTCTCTGCACGGCCCTGGTATACATGAATAATATGTGAGTACATGAGTGAATACATGCAAATAACTCCCAACGGAACACTGGTGTTGAAATGTTATACAAAACTCCATTATCATCCATAAAATGAGCGACTGCCCAAACTCCTTTAGATCTCCATTCCTCGATGTACAAAGATTTTCTATTAACCAAAATATATCTGTAATGTAACACTGGTGTGTTATGTGGTGTGAAGTTGTATTTTTATATTAACATCCAGTAGAGAAGGACTTGCTGATGGAAAGCAGAGAGTCTAACGTGTAATAAGCTGCAATCATAATCACACAGGAGAAAAAAATGTTTTCCTCCCATTTTTTTTGACAAATCGCATTGGAGATAATTAAAAAGTCTATTTTCATGGAAAGACTTTAACCATTTCAATTTCAAAACACCGTTCATGATATCAAAGCCACATTCATACCACCATCTTCATAGTTTTTAACCATGTTCCTTCCTTATATAATGGAATTTATTTCTCCATATGAAGTTAAAATTGATTGTATTTCCTGCTTTGATCCTGCTCACTGATATGGGTAAGGAGAAAGCTGGGTAAATGAGTCTGGACAAACTATCCATTTTAGAGAGTAGAACCCTTCCTAAGATTGTGACGTCTCTCTGCAGCCACCTATTTAGAACTGACTTACATTTGTCTGATTCCACATATTCAAATTGTTAATTGTTGTTCTCCCTTTGGAAATAACAATTCCCAGGTATTTAACCTCCTTCTTAATTTTCATATTATGTAGTGACTGCAGAGGACAATCCTGTAAGGTTATCATTTCACATTTCTCTACGTTCAGCTGTGAGCCTGAGGCCTTAGAAAACTGGCTGATCGTCTGTAACGCTAAAGGGATTCGACTTTCATCCTTTCAAAATAAAGTTGTGTCATGAACAGAGGGTGAATGAGACCTTTCATCATCTGTGTGTTTACAGACCTGCTGCTTCAGCCCAACATCTCTGTCTCCTCCTCCATGGACGGGGTCTCCGAGGCCCAGCAGCAGGGGTTTTGGGTGTCCAGGGGCTCCAACTTCACCATCAGCTGCTCCATCCAGCCACAGTACCCAGGAGGCTCCTTCCAGCTCGCCTTCACCTCCTCCAACACATCATACAACTACACCCAGCCAGCTGTCAATCACTCTGCCCACTTCCTGTTTCCTGCTGCAGAGCCCGCCCACCAAGGAAGCTACAGCTGTGTTTATCACCTCCATGTTTTTTCTCATGACTTCTCCTCTGAGAGCCGTCGGCTGTCTCTCACTGTCTCAGGTAAGCTGAAGCAGAGCAGCTGAAACGTCACACTGACTGTTTCCATGCAGCTTTGGAAAAGATGATCCGTCCAAACTGACTGAACATGATCAGCTGACAGTTTCCAAGCATGTTGTGTTTCTGACCGACTCTGTGACTGATGTCAGGTACGGTGGCCCTGAGGCCTCAACTCACTGGAAACTGAGCTAACATGTAACGCTTTGGTGGCGTTTTCCTGCCGTGCCGGTGTGTTTGTCACTTTTAGATTCCCCTGGAAACAGTTTCCACTGTCTTCTGTGCTGCTTGCAGCGTTTTTGTACATGCTGATCATGTGTTGTTATATTTGTGAAACAATGAGGAGATCTGCTGTATGCTGACGTCACAGTCATTGTCCTCACCGCCCTCCTCCTCACAAACAGGCAGCTAGCTAAACTAAGCAGTAAGACCTGCATCAGGTTCCTCCACCATTTCCCCACAGCTAGCACTAGCTGAAGCCATCTGGTCTCTGGGATTTGCAGGAAAAGCAGGGGTCGGTTTTTGAAGCCACCGACACCATGAAGCTCTGCTGCAGAGTTATTAGCATGGAGCTGCTCGCAGGAGTCAGTGAGCAAAGCCTAGATTTGCATCTCCCACTCCGAGATGCAGAGATCCTAGTGTGGCAGGGAAATGTCCACATCAGCCCACATATAAAAGTCCAATTTTATTTCTACAGCCAGAATCAGACACCAAGCCAAAGCCTGCTTAAATGTGATTGGTCCACAACCAGAACGCTTCCAGATTCTGCATCCAGATATCTGTTGATAGAGATTACTGACAGACAGAATCACACAGCTCCATGTTGAAGTGGTTTTGGAGATTTCAGGTCTCTACAGTTTGTGTTTAATGGGAGCTGATGGACTCATGATGGTGTGTGATGTGATGACTGTCCATGTGTTTGATCAGATCCAACAGGTCTTCTCATCAAAGTGGTCGTCCTGCCGCTGACTCTGCTGTTTGGGATCGCTGCCCTTTGTTTCTACTATAAGGTACTGACTCATGTCTGTTGTTTAGAGGACTGAGATGAAGCTCTCGGTCTGTGTTTACTGACCTGAAGAAGAGGAGGAGTGATGCACTAACTCACATGTCTGCTGTCATGTCTCTCCAGGCCAGCAGGGGGGCAGAAGCCGGGCAGGCAGGAGGACATTGAGCTGAATTGTTATAACCTAGGTGTTTCTGCAGCTGAAGGAGGGCCGACTGAAGAGGAAGGAGCTCAGGGAGAAGAGTAGGACCTCCAAGGAGCTCATCTCAGCTGCCACACAACCCACCATCAGAAGGATTTTACACTTTTATACTGATGTTCCCTTTAAACAATACGGCTGGAGTTATTAGATTAAACTGTTTTTATTACTCTCAACATGAACAGAGCAAAACAAACAATGTGTTAGTCTTTAGATTTCCTGTGGCTCTCAGCTCCAAGCCCATTGGCTCCTGGTGAAGACGTCAGATTTTGATTTGGCGTGAATTTTCAATTTACCAATAGGTTTCATTGGGCTGGCAATGACTTAAACAAGTGACAAAGACAGCAAGATATTGTGTTAGAGATGTTAATGATAAATCTGAACTTTTTCTATGTTTTAATTTTTACTGAAAATCTCATGACTTCCCAGCCTCTGCTGAACCATGGTTGGCGTTGTCAAGGAAATTATATTCCTGGTGAGGGATTAAACATATAATTGCGTTAAAACCAACCGTTTTCTTTGAAGAATTTATTAGCAAAAAACAATAAACAGAGAAGTAGTAAAACACATATACAGCTGTGTTACGGACCCCCCCCCCCTGCCTGCTCCTTCTCCTGCAGGAGGCTGCAGGCAGGGAGGCTGATTGGGCTGGGTGATCACCTGTGCAGCTCTGCCTTCAGAGCTTATTTAGCCAGGACTGATCAGTCATTTGTTCTCTCTCCTCCTGGGCTGACGTCCTACTGAGTTTGTTTCTTCTTTGGTTAATCCTGACAACACACACACACACACACACCACTGATAGTCATACTTTTCACACCACATATTATTGGGGATCATTTAATACTTATTTTACTTTTATAATAAATCATGTTATTGGCTTACAAACCTGTTGTCTCACCTCCTTTTTGTCACGGGCTAAGAGCTGGCTTGTGACAGCTGGTCAGAGACCTGCTGCCTAGGGCAGCTTCCTGCGTCTGCATCATCATTTACACATATACATGTTTGGGGCAACAGAGATCCTCTCTCTGCCTTGAATATTCCAGGAGAGGAACAACAAGAGGGGAAAACACCAAAACAATCTCACAGCTCTGAGCTAAACCCTAGTAAATGTGCACAGACTAACATAAGGAGAATAGGGGATTAAAGGTTAAGGATAAAAACTAAATGCATATATATCTGTAAGACATAATGATAATATTAATAATAACATTAAAAGATCATACTTGAAAGATTAAATGTAAGAGGACACAATTTTCTGCCATAACAGGCATCATCAATGCCTCAACAGTCTGGACCCAGGTGACCCAAACAGTTACCACCCGATCTTTAATCTACCTTTCCTCAATAAAATCATGGAAAGAGCTGTGGCTGCCCCAAACCATGTGTTCTACATGATAAACTATTTGAATCCCACCGATCTGGTTTCGGAGTGAATCACAACACAGAGACTGCTCTCTATCCTCATCCTCTTTTACCTCTTTTACCTCTCTGCAGCCTTCGACGCTATCTCACACACCCTCCTTAACAGCCTCTCTGAACTTATTGGCCTTACTGGCACCTTTAAATCCTTCAACATCACGCTGGTGCCAGTTAACAATGGTGTGCCCCAGGGATCTGTACTTGGTAGCCTCCCTATACTTGCTTTTCAGTATCTACATGCTACCCCATGGCCAGATTACATTGACTTAATTTCCACTGCTATGCTGATGACACCCAGCTGTGCATAAGCAACCAACCCAACTCAGCCCAGCTGTACCCTTGCCACTTGTTAACTGCCTGCGAGACACAAAGACTTGGCCAACTGGTAACTTACAAACTTAACAACAATAAAACTGAACTCATGGTGGTGGCTCCAGCGTCGCTGCTGAAGAAGGTCTTTGATATCCTCTTGGAGGCAGATGGCTGCTCCATTTCTGCATCCCCTGAAGTCTGAAATCCGAGAATCATCCTGGACTCACCCTTCCATTCCAGTCTCACACCAAAAACATCAACAAATCTGCCTGAGCCGGCACACCGACTCTGGAACAATGTTAGCAGAATACTGTTCAAATGCAATAAAAGTGAAGCATGTCAAGCACATTGAGCTCAAATCTGATAAAAAATCATCAGAATTATACAAGTGGGAGTAAGAACACCTTTCATTATACATTTTGTGTATTTCATAATAACTTTGATTAATTTTGTAACTTAGGAACTCACTTATTTTTTCAATTAAGTTTTTAGCTTATTTCATAATCATGTAGAATCATTTAGTAAATAAGTTGCTTATTTTGTAAGAATTTCTCTTTGCTTTGTGCTTTTAATTTTTTTTTTACACATTTTGCTGTGAAATATCCTCATAACTGACCAAATAACATGACTAGAAATATGAAGATGTTTGAAGCAGGAGCCTTCAGAGATCATAAAGATGAAGATATGAATAAAAGCAGATGTTTGTTCTACGTCAGAGGTCACTAATAGGCGGACCGCGGTCCGGATCCGAACCCAGCCTCTGTCCTCTCCGGACCGCCAACCTACAGCCGATTTATTAGTGAGACTTACTCCCTCGTGACGGAGCGTTTCTATTTTAACCCGTGCAGCTTTTCTAGCATTTACTGTACTGGTTCTCTTTAAAGGGCTCTGTACTGGTTTAGCGGCCCAGGAAACTCACAGACCAATCGCATCGTCTCATGTGATACTGCTCAGCCAATCAAATCTGTGCATTCGAGTCGAGTCCGCATCCGCGAGTGAGATACACCGGAGACGTTTCGGAAACGCACAGCAGTGTTTCCCACAAAATGACAATGTAACTGTGGCGGGCGATATTAATTACCAGCTATATACAGCGTGGTAGCCTCCAAAATCCAGCTGCATTCCAACATTAACTTCGCTCTTCTTTGCATGCTGGCTAATAACTTTTTTAAGCTGGGTCTCCAACACTGACAGCATTGTGTTGGACAGATTTATGCAACAGTGTTCCATGAGGGAGAGAGAGCGAGAGGTACGGGTGAGTGAGAGAGAGAGAGAGGGAGGACAGAGAGGATGTGCTGAGCGAATGCGCTAAGATTTTAAATAGGCTTAGGCCTATTAAAAAAATTGAAAATCAATCTGTGGCGGTCAGCATTGATATTGTGGCAGGCTGCCACAAATAAATGAAAGCATGGGACACACTGCACACAGAGAGAAGAGGCAAAAGAGAAAAGACATTTCACTGGAATGTAGAGATTTTTACATGTACATTCCTCCCACGGGCAGTTTAACAGCAGAATAACTCATAGATCTCCAATGCTAGCTGGCAGGACAAGTTAGAGCTCACGTTTCTCGTTGAACATGAGAAAGTAAGAAAGAGGTTTATAAGAGGGAATGACAGAGAAGAGGAGCCATTACAGCTGTTCATTTGATGTGTTTAGTGTTTATTATAAAATTGGTTAAGACTACACTTTATCACTTCAAGCTACCCTTTTTATTTCATTTTTTCTAAAAAACACTTTATTTTAGTTTACTTCAATTTAGAATTTATCATTAGAGTATTTATAATTTATTATCCCTCCAGTTTGATGTGAAAACTGACTATTGTTGAAATATTGTCATTTGTTGACTAGAAACATATGTTGATACACAACTACACGTTATGGCACTGAATGATAACGCTAGTTAGTCGGTATGATGTTTCAGACCTTTTTCAGAAATTTTCTCTAACTGGACCTCTTTGAATTCTAATTGAATACCCCTGTTCTACGTGGAGAGGACGTCATTTTAGGCCAGTTAAAAATGATATGAGGACCTTTATATGACAAAATAAGAAATAAAACACACCTTTGTGTTTCACAGAGAGATGTGGAGTTTCAGGGTTTTTTGAAGTCGGGTCCAGTGGATCATTATTGGACGTGGAAAGGACGACGCCATGTGACCCTCTGCTCACAACCATTAAACAACCAAACCTGATGTCATCAAAAAATCACAGTCAATAAAAGCAGTTTCATAAACTTTGAGACTGTTTTCAGCTTGTGTTTCTATCCGTACGACCTTGACACAAACGTCCACTTGGACTCAAAGATGAACTGATTAGAGTTTGGGGGTCAAAGGTCACTGTGACCTCAAAAGAATATTGACATGTTTTGGTCATAACTCCAGAACAGATGCAGGGGTTCTTACAACATGTCACAGATATTTCACAGGAAACAACAATGAAGTGATGATTTTTTACCCAACAGGTCAGAGGTCAGTTTCACCATGACTCAGGAACAGAAGAGGAGGCTGTGGCCATATTTCACACTGAGCAGGTGACACTTTCTCAAAGGTCAAAGGTTACTGTCACCTCAAAATAGGTTTTTTAGCCATAATTTCAGAATGAATTACCAGGGACGACACAATGAGTAAACAATAACCAACACAGTTCATATATACATAATACTAACTTAAAATACACAATACAAAATACTAACATCACCTCCTGCCCTCAACTGGCACCGACTTAACTCAATACTCAGGAACTTTAGAAACAGCTGTAAAACCAGTTATATGTTTAGACTGCTTTGCTTCCCTCAGCCTGTATCAACTAACTTCAATAATTTCTTCATCTAAACCATCTACCTGCCTCTTAGACCCCATCCCGACTAGGCTGCTTAAAGAAGTTTTGCCCTTGGTTGGCACTTCTCTGCTGGATGTGATCAATCTGTCTTTATCAACAGGCTATGTGCCACAGTACTTTAAAGTAGCTGTAATTAAACCTCTTCTGAAAAAGCCCAACCTGGATCCAGACGTTTTAGCCAACTATAGACCTATATCTAACCTTCCATTTCTCTCTAAGGTCCTGGAGAAAGCAGTCGCCAAACAGCTGTGTGACTTTCTACATAGCAATAGTTTATTTGAGGATTTTCAGTCAGGATTTCGAGCTCATCATAGCACAGAGACAGCACTGGTGAAAATTACTAATGACCTCCTAACTGCATCAGACAAAGGACTTGTCTCTGTATTGGTTTTATTAGATCTTATGCATTTGATACCATTGACCATCAGATCCTGTTACAGCATTAAAGAGGTGGCATCATGCTTTTTCCCTCTAGTTTATTGAGTTGAAAATCTTTTTTGTGCAGGTAACAGGTTTGCAAAGTGAAGAAGCCCAGAGGGGTGGGGATGGCGCAATGGATAAGATGGATAAGACACCTGCCTTTGGTGTGAGAGACCCGGGTTCAATCCACCATTGTGTCCCTGAGCAAGACACTTAACCCCTCGTTGCTCCAGAGGCGTGCGACCTCTGACATGTACAGCAGCTGTAAGTCGCTTTGGATAAAAGCGTCAGCTAAATGAATAAATGTAAATCTGTGGATCTAAAAGAGTTTTAGTCCCTGTGATATAATGTTTTTAATCCTCAGCCCTGGAATTCTCCCTCCTTCCTGCACCATTACTGCGCTACAGGACTTTGTGTGAACCTGGAATGTAGGCTCATATTTTATTCTTCTGATGATTATGTGCAAGGCAATGTCATTTTGGAACTAATGTCCTTTGTTTGATTGTTTTTAAAGGCGGACCAGGCCAGCCACTGTTTTCTATAGTTTGATCTATAACGATAGATAAACGATGTTCCATCCTGAGCATCTACTGGCTTCATATTTTGGGTGGTGGTTTAAATACAGGTTGCTCTCCTCCGTCTGTATATCCACAGCTTGACTCTGATAAAGAAATAATAGAAAAGCAACAAACAATATTTGAAACCTTATGTCCTGATGTTATTATTCATTTGTTTATTTTTATTATTGTTTGGCTCAATAAGACAACGTTCATACTCTTATTTGCTTGAATGACTGAAAACGCCGTCAGTTTAAATGTAATTTGTCGTCCTGTTCGCCTTATTTAGGAGAATAAACTGCATGCAGGAAGCATATTAGTATGATTCCTGATTAAACATATTTGAGGCGTCTTTTGCAGAAACAGAATCTCCATTTGTGTTTATTATCCTAAATCTGGTCCCTTTTCTTTGCAAATGTTCTTAAATGATGTTTCTTTTTCTTCAGGGAAAGTCAGTCAAACGAGTGTTTGTTTATTCAGAAAGGCTTTAAGCCCAAAATACTCGGAGGTAATATTTTGATTTGTTTCAAACAGTTTCATCCTTCTGCTATGTGAGTCTGGCGTTTCTCATTTCTCCAGTTTCTATGCGTCTGCACGGTTCATAGTTTGCGTTGAGGACCGGTCTGTGTATCATCCGATCATTCATTTATTATATGATCACAGACATGTGACTGTCAGGTCAAATTAAACCAACATGATGAGGAAAACATGGAAACATTTACAGGCCTATCAGGTGTGTGTTTGTACGACTGCAGGCTGCATTCACAACACACAGTTTTCCTTCAGTGGCTCTGTGTTTGCATCTGTTTGGCTGCTCATTAATGCAGCTGAACAGCCAGCTGATGTCCACATGTTCAGCTCTCTGCCTCCTGTTCAAGCTGATCACCTGAAGAGAGGTGAAAATGTGCATCAGTCGCCTTTTCCAGCAGCTGATGGCCATTTGAACAGAGAGGCGACCTGGACAAACACACGATGGCCCGTTAAGTGAACAAACAGCTTCACTGTGATGTTAATGATGTGTTTGGACTCTCTGAGCTGCCGAGAGAAGCAGCAGATGTTTGTGAACAAACTGTTTCATCTGATTTCAAATTCTTAATGATTCTGCCTTCTTGTAAATTCAACATTAAATGTAACACAGGAAGTTCTTTCTGTCTTTGTTGTCCAAAAAGCTTCAGCAGGATATTTTCATGAGCCTCTGATGTGATAACAACAAGCGCTTCATTAAAAAATCTGCTCTGTGTGAAGCTCACTCCCTCATACACATCAAATATGATCAGCTGATTTCAGGAAACCAACTAACTAAACTTCATCTTCTGCTGAAATCAAGGAGCCATTGTTTCTACACGGCCTTAGCGACGGTAACTAGGGGGGCGGGGCGAGACATCGCGAGAACACTCCGCGGGATCCCGCAGCGCGCCTGTGTCTCAGCCGGAAGACCTCCGAGGACAGAATCCAGACTCAGTCCACCAGTCACAGCGGAGACCTGCAGGACGATGGAGAACCAGAACCCGGACCAGAGGAGCCAAACAGCAGCCTCGTGCTCTGATAGCACCGATGTTCAGGTCAGTGTTCATGACTTCATCACGAGACTAAAGACACGAGGAAGAGTCTCGAGGGTCCGTGTATCATCCGTTCATTCTGTTGTTAGAGATCAGACCCTGAAAACCCGCTCCAGGGTTTGTGTTGACGTGGTTTGATTTCCAAAGTGTCTCCGTGATTCCTGTTTTCATCTTGAAGAGAGGAAGCTGAAAGAAAACTCACGAGCGTTTCTCTTTGCTTTGTTCTGTGGGTTTTCCCGCGCGGCGCATGCGCGGTGCGGCCCGCGTTGCGTCGGGAGCGCGCGGAACAAAGAATGATGGTGAAAATGAAGCAGAGTCATTATGTTTCCTCGTGTGTTGGTGAGTTTCTCACAGTGACAAACAGTCCGCCTGCATTATTATCCTCTGAATGATCGTCCTGCATGTTTCAGCTCTAAATAGTGTTTGTGGAGACTCTTTGTAGAGATCAGAGTCAGTCTGGACTTCAGTTTTTTTTCCTCTGCTGCTCAGCTTGTCTGAGTGATGTGAGGTAATCTAACAGTAGGCAGAGTCTTGGAGACTGAGCAAGACTTTAACGTTCAAATTACAGTCAAGAGGCTTAGTTACAAAGTTAAGTAAGAGTCAGTTTACAGCTGTGGTGAATAGAACAGGGACGTCTGTAGGATTGAGGGGGGCTTGGCCCCCGGGGTAACTTGCACTTGCAAAATCTTTGCTCTGGCATCTTTTGTTACTGTAGTACAGAGGTCACTAATAGGCGGGCCGCCGACCTACAGCCGAGACTTACTACCTCGTGACGGAGCGTTTATTTTAACCTGCGCAGCTTTTCTATCATTTACGGTACTGATTTAACGGCCCAGGAAACTCTCAGACCAATCGCATGAGCTCTAATCGCCTCATGTGAGACTGCGAGTGCGATTAATCAAGAATGTATTCTTCCATGTACAAATGTACAAAAGCTGCACTTTTTATAATTATTCCCCCTGAAATTTAGCACTTTAGTTCACTTAAATGTAGAAATTATTATTAAAGTAGTTTTTTATTTTCCCTCCAGTTTGATGTGAAAACTGAACATTGTTAAAATATACCAGTTTTTTAGTGTAAGTTAGTCATTTCGATGTTCTGGACCTTTGCTTCTGGGAATTTTCTCTAACCGGACCTCTTTGAATTCTAACTGAACATTTTTTCAAAATGTCTATGAAATGTCAAAATTTGCAGGCAGAGACTAGGCCACCTCAACAAAACAAGCTAGCTCCCTACAAAAGGACTCCATGAACTTTATAATCATGGAGGCTCTTCCTCTTGGCTCAGATGTGTCCCGTGATCACAGCTCTCTTCCGGCGGGGGCTGGGGTGGCTCTGCTTCAAGGTTTCTGGCGTGTTGTGTTATGTCTTCTTCTTGTTTTGATTCCTCTTGTCTCTTGTCCTTGGCAGAGGGAACAGATGAGTGACACAGAAAGTTCGTCATTCCCACACAATCCGTTAACTTCCACATTCACCTCCAACCTGTGGATTTTGGTTTCCAGCACTGCAATTTTCTGTAGGAGTTTTTGGAAGTCGTCTGTGGAGAAGGAGGGCATCTTGTTGCTTATTAGCATTAGCTATAACTCTCACTGCAGTACAGGTTAGTGCTGTTGATGGAATGCACTCGCTTAGCACTAAGAAAAGAAAAGTATGGCCGTAGGCTACTTTATCTGACAGTCCCAGTGACTTAAAAATATCCAAGAGCTGCTGCTCATAATTTCTAGCAGAAAAAGAGCAAAAGCTGGCTGCAAAGCTGTTATTTAGCTTTCTGGCGTAGCTCCTCTTTGCAGCTTTGACCTCTTTGGTCAGAGTGTTCCTGGCCTGGTAAAGACTTGAGTCATGTGTGTTTGGGATGAAATTATGAGAAAAGTTGATCTACTGGAGAAACAATTCAGACCGCCTGAGAGCTTCACTGCATCATAGTACACTGTTCTTTTATATTTTAAATTGTCGCCTGAATGTTGTTTCCTTTTATAGAAATAAAGACATTTACTCAATAAATGAATGAAGCCCCAATCTTTCAGGGGGAGGACCCCAGACTAGAGCCCGACCGATATGGGTTTTTTGGGGGCCGATTCCGATATTAAGTGAAATAGAACCGATTTACGAGCCGATATTTAGATTTACAGAACGATTTGGATAGTTTCCTGTATAAACTCCACTTAGAACAGGCATATAGTGAAAGCTGGTCTGTATGTGGGCTATAAAACCTTTTCCTAAATGGATTATGTTAAAAAAACAGATTTACTGTCTCAAATAGCAGCACGTGTCTTTACAGCCTTTTAAAGCCCCCCTCCAGTGTATTTTGACATTTCTAGATATTTCATATTTTTCTGAGTCACTTCCTTCCAATGTTGATTACCCACATAGTTCGCCAAATATTTCTTGACAAATAGCTTAATTTTGTGCACAAACCTATGACTATAGAGAATGGGATCGTGACGTCAGCCGATCAGGCATTGTGGGACTTTAGGACACGGATGTTACGGGAGAAACGTAGTTGCAGTAGCGTAATAGTAGTATTGGCGGTAGACTATGTAGGTGGTGGTATATTTTCTAAGTAATTCAATTTAGAAACACGACAGAATGGTGAACGCGTGCTGCAATATAAATTGTCACGATCGCGCGGAAAATGTAACACAAATGGAGTAAGATTTTTCAGCTTTCCTGCTTGGAAGCAAAGCAATGGAACTCACATTTACACACCATGAAAATAGTTAATTCATAGTCAAATCTCCTATATTTTTTGTAGACATGTACTTTTGATCTCTTTATTAGTTCTTTATTTATGTTTATATGTACGGTTAAGCACCAATAAACCAAGGTATATTCCTCGTATGTGAAAATGTACATGGAAATAAACCTGATTCTGATTTAGTACAGAAACTAGCCTAGAACAGTGCAGAAACGACAACGTTTCGCCTGGAAATTACATTTAATAAAAGTAAACAACTCAACCAAAACGTTTCCTAAGTAAAAAAGAATAATATATACAACGCAGAGTTTAACTTGCGGTGTTTTTGTTGAGTTTAGTATGGTGACAGAGGTGTGTCTGGTGCGTGGTGATTAGCTAACGTTAGCTTTCTGGTCGTTCAGTTTGTAAATCTCCAGGCACTGAACCCAACCATTAGTACAGTGATGATGGGCCTCAAGAGATTTATAATTTCGGAACTGCTCAAATGTGTATGAGCTCACACCACAAACAAGGTAAGAAAACACGTCAGGAAATGTTTGCGGTAGCTTATTCAGCTCAGTCGACCACTCTTTGTGTTCGTACGGATCGAGCCCGTTAATTGCCTTTATTTTCTCCAAATAGTGCTCCTTTGCTTCATTGTTTAGCTTCTCCCGGTAGATAACCTTGTGCTTTATCTTCACACGGTCCATGTGTGTTTGTTTACCTTTTTTCTTATTCTCTATACAACCTCGTTTGGCAAACAAAGTACTTTACTGTACTTAACGCCACCAACTGGTGTTACAACCGTGTCCTAAAAGATGGCCGCTGCTACCCAAAATGCACTGCGTCGTGACGTAGTTGCCCATTCTCTATAGTTATTCCATAAGTCGTACGTCATTCTCCGAGCTCATGTCCAAGTCATGTCTCGTTAAGTCAGAGCATCAAACGCTAAACATCGCTGTGAGCTAGCTAACCAGTTTATCATGTAATGTACTTAGAACTTACAGCAGGTATGTTCATTATGGCGTCTGTGGGCGCCGTGCGGAGGACAGAAAACGCGTCGCACTTTCACCTGCCACTGTCTGATATACAGTCTGCAACATGCATTTTACTGACGTTTTACCAATGCAACAGCGGAGCCCCCCCCCCCACACACACACACACACTCACACCTCTAAGTAAGCGCCCTCTGACACGCCCTCTCTAGTAGAGGCAGAGCTGGAGGCTGATGGGGGTTTCTCGTCAATTTCCCTGGAGGAGGTCACTGAGGTAGTCAAACCACTCCACAGTGGCAAAGCCCCAGGGATTGATGAGATCCGCCCAGAGATGCTAAAAGCTTTGGGGTGTGGAGGGGCTGTCTTGGATGACACGTCTCTTCAACATTGCATGGAAGTCTGTTACAGTGCCCAAGGAGTGGCGGACTGGGGTGGTGGTTCCCCTGTTCAAAAAGGGGGAGTACTCGGCAGTAAGTCGGACTCCTTCTGTCCACGTAACAAAGCCATACCTGAGCGCTGGAACATAAAATTACAATCCAGCTACATGTTTTTTCAAAGTTTAATTGGCTGATCTGAGCTTTGTCACTGCAAGCTGCCAGTTTATTGCTAATTAGTGATCAGCTGATTGCATCACAAACATAACAGACAAAATCAAAACTAAGCGGTGGAGTCACTGCATAAAGTTTACACCATAAGCCAAGCACAGTGACAATAAACCAATCCAACTAACCTCACATGATGTTTCTACCAGGGCAGTAAAAGTTTAGCTGGCTGATGCTTCCATGCTGCCAATTAATGTTACTGATCGACTGATTGTCTCGCTAACGTAATCGGCAAAGCCAAACCACAGGCTTGAGAATAAGTAGGTGAAATGAAATGAATCCATATTTCACACCACTGACAGGGGAAACATCTCTGTGATTATGGCCAGCTTCAAGCTAAAGCTATCAAACAGTTTTCATTTGCATCGCTAAAGTCTGACAAACTTAAGTTAATTACCTGTCCAGCAGAAAACTTCAGCTCTGCTTTGAAAATAAGTCTCACGTTACAGCCTTCCATCTGGGGAAATCCAAAACATCCGTGATTTGTGCCGTCAGCTGTTTGTATCCGTACCGACTCCGTCTGGCTTCATGGTATAAAGATCCACAGGCTGTCGGCTCTCCTGTTAAATAACGCGTGTGCTCGCTCATTTGTCCAAAGGTCACTTCTTACTTCTAATAAACCAGAACACTACTCAGAGACTATTATTCCCTCTTCTTCTTCTTTGGACAATTCAATGTAGTGACGGGTGTCTAAACTACCGGAATTACACAAGCAGAAGAACGCTGTGATGACGAAACGCGCTCTGTAACGCTGTTTGTTCGTTCGTTGTCAGCTGTTGAGGAAACATGACGACAAAATACAGAGACCTCCACAGAAGGGGGTGCCCGCAGTTATGTAGATATAAATCATTCATTCTCATTCTGAGGTAATAAAATCATAACGGTTCATTATGTAAGGTTTAAGGTCTTTGGGTTGGAGTCCCTACTAAACTTGTTGACAGGGTCCTGCTCTTGACCTACAGTATTATTCAACATTCAATACTTTCCACCTCTGTTATTTATTTAGTATTCGGTACATATGGAGTGTGTATGTTCTCACTATATGCCATTTTCAAAGATGTGGTCTAATGTCATTCACGGTTTTAGATGACATCTGACTTACTCTTGTTTTGTTACTCGTGTTTCTTTCTGTTGATATAGAGAAAGAGAGGAAGTGATGGACTCAAACATCACCGCTGTCAGCACTGTGACAAATCCTTCACAACATCTGTATATTTGAAGATTCATCAAAGACTGCACACTGGAGAGAAACCGTACAGCTGTGACCAGTGCTGGAAAACTTGCAATACAGCAGGTGCCCTGAAAGTCCACAGACGTGTTCACACTGGAGAGAAACCGTACAGCTGTGACCAGTGTGGGAAAGCTTACACTACATCAGGTGCCCTAAAACTCCACCAACTTGTTCACACTGGAGAGAAACCGTACAGCTGTGACCAGTGTGGGAAAGCTTTCACTAGACAAATCCATGTAAGAGACCACCAACGGGTTCACACTGGAGAGAAACCGTACAAGTGTGAACAGTGTGGAAAAAATTTCACTCAACCAGCTAGCCTAAAAGTCCACCAGCGTGTTCACACTGGGGAGAAAATGTACAGGTGTGAACAGTGTGGGAATAAATTTTCTCAATCAAGTCACCTAAAAGTCCACCAACGTATTCACACTGGAGAGAAAATGTGTGGGTGTGAACTGTGTGGAAAAACTTTCACTACATCAAGTGCCCTAAAAAAACACCAACATGTTCACACTGGAGAGAAACCGTACAGGTGTGAACAGTGTGGAAAAAGGTTTGCTCAATCAGGTGACCTAAAAGTACACGAACGTGTTCACACTGGAGAGAAACCGTACTGGTGTGAACAGTGTGGGAAAACTTTCACTACATCAGGTAACCTAAATAACCATCAACGTATTCACACTGGAGAGAAACTGTACAGCTGTGACCAGTGTAGAAAACCTTTCTCTAGTTCAGGTAACCTAAAATACCACCAACGTGTTCACACTGGAGAGAGACCATACAGATGTGATCAGTGTGGAAAAACCTTCTGTAGATCATTGTCCCTAAGAAACCACCAGCGTGTTCACACTGGAGAGAATCCGTACTCGTGTGAACAGTGTGGAAAAACGTTCACTACATCAGGTAACCTAAAATACCACCAACGTGTTCACACTGGAGAGAAACCGTACAGCTGTGGCCAATGTGGCCAATCTTATACCGACATGAGAACCCTTAGAAGACACAAATGCATTCACGAAGCATCAGTGTGACAGTTTTCACAGAGCCGAGCTAGCTGATTGCTCCTGTACTGAATACAACCACCTGTTATCATGTGACTATGCTGGAGTAACGTTATGTGATGACAACAACACTACTAAATACTCATACACATTAGTTATCAGCTGAAATAAGAGGTTTGGGGTTAGTGACCGTATAAAAAAGCCACGGGATGTGGTCAAAAGCTCCAACAAAGAGGTGTTATGGAGAGAGGTGGTAAAGGTAGCAGAGGAAAATATTTAAGTAACTTAGTAAGTTGTCAGTCTGGCAGTAAATGTGCAGTGTAAGTCTATTTATCCTTTGAGACTTTTGTTTCTGCAACCGCTGGAAAAGTGAAGGCGGTTAGCGCTAGCTAACATCTGACCTGTAAAGCACGTTGTTTACGTTTGGCTGCAGTGTAACGTTAGCTAAATTACTACTGAGTAATGTTAATTATTTGCGTGTCATAACCACCTAACTTGTGGAATGAGAACATCGGGTTCAAGCTACATTAAACTGGTGTCCTGTACACATACTGTACATCCTGATAGTTAAGTTATATTCCAGTTTCCAGAGGAGTCTGAAAACTGGTTGTTAAAGGAGGATCTGAGGTCAGTAAAGTAAATCAGGGATGTAAACTAGTACTTTTAAGCAAATGAGGAGACATTTCTATTAGGGCTGAACGATTTTGGAAAATAACCTAATTGCGATTTTTAAAAATTTTTTTTTACCAATATTGCAATTTAATTTGCGATTAATTTTTAAACTCTTTACCTTCTGTAATGTTCAAAACGGACAAGCAGTAAATCAGTGTATAATACGTGTGGGATTATACATTCATCAAAGGGTTGCTTTTGCTCTTTAATTTACTTAGAAGTGTGATTTGCTTATGATTGACGTAGTGATAAGATAGGAACAAAATGTCTAGCATCATATTAATCAGCATATAATTAACCATAGAGCTTGTGCAGAAAACAGGAACCGCACCTTTCACCAAGTAAACTCTGCAGCATACAGAGCATCTCACACTCATACATCACCTCACACACACACACATATACTTCTCCTACCCCCAAACTCACACACACCAGACGAAGCATTAACTTTGTCAGACTGCTTTCTGCTTGGGTGTCATGTGACCAGAGTATAATCGCCGCCTTTGCGATTGGAAAATCTCGTTTTATTACATTGCGATAATATCGCGAATGCAATTAATCGTTAAGCCATCAAGATGGATCGCTGCCCTCTGAAATGAAATCAAACCGTGAGGTGCTAAATGATTCTCATCCCTACTGCCCAAATAGTTTCCCCATTCAATTACTTTAAAATGTTCCTTAAAAAGTTTTGTGGAGCGGTGGCCACAACGTCCACAATTGTCCACTGCATCTGTTAGGGCCTGTCCATGGTTGGCAACAGGTCTTCTCTTGAGCGATCTCTCACCAACCTGAGAATGAGTTTCCAAGATGGAATTATGGTGTGTTTTTGTGCTAAACTGCAAAATGTTCAAAATGCATACAGAATGTTCATAAAATGAAAAAACAAATAAAAAATGTTTTCCTATGCAAAATGTTTGTCACTTTACTTAAAGCAAACAATTACGTGTTAAGTACTTATAATTAGTTCATATGGTATTCTGTCCACCTGCAATATTTTACACTATTATTGTATTATTACACTTTACATAAATCAAGACAAGCTATATAACATTAAACATTTCTACAAGCTATTCCTTCATTTTATATCACTAATTCTAAATTGAGACTAAAGCGTATAACGAGGCAGAGTCGGTGGTGTAATGTACTATGGAGCATGGTCACAGATTCTTGGGGCACAGTGGTATAAACTGGTATTACTGTTGGTTATAAAACATTAAATCTAAAGGTTATGAACTTTGCTATAGTGCCTAATGCATGTTTGTAAGTGATTATAACAATTGTTATAATCACTTATGGAAGCATTATATCGTGTTATAAATATATGCATTAGTCGTTATAGTGATGACCCAGTGTTTCCATCTGGTCTTAAAGAGGTGGTGGTGCAGAGCTTTGGATGGCGGTTTCTTGATTTATGACAGACCTGCTAGAAAGGTCGAGAGCCAACTCTGACAACCTGAGAAAGTTTAGTGAGTCATAAATTGCCTGACCTCACCGTGGCTAGGAGAACCTGATACCACCATCTTAAAAATCAAGATCTCATGAGCTCTGGTGACCATCAAGTGAAACTCAGAAGACAAAGGACAGAGACACTGGCTTTGCAATGCACAATGGAAACGTACACTAATCGATATATCGTGTGCTTAACCACAAAAGAAGGTGAGGTTTTGAGTTAACATGCTCATCTGGCTGCAGGACTGTGGAATATAAATATAATCCCAAATGTATTGTAGCTCCCTACAAAATCTTCTTACCATATTGTGTACAAGAAAGTGTTCAAAGAAAAGTTATTTAAAATAATTCTATAAACTGTCAGGGGTTGAGAAAAATCATATTTAAAGACTAAATTTAAACTTGTGTTTGTGTGTAAACATGTTAAGCTGTAAAGTAACTAAAGCTGTCTGATAAATGTAGTGAAGTAAAAGTAGAATATTTCCCTCTGAGATGTGGAGTAGAAGCAGAAAGTAAAGTCCAAGTACCTGAGTGTTGTACTTGAGTACAGCAGTGGAGTAAATGTAGCTGTTAATGTGAATGTTTTCTGATGAGGGACGAACAGACTGACAGTGACAGGAAGCAGCCAGCAGGAGGCAGCAGAGGAGCTTCAGTTTCTTCACTTTAAAGTCACTGGAGGAGCAAACTGTGTGCAGAGGGTTTGGATCCTGTTACCTTTATTATAAACTAACCAGTCCTCCTGTAATGGAAGATCAGCAGCCCAGTAAGCTTGTTCTTCAGCAGAAACACTGATTTTACATTTGACCTCAGTGCCCAGTTTAACACTGGGTTTTGGTACCTATCCCACGTCTGATTAACTTTTCTAATGTAAAGGAACATCAAACCACACCTCACTCCGTGTTGCATGTTCAGACAGGTTTCCATCTGTTTAGGCCTTTTCAAATATTTTGTTACATGTATTTGATATAAAGTATATGTTTCCTCACTGAGATCCAGAAAGCCCTGAGTACAGCAGAGAGAAAGAAAGAAAAACAGCTGAAAGGACGTCCAGCATCAGAGAGGGTCAAAGAAATGTTTCCAGAATAAACCTGTAAAATGTTGTCATTACCAAGGATGACAACAACTATGAAGCCTGAAGATATTAAAAAACAAATATGTCAGAAAACTTGTGTCTGGGCTGGGGTACCCACCTTCAGTACAGGAAAATAAGGGACGCCTGCAGCAGCGGGGGCCACAGCCCTCGGGGGCCCAGCAACCACATGGCCGATGGTGAGCCAGTGGTGGTATATCATAATAATAATAATAATAATAAATTTTATTTTTAATGCACTTTACATTTCAAGGAAATCTCTCAAAGTGCTACAGCAACAAGGGGTTAAAAACAGTTCCAGAATATAATAAAGTCAACCAATCGCAATAAAACACTGTAACAAAAGAATTAAAACCATGCCTGTTAAAAGGCCTTTTGAAATAGGAAAGTCTTTAGGCCCTTCTTAAAAACCTCCAGAGTTTGTGGGGCCCTTAGGGGCTCTGGGAGGGCATTCCAGAGCCTTGGGGCGACTGCCTGGAAGGCCCTGTCTCCCATGGTGGATAGTTTAGTCCTTTGTTGGTGCAGGCAGTAGGTAGAAGTGGAGGAGCGGAGGTTTCTTGAGGCGGTGTGTGGGGTGAGGAGTTCACTGAGGTAGGCAGGGGCAGTTCCATGTATGCACTGGTGGGTGAGGAGACAGATTTTATACTGAATTCTGTATTGAATGGGCAGCCAGTGGAGGGATTTCAGGACCGGAGTGATATGGTCATATTTGCGCCTCCTCGTCAGGACCCGGGCAGCACAGTTCTGAATATGCTGGAGCTTTTGCAGGGTCCTGCCAGGGATCCCGACGAGGAGGGCATTACAGTAGTCCAACCTGGAGGAGATAAAGGCATGGATCAACTTCTCAGCATCTAGTTGTGAGAGGGAGGGGCGGAGTTTGGACGTTTTTTTTAGGTGGAGGAAGGAGACCTTACAGAGGTGATGGATGTAATTGTCAAATGTGAGATTTGAGTCAAGTCTGACTCCAAGGTTTGTAACAGAGGTAGACAGGGGAATGTGATGACCAAAAATGGATATACTGCTGAGGGAGGAGGACTGGGTTTGGTGTGGGGTACCGATCAGGATGACTTCGGTTTTGCTGCTATTTAGTTGAAGAAAGTTGTCAGCCATCCATGCCCTTAACTCCTCCAGGCAAACCTGAAGTGCAGATGGCAGAGCTGAGGGGAGTGTGGAGTCCATTTTTATGTATAGTTGTGTATCATCTTCGTAACAGTGGAATGAAACTTTGTGTTTATCGATGATGTGACCGAGGTGTAGTAAGTAGATGGTAAAAAGGGTTGGACCAAGGACGGACCCTTGTGGCACTCCACAGCTGACTGTGGAGTCACCGGCTGGAAGACGGAGGAAGCAGAATGACCCAGAGACAACATGCTGCCTGTGAGGACGTCCCAGCAGAGACATGGAGGGGAGGGTTACACCATCACTACACATCTGTGTGTAGTGAGGCGTTCTTTCCACAGCTGTAAGTACCTGCTGCCATTATTGTGTCACAGTCTAAGATGCAAAGAACATTGTCCTCTGTTGTGCAAGCTGGATCCCGAGAAGGAGCTCGCCATATCCAAGAGATAGAAACGCACAAACGGGCACAGTAAGGGCCAATATGCCTTTGTGCAGGGTCGTAGACACTTCCATACTTCCAAGTGGAATGTGCATGCAGCGCTATGGCTGTCCTATTGGTCGGCTACGTGCACGATAAAATTTCAGTGGGCAAGTGCGTACATGTGATTGGAGGAGGTAGTACCCATAGAGTCCAGTAGAGGGCAGAGCCTGTGTGAGATAGAACAGCTGTTTAAAAGTCGGGATTTACTTGCTTTATTTTTGTATTTCAGCCAGTGGTGTTAACAAATGTTAGGCCGAGGCTATAAGCTTTGTGAAAACATGCTGCCTGCTGCTGATATGAATGTGATGTTAGTTAAGACGTCTGGAGAGAGGCTGTGTTTGGGGGGTGAAGGGGGGTGGTGGGATAGTGAAAGCAGTGTTTGCCATAATCATTGCCACACATTGGTTTTGAATTTTTTTAGAAAAAAAAATACCCCCCCCCCTCCTTTTTTCACCGAGTAATGAGTAAAGTAAGCAGTAATATATTTTATAGAGTTTCTGAGTAACTTTCCCAACACTGGTTGTGGGGGAGGATTTTCTTTTTTGGGGTTTTAGTGTCTTGCCTGTGGGCCCTGTGTGGACCCTGTATGTCGATCCACAAACCCTGACAGCTGAGGAGAAATCTGTACAGGACTCCCTGGCAGCAGGAAATATTAACAAGTATCCATTACCACTAATCAGCTCTTGTGTGTCTCCAGGGAGGAACGATCCACAGTAATGTTCTGTGTCTGTGCACAGTCAGTCACAGTGTACTAATACACAGTAACACATTGTTATTTAATGGATAATTACAGTAATGAAAGAGTTACTGTGAAAACCACAGTAACCAATAATCAATAATCACAGTAATCATCATTGTACTGCTGAAAAGCTGGTCCAGGCCTTTGTCTCCTCCAGACTGGATCACTGCAACACACTTGTCATTGGACGTGTTCTGGTCTGAGTGCACTAACATGCAGCACACTGCGTACACTGTGTACTTACAGGTTAGTGCATTATTTTTGACAACTTAGTGTTATCTCAGATCAAACACTGCGGTTGGGCTCTAACGAGAAATGGCTATCGCAATATTGCACAACCCCCCAGCACAGAGGCTGCAGAGCTCCAGAAGCAGCCAGGCTTTATCAGCCAAACTAAAAAGCTCAGAATCTGGTTTATTGACAAGTTTTAACTTCCACGTAATTTGCTTTGGTCTGTTGGTACATAAATAAGAATTATATCAAATAAAAGCAACAGAAAGCGAGAAAGTTTCACAAGCCAAGAATTTTCTTTACATCACGAGCCAGATGTCTTGATTTGATTTAAATAATTTAAAATGTAATGACAGAATAACAGACAGGCTGCACAGGTCTGTCTTACCGTAGGACCTCTGTGAGCGTGATCGGCAGGCCGCCTCCTTAGCTTCCTCCGGCGTTGCGCACATCTTCAATTCACCATCAACTTTTATAAAACTGCCAATATATGACATCTACATATTTGATTTCTCGCCTCAAAACTTCTGGTCTGTCCTGGACTTCTGGTCTCGTCTCACTGTCTGTGTTCTGGTCTGTCCTGAACTTCTGGTCTTGTCTCACGGTCTGTGTTCTGGTCCGACCTGGTGTTCTGGGGCCTCATGTATGAACGCGTCCGACGCACAAAAAGGTTACGTACGCAGGTTTTCACACACACGTGGGATGTATAAAAATGAAGGTGAGAATGTGCGGACCCTCCACCAACTTCTGTCAGGCTGTCAGTGAACTTCAAAGTGCCAAAACTCACTCAACGTTTCAAAATAGAGTTGTGTTCAGTTTGATCAGCTGTGTTTGTTGCTGATCAAAGAGTTCAAACCATCAAATGAAATATTTCTCCTCTCCTCCCCTTCAGTGATCAGCACCTCGATCTCTCACTCAGTGAAGTTTCCTTATTTTCACCTGTTTTGCAGCAGCTGTTGTTATTTGGACCTCAGGAGGTGACGCTGGCGTGTTTATGGTCATTTGCATAGTCATTTATGTAAGGAGCCAAGGTGGAGTATATGGCTCATGCACGTGCGCTCAGTTTCACGTTGGTTGGGATGTATAAAGGAAAGGTGTTCAGGACCTGGAGTACGCCTGGTTTTTACATGTGGAGATTTTTGTTTGTACAAACTTTTCAAATTCTGTGAGTACGCCGTCTTTCAGTGTAAAAGCTGATAGTCTCACTATCTGTGTTCTGGTCTGCCCTGGTGTTCTGGTCTGGTCTCACTCTCTGTGTTCTGGTCTGGTGACAGAGACTCAGTCAGACCAGGACTCCTCACTATGGAACTAAAACCAGCTGAATAAGCTGTGTTCCAGTAAAGCTCCACCTCTTCCTGTACACAGATCTACACTGAGGACAGCACATGATGATCAGAGCAGAGAGCAGGCGGATGGCCAGAGAGACAGTCTACCTGGACATGGATTACCTGTTGGTGCTGTTGCTGCTGCTGCTGCTGTGGAGCTCAGGTAGGACTTTCAACAGCATGTGTTAGAATTCAGATCTCTTTACTGGATCAGGGAGAAAATCAGTATGAAAGGCTGTTTAGGGTGAAAACACTGAAAGACCTGCACAATATTTAGGTGGCCTGTAGATATTTAGAGATCTAGCTGGAGGAGAGGAATTCAGCTGAAGAGCATATTAAAAAGATATTTAAAAGACCAGTAAACTAAATGGCAGCTCCCCGTCCTTTCTGATGCTCGCTAGCTTCACTCAGAAAGTATCTGGGTCTAACCAAGTCTCAGCTAAAAACAGGATATTAGATCGTTCCTGATGATAAACTCACTGATTAAAAATGTTTTTTCCTGCAAGGAGCTGACGTGCAGCTGCATTTAAGGCACTAAGACCTTATCTGATACAGTTTATGAGATGTGAACATTTTCAGTATTTTCCCCTTAAACGGCCTCTCGCAGCACAAACTGCTCACAACTGATTTTTTTGGACTCTTAATTAGAAACTGCTTCTTCCAACTGAGAAAAACTGTACATCCAAACTAAGAACTCTGGTGTCAGAGGTTGAATTTGAGAGGATCATTCATGCTTTTATTTGGTCTCCTTTAGATTACTGTAACTGTCTTTTCACTTGTTTGAATAAGAAGGAGCTTCACCGTCTCTTAAGGCTGTTCAGAACTCTGCTGCAAGGCTTCTAACTCACATTAACAAAAGAGCGCACATCACACCTGTTTCACCATCACTTCACTGGTTACCAGTCCAGTTTAGAGTTCAGATTAGATTCAGATTATTAGTTCAGACACATCTCTAACTCCATACAGCTTCACACTCCCACCTGTTGCACCTGAGGCTGTTAGTGGTTCCCCACACTCATTTTAAAACCAGAGGCCATCGGTCATTTCATGCAGTGGCTCCTAGGGTGTGGAATGCATTCCGTTACTATGAAATTCTGTCAGTTATTTCACTCTGCTATTCAAACAGGCTTTTAATCAGACAGGAGCTTTATGGTCGTCTGATTTCTGTTTTTCCTGGGTATTTATTTCTTTTATGTATCTCACTGTGTTGATCACATTTTATTGTGAAGCACATATCCTGCAGTGGACTGTCTGTCCCCACTCTTTCAGCTGAGGAGAGTTTCTTTAAAAAATGGATTATTGAACTTTAATGTTATCAATATTTAATAATTTATCTATATTACAGAAATAATCATGGCCACTTTTATTGAGAATAAGTAAAGTTGTACCTGTAATTCAGAAGTAACGTCGCTGCATGCACTAATATCAAGGACTGCAGTATTAGCAGCAACATGTAGTTTATCCAGGTTTCAGGTAAATCAAATATCTTCTTACACTAGTGCACTCATTTTAATGTTCCAGTAAGAAGAAAACACATTTCCCAATCTCATGCAGGCTTTGTATCATGCTGATAAAGTGTCAGGTGTTCAATATTTAAATATTTGATCATTTGGTACACGTTCGATTTTTAATTTTGAGGTTCGAATGTTGAGCTGCGTTCACAGCAGAGAAAGTAATTAATGCTCCAGTTCCCATCAAAGGGAAAACAAAATGAAGCCCTGAGCTGTGTGAGAGCACTTTAACTGAGTGATGACAGCAGCAGTGTGACAGTTATGGGTTATTGCTTCATTTCATTACATTTTAAATGAATCAGTAGGCCAAACTGTAGGCTACAACAAACTAACAACAACATCATGAATACATTTAAATCATTGTGTTAGGCCGAGTGAAGAAGAACATGTAATAGGCTGTAATAAAAGTTAAAAGTGACCATGCATAATAACGTGTGGCTTTAGTCCAGCTATCAGAAGTAGCATCATCCCGTCTGTCTCATATATTCCCGTATTCTGCTCTGGACCTGCTCAGTTCAGCCTCTCAGTCTGGACTCTGAGGTAGTGCTGTGTCAGAAACAGGGGCCAAGCTGGGCCCGTGGGGGGCCTGGTCCCTACTCCGCCAATGTAGTAAACTCAAAAAATAAGACTCTGTTAGTTTTCTTCTTTAGTCAATTCTTTGTGGCCAAAAACTTCACTGGAGACTGTCAAGAGTCGGTGCAAAAGAGTTTATTCTGAAAAAGGACAGATAAACCTGAGTAACATCCCTGCAGTTTTCAGGATGGTACCCCGTTGCGGTCAGCGAACACAGCCTAAATTCTACCCCATAAGTGGGTGTTACCCTTTAACTCCACCTACAGAGTTCACTGACCACTCCTCTTCAATGGTGAATTTCTTATCCTCTGCTGCCATTTAGTGGCCGTTCTTACGTACTAATTTAACAATTTAACTCTTTCACTAATGTTAAAGTTTCCACTTTCTTGCTTTTATTTAGCATAATTTGGTCATAATTTTTCCCTCTTTATATATTTTTTAACAGTACTGGACTAGAAATTCACCATTATGTTTCAACTTCAGTTTTACCGTATTTTTAAAAGGATTAATAAGGAATAACATAATCAATAAATGTATATCATGATTCAACATATCAATATGAACAAATCAAACATGGAATATGCTGTGTTTCATTAAAACTCAGTGCAAAGCTTGGTTTTGGAAATTACCGTACTAGTCAGCAACTTTCCCTATTGTTACGCCACCACCGTTATCTGTGTGTTGGGCAGCTATGTGTTATGTTAAGCAGGATGTGCGAACCCTTGCCGAGGATTGGCTGGCGCAAGACCTGCCTACTTCCTGGTTCGGCCGGTGATCTGATTGGTCGCGGCACCTGGCAACCCCTCCAATCATCTACTGCCTTCCAGATCATCTACTGTTTAAATAGTTGCCCACCTGTCTGAACTGGGCAGTTGTGATTTCCCCTTGACAGCTTGCCTCGTTTGTATTGTGTTCTATAGTAGGAATTGTGTTTACTGCTGTAGAAGTGTTAGTTCTTAGAGTCTGTGTGTTAATTACCTTGAATTCTGTTCAGGAAGAAGGGTCGTAACGAGCCGGGTCGTAACACTATGATCTCAGTTTTGGCTCTGATTTGCCATGATCTCACAAGGTGCACATGTTACTGCATGTGCCCTGTGGGGACGTGCCTCCCCCTCTTCAGATAAGTCCTCCCTACTACCTTCTTGATAAGGGGATCCGTTCTTATTGGCTACAACACAGTTTGCTCTCATCGGATTCAACATAGTTTGCTCTCATTGGCTACAATGTCTTGATTTTGCACATTCCGCCTGAACAGCTTTGTCTTTTTGCTATATTTCTGTCGGACCCATTTCTGTGCTCGTAGGCACATTAAAGGGGCACAAGTTAATACTGAATAACATGGTAAAACACTAGTAATCACACCCTATAATGAAATATAAATCCCTATCCCTACAATATCCCTACATTGGAAAAATCAGTTGTCAATCCCTTTACTCCATGAGACCACCTGCCTTTTCCTCAAAACTAGTAAATGCACTTTAAATGATGAAAATGTAGACCCCCCCCCCCCGCCCCCCCTTGCTCTAGTAATTAATGACAAATTTAGGCTATAATGCGCCAAAATAATTTACAACAGTAGGTCCAGTACCAACCTGCTCTGCACAGCAGAAACCAACCGGTTCAGCACCTGATCTTCTGCTTTCCCGACTCAATCTCCGTCCCTTCAGCCCAGCGAGTAAATATTCCTCTTTAATGTAACTCCTCATTCTCTCAGTCCTGCACCAGGGTCTACTAGCCCAGACACAGTTAAAACAAAGTGCTGCTAATAATAACTTGCTGTTTCAGTTGGTCTACACTGTGAGAATTAAAAAAATGTAGCTCCCTCACTCATGTCTTTGCCAGAACCTCCTGGGCATTTTTCCTTCTTTTGATGTTCTGCTTATAAAACACGTAGCTGTAGCTCGTCACAGCAAGCTAATCAGCAGACCTTTAAACAATCAGCATTACGCAACCTCTGTATCCAGGCTATACAAGAATAACAGAACTATGTGTAAAAGATAAAACAACGTGGCAATTATTTCCATTCACGTTTTTTGGTGTTTGGGTTTAAAAAAATGACATTTTCACCATAAATAGATGCAGAAAAGAAGCCAGAAACTGGTGCAGAAAAATTACGCCCCAGTGTTGAAGCTAAACCTATGCTCATGCATTTCAACAACAAAATGACTCCATTAATTCATTTGTGTTTGTGCTGCAGCCTTATTTCTGTGTGATGGTGGTGAAACAAACTGGATGTGAGAGCAGCAGGAAGCTCTGTGGTATTTTTTGATCATTAAGAAAACCCAGTGAGCTCTAACTGTGACGAGTTATATGTGACCGAAATACGCAACTGAAAAAATTTTATCAGTATTTCCTGCTGTCAGCTGCTTTATCAGATGCTTCCCACGTGAATGAAGACGTGCATACACTCATTATCTGACTTCTTGTATTTAATGTTGATACCCTCCTTATTTCTCACCATTGCTGAACCACTGTCTCCTGATAAGAGGTTCCTATAGGTCAGCTGGTCTCTGAACCCAGATATGAAGACTCAAAAGCACGACTCAGATGAGATGAAGTTAGAAAACATTTACCTGATCAATGTTCATAGCAGATGTCGGGGATCAAACAGATTTGAGTCAGGAGGCATAGAAGGTCGGGTCAATCCCCATGGTCCTGAAGTGGGGCAAATAAAATCTTGTTCCCAGGCTCCTCCAACGATGCTCAAACAGAATGTACAGAAGAACAAATTAGAAAAAGAGAATATAAGGCATAAATAGTTCACAAGTTAAAACAAAGCAATAAAAAAGAACATCAAATGAAGCAGGCTGACAGGAGCATCTCAAAAAGTTAGAATATGCTATATATATTATATATTTAAGTCAAAAAGTGAAACTTTTATATATTTTAGATTCATTACACACGGCTTACAGCTCAAGGAAATCAAACATCCATATCTCAAATTACTAGAATATTAGAATAAAGAACGTGTCATAGTCTGTCCAGCTAATCAACATTTTAATAGTCAATGTGAATCCACTCCTTCCCATCATGCATCAGTCCAGACTTGTAACTAAACTTCACTGTCTTGTTTTTAAATGATGTATGAGGAGGGCCCTCGCATCCTGTCTGGACTGGTCCACAGATGTTTCTAGCTGAATGAGTGAGATTAATTTTGTGCACGTGCATAAAGTAAAAAGTTGCTACAACTAAAAATACTCAACTAAAGTGCAGATACTGAAAAAAAACTCCTTAAGTACAGTAACAAAGTATTTGTACTTTGTTACTTTCCACCACTGATCTCACCTACAGTAAACTGGTAAAATGAGTCCAGAGGGAGTTCACTGAGATGTTTCTGAGCTGATAGAAATTTCTTTACAAAACAACCTGATTGTTCTTTCTGTCCACGGCTCTGCTCGAATCACAGGACTCCAGTCTGAAGGAAATCACACCTCAACAGGTAAAGAGAGAAAGAAAAGAGAAAGAAAGAGCCACAGAAGCAGAATCAGTTTAGTCTCTTGAATTCACTTCTTTACTGATGACTCTCTGTTTTCTGTTCAGAGACTGATGATGTCAGGTTGGTGGGAGGAGCCAGTCACTGTGCAGGAAAACTGGTGGTGAAACATCAGGGAGACTGGAGACCAGGGAGTTACTATGGCTGGACCCTGAAGACAGCAGCTGTTGTCTGTAGAGATCTGGACTGTGGCTCTGCTGTTTCTGTAGGAGAGAGAAAGGAGTCCTCAGTCAGACCTGTGTGGTGGATCAGGTCTGACTGTGTTCAGTCTGGATCTGCTCTGAGGGAGTGTGTAACACTACATTCCTCTTCCTCCATCCTGGATCTCACCTGCTCAGGTAAACCCAAGATGTAGAATAATCTGTTCTGTTGTTAATGATGAACTGATGTTGGAGTTGTGCTGCGTCCAGTTTGAATCACTGAATTGTTGTTTCATGACATGTTTTTATTTTGTGTCTGGTGTCTTTGTCTCTATTTGATCTTCTCTTATCTCTGCAGACTCTGTCAGGCTGGTGAACAGGACTAGTCTCTGCTCAGGCAGACTGGAGGTGAAGTCTAACCAGTCTAACCAGTCTAACCAGAGGTGGTCCTCAGTGTGTGAAGCTGACTTTGACCAGCAGGATGCAGAGGTGGTCTGTAGGGAGCTTGGCTGTGGGGCTCCTTCAGTCCTCCAGAGGGCGCTCTATGGAGAAGTGGAGGCTCCGATGTGGACCAAAGAGTTCCAGTGTGGAGGCCATGAGTCTGCTCTCCTGGACTGTAGAAGCTCAGGCTCAGCTAGAAACACCTGCTCACCTGGAAAAGCTGTTGGACTCACCTGCTCAGGTAGAAGAGGAGCTGCAGCTTTGATTTGGTTCATTTCTGTTCTGATGAAACTCACTTTATTGTTTTACTGATGACTCTCTGCTTTCTGTTCAGATCCTGTCAGGTTGGTGGGAGGAGCCAATCGCTGTGCAGGAACACTGGAGGTGAAACAGGGAGACTGGAGACCAGTGGGTGACTCTGTCTGGACCCTGAAGACAGCAGCTGTTGTCTGTAGAGAGCTGGACTGTGGCTCTGCTGTTTCTGTAAGAGAGAGAGAGGAGTCCTTAGACAGGCCTGTGTGGTGGATCAGGTCTGACTGTGTTCAGTCTGGATCTGCTCTGAGAGAGTGTGTATCACCAGATTCCTCTGACTCCTTCCTGGATCTCACCTGCTCAGGTAAGCCCATCAGTGACATCATCTATGACATCATGTATGACAATAATGTCTCCAGTGTGTCCTTTCCTCTGTCTCAGTGTCTCAGTGGTTTCCATTGGACTGAACTGTAAAGTTCTCCAGGAAAGTGACGTCCTAAAGTCTAGAGAGGTGGGCTTGTTTCTGGAAGCTTCACCTGACAGGACACACCTGGAGAAACCTGTCTGTCTGTCTCTGTGTTTGTTACCCGAGTCAGACCTGTGACATCACTTCCTTTTTCAGGGGCCATTTTGTTGAACGGAGGCCAGTAGTGGCCTGGCCATCTGTAGAACCGTGACGCTGACCGCTACAGATTGATTTTCGATTTTTTTACTAGGCCTATTAAAAATCTCTGCAGAGCTACGTGCAGCACCTTCTCTCTCTCTCTCTCTCTCTCTCTCTCTTTTTCTCTCTCTCTCTCTGTCTCTCTCAATTCACTTCAATTAGCTTTATTGGCATGACTGTGAAACAATATTGCCAAAGCATACAACATAAGAACAATCAACCCCATACATTTCATTGATGAATTAAAGCGTAAAGTAATCAAAGCATGTGTTTGTGTTAAATACAGAATATATATATATATATATATATATATATATATATATATATATGTGTGTGTGTGTTAAAAAAACAAACTAAAAATAAAATAAACAAAACAGTAAGTGTGCGTGTGTTTGTTGAAAAAGTATTAGAAATAAAATTAAATAAAACAGTGT
>JALXJV020000002.1:44480709-44872841 GCA_024633595.2 Lepomis macrochirus
AGGGACAAGGATAAAGTAAAGCATTATCTCAATTTTGTAATTGTTTGTAATGAAGACTTGTTGATTCTAAGCCCATGTTTTACTGTATGTCGATAAATGAGTGTAAACTTCCATTTCCCAACCCCACCACACACCATCACCGCGCACAAACAAAACAAACCATACAAAACACATACAGCACATTACCTTTGGTAAACTGTGACGGGTTAGCTCAGTTCTGTCACCGAACAGTCTCCCACCTGCAGTGTAATGACTCATCAAGAAGATGGTGTCCACCACACTGAATGTATGGGCAGCAACATGAAACAGGGCCTCAATAACCTGGCATAAACAACACAATAATTAGCCAGTTATTACACATTCCAAAATGTGTGGAACTTTCCTTTCCGAGTTTCGGAACATTACTTGATATAATTCTTAAAATGTAAATACAATAAATCCTACATTGCAGAGTGAATCTTTATATACTTAAAATACACTGTCACGTACCTCCCCTGTCAACCACTGGTGTGGTCGAAGTGTGTGTAGCTCACTGTGGTGGATAAGGATGTTGCGCTCCTTAATCTGTGAGGGGACCAATGCAACGACCACCTCTGTTTTTCCACAGTAAGGTTAACTGCAAGTCAGAATTAACAGGAAATCAATACATGCTGGTTACTATTGACGATCTGGGTATTGAAAGAACAAAACTTTAAATAAATTTTGAAGGAAGGCCTTATTTTATGAAAACAGCAGAACAACATTTAGAATTGGGCATTTTTCTGTTTTACCATGTAGTGTTTTTCTTCTTCTATTTATACCATGTTATATAGAGTATTCACAAGCTGTTTTGTACTTTATACCTAACCTTTAAGGTTTTGAGGATGAACGGCCTAGTAGCTGTACCTTTACAACAATGTTCCCATTTATTGTAAAATGTATGTCCAGAAAATAAATTTACATGATAAATCATATGGATCGCTTTTTGGAAACACAGACCAAAATTCATATTAGACTATATTGCTTCATGTCTTTTCTCCTGCACTTTTCCCCAGTCAAGCCTATACCAGACTTATTTTTTTGGTAAAATATTTATTATTTCAAATACCTTTTTGTCTTTATCTGGTTAATCCTGATCCACCTTTTTCCCTCTTCTCTTTTGCAGCATGTGGGCTCTTGGGCTTTGATAGGGTTTTGGGTGGATTGAAGTACTTTGACTTGGACCTGGAGTGACCAACAGAGCTGTCCCGCTTGTTCCATTGTTCTTCATGGTCATCATCTGGCCTGCTAGAACTTGCAAAGTTCTTATCCAAAATCTGCATTGGCAAATTATGTTGCCCAATGTGCTCTATATATCTTCTTTGGATTGAGGCAAACATTTTGGAAATGAACTCTGCTGGTCTAAGGTACCTTTTCTTTAAAAGGATGGAGTGTTTGACCAAACCAAACCAGAGCTCAACACGACAGTTGGTATCCCTAGTTTTGGCGCTTCCATCTGTTTTACAGGTCGTGCTTTTTCCATGCCGTGACAGATCCCCGAGCAACAAGCCTCCACAGCGGTAATATCCCCATGTAGTTTTTTAACAACACAGCAATGACACCCGGACAGTGGTAATGGTTTTTAATGCCAACTGCATCATCTGAGAGGATGTCACACTCAGCTCGGTCCCGTCTGACTTGAAAAGCACGTGTGAAAAGTGATTTTCCAAAAATACTGTCTGCAGCTTTCCTCCTCTCCAATGACATGTCCACTTTCTTCCAGCTTCATGTTCTGGGTTTGCAAAACACACTTGTTGAGGTACATTTTGCTCTGGTTTACCGAATGAGTGTACTCCTCTGCATCAAAAAGCACACATGTGATAAAAAACTTCAAGGGCCACCTGCATACTTGTGCAGTTGAGGAGGTAGGCAAAACTGAATGCAGCAAACTCATGTATGCCTCTGTCTCCTGTTTTTTTGCCAAATGCTTGGGATACAGCCTTCATGATATGGGCAGAGCACAAATGCAGCACAGTGAAGTGGGGAATAGGTTCACTTTGTCCAGACAGTATATCAAATGCTCTGGCAAGGTACACTGAAATATTCTCCTTGTTGAAGGAGCACACTGTTAATCAGAGCCCAGCTGTAATCGCTCTCAACTTGTGCTATTTGTCTTTTTGTTGTGTGAGACATCTTCCTTGTGAATTCCATGAGCCAATGGGAAATAGATGGAATAGAATGGCTGTTGGAAATCAGTTCTGTGACAGGTAAGGCAGGCTTGTCTTTGCCCACGCCTGGCAAAACGAGAGCATAATATAACACTCGTTTATTTTGATCCGCCAGCTGTAGCATCAAGGTAGAGGGTAATGGGTGTTGGTCTTCTTAGGTGTTCAGCAAGAATCTTTATTCCAGTTTCTGTGTGTAAATGTACAGCAAAAGGACTTATTTGTAGGTGCTGAAGATGCCTTTTGATGATGCATGACTGCTGCTCTCTGCGATTACTTTTTGAGTCAGCATGAGTTCAAGCATCACCTCGTTATGCAGCCTAGCACTCTTCCTCACTTCAGAGGATATTTTTTCCAAGACATCCTTGGTGAGGCTTCTAGTTATGTTCCCAGCCATGATCTCTTCAACAGGTGTCTTTTTCAGCATACAGTAATAATAATTACTGAGCTTTGGCAATCTTTCCTCTTCGCAGCTATTTTGCTGGTCTAGATCGCGTTTGATTTTTCCCATTGCGCTTCACTTAAAGGAAATATTTTTATCCTGTGATTTTGGTCTGTTTTTCTTGGAGAAAACGTAAACAGCCTTGCATCCATCAAATGTACATTGAGCTGAGGCACGGAAAAATGAGGAATTCTTTTTACGGCTATCGCTTGTCTTGACATGCTGATATTTAAAAGCAAGTGTACAGCATGGATTTTTTTTCAGAAATGCATGATAAAATGTATCGGTCCAGGGGGGAATGAGTTTTGTACCCCCATGTTTAGGTTTAATTTTGTTCCATTGTTTTCTTGTTATCCCAATTTTAAACACTTTTGGTCCTGCTTTGCACTTTCTGTAGTCAGTTTGCTCAAAGTGATCATCTGTTTTTTGTTCTCAGTTTTCTCTTTCCTTTCCCACTTTTACTTTTAGGAAGGACTTTGTGATTTGTCTGGCCTAAAGTCTTTTTATATGCATCTATGTCCTCTTCCCGACTCTCTGTGTCAGGCTGCAGCTGTGTGGTACACGTTTTGCTCTCATCAGGTGTACTGTCCCTGTCTTCTTCACCTGTTGCTCTTCTTCATTGTCCGTGTCTTTATCTGGTTTGTCAGTTACTCTGCTCTCTTGTCTGCAGAGCTTTGCTCCTTGTGTCCTCTCTCTTAACTTTGTCATGTCCGTCTTTTTTAGCTGTCTCCTCAAGCCTTTCTCTCTCAGTGACTTCTCCTCCTAAACATAAAAATATCCCAAAAGTAATTAATCTAATTACTAAAGTAATTAAAAATATATCAAACCTAAAAAACATAAGCAAATCAAATTTTTAATTCAACCACAGTGAATAAATATAGGTTTAAAAAATAATGACATTCTTGGTTATGATGGAGACTAACCCAATATTTTGACATTAAATAGCATTGAATTTGTGAATTTCTATTAATTCACAACTTCTATTCTATTACTCCCTTTTTTTATTTCTATTAATTACATCCAAATTGCTTTAGTCTGATGTAGTCTAACCACATATTAAGCTAACATTAACAACAACAACTGAATTGTAACAGTACCTGCATTAAGCACCTCTGTCCGGACTGCTCGCCTGTCTCCAAACCATATGACTTTCAACCACTTTAGATGATCTTTGTTGTTGTTTTTAAACAGAGTAAGTGTGACTGAGCTCCACTGTTCAGGTGTAATATTTACCTCAGTAAAACCATTAAAAATGAAAGACCTGATTATAACATCTCTACCTCCAGCTTTTTGCCAGAGATCTGTCCTCCTCTGCCTTTTTTGAAACGCCCCATGTTGTTTTTAAACAGCAAACTCCTTTTCCATGTGGTCTATTTTTCTACACTGTCTTCTACCTCGTTCTTCTTCTCTGCAAATTATATGAGATTGTCATTCAAGTACAGGTGCATTATTGCCACCTACTGCTCCTTGGGATATTAGTCAACCTGAATCATTGTACAAACCTTGGAAGCCATTGAAGAAAAGGCTTTTTTCCCCATAAATTATGGAAAAATATTAATAGAAAAAAAATGCACTCAAATCAACTATAAAGAGGTGTGTCTCTTTTGCCCAATGTAGTACTACAATTCGGCATTGGTTTTAAGTCCCTGTGTCACATGACATGGAAGCTATTGAAGAAAAATAATTATTGCATGAATTATTAATTAATATAAATATAAAATAAAATATGTACTCAAATCTAAAATGAAGGGGTGTGTCTGATTCCTCTAGTATAGTACTACAATTCGGCATTGATTTGGAGTCGGTAGGTCACATGACATGGAAGCTATTGAAATAAATGATGATTTTCCCATAACACGGTTTTAGCAATTGTAATTTATTGATGGTCCCTAAACTGACCCCCGGTGGTTAAAAGCGAGCTGACGGAGATGAGCTACCCGCACTTATGCTGCCGACACTGGGTGAACTGAGTAAGAAGCCGTCAGCGGATCCTGGTGAATGTCTGTCGAATATCCAACTTAAAACTAACTTCACCGCGGTACTCTTAAGCCTCTTAAAAGTCCTCGTCCCTGCTCCTAACAATTCCGAGCTTAAGAGCTCTTTTAAGGCTTAAGATGCTTTATGAATTACTTTTTTTCTTTACTAGGATTTTTTTCTTTAATTTTAAGAGTAAACGCCCACTTTTCTAAGAATTTTCTCACGTTACTAGGAGCTGCTCTTAGCTCTTAAGATTCTTTGTGAATACAGGCCCTGCATTCTAACACATGCTGTTTAAAGTCCTACCTGAGCTCCACAGCAGCAGCAGCACCAACAGGTGATCCATGTCCAGGTAGACCGTCTCTCTGGCTGTCCGCCTGCTCTCTGCTCTGATCATCACGTGCTGCCCTCAGTGCAGATCTGTGTACAGGAAGAGGTGGAGCTTTACTGGAACACAGAACATTCAGCTGCCTTTAGTTTCACACGGAGGAGTCCAGGGCCCGTATTCACAAAGAATCTAAGAGTCCTCTCAGAAAACTCTTATCTTAGCTTAAAAACTTTTACCTAGGAGTCTCAGCTTAAGAGCTATTCAGGACTGATCTGAGAGCAGCTCTGAGCAAAGACAAAAACTCTTATCTTAGTGAGGAGGCGGGGTTGACCCCGTTGCTATGTATGACGCAATCTTTTGAAGACTGTGATTGGTTGGTTGTCCAAGAAGGAAAAAAAGAGTGATTCTAGTGTAGGTTATATTCTAAGCCTTTACTTTGGAAATTACATGTGTAATATTTCCTATTTGACCGTTCTCTTCTCACTCACACACACACACACACACACACACACATTGTAAATGTAGGATATAAATCCTGTGTTTTATTTACCATGCTGTTAATTTCCTATCAGGTATTTGATTGGCTTGGAATGATAAATTTAAGATTCTATTTAAGTGGTGGTTTGAATGTTGGTTTTGATGGATCAAACACGGAATTAAAACCAAGCAGGGCGAGAAAGACCAACTGGACCAGTTAGTTACTGTGATTTTCACAGTAACTCTTTCATTACTGTAATTATCCATTAAATAACAATGTGTTACTGTGTATTAGTACACTGTGAGTGACTGTGCACAGACACAGAACATTACTGTGGATCGTTCCTCCCTGGAGACACACAAGAGCTGATTAGTGGTAATGGTTAATCTTTCCTGCTGCCAGGGAGTCCTGTACAGATTTCTCCTTAGCTGTCAAGGTTTGTGGAGCGACATACAGGGTCCACACAGGGCCCACAGGCAAGACACTAAAACCCCAAACAGAAAATCCTTCCCCACAACCAGTGTTGGGAAAGTTACTCAGAAATCCCAATCTCTCCAGGTTCTTTATATTCTTTCTTACTGTGGCTCTTAGTCCTGGAATGAACTCTGGCTTAAGATTGGTGCGCTAATTACCTTAGCTGCTTTTAAAAAAAGAATATCTGACATTCTGACAGACGTATGTACTCGTTTTTAATTAATGATAGATAGAGCTTTTTTTTATTTTAAATTTTTTCTATGTAAATATTTTGTAAATCTGTACATTCAATTTACGTAATGTAACGTTTTTCAGCTTATGGTTGAAAAATTGTGTTGTATTTGTGAATATTTATATTGAGTGTTGATAATTATCCAAATAGGCTATTTAAGGGAGACACTGCTTTCACAGTAATTAGTTACACATTACTGCCCAACACTGCCCACAACCAAAAAAATTAAATGTTCAAACAAACCCAGAGTGGGTGGAGGGAGGTCAGGAGGAGGGCAGGAAAATGAACAAAGTCTTCAACAGCAAAGTCAGGAGAGGAGGCCACAGGCAGGGGGGCCTGCAACCGGTGACAGGGCAGCTGAACTGGAGGCCAGTGGGGGCCATGTGGGCACTGCAGCGATGTTTGTGTCAACTTGCTTTAAAATCAATATCTGCACTCGTAACATCTTCTGGGGCCCCACCTTCAATCAAAGGAAAATGAAGGAAATCAGATTCATCAGTCTTATTAGCTGAGCTGTGAATTCACAATACATTGATCCTTAGTTTCTGCTTTGAAGAAATATTCACAGACAAAGACTTGGTGGTAAAAGAAACGTTTATTTAAACTTAAATGTTAATAACAAGTGAATAAAGCCAATAAATGGGGTTTTACTAAGAGTTACATGACGTGAAACCAGAATCAACTCAGTCACTTCAGAAATGATTATAAAGTTTGGCCACAGTGAAAAAGAGGATGTGATTTATAATGAACTCTGATTCAGCTCTCCTCAGACCTACATTCACGGCCTCCCAGCGAGGCGTTGCTCTCTGGAACACAGTGAAATAATAAAGCAGACAAACAGAAGAGTAACGTAGTGGTGAAGAAACAAAGAGAAAGAGGCCGGACCCCCGTCAGATAGGGCTCGTATTGGAGGAGGAGGAGGAAAGGTTTTCATGTTCAAACTGTTGTACGCATCATAACGAATAATCTGTGGTTTCTTCTGCATTTATGGAACTATATAATGTGATAGGTCACCACAGCCACACACTTCCCTTCACTATGGTCAAACAGGGTTTACATCAAGCATCCATCACAGACATGTTATTTAAAGCTAACTCAGATTTAAAACTACGTTAACCATAAACTTCCTAACTACTGAACTATCAGAAGCACAAACTCAACACTGCTAATAGAATGGCAGCAGATTCAACAGTTGGTTTGATCCTACATGTACTAACTCATCTGACACTAACAACAGAAATTAACATTAACTGTGGCCACTAGGTGGCAGTGTGGTTACATGGAGAAACAAGCTGTTAAATTGGACATTAATTCACACTTCAACTCTTCCCAAGAGGGCCGTGCAGAGACCTTTGGAAGGGCAGGTGCTCAAAGTATAAAAAGGGCACATGGAACAAGGATTTAAACAGGACTCTAATCAGACTATTGACATAGAAATATATCGTTATGTATTCTTTGTTGACACACATATACAGATGCTTCTGTATCGATACATCAGCAAATGCTGTGACGCAAAAAGAAACAGGGACTTCCCAACTCTACATTTAAAACACTGAGGGCTGACTTAAAGGGAACAGCTGCTGTTGAAGGGTTGCTATGGATGCGGCTGCTGCTGTTGTTGTGTTGTTGCTGATCCTACTGGAGGTGATTTGTGACTACAGATATTAAAACAACTATAGGATATATATTAGCTGATTAAACAATTATGTGACCATAAAAAGATTGTTGAGTGTTTGGGACCAGCTCACAGTGACTGAGCTGCTGTGATACTGCAGCATCTACCAAGGCTGACAACACAAAGGTGTGTGTTTGTTGCTTGCTGTGTGTCTACAGGATGCAAAATTGTGATGATTTTATATATTACATTGTGAATCTGAGATATAGTCCCAGACACTCAACAATCTACATCTTTTCATGGAAATATATCGTTATGTATTCCTTGTTGACACACATAATTGTTTAATCAGCCAATATATATCCTATGTTTGTTTTAACAATTCATACATTTTTCTGAAATCTTATATCTTTTATAGATATATATAGGGGCGGTCTTTTTGAACTTAAGAAAGGCATTCGATACAGTAAATCACCAGCTTCTCATCAGCAAACTATCTAATTTTTCTCTTCACACAAATGCAATGGCATGGATTAAATCTTACCTTAATGACAGACAACAATGTGTTGCGGTCAACAATATAAAATCATCCGTAAGACCTTGCAGCATTGGAGTGCCACAAGGTTCAATTCTGGGCCCCCTGCTGTTTACATTATACATTAATGACCTGCCAACTGTGTGTAAGGCTAAAATGATTATGTATGCTGATGATACGGTGCTATATGCACGTGGTAAAACTGCAGAAGAAGTCGCTCAAAAACTGACCGAAGAGATGAAGAAAGTTTCTTTGTGGCTGAAAAACTCATGCCTTACCTTAAATCTAGATAAGACTGTTTTGATGTGTTTTTACAAATCATTATAAAATACAAAATTGCCCTAATATCTTAATTGATGGACAAATCATTTCAAATTCAGAGCAGGTAAAATATTTAGGTGTCATACTGGAACCAAATTTAGCCTTTAAAAAGCATATAAAAAAAGTTAACAAATACAATCAAATTTTATATGGCACAGTACAGACACATTCGAAATTCCCTTACAATCGAGGCCTCAGGAGCCTATTTAAATGCAATGATTGTTCCACACTTTCTTTATTGTATGACTAGTTGGTCACAGGCTTGTAAATCTTCCCTCAGGCCACTTGAGTCATTATATAAGCGTTCTTTAAAGATTCATGATAAGAAAGCTAGAAGATTCCATCACTGTCATATTCTTGTAAAATACAAATTTCTCAGTTTTGAAAACCTGATAGTCCACACAAATCTGTGTTTGATGTATAAGATCCTCCATGATAACACTGCTCCTCCACTAAAAGAGTTTATATCTCTGGGCTCTGAAACAACAGCTCGAGTCACCAGATCTACAGTGAGAGGCGAATGCAGGATCCCTAAACGCAGGACAGCATTTGGAAATTCTGCTTTTTCTTGTGTGCTCGTCAGTGGAATATGTTGCCTATAGAGCTGATAAGAAGCACAAACTTTTATATGTTTTCACGTCTTGCAAAGAAATGGCTTCTGTCAAATCAAATGTGCACCCACATGTGACTGATGTTATGTATGCGAAGACTTGAATTTTTTATTGATATTTATTTGGTCAATTTTATATAACATCAGCCTGCCCAGGGACTACAGGTGGAAATTAGCTCTTGAGCTAAAACCTGGTACAATGCATCTCTCCTCTTGAGGTTAATGTTTATTGTACGTTGTCCCTCTTTTCTAAATAAATAATATTATAAGAATTATATTTCTTCTTCACTCTTTACTTTGATGTCAGGAATATTATTTATTTTACATCGACACTGACATTTTTTTATCTATTTCCAGTTATTGAGTTTTTATTGTAGTTGAGCTGTTGTAAACATACTGCTGCTGTCAAATGTAAATATATTCAATACTGTTCTGAATTGAATGATAATCTTAAATGGCTGAAGGCTGTAAGTCGGATGCCCGTGAAACTTTTCTCCCCCAAACAGAACAAAGTGAACAGAGCAGCTTAGTTTATAGTGTAGAAGTAACGTTACCTTCGATGTGTCTGCGTGTTAGCCGCAGCTGACGTTACTTCTACAGGCGACACACAGCGGTAAACACAACAGCTGTGCTGCTCTCTCTGCAACAATCCACAACAAGCAGATTGCAGCAAACCCCTCTTTCCGGCGGAGTCGAAGGCGTCCTGTAGGCAGAGCTGCTGAATCACTAACGCTGTCTGAACTGGAGGGCTCGTCACGGATGAGGTCATCAGGTCAAAGGTCATCAATTGGGTCATTTTATTTACCGCAAAATTATTATGAATTAATTTTACTGATAGTTTCATCGGACAGACCTTCACAAAAGGACATTTACAACTTTTAAAATAAATAATATGAAGGAAATTTTGGGTTTGAAAAAAGGGCACTTTGGGCAGCAAAGGGCAAAAGGGCAGGTGCTTAAGCACCCACTGCACCCCCCTCTGCACGTGCCTGCTTCCCAAGACACTTTATTCAGGAAGGCATCTTGAGGATTTCTGTCCATCTGCTGAGTTTCTTCTCCGACTGAGAGACGTCATCTGAGACGTCCCAGAGAGAGAGATCAGAAAGGAAGGACTGAAGTTTATTCAGTCTTTCAGGTGAAACTCCAGTCTCCGTCCCCGGCAGAGATCCTCCCTGGATTGTTCATGTTTAGCTTCTCCTTGTTTTTTGGAGCCAGCTGAATCCAAAGACACAAAGGAGTCTTTAACTGCTTTCAGTCCTGTACTTCATCTTGTTATCAGGACAGAACACAGACCTCTGGAGAGTCAGAGAGTACCAGGTGTGGAAAGAGGCAACGTGGGACTTTGACTAGTCAGGAGAGTTAAGTCTTACAGATCCAGAGGAAAGAAGCAGAGGAAGTGTCTCTGTAACTCAACAGACTGTCGGAAACCTCCAGCCAGAGTCATCAAGTCACAACATTTTATTTACCAACCAGTAAATAGTAAATTTGTTTACTGTCCAACCACTGGATTGTAAACAAACACTCCCTGCTTGCTGTGCTAGTGGAATATTGATGGGAGGGTGGTGTGACCTCGTAGCTTCATGGTGTCTGATGATGGCAATATGTAAACACCGCACACTGCGAGCATGGCGGCACTCAGCAGCGTCCTGTGCATCCTGTGTGTGAAGCTGAGCGAGAGAGAGCGAGCGGCAGAACGTGATGGTAAAAGTTGGCTTAGAAAAATATCAGCAGTCAGTTTCTGTCTAGTAGTAAACTTGCAGTGTAGGTCACTGTGTGTCTGTTAATAAAAGTCTGTAGTTTCTCCAACAGCAGGAAAAGTGAAGTTGGTTAGCGCTAGCTAACATCTTCCCTGTACAGCACGTTGTTGGCTGTTATGTAACGTTAGCTAAGTTAGTAAGGAAGTAATATTAATTTGCTAATAGCTGTATGTCATTACTGACTTACTTGTCAAAGGACGTAAGTTAGAAGCTTAGACTAAACTGGTGTACAGCTCTGTCCTGTAAACTTATTGTACGTCCTGATAATTATATTTCATAATTTGTTTTGCTCTGTTCCTGTTGAGAGTAATAAAAATAGAGTTTATAATATAATCTAATAAATCCAGCCGTATTAGCTTAAAGGGAACATCAGTATAAAAGTGTAAAATCCTTCTGATGGTGGGTTGTGTGGCAGCTGAGATGAGCTTCTTGGAGGTCCTACTCTGCTCCCTGAGCTCCTTCCTCTTCAGTCGGCCCTCCTTCAGCTGCAGGAACACCCAGGTTATAATAATCCAGCTCAATGTCCTCCTGCCTGCCCGGCTTCTGCCCCCTGCTGGCCTGGAGAGACATGACAGCACACATGAGAGTTAGTGCATCACTCCTCCTCTTCTTCAGGTCAGTAAACACAGACCGAGAGCTTCATCTCAGGCCTCTAAACAACAGACATGAGTCAGTACCTTATAGTAGAAACAAAGGGCAGCGATCACCAACAGCAGAGTCAGCGGCAGGACGACCACTTTGATGAGAAGACCTGTTGGATCTGATCAAACACATGGACAGTCATCACATCACACACCATCATGAGTCCATCAGCTCCCATTAAACACAAACTGTAGAGACCTGAAATCTCCAAAACCACTTCAACATGGAGCTGTGTGATTCTGTCTGTCAGTAATCTCTATCAACAGATATCTGGATGCAGAATCTGGAAGCTTTCTGATTCTGGACCAATCACATTTAAGCAGGCTTTGGCTTGGTGTCTGATTCTGGCTGTAGAAATAAAATTGGACTTTTATATGTGGGCTGATGTGGACATTTCCCCTGCCACACTAGGATCTCTGCATCTCGGAGTGGGAGATGCAAATCTAGGCTTTGCTCACCGACTCCTGTGAGCAGCTCCATGCTAATAACTCTGCAACAGAGCTTCATGGTGTCGGTGGCTTCAAAAAACCGACCCCTGCTTTTCCCAACTGCAAATCCCAGAGACCAGATGGCTTCGGCTAGTGCTAGCTGTGGGGAAATGGTGGAGGAACCTGATGCAGGTCTTACTGCTTAGTTTAGCTAGCTGCCTGTTTGTGAGGAGGAGGGCGGTGAGGACAATGACTGTGACGTCAGCATACAGCAGATCTCCTCATTGTTTCACAAATATAACAACACATGATCAGCATTTACAAAAACGCTGCAAGCAGCACAGAAGACAGTGGAAACTGTTTCCAGGGGAATCTAAAAAGTGACAAACACACCGGGCACGGCAGGAAAACGCCACCAAAACGTACATGTTAGCTCAGTTTCCAGTGAGTTGAGGCCTCAGGGCCACCGTACCTGACATCAGTCACAGAGTCGGTCAGAAACACAACATGCTTGGAAACTGTCAGCTGATCATGTTCAGTCAGTTTGGACGGATCATCTTTTCCAAAGCTGCATGGAAACAGTCAGTGTGACGTTTCAGCTGCTCTGCTTCAGCTTACCTGAGACAGTGAGAGACAGCCGACGGCTCTCAGAGGAGAAGTCATGAGAAAAAACATGGACGTGATAAACACAGCTGTAGCTTCCTTGGTGGGCGGGCTCTGCAGCAGGAAACAGGAAGTGGGCAGAGTGATTGACAGCTGGCTGGGTGTAGTTCTGTGATGTGATGGAGGAGGTGAAGCCGAGCTGGAAGGAGCCTCCTGGGTACTGTGGCTGTATGGAGCAGCTGATAGTGAAGGTGGAACCCCTGAAAACCTGAAACCCCTGCTGCTGGGCCTTGGAGACCCCGTTCAAGGAGGACACATAGATGTTGGACTGAACCAGCAGGTCTGTAAACACACAGATGATGAAAGGTCACTTTCACCCACCGTCAGACGGACTGGGAGTAAAATATGACCCTGGACTTTGATCCAGACCGGCCCACCAGAACAGTCCACTGTATACTCCACCAGCTAATGCACGCACATACAAACAGGCGCAGCGTCTAATAAACCACCTAGCAGCATCACAGCCATTGATCACTATGGCTACTTTAAAAAGGCATGGCTGTGACCAGCTGTGATGTCACCAAATTCCTGACCTCCGTAATTATATTTAGTCTGTAGCGTCTTAATAAAATAAATTAGAATAAAAAACATTGATAACAGCTCAACTTAAATAAAGGCTTTAGGACCATGTGGACACAGCAGATTACAGAAGGGTGTCGCTTTGTGTTGAAAAGTGGTGGGACATTCAAGGCCTCATATTAGTGGTGTGACCAAACACTTAGTCCAGGAGACGTGAGAATGCACAATATTGGAGTCACGATAACAAGACAACAAGATACTCCAATACTGTTTAGAGAGAAAAATTCATTGATGAATGGTGGAAATGTCCATCCATCCATCCATCTTCATCCGCTTATCCGGGGTCGGGTCGCGGGGGAAGCAGCTCCAGCAGGGGACCCCAAACTTCCCTTTTCCGAGCCACATTAACCAGCTCTGACTGGGGGATCCCGAGGCGTTCCCAGGCCAGCGTGGAGATCTCTAAGGGAGACACCAGCCACCCGCCTGAGGAAACCCATTTCGGCCGCTTGTACCCGCGATCTCGTTCTTTCGGTCATGACCCAGCTTTCATGACCATAGGTGAGGGTAGGAACGAAAATTGACCGGTAGATCGAGAGCTTTGCCTCACAAAGCATCACATCACAACGGTACGGTAAAGCGAGTGCAATACCGCCCCCGCTGCTCCGATTCTCCGGCCAATCTCCTGCTCCAGTCTCCCCTCACTCGTGAACAAGACCCCGAGGAACTTGAACTCCTTCACTTGGGGCAAGGACTCATTCCCTACCTGGAGTTGCCACTCCATCAGTTTCCTGCTGAGAACCATGGCCACAGATTTAGAGGTGCTAATCCTCATCCCAGCCGCTTCGCACTCTGCTGCGAACCAATCCAGTGAGAGCTGAAGGCTACGGACCGATGATGCCATCAGGACCACATCATCCGCAAAAGCAGTGGCGAGATCCCAAGCCCACAGAACCGCAGCCCCTCCTGCATGCGGCTACGCCTCGATATCCTGTCCATGAATATCACAAACAGGATTGGCGACAAAGCGCAGCCCTGGCGAAGGCCAACCCCCACCTGGAAAGAGTCCGACTTACTGCTGAGTACTCGGACACAGCTCTCGCTTTAGATGTACAAGGATTGGATAGCCCTAAGAAGGGCCCCCCTCACCCCATACTCCCGCAGCACCTCCCACAGTATCTCCCGGGGGACCCGGTCATATGCGTTCTCCAGATCTACAAAACACATGTAGACCGGATGGGCATACTCCCAAGCCCACTCCAGGATCCTTGCGAGAGTAAAGAGCTGGTCAGTTGTTCCACGACCGGGACGAAAACCGCATTGTTCCTCTTCGATCTGAGGGTTCGACAATCGGCCGAACCCTCCGTTCCAGCACACTGGCGTAGACTTCACCAGGGAGGCTGAGAAGTGTGATACCCCTGTAATTGGCACACACTCTCTGGTCCCCCTTTTTGAACAGGGGAACCACCACCCCAGTCCGCCACTCCTTGGGCACTGTACCCGACTTCCACGCAATGTTGAAGAGACGTGTCATCCAAGACAGCCCCTCCACACCCACAGCTTTTAGCATCTCCGGGCGGATCTCATCAATCCCTTGGGCTTTGCCACTGTGGAGTTGTTTGAGTACCTCAGTGACCTCCTCCAGGGAAATTGACAAGAAACCCCATCAGCCTCCAGCTCTGCCTCTACTAGAGAGGGCGTGTCAGTCGGATTTAGGAGTTCCTCAAAGTGTTCCTTCCAACTGCCAAGTACCTCCCCAGTTGAGGTCAACAGGGTCCCATCCTTACTGTACACAGCTTCCCCACTTCCCCCTCCTGAGATGGCGGACAGTCCTCCAGAAACACTTTGGTGCCGACCGAAAGTCCTTCTCCATGTCTTCTCCGAACTTCTCCCACACCCGCTGCTTTGCTTCTGCCACAGCAGAGGCTGCAGTCCTTCGGGCCTGTCGGTACCTTGCAACCGCCTCCGGAGTCCTCCGAGACAACAAATCCCGGAAGGCCTCCTTCTTCAGTCGGACGGCTTCCCTGACCACCGGTGTCCACCACGGTGTTCGAGGGTTACCGCCCCTTGAGACACCTAAGACCTTGAGACCACAGCTTTCTGCTGCAGCTTCAGCAATAGAGGCGTCTCCAGAGGCGTGCGACATCTGACATGTATAGCAATTGTAAGTCGCTTTGGATAAAAGCGTCAGATAAATGAATAAATATAATGTAAAGAATCACTTCCTAACTTTGATTGCAGGATCCTCATCTAATAACTATCCACTTTATTAGTTTGTTGTACGCTGAAAGATGTTTTTACATGATACCGACAACCCTCCCTAAAATGTGAAACTAAGGGTGCTTTCTCACCTGGATCGATATGTTTTGTTCCGGAACAGATACTTTGTTCCGAATCAATTAATTACGTCACTCGTGTTCTCACCACAATGTTGTAAAGCGTCCAAATCGCTCACCCTTCCAGGGCTTTCCTTACGCCATTATGTCACTACCTCATGCGTGCAGGTCGTGCATTCCATTGGGGGGACATCTCCATGACAACAGTAACACAAAATGAAATAGGTGAAATATATGTTTGGTCGGAACAACACATCTCCCAGATGTTGCACACAACACACAAGAACACTGAAGTCTACAAGATGGGTCAGTGATAAGATTAAAGAGAGGGGTTGTGAACGCTCCGTCGAGCAGCGCCGCACAAAGTTAAATAAACTCTGACAGCAGCAGGCCTACATGATACAACCACAACAACATAACAAAGCAAAATACACTGCCGAAGTTGTTGAAAAGCGATCTTTTAGCATTGTTTGCCAGGCAACACATTGATTTGTTCCGGTTCGTGGGTCGGTTGTGTTCTCACTGCAAACAAACCGCTCCAGGGTTCGGATGGAATCGAGCCGAGACCGCCTCTTCTAGAAGGTCTCGGCTCGGTTGTTTTGTTCCGGTTCAGAGTGCGATTGTTGTGTTCACATATAACCAATCGAACCGGGCCAAAAGGGAAACGCCCACTTGTTTCAGAACAACGTCTCCAAACGATCCAGGTGTGAAAGCACCCTAAGTTCATGTCACCATCAGTAATGGTGTGTATGTGTGTGTGCATGTGAATGGTAAATGTAATATAATAGCAACAAGTATTTGATCAATACATTAATGCATTGAGGCAATTCAGTGTTCTGTTGCTTGGCTGTGTGAAGCTGAAGGTTCTTTACTCATTTGGCATCTTGCTTGTGAAAAAAAAAGTAAAATGCCACAGTTTAGTGTGAAATTTATGTGAAAAGAATTGAAACGATTTATTGCCTTGTGAAAAATAAACAAATTATTAATGAAACTAGGTAATTTATTCTGAATATATACTTGAAAATAGCATAAAAAACATGCACATTGTGGCAGAGTTTGCTTTGCTGTCGCTGCTCCTGTGATGTTGTGTTAATAAATTTGTCTTGTTTAAAAAATGCCCTTTTTTTTTACACTTGAGCCCTGCCCACCTCTCTACACTTTAGGACGTCACTGTCCTGCAGAACGTCACAGTTCAGTCTAATGGAAACCACTGAGACAGAGGAGAGGACACACTGGAGACATGATGTCATAGATGATGTCACTGTTGGGCTTACCTGAGCAGGTGAGATCCAGGATGGAGGAAGAGGAAGATGATCTTACACAGTCCCTCAGAGCAGATCCAGACTGAACACAGTCAGACCTGATCCTCCACACAGGTCTGTCTGAGGACTCCTTTGTCTGTCCTACAGAAACAGCAGAGCCACAGTCCAGCTCTCTGCAGACAACAGCTGCTGTCTTCACGGTCCAGTCAGAGTAACTCACTGGTCTCCAGTCTCCCTGATGTTTCACCTCCAGTGTTCCTGCACAACGACTGGCTCCTCCCACCAACCTGACAGGCTCTGAACAGAAAGCAGAGAGTCATCAGTAAAACAATAAAGTGAGTTTCATCAGAACAGAAATGAACCAAATCAAAGCTGCAGCTCCTCTTCTACCTGAGCAGGTGAGTCCAACAGCTTTTCCAGGTGAGCAGGTGTTTCTAGCTGAGCCTGAGCTTCTACAGTCCAGGAGAGCAGACTCATGGCCTCCACACTGGAACTCTTTGGTCCACGTCGGAGCCTCCACTTCTCCATAGAGCGCCCCCTGGAGGACTGAAGGAGCCCCACAGCCAAGCTCCCTACAGACCACCTCTGCATCCTGCTGGTCAAAGTCAGCTTCACACACTGAGGACCACCTCTGGTTAGACTGGTTAGACTGGTTAGACTTCACCTCCAGTCTGCCTGAGCACAGACTAGTCCCGCCCAGCAGCCTGACAGAGTCTGCAGAGATAATAGAAGATGAAATAGAGATAAAGACACCAGACACAAAATAAAAACATGTCATGAAACAACAATTCAGTGATTCAAACTGGACTCAGCACAACTCCAACATCAGTTCATCATTAACAACAGAACACATCTTTATACATCTGGGGCTTACCTGAGCAGGTGAGATCCAGGATGGAGGAAGAGGAACCTGATGTTACACACTCCCTCAGAGCAGATCCAGACTGAACACGGACAGACCTGATCCACCACACAGGTCTGCGTGAGGACTCCTTTCTCTGTCCTTCAGAAACAGCAGAGCCACAGTCCAGCTCTCTACAGGCAACAGCTGCTGTCTTCAGGGTCCAGACAGAGTCAGAGTAACTCACTGGTCTCCAGTCTCCCAGATGTTTCACCTCCAGTATTCCTGCACAGCGATTGGCTCCTCCCACCAACCTGACAGGCTCTGAACAGAAAGCAGAGAGTCATCAGTAAAACAATAAAGTGAGTTTCATCAGAACAGAAATGAACCAAATCAAAGCTGCAGCTCCTCTTCTACCTGAGCAGGTGAGTCCAACAGCTTTTCCAGGTGAGCAGGTGTTTCTAGCTGAGCCTGAGCTTCTACAGTCCAGGAGAGCAGACTCATGGCCTCCACACTGGAACTCTTTGGTCCACATCGAGACCTCCACTTCTCCATAGAGCCCCCTGAAGGACTGAAGGAGCCCCACAGCCAAGCTCCCTACAGACCACCTCTGCATCCTGCTGGTCAAAGTCAGCTTCACACACTGAGGACCACCTCTGGTTAGACTGGTTAGACTGGTTAGACTTCACCTCCAGTCTGCCTGAGCACAGACTAGTCCCGCCCACCAGCCTGACAGAGTCTGCAGAGATAATAGAAGATGAAATAGAGATAAAGAAAACAGACACAAAATAAAAACATGTCATGAAACAACAATTCAGTGATTCAAACTGGACTCAACACAACTCCAACATCAGTTCATCATTAACAACAGAACACATCTTTATACATCTGGGGCTTACCTGAGCAGGTAAGATCCAGGATGGAGGAAGAAGAATGTGATGTTACACAGCCCCGTAGAGCAGATCCAGACTGAACACAAACAGACCAGATCCACCACGCAGGTCTGTCTGAGGACTCCTTACTCTCTCCTACAGAAACAGAAGAGCCACAGTCCAGCTCTCTACAGGCAACAGCTGCTGTCTTCAGGGTCCAGACAGAGTCAGAGTAACTCACTGGTCTCCAGTCTCCCAGATATTTCAGCTCCAGTGTTCCTGCACAGCGACTGGCTCCTCCCACCAACCTGACAGGCTCTGAACAGAAAGCAGAGAGTCATCAGTAAAACAATAAAGTGAGTTTCATCAGAACAGAAATGAACCAAATCAAAGCTGCAGCTCCTCTTCTACCTGAGCAGGTGAGTCCAACAGCTTTTCCAGGTGAGCAGGTGTTTCTAGCTGAGCCTGAGCTTCTACAGTCCAGGAGAGCAGACTCATGGCCTCCACACTGGAACTCTTTGGTCCACATCGGAGCCGCCACTTCTCCATAGAGCGCCCCCTGAAGGACTGAAGGAGCCCCACAGCCAAGCTCCCTACAGACCACCTCTGCATCCTGCTGGTCAAAGTCAGCTTCACACACTGAGGACCACCTCTGGTTAGACTGGTTAGACTGGTTAGACTTCACCTCCAGTCTGCCTGAGCACAGACTAGTCCCGCCCACCAGCCTGACAGAGTCTGCAGAGATAATAAAACAGTGTTTCCCTTAGGATGGAGTTGTAGCAGCGGAGATGAAGCAAAACTTTTGTTCTTGTGTCCATGAGCATGCGATGCACCTTAGAATAGCTTCAAACTGCAGAGTTTTCCCAGTTTAATGTGAGCTTTAGATGAATGTTTTGGTGTTGGCCGGGGGGTTGGGGGTCCTCCACCAAGAAAATTGTATGTTTTCCAATGAAAAATATGTAATTTCACATCATCTTGGGCCGTTATTTTCACCATATCTCTGAACAAAGAGTTGGAAAAGCTGGAGCAGATGATAAATAAGCAGCCAAAGATCTACTGGAGGAACTCCAACCTTCAGATCTGGAGAAAGTCATTTGGTTGGTTCTGTTGCTCCACACTGATTTTACAGTGATGGCACAGCATGTTTTTATGGAGCACTGATTCTGACAGATTCAGAAATAAATACAGAAATATTTAAATGCTCAATAAATAAATAAGCAACTGATTAAATGCACAAAAAAAAACTAAATAAATAAATGTAGGCAGTAATTAAATTACACAAGGAGACATAAATGTATATGTCCATTTTAATTAGCTTCTTTATTTATGCACCTTTGTAATAATTACCTTATTTATTTATTGTCTGTTTTAATCTCCAACTTTATTTATTAATTACTTCATTTTTAAATGTATTTATTTATGTGTGTTTTAATATTGTTGTCTGTTTTATTCTTCCATTGCATTTTCTACCCTATTTATTTTCACCGCTGGTTTTTATTTCTGCCTGTCCTTTTTACATTTCTTTATGCATTTCTGCCTCGTTATGCAAATGAGGAGGGCCGGGGTTTGAAGGGGCGAACTTCTCTCCTATTGGTGGACCAGTCAGACCGCAGAGCTCTAGGCCTACTCTGCCTGCACACATCAACAAGCTGCTCCTCACACAGTCAGATGGCTTCCTTCAGTGTGCTGAGGTGTTTGAAGACAATACTACCAGCCATGTCTTCCTTCTTTTTCATGTGGACACTCTGACCTACAGAGTTTTCATGTAGTGACTTATACGGACACAGAACTGCAGGAAAGTGAGCTGTTGTGTCTGAGAGCCACATCAGTTAGCCACAGCAAACTTATCATTACAGCGGCCAATTGTCCACTAAACACTTATTCTTACAGCAAGTTTGCCTAAGCACTCACAGTTAGAAACCATCTTTAGTGACTGCTGTTCAATCTCATAGTTGTTTTTAAAAGTTTTGGTAGTCAACTCTACCGTACTTTAGCTTAGCAGTTAGCGACTTTAGCTTAGCAGCTAGCGATGGCTTCTCCTTCTCCTCCTGCTTTCGCCCACTCGGTGTGTCAGATGTTCAGTTACTCCTCTGCCTCCTTTAGCGGTAATGGTACGTGTAACAAGTGTAGTTTATTTGTGGACATGGAGGCGAGGCTCAGTGAGTTAGAAGTCCGCCTCTGCACCTTGGTAGATCAGCCTTTAGCTATTGTAGCTAACCAGTCCCCGGTAGTCGGTGCAGACCGGCCTGAGTTAGCCTCTGGTAGCCCTTCCCCGGCATTTCCTGAGCAGCCAGGAAAGGGTGGCTGGGTGACTGTCCGAAGGAGGAATAGTAGTGAGCACCACTAATCTGTTCACATTTCTAATAGATTTTCCCCACTCAGCGACACACCCGCTGAGAAACCAACTCTGATAATTGGCAGCTCCATTTTGCGAAACGTGAAGTTAGCAAAACCAGCTACCATAGTCAAATGCATCCCAGGGGCCAGAGCGGGCGACATCGAGTCCTATTTGAAACTGCTGGCTAAGGATAAACGTAAATACAGTAAGATTGGTATTCACGTCGGCAGTAATGACTCCCGGTTACGCCAATCGGAGGTCACTAAGATTAATGTTAAATCGGTGTGTTCATACGCAAAAACAATGTCGGACACCGTAGTTTTCTCTGGACCCCTGCCCAATCTGACCAGCGATGACATGTATAGCCGCATGTCGTCATTCCGCCGCTGGTTATCGAGGTGGTGTCCAGCCAACGATGTGGGCTTTGTAGATCATTGGCAGACTTTCTGGGGAAGACCTGGTCTGATTCGGAGAGACGGCATCCATCCCTCTTGGGAAGGAGCAGCTCTCATTTCTAGAAATCTGGCCAACTTTATTAGCGGACCAAATCCATGACAACCCAGAGTTGAGACCAGGAGGCAGAGTCGCAGTCTAACACACTTCTCTGCCCTTCTAATTCAGCAGTTACCCACCCAAAACCCTACGCAGAGTCGCAGTTTAACACACTTCTCTGCTCCTCCGCTCCAGGAGTTACTTAGTGAAAACCCTATAGTGACGGTGTCTGTCCCCGACCATTGAAATTATTTAAATCAAAGGTAAACAGAAGAGGAGCTGTGCATAAAACCTCATAAAAATTAAAACCACAGGAGCAATAGTGCAAACGAATAGGAGAGTAAAATGTGGACTCTTAAACATCAGATCTCTCTCTTCTAAAGGTGTACTAGTAAATGAACTAATATCAGATTATGAAATTGATTTATTCTGTCTTACTGAAACCTGGCTGGGTGATGGAGAATATGTGAGCCTAAATGAATCCACCCCTCCCAGTCATATTAATACTCACATTCCTCGAAGCACAGGCCGAGGAGGTGGAGTTGGAGCTATCTTTGACTCTAGCCTAGTAATCAGCTCTAAACCTAAACTAAATTATAACTCATTTGAAAGTCTTGTTCTGAGTCTTTCACACCCAAGCTGGAAATCACTGCAACCAATTCTATTTGTTATAGTGTACCGTAGTGTTGTTTTCGGTGGCCTATTTTAATTTTAGTTTTAGTCTAGCCTTTGTGTTAAGCTGTCATTTTAGTTTTTAGTTTTAGTCACGTTCATACTCTTTTTAGTCTAGTCAAGTTTCGGTCGACTAAAAGTCTGACCATTTTAGTCTAGTTTTAGTCGACGAAAACTGATGACATTTTAGTCTAGTTTTAGTCAATTAAAATTGTATTTTATTCTCTTTTTAGTAATGCAATTCTATTTAACCCAGTCAATATAATATAACTACCTACTAGTAGTATAAACTAAACCAAAATTTTCTTTTAGCCAAACTCATTTCAAACAAGGTTATCTTATATTATTGTTGCCTTAAAGACTCAAGAATATACATCCATTCAGACACGGAAGTGACGGAGCGAAAGATGCACTGATTTGAAATTACAACATTTATTTTACCCACCAAACATGTTAGAAGTACACACATATAAATTTAAATAAAATAAAAAAAACAATAAATAAAATAGCATCACATGACAATGGGAGAAATAAATGAATACATTCAAGTTTACCATAAAGAGAAACAAGGTGCTTGAATGCTCGAGCAAAACTAACATACTAAAAAGTGCAAATAAAATGTGTGTGTCTGTTACTTACTTGTATTGCTTGTAAACTGAAGTCTTACCTCAATTTCGTTATGGAATGCCTTGAGATGTCTCTTAAGATTTGTGGTGTTTTTTCCTGTTATTCTGTGACCGCATTTCTCCCCATCTTTTTCCACAACACATTCCGTTTTCTTTTCCGCTTCTATGTAATGAAAGTTATTCCAAATGTCTTGTCTTCTTTTTCTCCCAAAGACGAACCTCCACTGGCCGGCCATCGGTCCCTTTTTTCTGTGTCAGACTTAACTTTTGTCGTTTACACTAACTCACCACCGCTCTGCACATATCATCTACATCTTCTAAATAATGCCGCGAGTGGGGCTTAAGGAAGTGACGTCGCCTGCGTCTGCGCAGTGCAATCTGATGCGCCTGAAGTGAAAATACTGCAGAAATACTTGTAAAATAATAATAATAACACAACTAAACGAGACGAAATAACGGTATAACATTTCGTCTCGTTTTGGTCCACGAAAATGTAGAGCCATTTTATCATAGTTTTCGTTTTGTAAACCACATTTAGTCTCATTTTTATTCGTCAACAATATTGCAAAATACATTTAATTATAGTCATCGTCACATGACCAGCATTTACGTTGCGTCTCGTCTCGTTTTTGTCACATGATAAAGGTTCGTTGACGATGATATTTAGTCATCATTTTCGTTGACGAAAGCAACGCTAGCATACCGAGCACCTGGTCCGTACTCTGATTTCTTATCTGAATTTGCAGAGTTTTTGTCAACTTTAGTCCTTAAAACGGTTATTATTGTAGGGGATTTTAATATTCATATGGATGTTGAGAATGACAGCTTTAGTACTGCGTTTATCTCTCTCTTAGATTCAATTGGCTTCTCTCAGAGTGTTCATGAACCGACTCACTGTTTTAACCACACCCTTGACCTTGTTCTAGTATATGGTATTGAAATTGAACATTTAATAGTGTTCCCACAGAATCCCTCTTTATCTGATCATTGTTTGATAACTTTTGATCTTGTATTGCTGAGCTGTCCTCCATTGGGCAAAAATTTCTATACAAGATGTCTGTCTGATAGCGCTATAGCTAAATTTAAGGATGTGATCCCATCGGCTCTAAATTCACTATCAGGTATCAAATTAACAGAGGACTCTTACGCGAATTTCAGTTTAATTTGGCAAGATAGTCTTAAAACTTATAGGAAGGCCCTCCGTAATGCCAAAGCAGCGTACTACTCGTCATTAATAGAGGAAAATAGGAACAACCCCAGGTTTCTTTTCAGCACTGTAGCCAGGCTGACGGAAAGTCACAGCTCTATTGAGCAAAGTATTCCCATAGCTCTCAGTAGTTACAACTTCATGAGCTTCTTTAATGATAAAATTCTAGCTATTAGAAACAAAATCCACCAAGAACTGCCCTCAACTGGCACCAACTTAACTCAATACTCAGGAACTTTAGAAACAGCTGTAAAACCAATTATATGTTTAGACTGCTTTACTTCCCTCAACCTTTATCAACTGTCTTCAATAATTTCTTCATCTAAACCATCTACCTGCCTCTTAGACCCCATCCCGACTAGGCTGCTTAAAGAAGTTTTGCCCTTGGTTGGCACTTCTCTGCTGGATGTGATCAATTTGTCTTTATCAACAGGCTACGTGCCACAATACTTTAAAGTAGCTGTAATTAAACCTCTTCTGAAAAAACCCAACCTGGATCCAGAAGTTTTAGCCAACTATAGACCTATATCTAACCTTCCATTTATCTCTAAGGTCCTGGAGAAAGCAGTCGCCAAACAGCTGTGTGACTTTCTACATAGCAATAGTTTATTTGAGGATTTTCAGTCAGGATTTCGAGCTCACCATAGCACAGAGACAGCACTGGTGAAAATTACTAATGACCTCCTAACTGCATCAGACAAAGGACTTGTCTCTGTATTGGTTTTACTAGATCTTAGTGCTGCATTTGATACCATTGACCATCAGATCCTATTACAGAGACTGGAACATTTCATTGGCATTAAAGGAACCGCTCTAAGCTGGTTTAAGTCCTATTTATCAGATCGATTTCAGTTTGTACATGTTAACGATGAGTCCTCCATGCATACCAAAGTTAGTCATGGAGTTCCACAAGGATCTGTGCTCGGACCATTCCTCTTCACTTTATATATGCTTCCTTTAGGCAATATTATCAGGAAACACTCCATAAACTTTCATTGTTATGCAGATGATACTCAGTTATATCTATCGATCAAGCCAGATGAAACTCATCAGTTAGCTAAGCTTCAAATGTGTCTTCAAGATGTTAAAACCTGGATGACCTGCAATTTTCTAATGTTAAACTCAGATAAAACTGAAGTTATTGTTCTGGGGCCCAAGCACCTCCGCGACGCATTATCTAAAGATATAGTTTCCCTGGATGGCATCGCCCTGGCCTCCAGCACCACTGTGAGAAATCTTGGAGTTATCTTTGACCAGGACATGTCGTTTAACTCTCACATTAAGCAAATTTCAAGCACCGCCTTTTTTCACCTACGTAATATTGCAAAAATCAGGAACTTCCTGTCTAAACCCCTAACAGAGTGACTAGAGTGAGAAAGACAAACATCTCCAAACATGCAAATCCATCACCAAGATTGATGCAGTAGCATGTCTTCTAGTGACTACTCACACATCATGATTGACTTGATACTGGTTCAAGTCAATCATATAACTCACAAACTGGTTCCTGCCAAGGAAGAGTTACAACATTGAAGAAGAAAGACAGAGAGTAACTTTTCTGAGACGCCACCGAGCACTAATATACGGAAGCTAACCCGGCTTGTTTTTAACATTGTTTTTAGCCTTGGGGCTAAGATATAATGGCTTGTGAGCCATGTGAGAACAATACTCTATTAGAGAAAGCATACAAGAGAATTGCTGACCTTGAGGACGACGTTCGATGGCTTGCTGATGAACTGACAAATAAGAACTTGATGCTGCACAGTTTTAAAACATGTCTTCCACGGCTCTCGAGCTTCTTCATAGCCGAGCAGTCCGGATAGTTAGCCTCACATAACACGCTCCAAGATACAGTGCTCTGGGATCCCTCCTCTTGTCTGGATGACCTGTAATTTCCTCATGCTGAACTCAGACAAAACTGAGCAAGCAAAACTTATTTTGCTTGGGCCCAAACACCTTCAAAATACATTGTCCAACAACTTTGCTACTATGGATGGCATTGCCGTAGCCCCCAGCACGACGGTGAGGAACCTGGGAGTTATTTTTAATCAGGAAATGTCCTTCAACCAGCATATTACACAAATCTCAAGAACAGCATACTTTCATTGACGCAATATTGCTAAAATCAGGAACATCCTGTCCAGAAACGCTGCAGAAAAACTGCTCCACGCTTTTATTACTTCCAAGCTTGATTTTTGTAATTCTCTACTAGCGGGCAGCACAATTAAGTCCTTAAAGCCTCTCCAGCTGATCCAGACTGCAGCAGCCCATGTTCCGTCTAGAGTCAAGATTAGAGAGCATATTTCTCCAGTTTTAGCCTCCCTTCACTGGCTCTCTGTGAAATAAAGAATAGATTTTAAAATTGTCCTACTTGCCTACAAAGCCTCAAATGGCCAGGCACCAGTGTACCTCATGAGCTCCTGATACCCTACTGCCCTAGAAGAGCACTGCGCTCTCAAAATGCAGGGCTACTAGTGGTACCAAATGTAAATAAGGTAAGAGTGGGACAAAGAGCATTTAGTTATCAAGCACCTCTTCTATGGAACCAGGTTCCAGTTTCGGTGCGGGAATCAGATAACATCACCACTTTTAAGGCTAGACTTAAGACTTTTCTGTTTAATAAAAGCTTTTAGTTAAGACTGTGTTGTGCAAATTTTAGTATTTTTTTATTGTATTTTATTATGCGTTTTATGTATTTTATTATTGTGTTTCATGTGCAGGGTTGTGTTTTATGTATTTTATTATGTGTTTTATTTCATGCATACTATATTCTATCGTTAATTTGATTTAACTTCAATGCTTTTGTAAAGTCTATTGGGACCATGTCTGTTGGTGATTTTGCACTGTAAATTAAATCTGACTTGACTTGACTTAAAAATGATGCAGAAAAACTAGTCCATGCATTTGTTACTTCTAGGCTAGATTACTGCAATTCCTTATTATCAGGCTCTTCGAAAAAGTCCATTAAGACTCTTCAGCTGATCCAGAATGCTGCAGCACGTGTTCTGACAGGAACCAGTAAAAGAGATCATATCTCTCCTGTCTTAGCTTCTCTGCATTGGCTTCCTGTAAAATCCAGAATAGAATTTAAAATCCTTCTTCTCACATACAAAGCTCTTAATGGTCAGGCACCTTCTTATCTTAAAGAGCTCATAGTACCTTACTACCCCACCAGAGCACAGAATGCAGGGTTACTTGTGGTTCCTAGAGTCTCCAAAAGTAGAACGGGAGCCAGAGCGTTCAGCTATCAGGCTCCTCTCCTGTGGAACCAGGTTCCAGTTTGGGTTTCGGGAGGCAGAAACCGTCTCTACATTTAAGTGTAAGCCTAAGACTTTCCAGTAACACTTTATTTTAAGGTGCTTGTAATAGGCAGTAATTAACAGTTAATAAGACACTAATAAGACTTTATAGGATGCTTATAAACATAAATAAGTCAATATAAGTATTAATTAAAGTATAATTAACACATTATTGCTTATAAGACAATTATAGCCTCTTATTAGAAACATGTTAACAAGTTATAAATACCTCATGAACATTAATAAGATGTTTATTAACATTAATTAGACTTAATGAGTGTTAGTAATGTCCTAAAGCACGTTTATTATTGCTTGTAAGATATTTGTGAACACTTATTAGAAACTTGTTAACAGCTTATAGACCACTTATCAATGTTAATATGATGTTTAATGACAGTAATCAGACTGTAAGAGGTTTATATTACTGCCTTACAAAGGCTAATTTATCCTTTATTATGCACTTATTAACCATTAACAATGCTCCTTTGCAGGTACCTAAAACAAAGTGGGAACAGTGTCTTATTTAAATTAATAACTCCTTCATTATGCACTTATTAACCATTAACAATGCTCCTTTGCAGGTACCTAAAACAAAGTGGGAACAGTGTCTTATTAAGATGAGTAGATGCTTATAAAAATAACTAATACCACAAGGATGTGGAAAAATATTTAAAAAGTTATAGTTATAGTCATGATGGCTGAAGCATTGTTGTCATCACAAACCTGTGAAATATACCAGTAACAATAATTATCTTCTGTGAATTGAAAAATATTTATGTGGAGAGAGTCATGTATCTATAAATCAAGAAATAAATTTGCGATTCCTGCAGTGTGCATTAATAAAAAGGTGAGAGGTCAGAAAAAAACCGTTTCTTTACCTGGTAGTCCTTAATTAAGTGCTCTATCTTATCATCAAGGTAGAGAATGAGGCCTCTGATCACAGCTTCTCTTCAGGACGTACTGCTGTCCTACAAATATATGGAATAGAGATGATCTTACAGTACAGATATCAGAATGCTACAACATTAAACTAACAATGTTAAAAGTAAAGACCTCATTTATGATGTCAAGGATCTCATCAAATTCCTTCCCAACAGCTCCTCCCTTCCAATCTACCTGTTTGTCCAACTTCCCTGGGAATGTGGACTTTAGTGGCCTCAGTGTGATGCTCAAGAATTCTTTCTTGATCTGAGAAAAGACACTGAGAGAGAAAGAGAAAGATCATGAGATACTGAGAGAAAAGAATTAGAGTTACAAGGAAAGGGAAACAGAATATCAAGAAAAGGTGACCCTAAAACTACCACCATGGGATCAACAAAAATAGATTACCAAGGTACAGCCAGCAACATGTGGTGCATACACATTAGACATTAAGTTTTGCTGTTCTTAGTAACAAAAAAAGAGTGAATAATACATTTTTAATTAAAAATATATTGTATATTTTTACTTAGTTTTAGATAGATCTATCAATTTGCTTTCTGAACAAGTAGAACTCTCCCATCTGAAATGAAAACAACTTTTTGCCTGGCCCATAAGCTAGTTAATATAATTGTAAATTGTACATTCACACACTCAATATGCACAGATTGCACATCACATTGTAATTTGCATTCCTAATATAGCTATCCTATATACTTTTGTACCTTTCTTATTTTATTTATTTTTACACAGTAATTAGTTTTTAATAATATATGTGTGTATATGTATTATTTAACATCCACTAAATGTGCTGTTTTTGCCAATGACAGGTTCAGATTGTTATTTTAGCCATCTGACAACATCATAGAAAGGGTCCTTACAGAGAGAGATATTTTTGGTAAAGAGTAGAAAGATTTTTGTTTAACCAGAAACAACTCCAAAATCACCATCACCAAACACACCAGACTCTATTTAATTATCAATACTTTTAGCATGTAGAGAGCCAGCATAACTGTTACATGTAAATGGGTGAATTTAGGGTTTAATTGAACCAAACCAGAGTTGTGGTTGTTGGAACAATGGAAAGAACACTAAGATGGCTTGTGAAGGTTTCATCTTGTTTCTGTCGACTTTAAATGAAGTGCGTCTTATGTTGATAAAATGACAGTAAATTTGAATAGAGTCTGGTGGGTTTGGCGATTTCAGTGATGTTTCATGTCAAAACAAAAAGGATCTTACTCTTAAACAAAAGAGTGACATCTGCAGAGATCCTTTCCATAATGTTGTCAGACACTGAGAATAATTATCTGAGCAAGTCAGTGGCAAAACATGTTGTGGATGTAAACTGAAGGTCTTATTGAATAGCTGCATGCTAACGTTAGCTTACACTATATGCCTTATTTAGCTGCATGCTAATGTTAGCTTACACTACATGCCTTATTTTATAGCTGCATGCTTACGTTAGCTTCAAACTAACTTGAGACTGGAACCAACTATTGTATATGTACTGACAGAGTTTCAATTACACATGAAGAAACTAAAGCCACCTACCAGCTTAAGCTTCACATGGTACAGAAGTAACAGTAGCTTAGTTACATTACTCCGGCTTCCAGAATAAATCCACTGTAACAACGTTATCTCCAAATTACATATAAAGCCTCGTTTTTGAGCAATTATAAGACTATAAAGACTGTTTGATGTAGCTAACCACTTTGCGAAGTGTTTTCTTACCTTATATTTGATCCACATGTCCCTCGTTTGAAATGCAAGAGGTTTCCAGACCAACAGAACAGGAAGGGAAGTAGGAGTCAACGAGCTCCTAAAGGTATATAGATGGCACACATGTAGACATGTTGCTCGGCACAAATCATCATAAGATTCTTCTTTTTTAATAACTGTGATGGACTGGCTCAGTTCTGATTTACACCATATAATCATGCCTCCTGAATGGGTTACTGTGGGATTTTTTGTTGATGGTAAAATAATCTCAGTGTAGCTGTGAGGACGACCAGTGGAAACATCTTCTCTGCACCATGTCTCCTGTAAAACTATATATTACTATTAGTTTAAAATGATATCTAACATGCTAAACTATGAATTATTGTGGTGTCTCTAAGAGTCTCTGCTCGTCCCCCATGCTATATGAGGCGAGAGCAGAGCAGGTTTAGCATGTGTAATATGTCTTTGAGTTCACCAGAGGGGGGCGGGCCTGTGGATCGTCTCACCGCTGCAGCATAGTTCAGTCCAATAGGCTGCTGCTCCTGTAGTCTTGGTTCTGCCATTGGGCCTCCAGGCTGGGGGGCTCTCTGGCTGGGTACCCGTGGCCAGCGTTGTGTTGGCTGTGGGTTGTGATGTTGGTCATGCTGTGGGTTTGGTGGCCTGGTCGTCCCCTCTGATGGCCGGGGGTAGATGTATAGTGGAGGTCTGGGTGGTCTGGATGGTCTTGAAGGTCTAGGAGGTCTAGGAGGTCCTAGAGGTCTGAGTGGGGTCTGCGTTGTGTGGTTACCTCTTGCAGTGGTACTAGGGCTCCTTCCAAGAGCAACATCCTTCAGGGTCCTAGCAAGGGTGGGGACTGCATTTCTGTGTAGGTGTACGTTATCATACAGGCAGTCCAGGTCCAGGGTCGGGTAGTGGGCCAAGAACACGTTGGGTTTGAAGGCACAGTCCCTGGAGAGGCTGATATTCACTCTGTGAATGGTGTGGGGGTGGAAGTCTCTCCTGTGCAGCAGAGTCGATATGACGATCTTGCTGTTAGGGAAATTGGTGGAGTCCTGCTCAATGACTCTCTGTCACAGTCTGCTTGTCAGCCATACTTGTTTTGCACTTTTGAGTTTAGTTTATTGTCTGTCTTATAGTATGTTGGGTTTTGGGTTCTGTCCTGTCAAGTGCCTGGTGTTCAGTATCTGTTTATTGTCTGTAACTTGTGTTCTGGCTGTCTCTCTTTTCCCTTGCTCTCTCCCTGCCTGATTGTGTCTCGTTAGTTTCATGTCTGTCACCTGTGTGCTCCCGCCCTGCTCGTTAGTCCCTGGTGTTAAATGTTTGGTGTTTCCCTCAGTCTTTGTCGGGTCATTGTTGCGTGTAGACGCGCTGTCGCATGTCTGTCCTGCCGTGTCACTATCATCACATGCTGTTGGATTTACCAGTTCCCTGTACCTGTGAGTTTGGTTAATCATTGGATTAAATACCCTGGAACTAGACCTCTGTTCTCAGTGTCTTGCGTTTGGGCTCACTCCTGCTGCACTCACCCAGCAAACCCTGACAGAATGACCCGACCATAAATGAGCCCAGCAGACCACAAAGAATGGAGATGCTGTCCAGTCGGTGGTCAGACCGACTCCAGCTCCTCATGTCCGGCCCGTGGACCCCAGCCCCGCTGCTCAGTCCACGGACCCCAGCCAAGCTGCTCCTGCAGAGCACCCAAGCCTTGGGTGCCGACCTCTGGAGAGGTCTCACCCTGCTCCTCGGCCTCTGGAGAGGTCTCGCTCTCCGGATTTGCCGGACCTGTTGGGTCGTCCTCCGGGACGTCCTCCCGAACTCTTTTGCCTCCCTCGTCTGCCTGGCCTCATGGGTCAACCTCCGGGATGACCACCTGAACAGTTTTGCCCTCCTGTTCTGCCCGGCCTTCTGGGTCGTCCTCCCGGGCGTCCCCCTGAACTCTGTTTTCTGCCTGATCTGCCCGGCCTGTTGTGTCACCCTCTGGGTCGACCTCCTGAACTGGGTTTTCTGCCTCCTGAACTGTTTTGCCCCATCTGAAGTGGGCCTGAGACTTTTGTTTTCGATTTTCCTGACCTCCCTCCGCCCACCCTGGGCCGGCTTGGCCTGTTTGGTTTTTTGTGATGTTTCATTTTGGGACGTCGGGGGCCGTCCTTTTGAGGGGGGGGTACTGTCACAGTCTGCTTGTCAGCCATACTTGTTTTGCACTTTTGAGTTTAGTTTATTGTCTGTCTTATAGTATGTTGGGGTTTGGGTTCTGTCCTGTCAAGTGCCTGGTGTTCAGTATCTGTTTAATGTCTGTAACTTGTGTTCTGGCTGTCTCTCTTTTCCCTTGCTCTCTCCCTGCCTGATTGTGTCTCGTTAGTTTCATGTCTGTCACCTGTGTGCTCCCGCCCTGCTCGTTAGTCCCTGGTGTTAAATGTTTGGTGTTTCCCTCAGTCTTTGTCGGGTCATTGTTGCGTGTAGACGAGCTGTCGCATGTCTGTCCTGCCGTGTCACTATCATCACATGCTGTTGGATTTACCAGTTCCCTGTACCTGTGAGTTTGGTTAATCATTGGATTAAATACCCTGGAACTAGACCTCTGTTCTCAGTGTCTTGCGTTTGGGCTCACTCCTGCTGCACTCACCCAGCAAACCCTGACACTCTCCTCAGAGAGTCTGCCAGTCTGTCCTGCTGGGACCTTAAGTTGTTGGTGCCTCTATGGATGATGATGTGGCTAGGTGAGCCTAGCTCAGGCACTGTTAACAGCTCCAGGGCTCTCCTGGTGTTGGGGCACCAGATCTTCTCTGTTCTGTGCCTTGGGATTAAGGTCTTTTCATCCAGGAACTTTCCATTAGACTCCATTGGAGAAGTAGGCTGCTGTTGGTCCAGCTGCTCTCTGATCTGTACCAGTTCTAGTTCCATCTGGGAGAAGTGTTCCCTCAAGATGTCCAGGGCCTCAGGGTGCTGTAGCAGGAGAGGATCAGTATCAGTATCTGCAGGCTGTCTGTCTGGAGCAAGGACAGAACAAGACGGTTTGAATCCCAGGGTTGGAGCGATGCTTGTGAGGACCTCCTTCTCAGCTCTCAGTCTCATAGCAGGAAAGTCGAGTTCAAACTGTCTCAGGTCGCCTTGTATCATGGCAGTTCAGTAAATTGCAGGACCTTCCATCTTTGTAGTGGTCCAGGAACAGGACTTCTGGTCTTTCTCTGAGTATTGTTTGTTTATAGTTTTGATTTTGATAGCTGGGGGGTAGTCAATTGTTTCAGAGTGTGTAGACATCATGAAACAGTTGTTTATCAAGCTTCTGTGTTTAAAACAGCACTACTTCTGTTTATGCTTTCTCACAGTGCAGACGCTTTTGCTGCTTGCTCCTGCCTCTCCTTTTACCCTGCTAGAAGCCAGCAGCTCTTGGATACTTTTAAATCACTGGGACTGTCAGATAAAGTAGGCTCCTGCCATACTTTAAAAACTTTTTATGATCTTAGTGCTACGTGAGTGCGGCCTATCAATAGCACTAGCCTGTACCTCAGTGACTGGAGCTATAGCTAATGCTAATTAGCAACAAGATGCCCCCCTTCTCCACGGACGACTTCTACAAACTTCTACAGAAAATTACAGTGCTGGAAACCAAGATCCAAAGGTTAGAAGTGAATGTGGAAGTGAATGGATTATGTGGGAATGACACCACTTTCCCGTGGAGTCAAAACAGTGGACAAGAGCATGCTAACACACGGCTAATTAGCACCAACAAGACTACCAAGAAGCAGGAGGCCTGTGTACTGGGTAATAAATCTAAAAGTGGGAGTCCTCCCTGGAACGCTCTGGGTGCAAAGCCTAAGAGTAAATCATTTCCTTGGGAAATGGGAGGACGAGTAACAGGCAGAACACAGCGCACTGAGATTTGTGATGCGACTGGCTGGCCTGCATTATCATCCAGGCAGAGCGCCTCTTCAACCCCTGTTCTTGGTAGGACACAGCCGTGGACAGCTGCGAAAGGGAGAGTTAGCAACAAACCTCCCCAACAGCCGAGTGTGCAACAGCAGAACAGATTTTCACCACTATTGCAGGACCCTGGATCTCCGTCTGATGACCTGGATAACATCCCATCCTCACACAGAAGGGTAAGGACTGAGAGTAAATCAGATAGTAAAAGGCTGCAGCGAAAGCTAACGACTGGGCCTCAAACTCTGATTGTGGGTGACGCTGCTGTAAACGATGTAAGAAGCATGTGCAGTAAGAACACCAAAGTAATCTGCTTTCCAAAGGATACGGTGTCAGATTTGTCAGAAAGAATCCTGCATATTGTGGCTGAACATCCTACTGTGAAAAACATCATAGTGCACATCGGGACCAAAGATGTTGTGAAGCAACAGTCTGAAGTGTTGAAAGAGGACTTTAATAATCTGTTGAACACAGTCAGCTCTTTGAATGCTGAGGTGTTTATCAGTGGCCCTATACCGCCAGTCCAAAGAGGAGCTGAGAGATTCAGCAGACTGATGGCACTGAACAGGTGGCTCTCAGCGGCATGTTCTGTCCATTCAGTGCATTTCACTGAAAACTTTTACATTCTGTGGGAGCGCAGACATCTTTTTAAGGCAGATGGACTTTGCCTTAACAAGTCAGGAGTAAAATTGTTTAGCTCTAACCTGTTTTACTTTCTGCGTCACTCATCTGTTCCCTCTGCCAAGGACAAGAGACAAGAGGAATCAAAACAAGAAGAAGACAAAACACAACACGCCAGAAACCTTGAAGGAGAGCCACCCCAGCCCCCGCCGGAAGAGAGCTGTGATCACGGGAGACATCTGAGCCAAGAGGAAGAGCCTCCACCTCTCTCAACCAACAGTGAGGATTCAACATCTCTACCCCCCCCAATCCCCATCTCCAGACACACTTTCTCCCCTCTCCCCTCTGCTGGACTTCACTGATCACATGGAAGACCTGGTTAGAGCTGGGACCAAATTTACTCCGCGCACCTTCCCTCGCTCCACTCCCATTTTCTCTACCCTAAACCCCCCTCACCGTCCACCTCCACCACTGGCTCTAAGTCCTCCAGGCACAACCCGCCCTCCCGCTCCGCAATGGCTAAAAAGCCCAGTAAGCTCTGTCTGATATGTGCTGGGTCCAGGCTACAAGGAAAATAGCACTCATGACTCTTCCCAGGACAAGCCGGGGCCCAATGTGCTGGTAGTCTTCTCCATCCCTGTCTTGATAGGTAACAGAAAAAGCGTGGTGAATGTGTTAAAAAACAGGAAGCCAGCAAGTTTAGTATTAATTCCTCGTCAGCCGCAGCCTGTTGAAAAAAGTGGGCCAGATAATGTTTTTAACTCACTAAAATTAGCTTTGTTAAACGTTAGGTCTTTGGCAGGCAAAACATTTTTAATCAATGATTTTATAATAACTCACAATCTTAATTTCATGTTTTTAACTGAAACTTGGTTGGACCAAGATAACAGTGCAGCTGTCCTTATCGAAGTCGACCTCCCCAACTTCAGTTTTATGAGTGAAGCCAGAGTGCATAAGAGAGGAGGTGGAGTTGCCATTTTGTTTAATGACTCCCTCCAATGCAAAAAGATGTCTTATGGGAATTTTGCTTCTTTTGAATATGTGGCTCTTCAGCTGAATTCCTCTTCTAGAGCTATTTTTCTAAACATCTACAGGCCCCCTAAATACTGTGCAAACTTTTTTGATGACTTTGGTGAACTGCTGTCTATAATCTGTGTTGACTTTGACTGTGTGGTTATTGTTGGTGATTTTAACATCCATGTTGACAACCCGCAGGACAGAGGGACTAAAGAACTGTTCTGTGTTCTTGAAAATTATGGACTGACCCAACATGTGACAGAGCCCACGCACAATAAGGGGCACACTTTGGACTTGGTCATCTCCAAGGGTCTGGACATTTCCAAGGTTGTGGTGACTGATGTTGCTCTCTCTGATCATTCCTGTGTTTTCTTTGAGAGTGCTATCTGTGTGCACACAAATGTTAAATCAGAGGTGATCACAAAACGGCATATCACAGAGAACACTAGTGAAGAATTTATTGAGGCTTTCTCCCCGACACCTGCCCTTCCACAGGTCTCTGTCAATGAGCTTGTGGATAATTTCAGTTCTAAAATTATAAATGTTATTGATGCCATTGCACCAGCCAAGGTGACGGTGGTCTCTGGTAAGAGAAGATCTCCATGGAGAAATGCCACGCTGGTTAGAACTCAAAAAAGAGAGTGCCGAAAAGCTGAACGCAGGTGGAGGAAAACAAATCTCCAGGTTCATTATGACATCTATAAAGAGAGACTTCGCATTTATAATTTGGAACTGAGAAATGCAAGGCGGTCCTTCTTCTCTGACATCATCACCAAAAACACTAATAATGCACGTGCCCTGTTTGCTACTGTCGACAGGCTAACCAACCCTCCTGTGTCTGTAGCCCCTGACCTTCTATCCACCAGGGCCTGCAATGAATTTGCTTCCTTCTTTGCAGACAAAATTCAAACAATTAGGCAAGCAATCAGCGGCTCCATGTCAGGTACAGGATATGTCTTATCCCTGTGTCCACTTAAAAACAATTCTTATAGCATGAGACAATTTGATTCTATTAACCATAAAAACCTGGAGGACATAATACAACATCTGAAATCCTCCTCATGCTGCCTTGATATTCTGCCAACAGGGTTTTTCAAAAAGGTGTCTAAATGCATGGCCTCAGATTTACTGCAAATTGTAAACATGTCTCTCCTCTCAGGTTTTTTCCCACAGGCCCTGAAAACTGCAGTCATTAAGCCACTCTTAAAAAAGAGCAATCTAGACAGTTCACTAATGAGGAATTATAGGCCCATATCAAATCTCCCATTTTTAAGTAAAATAATTGAAAAGGCTGTTTTTCAACAGCTGAGTGCTTTCTTGGCACTAAATAACTGTTTTGATGTCTTCCAGTCAGGTTTTCGACCACACCACAGCATTGAGACGGCTCTAGTTATAGTCTTCAATGACATCCATTTAAACACTGACAGTGGCAGAATTTCAGTTTTAGTATTATTGGATCTCAGTGCTGCATTCGACACGGTAGACCACAACATATTACTAAACAGACTTGAAAACTGGGTTGGACTTTCTGGCACAGTACTAAACTGGTTTGAATCCTACTTAAAGGACAGGGACTACTTTGTGTCTATAGGTAACTACACATCTGAGCTGACAAAAATGACATGTGGAGTTCCCCAAGGCTCCATTCTGGGACCTCTTTTGTTTAACATTTACATGCTGATCTCCCCAACCGGTCAAGGCAGATGGCCGCCCACCCTGAGCCATGGTTTTGCCGAGGTTTCTGCCTCTTAAAAGGAAGTCGAGCCGAGCATCGAGTGCTGCCGTGATGGAGGAACAAAAATGTGTTTGAATATTTTCGGAGCTCCACGAGCGGCGGCGGGGGGAAGCCTGAGGCGACCCGCGGGAGGAGCGTGTGAGGCCGGCCAGCCGCCCGCTCACAGAGCCCTCTGCTCCCGCCGTCACACAGACGCTGCAGCAACAACGGCAGAGGAAAACACAGCTGGAAGGTTTTCATACCGCTTATCTGTCTTTACATTCTGAGGAAGGTTCAAACCTTTTAACTTAAACCAAGAGACAGCTGTGTGTGGCGTCGCTATGACTACCAGCTACATGGAGGGGTACTATCTCTGGGTACTATCAGCAATGGAAAACGGGGCACGGGCAGACCGAGTCGAGTCGAGTCGAGCTGGTACTGGTGATGGAAAAACGCCAAAAGACACCAGAGACCAAATAAAAACATGTCATGAAACAACAATTCAGTGATTCAAACTGGACTCAGCACAACTCCAACATCAGTTCATCATTAACAACAGAACACATCTTTATACATCTGGGGCCGTATTACAGAAACTTCCTAACTGCTCGGTAACCAAGGTTATAAGGGTTAGGAACTGATTTAGGAAAAAGGCCATTACAGATTAACAGTTCCTAAATCAATTTTCCTTTCCTAACTTTAGTTAGGAAAAGTGTATTACAGAAGCATCCTAACTTCGTAAAATCTTAAATAAACTCTCTTTAGGATAGCTGTTTAGCTCTCCTAACTTTTACTTTTCCACCAGGTAGTGTTTCCTAACTCGTTTAATCCACATTGTCGCTGTTTAATTGCTTTTACAAAATCAACAAAATGTCAACGGGCGGAACTTAATTGATTCTACCGATGTGTTTTATGACAAAACCCATGTTAGTAGAAAGTCTGTCGCGATGTAAAGCTAGAGGCGATATCGCCCATAACGTAAAGGCTTCATGTAACAAAATGATCCTAATGCAAGTCTTTGATAAAAGGAGATCGTTAGAGACAAGAAATAACCTACATGAAAAACATGATGATGGATTTCTCGACGGTGGTTACCAACAAAGTCATCTTAATTTAAGTTCAATGTGTTTCATTAAAACACAGCGTTTGAAATCAGTTTAGCTCGGCGACAAGAGAAAAGCGTCATCGGTTGCTAGGTAACAGACATAAAAGTTGATAACCAATGTTGGATTGCATATTTAGGATTTCCTAACCTTGAGATAAGACGGATGAAGTAAGATAAGATAGGATTCCTAAAGTTCGTTAGGATTTGCTTCTGTAATACCAAACTGAGAAAAATCCTATCTAGACTCTTCCTGTCTGAACTTAATTTCTTTAATACGGCCCCTGGGGCTTACCTGAGCAGGTGAGATCCACGAGGGAGGAAGAGGAAGATGATGATGCACACTCCCTCAGAGCAGATCCAGACTGAACACAGCCAGACCTGATCCTCCACACAGGTCTGTCTGAGGACTCCTCTCTCTCTCCTACAGAAACAGCAGAGCCACAGTCCAGCTCTCTACAGGCAACAGCTGCTTCATTCAGGGTCCAGTCAGAGTCACCCACTGGTCTCCAGTCTCCCTGTTTCACCTCCAGTGGTCCTGCACAGCGACTGGCTCCTCCCACCAACCTGACAGGCTCTGAACAGAAAGCAGAGAGTCATCAGTAAAACAATAAAGTGAGTTTCATCAGAACAGAAATGAACCAAATCAAAGCTGCAGCTCCTCTTCTACCTGAGCAGGTGAGTCCAACAGCTTTTCCAGGTGAGCAGGTGTTTCTAGCTGAGCCTGAGCTTCTACAGTCCAGGAGAGCAGACTCATGGCCTCCACACTGGAACTCTTTGGTCCACATGGGAGCCTCCACTTCTCCATAGAGCGCCCCCTGGAGGACTGAAGGAGCCCCACAGCCAAGCTCCCTACAGACCACCTCTGCATCCTGCTGGTCAAAGTCAGCTTCACACACTGAGGACCACCTCTGGTTAGACTGGTTAGACTGGTTAGACTTCACCTCCAGTCTGCCTGAGCACAGACTAGTCCCATTCACCAGCCTGACAGAGTCTGCAGAGATAATAGAAGATGAAATAGAGATAAAGACACCAGACACAAAATAAAAACATGTCATGAAACAACTCAGTGATTCAAACTGGACTCAGCACAACTCCAACATCAGTTCATCATTAACAACAGAACACATCTTTATACATCTGGGGCTTACCTGAGCAGGTAAGATCCAGGATGGAGGAAGAGGAAGATGGTAATACACACTCCCTCAGAGCAGATCCAGACTGAACACAGCCAGAGCTGATCTCCCACACAGGTCTGTCTGAGGACTCCTTTTTCTCTCCTACAGAAACAGCAGAGCCACAGTCCAGCTCTCTACAGGCAACAGCTGCTGTCTTCAGGGTCCAGACAGAGTCACCCACTGGTCTCCAGACTCCCTGATGTTTCAGCTCCAGTGTTCCTGCACAGCGACTGGCTCCTCCCACCAACCTGACAGGCTCTGAACAGAAAGCAGAGAGTCATCAGTAAAACAATAAAGTGAGTTTCATCAGAACAGAAATGAACCAAATCAAAGCTGCAGCTCCTCTTCTACCTGAGCAGGTGAGTCCAACAGCTTTTCCAGGTGAGCAGGTGTTTCTAGCTGAGCCTGAGCTTCTACAGTCCAGGAGAGCAGACTCATGGCCTCCACACTGGAACTCTTTGGTCCACATCGAGACCTCCACTTCTCCATAGAGCGCCCCCTGGAGGACTGAAGGAGCCCCACAGCCAAGCTCCCTACAGACCACCTCTGCATCCTGCTGGTCAAAGTCAGCTTCACACACTGAGGACCACCTCTGGTTAGACTGGTTAGACTGGTTAGACTGGTTAGACTTCACCTCCAGTCTGCCTGAGCACAGACTAGTCCCGCCCACCAGCCTGACAGAGTCTGCAGAGATAATAAAACAGTGTTTCCCTTAGGATGGAGTTGTAGCAGCGGAGATGAAACAAAACTTTTGTTCTTGTGTCCATGAGCATGCGATGCACCTTAGAATAGCTTCAAACTGCAGAGTTTTCCCAGTTTAATGTGAGCTTTAGATGAATGTTTTGGTGTTGGCCGGGGGGTTGGGGGTCCTCCACCAAGAAAATTGTATGTTTTCCAATGAAAAATATGTAATTTCACATCATCTTGGGCCGTTATTTTCACCATATCTCTGAACAAAGAGTTGGAAAAGCTGGAGCAGATGATAAATAAACAGCCAAAGATCTACTGGAGGAACTCCAACCTTCAGATCTGGAGAAAGTCATTTGGTTGGTTCTGTTGCTCCACACTGATTTTACAGTGATGGCACAGCATGTTTTTATGGAGCACTGATTCTGACAGATTCAGAAATAAATACAGAAATATATAAATCCTCAATAAAGAATAAATAAGCAACTGATTAAATGCACAAAAAATAAACTAAATAAATAAATGTAGGCAGTAATTAAATTATACAAGGAGACATAAATGTATATGTGCATTTTAATTAGCTTCTTAATTTATGCACCTTTGTAATAATTACCTTATTTATTTATGGTCTGTTTTAATCTCCAACTTTCTGTATTAATTACCTCTTTTTTAAATGTATTTATTTACGTGTGTTTTAATATTTTTGTCTGTTTTATTCTTCCGTTGAATTTTCTACCCTATTTATTTTCACCGCTGGTTTTTATTTCTGCCTGTCCTTTTTACATTTCTCTCTGCATTTCTGCCTCGTTATGCAAATGAGGAGGGGCGGGGTCTGAAGGGGTGAACTTCTCTCCTATTGGTGGACCAGTCAGACCGCAGAGCTCTAGGCCTACTCTGCCTGCACACATCAACAAGCTGCTCCTCACACAGTCAGATGGCTTCCTTCAGTGTGCTGAGGTGTTTGAAGACAATACTACCAGCCATGTCTTCCTTCTTTTTCATGTGGACACTACAGAGTTCCCCTTTGAGGGGAACTCGAACTGCATCGGTGACGACACTATGGAAACGCCTTTAGGCGTGGCAGGGCTGAATGCGAATGAAAACTACTCCAATCCTATTGGCTTTAGTGAGAACGGTAGCATGTGACGGCCTAACCGTAGGCGTATATAAGCACGCCGGCACATAGGTACATTAGCCTTTTTTCTATTCAGCAGGCACCTGGCTAATGTTGTTAGTGAAAGGTCCCGCATCCATGGCTAGTAGAGAAGAGAGAAGAATACCCACCTGGAAGTTGCAGTATGTCCTCTGAGTCGAACCAGTTCCGCAGATGTGTGCCTCCCTGCCCATGGTTTCTCACTGTAAGAGATTCTCACGAACTGTGTGTTGCTTGTCTGGGTCTGCCGCACGCTACAGCAGCTCTCGAGGGAGCTGGCTGTGGTCATTGCGACGCCCTGCTCATGCGGGTGCTGAGGTCCCGCATGGCACTCTTCTCAGAGGACGGGATACGCTCTCCCCATGGCTTAGAGCCCCGCGGTTGCCGAGGCAGACCGACGGCTTCGGTCATGGGGATTGTAGCAGGACCTGCTGGAGGATCTTGAGACGGCTGATGCCCTTTCTCTGCCTTCATCTGCTGATTCCGACTCTCCTCATTTCTGTTCGGGAGCCCGTGCTCGGCTTTCTCCGTTCAGCGAGGCGAATGCACTCTAGCTCTGAGGAGCTAGATGTGTTTAGCGTCATGGAGGAGGAGAATGACTTCCGGGCGCCGCGGCCGATTATGATATACTGCTGGAAGTGGTGACGCGGGCTGTGGCTAAGCTCATCCCTGATTGGCCACAGGCTGTGAGGAAGCTTAATGCCGGTACACTGTAAAAATTATCAGTGTAGTAACTGGATGATAGCTTCCTGAGGAAACACTCAGCATCCCAATGCCGTTTTTTCCAGACTTACATAATGAGTTATGTAAGTCTTGGGATAACATTCTCTGCTCAGCTGTCTACTCTGGAGTACAGCAAGTGATGGGGATCAAGGACTGCGGCTACGGGACGATGCCGCGGGTAGAGGACGCTCTGGGACTAGTGCTGTTTCCCGCCGTTGAGGTGCTCGGGACGCGCTAGCCACCACCGAGCCTTCACCATTCTGCTGGCCCCGAGGGGCGGCAGTCAGCCAGAAGGTCGGTTCCCAGACGACAGTTCATCGGCGGCTTTTTCCTGGCAGCCCGCTTCAGGAGACCGTCCGAGATCGTCAAGGAAACACCGGCCACCAGCCCCGAGGGGTTGGTTCCGCCGGCGATTTCACAGAGGCGCGGCGGAGCATGATGGCCGACCGAGGTCCCCTCCATCATGGCAACGGGTGACATTATCCCGCCGTTTACATGTTCGGGACGCACCTGCCACCATTGAGTCCACGCCGTACTGCCTGGCCCGAGGGTCTGCAGTCAGGCGGCATCCAGACTCACTCACTGTGGATCTTCGGTGGCTCTCCCCTGCCGTTCTGGTGCTTCAGGGTCCACCTGAAGATCACACAAGATACCGACCACTAGCCCGGAGGGGCTGGTTCCGTTGGCAGACTTTGCAAGCAGAGTGTGGTTTCTCGCAGTCCCCCTCGACCAGCTTGGGACGCGGAGTCAAGCGAGCAGGTCCTGACTCTGTGTTTCAGCCCCGGAGGCCGACTGAGGTCCCCTCCTGAGTGGCCACTAGCGCAGTTTTCCCGCCGCGGAGGTGCTTGGGACGCGCTAACCACCACCGAACCTTCGCCATTCGGCCGACCCCGAGGGGCGGCTGTCGGCCAAAGGTTCGGCTCCCAGACTTGCTTCAGGAGACCATCCGAGACCAGCACGAGGCACCAGCCACCAACCCTGAGGGGTTGGTCCTGCTGGCGGATTTCACAGAGACCTGGCGGAGCATGTCAGACATATCTCCCTGGGTCCTGCGCACCGTCATCGAGGGATACAGACTGCAGTTCCGGGTCCGTCCCCCCAGGTTCAATGGGGTGGTCCAGACCAAGGTACGCCTGGAGCAGCGCCCGGTGCTGGGACAGGAAGTGCGCACGCCGCTGGAAAAAGGGACGGTGCAGGTCGTTCCCCCGCTGGAAGGCGAGTGGGGTTTTACAGCCGGTACTTCATCGTCCCCAAGAAGGACGGAGGCCTGCGCCCGATCCTAGATCTGCGGGTTCTGAACCGGTCTCTGAGGAGATACAGGTTCAAGATGCTCACCATCCCCACCATCGTGAGTCACATCCGGTCCAAGGACTGGTTTGTCACCATAGATCTCAAGGATGCGTACTTCCATATCCCCATTCATCCTTCCCTTCGGACTAGCACTCTCTCCTCGCACCTTCACCAAGTGTATGTATGCAGCACTGACCCCTCTAAGGCTCCAGGGCAACGTTTGGACCTGATGTTCTCAACATTGGACAAGTAGGCAGGAATAAAATCCAGCTTCCAGTTCCTTTCTATAAACTGAGCTAATGTTCAGTTCCATAGCAGCTCTGTAGCTGCTGGAGAAGCTTCCTGCTCAGCTGCAGTCTGAAGGGGAGATGTTAGCTAACTTAGCGCTAACCGGCTTCACTTTTCCAGCAGCTGGGAAACAACAGACTTTTCTTGGTCTGTAGAAGCTGACACACTGTAACAGACACCGAACATTTACTGACACAATATTTTTTCTCCGCCGCTTCACCGCCACTTCCTGCCGCCGGACGATCAAACGCCGCTGTGCACCTCCTGATTCAGAGTCACGCTGCTCTTATAACCATCTGTCACGTATGTTCTGCAGAGAACGAGGAGAGGAAGCGAGCCGAGCATCGAGTGCTGCCGTGCTGCTCAGTGTGAGAGTGAAAACATCTGTAGAGCATAGTTTAATGACCGTGGGAAATTTTAGGAGCGGCGGTCGTGATTCATCGCTGGTGAATGCATATAGAGGAAACACTGATAGAAGATGAAACAGAGATAAAAGCCCCTTTCCCACTGCACAGTACCAGCTCCACTCGCCTTTGTTTGCTTTTCCATTGTGGAAAAGTTGGACCTGTACCTGCTTCCAGGTACTTTCTTTGGTATCACCCAGCGGTGTCGTTAGCCCTGGGCTACAGCCCTGGATGTTTTTTGAAAAGCCCGGATCTCTGAAGGATTTTTAAAATATGAACAACAAAAGGCTGAAAATTCAACTTTACTCACTTAACTACGTTACGTTCCTGGGAGCGAGAGAAAATGAGAGTGAGAGATTATTGTTATTTATTCTCCTGCAGATTAGTGGAGAATAAGATTATCCAGCTGTAGCTCTGTGTCTGTCCTCTCTGCTCCACCTGAAGCAGCTATGAAGTGCGTGTTGGAGCTGCAAAAGGTTGCGGAGCAGCAAAGTGCCTCAGTATTACAGACTTTTCTTTTGTGCTGCTGTTACTTCTAGCTGAACGGTGGGTACATCTAATGTACTTTTAATTTCGCTACATTTTCCATTCATTCATTTCATTCATTCCATTCAGTTGATTGACAGGCTTCTAAACATATCGCATCACAGGCAAAACACATTCACTGACATCCTGGAACACTGCAAAACACAGTTCTTATGATAAACAGCCCTTTCTGTCTTAAGTTATCTAGAACAATCTAACTAGTGACATTCTGACTCCACAGTAAGCACCAACTAGTATCCAGTCTGTTACACTACCCCCCCTCCTCAAAGTCCCTGGGGCAGATAAAGTCTCTCAGATGAGCGGGGGGGTCTGCGGTTCCTCTGAGGCCGTGTTCCGCCTGGGGGGGGGGAGGGGCAAGCCCTGGAGCGAGGGCCGGGGCAGGGACAGGGTTATGAGGCAGGTAAGGTGGAACAGTTTGAGAGGGGTAGAGTGGGACATTCCGATCATTGGAGGGGGGTTGTTGGGGGGTGTCTGTGGTGTCCCTGGTTTCACTCCTTAGCCCTCCTGAAGTAGCTGTGCCACGGTAGGGGGCCAGCCTATCACGGTGTAGGGCAACTATTCTTCCTCTTGGTGGCAGTGCCATACCCTGTAAACAACCTCACCCAGTCTCTCCAGGATTGTGCAAGGCCCCACCCACTCACTGTCCAGCTTCGGGCACCTGCCTTTATTCCTCTGGGGGTTATATACCCAGACCAACTCTTCAACCTCAAAATGACGCCCTCTAGCATGCACGTCATAATTTCTCTTCTGTCTGTCTAGCCAAACCGGCTAAACACTCCCTCCACCAGTGCATCCACTATAGTCTCTGCTTCCTGGTCTGGCTGGCTGTATGCCTCAGGTCACTTAGTGAAATAGTCCATGGCAGTGAGGATGTAGCGGTTACCTCTTTCAGTGCGGGGAAATGGTCCGAGGACATCAATCCCCACCCTTTCCATGGGAAACCCCGCTGTGCATGGGATCTGTCTGTGGGGCCTTTACGTGCAGTGCAGCTGTCGCAGCGGCGGCAATAGTCTTCAACATCCTGCCTATGTCGGCAGAGTGTCTTAGATATCCCAAAGTAGCCAGAACCTGGAGCTCCATGCACTGCCTGTAGCACTGTCTCCCGCAGACCCTTAGGTACAACAACCTGCCACCGTGTCCCTCCCGTTACTGGCTCTTTCCACCCCCTCTCTGCAGAACCCCACCACTCAGGCGCAAGGCCTCAAACATTGACCAAAGTCCCTTTGTGGTTCGGGAGCACATGACAATTTCTTCCCACCGAGGTCCATGTTAACACCGGTCTGATGTCAACATCCTCCCCCTGTTTGAGTCCCCACTCTGCTGCATCCACCTCTGTCAGTCCATGGCCCGTTAGCCACTGTGGGCCCAGCGCAGCACATCCTACAACAGTTTGTAGCCCCTCTCCCTCCTGTGCCTCTCTTTTCTCACAGTAATGGCAGCCATCGGCGAAGCAGGGGCTGCGGGAAAGTGCATCTGCGTTTCCATGACGTGCCCCCGGTCTGTGGATCACCGTGAAGTCATATGCCTGTAGCTCCTCAATCCAGCATGCCAGCTGACCTTCGTGCTCTCTGAAGGACATGAGCCACTGCAGGGCAGAATTGTCAGTCCTGACAGTGAAATGGAGGCCCCCAAGGTAATATATGCCACCACTCTCTCTCCGTCTGGTGTCACCTGGGCCAACACAGCTCCTGAGCCGACATTGCTGGCGTCAGTGTCAAGAATGAAAGGCATGGTGGGGTCAGGAGGGGAAAGAACTGGGACCTCCATGAGTGCTCTCTGTAGTGAAGTGAATGCGACGTGGCACTCCTCAGTCCACATGAATGTCTCCCCTTTCTGCAGCAGGCGGAACAGTGGTGCAGCTATGCAGGAAAACCCCATCACAAACCTTCTGTAGTAGGAGGCCAGGCCCAGGAAGCTCTTCAAGTCCTGAACTGAGCTGGGGGTGGGCCAGTCACGCACGGCCCGCACCTTTTCATCCATGGTGCTGACTCCGCCCTCTCCAAGCCGGTGGCCCAAGAATGTGACCTCTCGTCTCATAAAACAACACTTCTGGGGGTGCAGTTTCAATCCTGCAGCCGCCATTCTCTCAAACACAGGCCTGAGGGCTTTGAGGGCTGACTCAAAGGACTCACCATGTACAAGAATGTCGTATAGGTACACAATGCACTCCTGCCGGGGAATCTTAGCTAGTACCTTGTCCATCAGTCTTTCAAATGTGGCAGGGGCATTGCAGAGGCCAAATGGGAGAACTTTAAACTGCCACAACCCTCCACTTGTGATGAAGGCTGTTTTGGGTCTGGCCTCAGGGGCGAGGGGGACCTGCCAGTACCCGCTGCGTAGGTCCAGAGAGGAGAACCAGGATGACCCTGCCACTGTGTCGAGGGCCTCGTCAATGCGTGGGAGGGGATAGGGGTCTTTTTTGTCACCTTGTTGAGGGGTCTGAAATCCACGCAGAACCGCCAATCATCCTTCAGCTTTTTAGGAAACATGATGACCAGAGAAGCCCAGGAACTGGTGGACGGCTCGATGATGCCTTTGATTCTTGTAAGGCTTTGTCTGCTGCAGCTTGCCTTGCCAGGGGAAGGCGGCGAGGTCTCATCCTAATGGGCTGTGCAGTCCCTGTTTCAATGTTGTGCTGGATTAGGTTTGTCCGGCCCACATCATCCTCTGACAGTGAAAAACAGTCTTTGAACTCTAGTAGGAGCTGCCACAGCAAGTCCTATTCAGGAGGAGTCAGTCCATCACAATTTCTCTGCCAATCCTCCCTCACAGCCAAGGTTCTGTCCTTCGTGCCAAGCGGAGTGCCAGGGGCTGGTTGGGCGTGTACCCCATTAGCAGGCAGGGTGGGGGGTTGTATAGGTGGTTCGTTGGGGGAGGTGCTAGGGGTAGCCATGCTGGTTGTTGTCCCAGCCGCTAGTATTGTCACTGTGTGAGCTACTGAGATGTCAGGCTGGGGTGGCCACCTAGTCATCTGGATGACATGTCCATCTGGAAAGGTGAGGGTCCCTTTCCTTGTGTTAATGACACACGTGCGGAGCAGAGTGTCCCACCCACAGTAACCGGTGTGTACCAGCAGTTTTCTTCCCAGGTCCGGCCCAGTACCACGAGTCATTCCATCTGACCATCAACATCATCCACCGGTTGTAACGCCCCCACTTGGTTTGTGCAGCATGCTGTTTTTTCACCTGGTACAGGTCGGGACACAGAACCAGGGATCCGCATCATCCCAGTTATGTGGTCCCCGTGTCGTTTCCCTTTGCGTTTGCGTTGCTGTGGGGACAATGACGGAGATGGTGCCCAGGCTGCCCACAGCCCCAGCAGACTCTGGCACGCGGTCTGGGCCTCTGTTCCTCCCTCAGTGTGGCAGCCCGGGCTAGCTATGTCAGTTCCCCCACCCAGGCAGGTGTTTCTGTATTCAACTCAGTCCCACTTGCAGCTCTCACCTTTGGTGTCCTGTCAAACATGACTTCCAAAGAATCAGCATGCAGCATTTCTCTTTCTGTAGCTACGTAGACGATACGCAACTCTATCTATCCTTCCCGCCAGATGATCCCACTGTCTCGGCGCGGATTACAGACTGTCTCTCGGACATATATACATGGATGAAGGCCTGCTACCTTCAACTAAACCTCTCCAAGACTGAACTCTTGGTCATTCCAGCCAAGCAATCCATTTACCATAACATCAAACTACAAATTGACTCCTCAACCATCACTCAAACCAAGGTGGTGAGAAACTTGGGTGTCTTGATTAATGATCAACTGTCATTTTCAGACCACGTCGCTGCTGTCTCTAAGTCATGCCGCTTTGCTTTATACAACATAAGGAAAATCAGGCTCTACCTCACTCAGTATGCCACCCAGCTTCTGGTACAGGCCATGGTTATCTCTCGCCTCGACTAACGCCCTCCTAGCAGGTCTTCCAGCTTGTGCGGTGAAACCCTTAAAAATGGTTCAGAACGCAGCAGCGCATCTGGTTTTTGATCAGCCCAAAAGGACTCATGTCACTCCATTAATCAGTGACCTCCACTGGCTTCCCGTGGCCTCCAGAATCAAATTCAAGTCACTAATGCTTGCACACAGAGTGACCACCGGGTCTGCACCCATCTACCTAAATTCCATTATACAAACCTACGTTCCTTCTTGGCCTCTACGCTCCTCCAACGAACGGCGCCTGGCTCTGCCAGCCCTTCACACAAAGCGATCCCAGTCCCGGCTGTTCTCATCTGTGACACCACGATGGTGGAACGAGCTACCACACGCCATAAGAGCAGGGGCGTCCCTCTCTAACTTCAAGAAGCTCTCGAAAACTCATCTCTTCCGAGAACACTTCCTCTTATAACACCTCTAACTAACTAACCTCTAACATGCACTTCCTGTGCTCTTCTTCTTCTATCCCTACAATTATCTTGTATTGACTGCACTTTTTGTTCTGATTGCACTTTCTGTTAACTCTTACTTCCTTCCCTAGGTATTTACCCATTGATGTGATATGTACTATGAGCTCTTACTAGGATTTACTGCCACTCTTACTAGTATGTATTGTCAGTTGTAGATCTGTATTTGATGCTCTGTTGATACTTGTAAGTTGTTCCTCAAATGTAAGTCACTTTCGATAAAAGCGTCTGCCAAATGAAAAGAAATGAAAGAAACTCCAAACCCAGGAGAGACCTGGGGTGAGCCAGCAGGGTCTGGATCTGCAGGTCGACTGGTAGCAGAGCCTGGAGGAAATGGTCTCTGGCCAATTCACTCTGGATAAGAGGGGGCATATGGAAGTAGGTTCGGTGAACTAGTCCTTCAATGTCGTTGGCCAGATCCCTCAGCGGTTCCCCAGGTCGCCGCTGGCGGCTGCACTGTTCAGAGCGCAGCAGGCTAGCTGCTGAGCAAAGCCCAAACCACCTCTTTAAAGCTCCAAACAAAGCGTCATAGTTGCTCCTATCAGTAGGCTCCATAGCAGTAGACTTGACAAAGCATCACCAGTAAGACACATCGCTAATTGCAGGGCTTTCTCATCAGTAGACCAGCCACTGGCCTGAGCTAACAGTTCAAATTGTGCATGGAATGCTTCCCAGTTAGCTTTGCCATCGTATCTGAGACTTTTTATGGTGGGTGAGCATATTCCACGTGGCTGCACAGTCTTGTCCATCAATTTTGCAGCCATAGCTACCTCTCGGCCGACACGTTCCTTGCTGGAGTGGCCAGAGGAGCCCAAGCCGGCCTCGGCAGCCATTCTCAAAGTCATTTCTCTCACACGCTCTTTATGGTCCGTCTCTCTCCGGCTCGTGGCTTGGCCTTCAAGTCCCCGCTCGCCGGATTCCTCCTCCCGCTTGATTTTAGAGGGGTCCCACAGCAACATGTTTTATGCCAGTTATGGGCACCGCATCAGCTAACTCGTAGAGAAGCAAGGCGAAACTCCGTCAGCGGATTGGATCACTTCTGACATCAAATGTAGCAGCCCTCAAATGAGAAGCTCGGAGAAGATGGCTGGTTTTTGCTCGCTCTTTATTTCTGAACCAAATACAGGCTACTGTGGGCCGTAGCCAACGGCAAAAACAACAACTCTCCATCACCGAACGCTACGCTCTAGATTTACTCCCCAACTCGCTGTCTCGTCTGTCGTCCCACACACCCTCCCTCCGGTCTAGCAGGAATAATAACAACCATCCCTCTTAACTCTCTGCCAATTACAGTGCTTATGATAAACAGCCCTTTTTGTCATAAGTTAACTAGAACAATCTAACTAGTGACATTCTGACTCCACAATAAACACCAACTAGTATCCAGTCCGTTACAATACCTTTTATAACTGAACCAGACTGTAATCTGAATAATGCTGCATTAACCACAATGACCTCATCCAGGCAGTGTGCGCGCAGTTGCGCAGTAAAGCGCTGGTCGGCGCTTGTCACACAGAGCTGGGCAGATGGAAACATAGAGGCTGTGTCCGAAATCACCCACTACTCACTATATAGTCCACTCAATGTATCCCAGAATGCATTTTGAAATTTAGTGTACATCTGATGGTCACTACCCAAGCCGTGTATACCATCATGCATAGCGCTGCTAGAAAAAAAATGCCAATCCGACGGCAATGACGTAAATAACGGCACCGAAATAACGATCGGGGTAGTGTCCGAAAGTGTTGTTTTAATAATGCGAGTGAGCTCACTATATAGTGCTCTACATAGAACTCCCTACAGAGGGGGGTAGGGAGGAGTGAATGAGAGGGGATTTCGGACACAGCCTTAGAAAATCAGTTTAAGGCTTTAATGTTCTACTAATACAACTGTGATCTAGTGAGCAACACCACGGACCTGGTGGCCTGTTGGAAAGCAGCCTGAGTCTCTTAAAAAATAAACTCGTCAAGTTGCCTAGTCTGAAGCAACAGACAGTTCATTTTTACTCTGATAGCCTATCTTGACCTCTCCTCATGTGGACACATCGGGGCTGTGATCCTGCACAACAAAACATGCAAGAATTAAATCCCCAACGGGTTGGAATCCTCTGTGGTATTGGAGGCAGGTGGACCGCGGATTGATTGCACAGTCTATGATGATTTATCTTGTTTGACCTCAAAATATTCCTTTATTCTGGAAATGTCAGAGAACCCAGTTAGATAATGTGCAGAACTTTGAACATGAGCAGAAAACCTACTGAAACACAGGAGCTATTAAAGTCCAGGAGTTTCTAACTGAATTAAAATGATTCACTTTATTATTGATGAAGTGAAAAGGTGCCACATGCACATTTAAAGAGGTTACCTGAATCAGTCAGTCACACCTGCCTGTGTGTCTGTTGATTCAGTAGCAATGATATTAAAAGTTGATCTACAGGAGAAACATATCTGAAAGCTGAGAGCTGCTCTGCATTATATTGGTTACAATTTTAGATTTTGAATTGTTTTATTAAACCAGAAAAAATATTTTACCAAGAGTCCTGGCCAAGGTAGGCAGGAGTACAACTGCACATTTAAAATGGGAATAAATAATCAGTTACAAGGTGAGAAAATGTGCAAATGTTCTTAAATATTCCCCTAAATTCAGCAACAAGGACTCAAAAGAGCAATCAGTCATTATATCTGCAGGCAGAATTGTCAGCCTTCAGGTCAACAACAGTGAAACAAAGATACAGCCCCCTGTCGGCTACCTGAATTTTGTGTGTCCCTTTACATAAATAATTTCCACCATAAATGGATGCAGAAAATGTAGAAATTGGTGCAAAAAAGCACCATAATGCAGGAAACTAAGTGTTCCTGGAGGGTCAATTATTATGTGAAGATACGAAGTTTTATGAGCTGGGCTAAGCCCCCAATGTTTCAAGATCCTAACAATGCCCCTGGTATCACCTCCGTCGAGATTCCAAGCGAGCTGAGGCGATACTAAAATGTGATGTGAAAACACAGGAGGCTGCTGATTGGTCAGAGAGAATCGTCACTATTGACTGCATCATCATTGTGTGCACCAGACAGAGGCCAGCGACAGAAAGTTTATTATTTCACCATTTTCACACGTTATTTCATCACTAAATTCACTTCTGAGAAGTTTTGAGGTGAGAAATCAGCTGTGTAGATTTACAATATTGACAGTTTTACGAGAAGTGATGGAGGAACAAAAGTGTGATGAATATTTTCGGAGTTGAGGAGCTCGCAGGCGGCGGGGAAGCTCTGCGGCGACCAGCTGGAGGAGCGTGTGAGGCCGGCCAGCCGCCCGCTCACAGAGCCCTCTGCTCCCGCCGTCACACAGACGCTGCAGCAACAACGGCAGAGGAAAACACAGCTGGAAGGTTTTCATACCGCTTATCTGTCTTTACATTCTGAGGAAGGTTCAAACCTTTTAACTTAAACCAAGAGACAGCTGTGTGTGGCGTCGCTATGACGACCAGCTACATGGAGGGGTACTATCTCTGGGTACTAACTGCAATGGAAAACGGGGCACGGCCAAACCGAGTCGAGTCGAGCTGATACTGGTGATGGAAAAACACCAAAAGACACCAGAGACCAAATAAAAACATGTGATGAAACAACAATTCAGTGATTCAAACTGGACTCAGCACAACTCCAACATCAGTTCATCATTAACAACAGAACACATCTTTATACATCTGGGGCTTACCTGAGCAGGTGAGATCCACGATGGAGGAAGAGGAAGATGATGATACGCACTCCCTCAGAGCAGATCCAGACTGAACACAGTCAGACCTGATCATCCACACAGGTCTGTCTGAGGACTCCTTTCTCTCTCCTACAGAAACAGCAGAGCCACAGTCCAGATCTCTACAGGCAACAGCTGCTGTCTTCAGGGTCCAGACATTGTAAGTCACTGGTCTCCAGTCTCCCTGTTTCACCTTCAGTCTACCTGCACAGCGACTGGCTCCTCCCACCAACCTGACATCATCAGTCTCTGAACAGAAAGCAGAGAGTCATCAGTAAAGAAGAGAATTCAAGAGACCAAACTGAAACTTGTCTGCTGATTCTGCTTCATTGATTCTTTGTCTTTTCTTTCTCTCTTTACCTGTTGAGGTGTTTCGTCCTTCAGCCTGGAGTCCTGTGATTGGAGCAGAGCCGTGGACAGAAAGAACAGTCAGACTGTTTTGTAAAGAACTTTCTATCAGCTCAGAAACATCTCAGTGAACTCCCTCTGAAATCATTTTGACAGTTTACTGTAGGTGAGTTCAACATGTGAACACACAGAACACCATCCAGCAGACTGGTTCATAAACAGTTAAAGCAAAAGCTCATCATGAATCAGGAATAACTCCTCACCATTTGGCCTACATGCATAATTCTGGTCTCCTTTGAGAGGTCAGAAGATAAGGAACATAAATCCATGGTAAATTAACATATTTATTTTACCATTACAGACTAAATTGAGATGCAATAAAGAAAAATGTATTTTCATCCTCATCCTCACCTCATCAAAACCATCGTCACATAGATTATAATGCCAATGAATATCTTCTAATACACCTGGAATTAAGGCTGAACGATTAATTGCATTTGCGATATTATCGCGATGTAATAAAACGAGATTTTCTAATCGCAAAGGCGGCGATTATACTCTGGTCACATGACACCCAAGCGGAAAGCAGTCTGACGAAGTTAATGTTTCGTCTACACGTTACGCTGTAACTTGCCTTATTGTTGTAAAATGCCCTTAAGCTTGACAGAAGCTACATAAACTTTAATGTTACATGGAATGAAAGTTGCAGCCACCACCGCGGATAACTTGGTGGTCGGGCCATCCGCGGCTTTGATGGACGGAAAAATGCACAACAGAAAGAGGCGTGTATTAAGGTAAGCATAATGTGGTGATCGGCGCCTGCGTCACACACACAGCCACCAGTCAGCTCAGGAAATATCTATAAATTGGCGTTTCAAACTAAATGCCAAAGTCCGAAAGAGGCCCAGTCTGTCCTGAGCTATGGTCCCGAGTTACAGCCGGTGCGCCGCTCACCAGCAACTATCATATAACATTTTCAAAATTTTCCAGGCGAATGTCCATATTTTGAAAATATTTACTGTTTAAATGTTGACTTTTATTGTGAGTTATGTTTAAAACACTATTTCTGTCCATACAACCAAGTTCCAAATAACATAACATTGAAATATTGATAAGAACAGTGAATATTCATCAACATTCCTGTCACCAAAAGCACTCCCACGCTTTACAGGCCTGTAGAGGCTTGAGCAGACATTTCATTTGACAGCCTGGATGTCTATGTAGCTCCTACGGGTCGCCCACTAGACCACGAAAAGACTGTGTGTTCCAAAGCGGCACTTCTCCTGCTCTGCAGAAAAAGGCGAGAGACGGCAGGCTCATTGCACAAAAAACAAGATGCCGCCGGTGATGTTTCTAGCAACCAATCAGTTGATATTTGGACTGAAGAGGGCGAACACGGCCAAAGTAAGTCAGCGGTGTTGACGATCAAGCGCTTCCCCTCGTACCGGGGGCGTGGCTGTTCAGTTTGTTTGAGGGCACAGAAATAAGTAGGGATGGTAGCGACATGTCTGTCAATATCCAACAACTCTTGCCCCTTCTGTCAAAGAATTTAAATGTGACCACTGTTGTCCGTTAATGTCTAGTCAACATATTTGGTGCACAGAATCCAAGTTTCTTGAAGTTTCCACAGTCAGTGATGGTTTGGGTGCCATGTCCTCAGTGTTTCCTCAAGTCCAGAGTCAAAGCAGCGTCTACCAGGAGATTTTAGAGACTTCATGCTTCATCTGCTGACAAGCTTTATGGAGATGCTGATTTCCTTTTCCAGCAGGACTCAGCACCTGCCCACAGGACCAGAACCACTAGGAACTGGTTTGCTGACCATGGTGTTACTGTGCTTAACTGGCCAGCCAACTCGCTTGGCCTGAACCTCAAAGAGAATCTATAGGGTTCAAGAAGAAAGTGAGAGACACCAGACCAACAATCCAGACGAGCTGAAGCAGCTATCAAAGCAACCTGGGCTTCATAACAGCAGCTCCACAGGTTGAGCTGTGACACGTTCTTTATTCTAATATTCTAGTAGTTTGAGATATGGAGGTTTGATTTCCTTGAGCTGTAAGCCGTAATCATCAAGATTAAAACAAGAAAAATGACCTGAAATATTTCACTTAAAATGTAATGAATCTAAAATATATAAAAGTTTCACTGTTTGACTTAAATTACAGACAGAAATGAACTTTCTCAGCATATTCTAACTTTCTGAGATGCTCCTGTCAGCCTGCTTCATTTTATGTTCTTTTTTATTGTTTTGTTTTAACTTGTGCACTATTTATGCCTTATATTCTCTTTTTCTAATTTCTTCTTCTGTACATTCTGTTTGAGCATCGTTGGAGGAGCCTGGGAACAAGAATTTATTTGCCCCTCTTCAGGACCATGGGGATTGACCCGACCTTCTACGCCTCCTGACTCGAATCTGTTTGATCCCCGACCTCTGCTCTGAACATTGATCAGGTAAATGTTTTCTAACTTCATCTCATCTGAGTCGTGCTTTTGAGTCTTCATATCTGGTTCCAGAGACCAGCTGACCTATAAGAACCTCTTATCAGGAGATAGTGGTTCAGTGATGGTGAGAAATAAGGAGGGTATCAACATTAAAAAGAAGAAGTCAGATAATGAGTGTATGCACGTCTTCATCCATGTGGGCTGCATCTGATAAAGCAGCTGACAGCAGGAAATACTGAGAAAATGTTTCCAGTTTTGTTTTTCAAGTTTCAGTCACATATAACTCGTCACAGTTAGAGCTCACTGGGTTTTCTTAAAGATCAAAAAATACCACAGAGCTTCCTGCTGCTCTCACATCCAGTTTGTTTCAGCACCATCACACAGAAATCAGGCTGCAGCACAAACACAAATTAATTAATGAAGTCATTTTGTTGTTGAAATGCATGAGCATAGGTTTAACTGGGGGGAAATTTTTCTGCACCAGTTTCTGGCTTCTTTTCTGGATCTATTTATGGCCAAAATGTCATTTATTTATACCCCAACACCAAAAACCTGATTGGAAATAATTGCCATATTATTTTTTCTTTTACACATAGTTCTGTTATTCTTTTATAGCCTGGATACAGCGGTCACCTTATGCTGATTGTTTAAAGGTCTGCTGATTAGCTGGCTGTCACGAGCTGCAGCTACATATTTTATAGATATAAGCAGAACATCAAACAAGGATAAATGCCCAGGAGGTTCTGGCAAAGACATGAGTGAGAGCGCTCCATTTTAATTCTCACAGTGTAGACCAACTGAAACAGCAAGTTATTATTAGCAGCACTTTGTTTTAACTGTGTTCGGTCTGGGCTAGTAGACCCTGGTGCAGGACTAAGAGAATGAGGAGTTAGATTAAAGAGGAATATTTACTGCAGGGCTGAAGGGACGGGAGATTGAACCGGGGATAGCAGAAGATCAGGTGCCGAACCGGGTTGGTTTCTGCTGAGCAGAGCAGGTTGGTACTGGACCTACCTGAGAGTCCAGACTGAGAGGCTGAACTGAGCAGGTCCAGAGCAGAATACAGGAATATGTGAGACAGACGGGATGATGCTATTTCTCACAGCAGGACTAAAACCACACGTTATTATGCGTGATCACTTTTATTACGGCCTACTACATGTTCTTCTTCACTCGGCCTAACACAATGATTTAAATGTGTTCATGATGTTGTTGTTAGTTTGTTGTAGCCTACAGTTTAGCCTACTGATTCATTTAAAATGTAGGCTACTTGACTTTCTTTGCTCTGTAATGAAATTAAGCAATAACCCATAACTGTCACACTGCTGCTGTCATCACTCAGTTAAAGTTCTCTCACACAGCTCAGGCCTTCATTTTGTTTTCCCTTTGATTGGAACTGGAGCATTAATTACTTTCGCTGCTGTGAACGCAGCTCAACATTCGAATCTCAAAATTAAAAATCGAACGTGTACCAAACAATCGAATATTTGAATATTGAACACCTGACACTTCATTAGCATGTATCAGCATGATACAAAACCTGCATGAGATTGGGAAATGTGTTTTCTTCTGACTGGAACATTAAAATGAGTGCACTAGTGTAAGAAGATATTTGATTTACCTGAAACCTGGATAAAGTACATGTTGCTGCTAATACTGCAGTCCTTGATATTAGTGCATGCAGCCACGTTACTTCTGAATTACAGGTACAACTTTACTTATTCTCAATAAAAGTGGCCATGATTATTTCTGTAATATAGATAAATTATTGAATATTGATAACATTAAATTTCAATAATCCATTTTTAAAGAAGCTCTCCTCAGCTGAAAGAGTGGGGACAGACAGTCCACTGCAGGATATGTGCTGCACAATAAAATGTGATCAACACAGTGAGATACATAAAAGAAATAAATACCCAGGAAAAACAGAAATCAGACGACTATAAAGCTCCTGTCTGATTAACAGCCTGTTTGAATAGCAGAGTGAAAAAACTGACAGAATTTCATAGTAACGGAGGCAATGCATTCCACAGCCTAGGAGCCACTGCTTGAAATGACCGATGGCCTCTGGTTTTAAAATTAGTGTGGGGAACCACTAACAGCCTCAGGTGCAACAGGTGGGAGTGTGAAGCTGTATGGAGTTAGAGATTTGTCTGTGTCCGTGCAGGGCTCTAAAAGTAAGGACCAGGACTTTAATCTGAACTCTAAACTGGACTGGTAACCAGTGAAGTGATGGTGAAACAGGTGTGATGTGCGCTCTTTTGTTAATGTGAGTTAGAAGCCTTGCAGCAGAGTTCAGAACAGCCTTAAGAGACGGTGAAGCTCCTTCTTATTCAAACAAGTGAAAAGACAGTTACAGTAATCTAAAGGAGACCAAATAAAAGCATGAATGATCCTCTCAAATTCAACCTCTGACACCAGAGTTCTTAGTTTAGTCAGATAAGGTCTTAGCACCTTATTTTTAGCTGTACGTCAGTTCTTTCCATTTAGGGGGAAAATACTGAAAATGTTCACACCTCATAAACTGGGTCAGATAAGGTCTCTACACCCTAAATGTAGCTGTATTTCAGCTCTTTGGCAGGAAAAGGAAGGTATAATCTAATATCCTGTTTTTAGCTGAGACTTGGTTAGACCCAGATACTTTGAGTGAAGCTAGCGAGCATCAGAAAGGACGGGGAGCTGCCATTTAGTTTACTGTTCTTTTGAATATGTGGCTCTTCAGCTGAATTCCTCTCCTCCAGCTAGATCTCTAAATATCTACAGACCACCTAAATACTGCGCAGGTCTTTCAGTGTTTTCACCCTGAACAGCCTTTCATACTGATTTTCTCCCTGATCCAGTAAAGAGATCTGGGCCCGTATTTATCAAGCTGAGCTTATTTCAGGTGGCTCCACAGGTCTCTCTGTGGTTAGCAGCTGCCAGTAGAGGCTTGTGACGCACTGTGGACACAGAGACATGAATCTCTCAGGAGAGGAAAAATGTTTCTGAAATATTTGACGATGCACAGTTAATTAGACGGGTCGGACAGCACAGGCATCATCTTTGTCAGCGAGTTGGTGAGAGACGTCATCTCACCACAGACTATACGCAGTAATGAGTTTTCAGCTAAACTGAAGGTTGTGATGATGCTTTGTTTATTTGCCACAGGACAAAAGCAGCAGTGCTGATGATTTTGGACCGTCACTACCATCAATAAGCCCAGTTGTCATGGAAACAATTATAGCACTTGCACATTTCGGGCTTCCCAGGAGCAGCAGGTGCAACTGATGGCACTCTTATAAAGATCAAACGTTTTTATCTTTCACTTCCTGTGTGTACGCAGCCTGTGTACATAATGTGGTCTCTTAAAATTCTTAACTCGGACTATGATGCTTGATAACTAACTTTTCAGCTCAGCTTTGAGCCAACACATTTTTTACTCTTCAGTCAGTTCTTAGCAGGGTTGTCATGAGTAATTCTGGGAAGCTTGATAAACACATGCTGTTTAAAGTCCTACCTGAGCTCCACAGCAGCAGCAGCACCAACAGGTGATCCATGTCCAGGTAGACCGTCTCTCTGGCCGTCCGCCTGCTCTCTGCTCTGATCATCATGTGCTGTCCTCAGTGTAGATCTGTGTACAGGAAGAGGTGGAGCTTTACTGGAACACAGCTCATTCAGCTGGTTTCAGTTCCACAGTGAGGAGTCCTGGTCTGACTGAGTCTCTATCACAGGAGACAGTGAGACCAGACCAGAACACAGAGAGTGAAACCAGACCAGGACACAGACAGTGAGACCAGACCAGAACACACACAGTGAGACCAGACCAGAACACAGAGAGTGAAACGAGACCAGGACACAGACAGTGAGACCAGACCAGAACACAGACAGTGAGACCAGTCCAGGGGCCTCATGTATAAAAGACTTTAGCTTTAACTCACAGAATTTGAAAAGTTCGTACACACAGAAATCTCCACATGTATAAACCAGGCGTACTCCAGGTCCTGAGCACCTTTCCTTTATACATCCCAACCAACGTGAAACTGAGCACAAGCCACACACCCCGCCTTGGCTCCTCCCATAAATGACTATGCAAATGACCATAAACACGCCAGCGTCACCTCCTGAGGTCCAAATAACAGCAGCTGCTGCAGAACAGGTGAAAATAAGGAAACTTCACTGAGTGAGAGATCGAGGTGCTGATCACTGAAGGGGAGGAGAGGAGAAATATTTCATTTGAAAGGTAAACATTATATATTGTTGATCCCATCAGACACACACCTGTCGGCTCCAGCTGCCAACAGCTGGCTGCCAGAAACACTATTTGTATTTGTACAGGATGGCACGGTTCCACCAGGTTGGTCTCTAATGCTGGAACCAGTTCAGCACACAGGTCCAAGAGCACGACTCTTGGGAATCTAAATCCAAGTATTAGCCAGTCATCATCATGGGCCAGGAAATCTTCATGGACACTCTCTAATCCTTCCACTGCTGTTTTCCTCTGCAGAGCAGCCGTGCAGCACTACGCACGAGTGTCACGCAGTGTTTGTATGTTCACAGCAGGCAGACAGACTTCACACCTCCACAAAATGATTCAGTCAGTGGTTATTGAGTTTTTTCATCAAATCAAGACACCTGGCTCGCGATGAACATTCTTGGCTTGTGAAACTTTAAAAAAATAAATCTGTCGTTACTTTATTTTATTATTCTTCTATCAGACATAGTGTACAGTTGTGGTTACAGTTCTCGCTTTCTGTCGCTTTTATTTGATATAATTCTTATTTATGCACCAACAGACCAAAGCAAATGACTTGGAAGTTAAAACTTGTCAATAAACCAGATTCTGAGCTTTTTAGTTTGGGTGATAAAGCCTGGCTGTTTCTGGAGCTCTGCAGCCTCTGTGCTGGGGGGGTTGTGCAATACTGCCATAGTCATTTCCTGTTAGAGCCCAACTGCAGTGTTTGATCTGAGATAACAGCAACCTGTCAAAAATAATGCACTAACCTGTAAGTACACAGTGTACGCAGTGTGCTGCATGTTAGTGCACTCAGACCAGAACACGTCCAATGAGAAGTGTGTTGCAGTAATCCAGTCTGGAGGAGACAAAGGCCTGGACCAGCTTTTCAGCAGTACAATGATGATTACTGTCATTATTGATTATTGGTTACTGTGGTTTTGACAGTAACTCTTCCATTACTGTAATTATCCATTAAATAACAATGTGTTACTGTGTATTAGTACACTGTGACTGACTGTGCACAGACACAGAACATTACTGAGGATCGTTCCTCCCTGGAGACACACAAGAGCTGATTAGTGGTAATGGATACTTGTTAATATTTCCTGCTGCCAGGGAGTCCTGTACAGATTTCTCCTTAGCTGTCAGGGTTTGTGGAGCGACATACAGGGTCCACACAGGGTCCACATGCAAGACGCTAAAACCCCAAACAGAAAATCCTCCCCTAAACCAGTGTTGGGAAAGTTACTCAGAAACTGTAAAAAATATATTACTGCTTACTTTACTCATTACTGGGTGAAAGGGGGGGGGTTCTTTTTCTAAAAAATTTCAAAACCAATGTGTGGCGATGATTATGGGAAACAATGCTTTAACTCCCCCACCCCCCTTCACCCCCAAACACAGCCTCTCTCCGGACGTCTTAACTAATATCACATTCATATCAGCAGCAGGCAGCATGTTTTCACAAAGCATATAGCCTCGGCCTAACATTTGTTAACACCACTGGCTGAAATACAAAATAAAGCAAGTAAATCCCAACTTTTAAACAGCTGTTCCATCTCACACAGGCTCCGCCCTCTACTGGACTCCTCCAATCACACGTACGCACTTGCACACTGAAATTTTATCGTGCACGTAGCCGACCAATCAGTCAGCGTCACGCCGATCAGAAACCAAAGTGTTTTTTCAGTCATTCTATGTTCTTATGTGTGTTTTGCATATTTTTCAGCAGCCTGCATTAAAATAGTAGGTTGGGGTTATTAGGTTTCATAACTGGAGAAGATGCGTGCACCATACTTTGCACACAATGAGCATCAGCGTGTAGGTTTATGTGGAATGAAGCACTTGTAAAAAATAAAAATAATAAAAAAGGATCAATAAAAGAAAAAGCAACACGGGTAAAGCAATAAACCAGAGAAAGAAAGTGGCAGCCAACAGAGGACTGACTGAATGTGTGAGAAGCTAAAAATCTCACAGCTCTTAACTGAAACTGTCATAATTATAATGTTATATTGTGCCTTAAAAGTGAGCAGCGCCTTTGGTGTGAGAGACCGGGGTTCAATCCCCATTGTGTCCCTGAGCAAGACACTTAACCCCTAATTGCTCCAGAGGCGTGTGACCTCTGACATAAATAGCAATTGTAAGTCGCTTTGGATAAAAGCGTCAGCTAAATGAATAAATGTAAATGAAATAAAAAGCATTTACTAATGTGAGCTTTTGAGTTTGTTACACAGGAAATCTGCAGTCATGGAGCACACACCCGAAGAAGCAGCTACTTTGATATGCAGCTATGATAACATAAATAGTTCCTGGAAAGAAACATATGTTAATCTAACTAGGTCATATGTTAATGTTGCTGCTTATCTGCTTATCTCCCTTTCCCCCATGTAGCAGCAATGTGCATGTAACTAGGGACCTCCCTGAACATAATAAAAAGAGAGGAAGCAGCAGAGATACTCAGAGCGGTTGGAGCATGTAACTGAGTACATCTCTGTCCATTCTCCTTGCGAGTAAAAAGCTATTAACTCTCTTGTCTTTCTTCCTTGTTTGATATTTTAGGTGTCCTAACCTGACAATATATTGTGCAGTTTATTCATGAAACAACTGCGTGTTTGGGAGAGAAAACAATGATTACAGGAAAACACTGTGTTACAGTTTGGCTCACAGTGAACTTCTATACACTAAATCACTAAATCACTTCTCTTTGCTGGATTTCCAAAGTCCTCAGTGTTTCTTTTTATCTCCATATCTAAGTCCAAGTCCTGTTTTTTATTTTGTTAATTTTTTCAACTGTGTGCAGTTCAGACATCTGACAGTTTGTAAAACACATAACAGCACAGCAGGAAGTGTTCACCTGTGGATGTGCTTATACTTAGTACATCAGCAGACTGGCTGTCAGACTGTAGGACCACAGCCTCAGGGTCAACTTACAGATATCAGACAGTATTTTCTATGAGCACCACAACACTGACTTTTTATCTGTTATCCATATTGACTAAACAAGTTCACCATTTTCATACAAACTGACAGACCTCCAGCCTCTCTGCCAAGCCTACTATATATACACACTTTTTAAAAGTATTTGTCAAAATGTTGCTTGCAATATAAAATGGTAAATAACTGAAAAGGCTTTAAGAAAGGTTAATAAGAAAACATGCAGTGCAAACAGAAGGTATGTGCATTGGTCAAAAAAGAAACTTAAGCTAAATGAACAAGCTGCTGATTCTGCATTATATTTTTAGATTTTGATTTGTCACCTGCTGAATTTTGTGTTTCCTTTTTATATACATTTTTATAAAGTATTTATATAAAATTATATATATATATATATATTTATTTTCCACCATAAATTGGTGTAGAATATTTCTTCAGACGTCAGATAGTTAAGTGTTTAATGCTCAAAAACGTCAGGGGGAGGATGCCCAGACTCCCCACTCAGAAATCTCAGCATTGAATATTATTTCAAAATAAAGTTAAAAGGGAAACACTATGAGGAAAAGAAAAACTTTTGTTGTGAAAGTGCTGCTATATAAATAAAACTGAAGTGAATAGACAGTATTTTGATTCCTGGTTGTAATTAATACATTTGCTGAGTGACATATTAAGGTCACTGCTCACTTTTAAGGTCTGACATAATGTTACCATGGTAACATTATAATTAACAGTTTCAGTCAGGAGCAGTGATTCTTTTAGCTGCTTACTTATTAAGTCGGCCTTCTATTGTCTGCCACGCTTTTTTCTCTGTTTTAATTCTGCGGCCGTGTTTCTTTCTTTCTTTTTTTATATTCTGTTTCTGTCAGAAAGTTGTTGACGCTCATTTATCTGAATTACTTACACCTGGCTTGACTTAGTTGCACCTTCTGAGCCTGGTTTGGCCTTTGTGAGACTGATAAAGCCAGGATGCTCTGATCGGGCTATGTCAAGCCCAGCTTTGTCTCTTATCCTGGATTTCTAAATTCTACTTTTGTGAAACAGCCCTCTGGAGTAAATACTAAGACATGAACACTGGACTGGGATCAAAGTCATGGAACCAAAACACTAAATACCCGAAACCTAACTGATGAATGAAGAAACTCAGATCAGGATCGGGACATGATTTCAACAGCAGATAGCTTCTTTATTGTCCGTTGGTATTAATCTCAGTACTTTCCTGAAAACCTGTTTTAGGTCATGATATACCACCACTGGCTCACCATCGGCCATGTGGTTGCTGGGCCCCCGAGGGCTGTGGCCCCCACTGCGGCAGGCGTCCCTTATTTTCCTGTAATGAAGGTGGGTACCCCAGCCCAGACACAAGTTTTCTGACATATTTGTTTTTTAATATCTTCAGGCTTCATAGTTGTTGTCATCCTTGGTAATGACAACATTTTACAGGTTTATTCTGGAAACATTTCTTTGACCCTCTCTGATGCTGGACGTCCTTTCAGCTGTTTTTCTTTCTTTCTCTCTGCTGTACTCAGGGCTTTCTGGATCTCAGTGAGGAAACATATACTTTATATCAAATACATGTAACAAAATATTTGAAAAGGCCTAAACAGATGGAAACCTGTCTGAACATGCAACACAGAGTGAGGTGTGGTTTGATGTCCCTTTACATTAGAAAAGTTAATCAGACGTGGGATAGGTACCAAAACCCAGTGTTAAACTGGGCACTGAGGTCAAATGTAAAATCAGTGTTTCTGCTGAAGAACAACAAGCTTACTGGGCTGCTGATCTTCCATTACAGGAGGACTGGTTGGTTTCTATTTAAGGTAACAGGATCCAAACCCTCTGCACACAGTTTGCTCCTTCAGTGACTTTAAAGTGAAGAAACTGAAGCTCCTCTGCTGCCTCCTGCTGGCTGCTTCCTGTCACTGTCAGTCTGTTCGTCCCTCATCAGAAAACATTCACATTAACAGCTACATTTACTCCACTGCTGTACTCAAGTACAACACTCAGGTACTTGGACTTTACTTTCTGCTTCTACTCCACATCTCAGAGGGAAATATTCTACTTTTACTTCACTACATTTATCAGACAGCTTTAGTTACTTTACAGCTTAACATGTTTACACACAAACACAAGTTTAAATTTAGTCTTTAAATATGATTTTTCTTAAACCGTTTCAGTTTATACAATTATTTTAATAAGTTTTCTTTGAACACTTTCTTGTACACAATATGGTAGGAAGATTTTGTAGGGAGCTACAATACATTTGGGATTATATTTATATTCCACAGTCCTGCAGCCAGATCAGCATGTTAACTCAAAACCTCACCTTCTTTTCTGGTTAAGCACACGATATATCGATTAGTGTACGTTTCCATTGTGCATTCCAAAGCCAGTGTCTCTGTCCTTTGTCTTCTGAGTTTCACTTGATGGTCACCAGAGCTCATGAGATGTTGATTTTTAAGATGGTGGAATCGGGTTCTCCTAGCCACGGTGAGGTCAGGCAATTTATGACTCACTAATCTGTCTCAGGTTGTCAGAGTTGGCTCTCGACCTTTCTAGCAGGTCTGTCATAAATCAAGAAAACGCCATCCAAAGCTCTGCACCACCACCTCTTTAAGACCAGATGGAAACACTAGGTCATTGCTATAATGAATAATGCACATATTTATAACACGATATGTTTCTATAAGAGATTATAACAATTGTTATAATCTCTTAAAAACATGCATTAGGCACTATAGCAAAGTTCCTAACCTTTAGATTTAATGTTTTATAACCAACAGTAATACCAGTTTATACCACTGTGACCATGTCCCATAGTACATTACACCACCGACTCTGCCTCGTTACACGCTTTAGTCTCAATTTAGAATTAGTGATATAAAATGAAGGAATAGCTTGTAGAAATGTTTAATGTTATATAGCTTGTCTTGATTTATGTAAAGTGTAATAATACAATAATAGTGTAAAATATTGCAGGTGGACAGAATACCATATGAACTAATTCTAAGTACTTAACATGTAATTGTTTGCTTTAAGTAAAGTGACACATTTTGCATAGGAAAACATTTTTTATTTGTTTTTTCTTTATATGAACATTCTGTATGCATTTTGGACATTTTGCAGTTTAGCACAAAAACACACCATAATTACATCTTGGAAACTCATTCTCAGGTTGGTGAGAGATCGCTCAAGAGAAGACCTGTTGCCAACCATGGACAGGCCCTAACAGATGCAGTGGACAATTATGGACGTTGTGGCCACCGCTCCACAAAACCTTTAAGGAACATTTTAAAGTAATTGAATGGGGAAACTATTTGGGCAGTAGGGATGAGAATCATTTAGCACCTCAGTTTGATTTCATTTCATTGCATTCGCGATATTATCGCAATGTAATAAAACGAGATTTTCCGATCGCAAAGGCGGCGATTATACTCTGGTCACATGACACCCAAGCGGAAAGCAGTCTGACAAAGTTAATGCTTCGTCTGGTGTGTGTGAGTTTGGGGGTAGGAGAAGTATATGTGTGTGTGTGTGAGGTGATGTAGGAGTGTGAGATGCTCTGTATGCTGCAGAGTTTACTTGGTGAAAGGTGCGGTTCCTGTTTTCTGCACAAGCTCTATGGTTAATTATATACTGATTAATATGATGCTAGACATTTTGTTCCTATCTTATCACTACGTCAATCATAAGCAAATCACACTTCTAAGTAAATTAAAGAGCAAAAGCAACCCCTTGATGAATGGATAATCCCACACGTATTATACACTGATTTACTGCTTGTCCGTTTTGAACATTACAGAAGGTAAAGAGTTTAAAAATTAATCGCAAATTAAATCGTAATCACAATATTGGTAAAAAAACACAATTACATTATTTTCCAAAATCATTCAGTCCTAATAGAAATGTCTCCTCAATTGCTTAAAAGGACTAGTTTACATCCCTGATTTACTTTACTGACCTCAGATCCTCCTTTAACAACCAGTTTTCAGGCTCCTCTGGAAACTGAAATGTTACGGACCCCCCCGCTGCCTGCTTCCTTCTCTTGCAGGAGGCTCCCTGTCTTGGTCCAGGAGATTGTGGACTAGGTTTGTTTGTGTAGCTACTAGCTATTTTGGTATTTGTTTGCCAGTCTGTGAGGTGAGTAACTTCAGGTTTGGTTAGGCCAGTTAATGTTTCCTAGGAGAGAGTTGCATGGTCCTTTTGTCAGTGGTGTAGCTAAGATTTGCTGGCTGAATTTGTTTTGTCGGACCTTAGCTGGGTTTTCAATGTGAGCAGGAGTACTTTCCCCCTGTTAGGCTTGACAGCGACTTCCCTTAGGGAATTCGTGGTGTGGTGGTTTAGGTGGCGGTGAACGTGGGTAGAGCTTTGCTCGGGAGCACCTCCGTGGCTGTGAGAGGGTCACTGGTTTTCTGGTTGCCCTTTTTCACCCCACTGGTTTTGAGTGCATAAGTACCCCCCACAATTAGCTGCACGAAGACTAGGGGAGAGTTAGTTAGGTAGTCATTGTTGAAGTTAGTATAGGTATAGGGGGGGGAAGTCTTCTTCTCAGGTAGCCCAGGTTTGTTATCTTTAATGGAGTTTGCAGTTAATTGACAATATGGCTTCTGTTGAGGGTTTCCTTGAGGCTCCTTCAGTGTCTGCTCTGGAGCAGTGCACTAAGGAGCAGCTTTTGAAAATTGCAGAGCATTACCAGATTGAGATTGTAGATAGGAAATATAAGGACAGTGTAAAAAATGATGTGAAGCAGAGACTCATTGAGGCGGGAGTGCTTTTGGGGCAGCCAGTTAGCATCCCAGTAACCGGTTTAGTGGCTGGCCCAGCTAATATGACTTTTGAACAGCAGAAGGAATTGTTACAGCTGCAACTTAAACAACAAGTGGAGTTAGAGCGTCTGAGGTATGACAAAGAGGTAGAATTGGAAGCAATGAGGCAGAAAACTGAGCAGGCAAAACTAGAGGTGCAGCAGTTTCGTTTGGGGCTTGTCAGAGATGGAAAGTTGTCTGAGGATGGTCAGCAGGGGACAACAGAGAGAGCTTCACATGTTGACCTGGTTAATAGCCTTCGTTTGCTTCCAAAGTTTAGTGAGTCAGACCCAGACACCTTCTTTTCCCTTTTTTGAGCGGATTGCAGATTCTAGAGGTTGGCCTGATTCAGATAAAACTATGTTGTTGCAGAGTGTTCTGACTGGTAAAGCTCAGGAGGCCTACTCAGCTTTGAGTGTAGCTGATAGCAAGGTGTATGAAATTGTTAAATCTGCAGTGTTGAAAGTCTATGAACTGGTGCCAGAGGCATACCGTCAGCGCTTTCGTTTTAGGAAGAAGCAAGATAATCAAACTTACACTGAATTTGCTCGTGATTTGGTTTCTCAATTTCACCGTTGGTGTTCATCATCTGAGGTTAGCACATTTGAGGATCTTTGTGATTTGATTATTTTAGAGCAATTCAAGGATTCTGTTCCAGAACGGGTAGCAATATTCATTAATGAACATAAGGTGACAACTCCTTATAAGGCAGCAGTTCTGGCAGATGAATATGTGCTAACCCATAAAAGTTATTTTGATGTTGAGGGGGATGGTCGACGCAAGACGGATACTTACTCTAGACCTTTGCAATCAAAGATAGTAAGTGAAGCTGCTCCACAAGGTCCCCAGAAGTTTGGTAGTGGGGGGCGCAGTGCGTCATATAATTCTAATATCTGCAGATACTGCCAGGCTATGGGACATTGGAAGAATGAGTGCCCCCCGTGTTGAATGCCAGGATTTCTAGTCATGTAAAACCTGTTGTCATCGCTGCTGCAGTCCCATCATTGGAGTGTGAGGAATTGAGTCAATTGCAGGCTGACCATAGCTTGGGGTGTCCTCCTCGTGATTATTCTGCTTTCATTTCAGATGGGGAGGTTTCATTGGTGGGTAGCAAGGTGCGTGTTCCCATTAAGATTTTGAGAGATACAGGGGCATTACATTCCTTCATTTTGGAGTCAGTTTTGCCGTTCTCCAGTGAAACTGATACTGGTGGATGTGGGGTTGTTCGAGGCATGAGCCTGGTCCCTTTCGCCGTACCTTTGCATGCAATGTCCTTAAGTTCTGGTCTGGTTGTGGGTGATGTTGAGGTTGCTACTCGTCCCCAGTTACCAGTTGAGGGGGTCCAGATGATATTGGGCAATGATTTAGCAGGAGACAAGGTGTGGGCAGATGGCAATCCCATTATGATTCCAGCTAAGTCTTCAGATTCTGAGGGGGTGTCCTTGGATGACATTTTCCCAGCCTGTGCTGTTACACGTGCGGCCTTTAGAGCTGCACGGGGAGATTCTGGGGCTGAGTGTTGCCAGTGATACTGCCAGTAGACCAGCTAGCTAACTCTAGAGCTGAGCTAGTGGCTAAACAGAAAGCTGATCCTACCTTATCTGAATTATTTGACAGAGTTGTGCAAGAATCATCAGTGAGGGAAACTGTTCAGGGCTATTTCCTTTTAGATGGGCTCTTAGTCCGGAAATGGGTGTCGCTTAGTGATAATGGTGTTGGGGAGCCAGTTTTTCAAGTTGTCGTCCCTACCCAGCTGCGTGATAAAGTACTCCAGACCTCCCATGGTGAGGTGGCAGGTCACCTGGGGGTCCGTAAGACTTATGACCGAATATTGCGACATTTTTTTTGGCCACGCTTGAAGCGAGATGTTGCTCTGTTTGTCAAAACATGTCACATTTGTCAACTTACTGGCAAGCCAAATCAAGTTGTGGAACCAGCACCATTGTATCCCATACCAGCAGTGGGACAGCCTTTTGAGAATTTAATTATTGACTGTGTTGGTCCCCTGCCCCGTTCTAAATCAGGACACATGTTTTTGTTAACAGTGATGTGTCAGGTGACACAGTACCTAGCTGCTTTTCCATTGCGTACCATCACAGCTAAGGCTGTGGTAAAGGCACTGACTCAGTTCATTTCGGTATTTGGCATTCCAAAGACAATACAGTCAGATCAAGGTTCTAATTTTACATCTTCCCTTTTTGCTCAGGTACTTAAACAGTTGCGGGTTAAACACAACAAGTCAACTGTATTCCACCCTCAGAGTCAGGGTGTATTAGAACGCTTCCATCAGACCTTGAAATCATTGTTACGTGCTTACTGTACTGAGTTGTCAGGTGACTGGGAGGAGGGGCTTCCATGGTTGATGCTTGCTGCCCGTGAAGTGGTTCAGGAAAGTACAGGTTTTAGTCCGAATGATTTGGTGTTTGGACACAAGGTGCGGGGCCCACAAGCAGTTTTGAAGGATGGTTGCTTACCCGATGACCCTCCCAAGAACCTCATTGATTATGTCAACGGGTTCAGATTTAAACTGTATAAGGCAAGTGTGTTGGCTAAGGAGAGGTTGGCGGCTGCACAGGGTAAGATGAAGAAAATATATGATAGACGGGCTGTGGAGCGTCAGTTTTGTGTTGGTGATAAAGTTCTTGCTCTTTTACCTCTTGTGAACTCACCATTTCAAGCAAAATATAGTGGTCCCTTTAGTGTTGTGCGTCAAATTTCTGATTTGAATTATTTGATTGACACTCCTGGTCATAGGAAGTCCACCAAATTATGTCATGTAAATCTTTTAAAGCTATATCATTCTCGCAAGTCAGAACATCTGGAGGTTTCAGGATCAGTTGTTAAGCCGGTGTTAGCTGCCTCCTCTGGGGAAAAGGAGGAAGTAGAGGTGGCCTCTGAGTTGTTGCGGGGTCATCTAAAAAACTCTGAAACCCTGCAGAACCCGGAGTCCCTAGTAGTACATTTAGACAAGGGTAAAGCGGGAGGAAGTGATCTCGCTTATCAAGCGATATCCCACTCTCTTCCCTGATGTTCCATCTCAGACTCACCTTATAGAACATGATATAGATGTTGGTGGTGCTGAGCCCATAAAGCAGAGGTTTTATCGGGTGTCTGAAGCGAAAAAAGTTGTTCAAGGTCCTCAAGGTCAAGGTCAAGGTCAAGTTTATTGTCATATGCATATTAGTACAGAATACCACAGCAATGAAATACAGAGTGCCTTAGCACACTCTCAGCACCAATCCATAAATAATTAAAATAAAATTAAAAACATTTTTAAAACATCTGCTCAACCCTCAACCCTCCTTCCTCTTGTACTATCGTTCAGTAGCCTTACAACCTGTGGGTAAAAACTGTCCCTAAAACGTGATGTGCGCGTTGGGATGCTCCGCAAACGTCTCCCTGATGGAAGTTGGGAGAAGAGATTGTGTGCTGGATGACTAACATCCTGTATAATGCCCAGTGCCTTCTTTATGCTGCGTTTCCAATAAATGTTTTGGAGCGATTCTAGTGGAACCCCAATAATTTTGGATGCAGTTTTAACCACCTTTGTCAGTAGATTCAATTCACATGAAGTAGCCCTGCCAAACCACACTGTAATATTACATGTCAATATACTCTCAATTGTACAGCGGTAAAATTTTTTTAAAATGTTAAGTGACATACCATATTTCTTGAGACACCTCAAGAAATAAAGCCTCTGATGTGCCTTCTTAATGGTAGAAGTGATATGAACAGACCATAGAAGGGAGTCTGAAATATGGATGCCTAAAAACTTAAAAGTACTAACAATTTCGACTGCAGAGTTATTTATGTAGACAGCTGCATGTGTGGGTTTATTTCTTCTAAAATCTATGATGACCTCCTTAGTTTTCCCCACATTAAGGGACAGATTATTCCTTTGGCTGAAGTTCAGTACATGCTTGACAACGGCATTGCGGAGCCTTGTAGTTCAAGCTGGTCCTCCCCATGTCTCTTGGTTAAAAAAGCTGATTGCAGTTTGAGGCCTTGCACTGATTATCGCAAAGTAAACAGTCTTTCAAAAGCTGACGTGTACCCACTTCCTAGGATGGAAGATTGTATCGATCAGCTGGGTTCAGCTAAATATGTAAGTAAGTTTGACTTGTTGAAAGGGTACTGGCAAGTGCCACTAACCAAGAGAGCACAAGAGATTGCTGCCTTTATAACTCCTTCTGGTTTGTATCGCTACAAGGTAATGCCATTTGGTTTGCGTAATGCTCCTGCAACATTCCAGCAGCTGATGAATCGGGTAGTTTCAGGTCTGGCTGGGTGTGCAGTGTACCTGGATGATGTTGTAGTATATGCGGATACCTGGGAGACACATCTAAAGCGTGTGTGTGCACTGTTTGACAGGTTGGTCTGGGCTAAGTTAACCATCAATCTGGCAAAGTGTGAATTTGCCAAGGCCACTGTTACTTATCTGGGGAAGGTAGTAGGCCAAGGCCTTGTCCGACCTGTGCATGCTAAAATCCTTGCAGTGCAGCAGTTCCCTCAGCCAAGAACTAAAAAGGAGCTGATGCGTTTCCTAGGGATGGTAGGATATTACCGGGGGTTTTGTAGAAACTTTGCCTCAGTAGTTTCCCCATTGACAGATCTGTTAAAGGCCAGAAGTGAGTTTATCTGGACTGCCCGTTGTCAAGAAGCTTTTGAGGGAGTGAAGGCTCTGCTTTGTTCAGCCCCAGTGCTGGTAGCGCCACGTCTCGATCACCCTTTTAAACTGCAGATAGATGCCAGTCAAGTGGGTGCTGGGGCTGTTCTTCTGCAGGAGAATGGGGAAGGGGTGGACTGCCCCGTGAGTTTCTTTTTGAAGAAGTTCAATAAACATCAGTTACATTACTCAGTGATTGAAAAAGAGGCATTGGCACTGGTATGGGCATTGCGGCATTTTGATGTCTATGTGGGCTCAGGAATGTCTTCCCTGACAGTGTTTACAGATCATAACCCTCTCACTTTCCTAAGGTCATTGCAAAACCCAAACCAGAGACTCATGCGATGGGCTTTGTTTTTGCAACCATATCATTTAGACTTACGCCATATTAAGGGTTCAGATAATGTTATTGCTGATGCACTGTCCCGTGCACCTTTAGGGTAAGGTGCTATTTTTCCTTATTGCTCTGCTCTTTTCTGCTTATTTTCCTGCTCTTACTGCTTTTAAAAGTGCTTCCCTGGTACTGAGGTTGCAGAACTGGTGAGATGGGAGGACGCAGCTTGAATTGGAATGTATGGCAGATGGGTAATGTATTGATAGATTACGGATTACCGCTTGACCATTCTGAAGCTAAATGGTAATGAGTTTTGTATATTGTGTTATCTTTGGTGACTGGGCTGGGCAGTCACCTGTGCGGCTCAATCTGGAGTTTATTTAACCAGGACTGATCAGTTTTCTGACTCTCTCTTCCTAGGCTGACGTCCTACTGGGTTTGTTGTGTTTCATTTTTGGTTAATCCTGACAACACGCACACATATCTCACTCATCCATTCACTGCTGACACTGATAGTCATACTTAACCACACCACATTTTATTGATGTTTATTTAATACTTCTTTTACTTTCATAATAAATCATGCATTTGGCTTGCAAACCTGTCGTCTCACCTCCTTTTTGTCACAAGCTAAGAGCTGGCTTGTGACAGAAATATAATTCAACTATCAGGATGTACAGTATGTGTACAGGACACCAGTTTAATGTAGCTGGAACCGGATGTTCTCATTCGACAAGTTAGGTGGTTATGACACGCAAATAATTAACATTACTCAGTAATTTAGTTACACTGCAGCCAAACGTAAACAACGTGCTTTACAGACCAGATGTTAGCTAGCGCTAACCGCCTTCACTTTTCCAGCGGTTGCAGAAACAAAAGTCTCAACGGATCGATAGACTTACACTGCACATTTACTGCCAGACTGACAACTTACTAAGTTACTTAAGTATTTTCCTCTGCTACCTTTACCACCTCTCTCCATAACACCTCTTTGTTGGAGCTTTTGACCACATCCTGTGGCTTTCTTATACGGTCACTAAACCCCAAACCTCTTAATTCAGCTGATAACTAATGTGTATGAGTATTTAGTAGTGTTGTTGAGGAACTCGGGTCCAAATCTAAAGCAGAGACTGCCCTCTACTGGGTCAAACCTAACTACTGCAGATTCATTTTGCTATTGGCTGATAAAACCCCAGGACTGATGTTTTCCACCTCTTTCCAAATCAAACTTCCTCAGGTGTCATCACATGACGTTAGTCCAGCATAGTCACATGATAACAGATGGTTGTATTCAGGACAGGAGCAATCAGCTAGCTCGGCTCTGTGAAAACTGTCACGCTGATGCTTCGTCAATGCATTTGTGTCTTCTAAGGGTTCTCATGTCGGTATAAGATTGGCCACATTGGCCACAGCTGTACGGTTTCTCTCCAGTGTGAACACGTTGGTGGTATTTTAGGTTACCTGATGTAGTGAACGTTTTTCCACACTGTTCACACCAGTACGGATTCTCTCCAGTGTGAACACGCTGGTGGTTTCTTAGGGACAATGATCTACAGAAGGTTTTTCCACACTGATCACATCTGTATGGTCTCTCTCCAGTGTGAACACGTTGGTGGTATTTTAGGTTACCTGAACTAGAGAAAGGTTTTCCACACTGGTCACAGCTGTACAGTTTCTCTCCAGTGTGAATACGTTGGTGGTTATTTAGGTTACCTGATGTAGTGAAAGTTTTCCCACACTGTTCACACCAGTATGGTTTCTCTCCAGTGTGAACACGTCCGTGTACTTTTAGGTCACCTGATCGAGCAAACCTTTTTCCACACTGTTCACACCTGTACGGTTTCTCTCCAGTGTGAACATGTTGGTGTTTTCTTAGGGCACTGGATGTAGTGAAAGTTTTTCCACACAGTTCACACCCACACATTTTCTCTCCAGTGTGAAGACGTTGGTGGACTTTTAGGTGACTTGATTGAGAAAACTTTTTCCCACACTGTTCACACCTGTACATTTTCTCCCCAGTGTGAACACGTTGGTGGACTTTTAGGCTAGCTGACTGAGTGAAATTTTTTCCACACTGTTCACACTTGTACGGTTTCTCTCCAGTGTGAACCCATTTGTGGCCTCTTACATGGATTTGTCTAGAGAAAGCTTTCCCACACTGGTCACAGCTGTACGGTTTCTCTCCAGTGTGAACAAGTTGGTGGAGTTTTAGGGCACCTGATTTAGTGTAAGCTTTCCCACACTGGTCACAGCTGTACGGTTTCTCTCCAGTGTGAACACGTCTGTGGACTTTCAGGGCACTTGATGTATTGAAGGTTTTCCAGCACTGGTCACAGCTGTACGGTTTCTCTCCAGTGTGCAGTCTTTGATGAATCTTCAAATATACAGATGTTGTGAAGGATTTGTCACAGTGCTGACAGCGGTGATGTTTGAGTCCATCGCTTCCTCTCTTTCTCTATATCAACAGAAAGAAACACCAGTAACAAAACAAGAGTAAGTTTAACTTTAAAGACCTTAGACCTTACATAATGATTTTATTATGATTTTATTACCTCAGAATGAGAATGAATGATTTATATCTACATAACCGCGGGCACTCCCTTCTGTGGAGGTCTCTGTATTTTGTCGTCATGTTTCCTCAACAGCTGATAACGAACGAACGAACTGCGTTACAGAGCGCGTTTCGTCATCACAGCGTTCTTCTGCTTGTGTAATTCCGCTAGTTTAGACGCCCGTCACTACATTGAATCGTCCAAAGAAGAAGAGGGAATAATAGTCTGCGAGTAGTGTTCTGGTTTATTAGAAGTAAGAAGTGACCTTTGGACAAATGAACGAGCACACGTGTTATTTAACAGGAGAGCCGACAGCCTGTGGATCTTTATACCATGAAGCCAGACTGAGTCGGGACAGATACAAACAGCTGACGGCACAAATCACGGATGTTGTGGATTTCCCCAGATGGAAGGCTGTAATGTGGGACTTATTTTCAAAGCAGAGCTGAAGTTGTCCGTTTTCTGCTGGACAGGTGATTAACTTAAGTTTGTCAGACTTTAGCGATGCAAACGAAAACTGTTTGATAGCTTTAGCTTGAAGCTGGCCATAATCACAGAGATGTTTCCCCTGTCAGTGGTGTGAAATATAGATTCATTTCATGTCACCTACTTATTGTCAAGCCTGTGGTTTGGCTTTGCCAATTACGTTACGACAATCAGTTAGTTGGCAGCATGGAAGCATCAGCCAGCTAAACTTTTACTGCCCTGGTAGAAACATCATGTGAGGTTAGTTGGATTGGTTTATTGTCACTGTGCTTTGGCTTATGGTGTAAACTTGTATGTAGTGACTCCAGCGCTTGTTGTTGCATTGTCTGTGATGTTTGTGATGCAATCATCAGCTGATCACTAATTAGCAATAAACTGGCAGCTTGCAGTGACAAAGCTCAGATCAGCCAATTAAACTTTGAAAAAAACATCTAGCTGGATTGTAATTTTATGTTCCAGCGCTCAGGTATGGCTTTGTTACGTGGACAGAAAGAGTCCGACTTACTGCCGAGTACTCCCCCTTTTTGAACAGTGGAACCACCACCCCTGTCCGCCACTCCTTGGGCACTGTACCAGACTTCTACGCAACGTTAGAGAGACGTGTCATCCAAGACAGCCCCTCCACACCCAAAGCTTTTAGCAGTGGATCTCATCAATCCCTGGGCCTTTGCCACTGTGGAGCTGGTTGACTACCTCAGTGACTTCCTCCAGGGAAATTGACTCCAGCTCTGCCTCTACTAGAGAGGGCGTGTCAGAGGGCGCTTACTTTACCGCGGAGGTATGTGTGTGTGTGTGTGTGTGGGGGGCGTTTTCTCTGTCCTCTGTCCTCCAACACGGCGCCCACAGACGCCATAATGAACATACCTGCTGTAAGTTCTGAGTACATTACATGATAAACTGGTTAGCTAGCTCACAGCGATGTTTAGCGTTTGATGCTCTGGCTTAACGAGACATGACTTGGACATGAGCTCGGAGAATGACGTACGACTTATGGAATTACTATAGTCATACGTCACCACCCCGTTTTAACAACTACGCAACTTTTGCAACTTTGAGCACAAAATTAAGCCATTTGTCAAGAAATAATTGGTGAACTATGTGTTGAATCAACATTGTAAGGAAGTGACTCAGAAATGTCAAAATACACTGGAGGGGGGCTTTTAAAGGCTGTAAAGACACGTGCTGCTATTTGAGACAGTAAATCTGTTTTATTAACATAATCTGTTTAGGAAAAGGTTTTATAGCCCACATACAGACCAGCTTTCACTATCTGCCTGTTCTAAGTGGAGTTTATACAGGACAGGGGTCTACTATCCAAATCATTCTCTAAATCTAAATATCGGCTCTTTTTCACTCTAATATTGGCATCGGCCCCCCAAAACCCCTATCGGTCAGGCTCTAGTCTGGGGTCCTACCCCTGAAAAATTTAGGCCTCATTCTGGTGAATTTTTCTGCACCAATTTATAGAGTAAATTTCTATAAAAGGAAACAACATTCAGGTGACAATTTAAAATATAAAAGAACAGTGTACTATGATGCAGTGAAGCTCTCAGGCGTTCTGAATTGTTTCTCCAGTAGATCAACTTTCCTCATATAATTTCATCCCAAACACACATGACCCAAGTCTTTACCAGGCCAGGAACACTCTGACCAAAGAGGTCAAAGCTGCAAAGAGGAGCGACGCCGGAAAGCTAAATACAAGCTTTGCTGCCAGCTTTTGCTCTTTTTTCTGCTAGAAATTATGAGCAGCAGCTCTTGGATACTTTTAAATCACTGGGACTGTCAGATAAAGTAGCCTTAACTTTTCTTTTCTTAGTGCTAAGCGAGTGCGTTCCATCAACAGCACTAGCCTGTACTGCAGTGAGAGTTATAGCTAATGCTAATAAGCAACAAGATGCCCCCCCTTCTCCACAGACTACTTCCAAAAACTCCTACAGAAAGTTGCAGTTCTGCAAACCAAGATCCAGAGGTTGGAAGTGAATGTGGAAGTGAACGGATTGTGTGGGAATGACTTACTTTCTGCGTCACTCATCTGTTCAAGGATGAGTGACGCAGGTCAAGAGGAATCAAAACAAGAAGAAGACAAAACACAACACGCCAGAAACCTTGAAGGAGAGCCACCCCAGCCCCCGCCGGAAGAGAGCTGTGATCACGTGAGACATCTGAGCCAAGAGGAAGAGCCTCCACCTCTCTCACTGAAAACCAACAGTGAGGATTCAACATCTCTACCCCCCCAATCCCCATCTCCAGACACACTTTCTCCCCTCTCCCCTCTGCTGGACTTCACTGATCACATGGAAGACCTGATTAGAGCTGGGACCAAACTTACACCCCGCCCCTTCCCTCGCTCCATTCCCATTTTCTCTACCCTAAACCCCCCCCCTCACCGTCCACCTCCACCACTGGCTCTAAGTCCTCCAGGCACAACCCGCCTTCCCGCTCCGCAATGGCTAAAAAGCCCAGTAAGCTCTGTCTGATATGTGCTGGGTCCAGGCTACAAGGAAAATAGCACTCATGACTCTTCCCAGGACAAGCTGGGGCCCAATATAGTGCTTTTTACAAACCCAAGGATGCTTAAGGGGTTAAGCTGGGTTTTAAAGGTTATAATAAAGGAGGCAGAGCGAATAGCAAGATGTTGTTTCTAAGTGCATGGCCTCAGATCTACTACAAACTGTCCTCAGGAGACCCATCTGTCAAACCTGGTTACTACTACTAATAAACTACTAATAAAAGTGTCAAAATGTCATGTGGTGCAACTGTCTGGCCATGACTGCTGTTTGAAAACTTGTTTGAAATTACTTTAAATGGATTCAGAATTGTGTTTTGGCCTATTTGGCACGATTTCCAAAGTGTTTTGTAGTCCCCTACTAAACTGCAAAGTATCTGTATTTATATTTCCATAATAATACACAAGTAAACTTTGTCCATTTTATGAAATATCATGTGGTGCGACCTCAGAAAAACAATTAATATAAAGTTATTTGTTTTGATTATAAAGTTCTTGGAGTCCTTTTGAATGGGAGCTAGCTTGTTTTGTTGAGGTGGCCTATTCTCTGCCTGCAAATTCTGACATTTCATAAACATTTTGAAAAAATGTTTGCGATTAGAGCTCATGCGATTGGTCTGAGAGTTTCCTGGGCCGTTTCCTGGGCCGTTAAATCAGTACCGTAAATGAAAAGCTGTGCATGTTAAAATAAACGCTTCGTCACGAGGTAGTGAGCCTTGCCTGTAGGTCGGCGGCCCGCCTATTAGTGACCTCTGTACTACAGTAACAAAAGATGCCAGAGCAAAGATTTTACCCCGGGGGCCAGGCCCCCCCTCAATCCTACAGACGTCCCTGTTCTATTCACCACAGCTGTAAACTGACTCTTACTTAACTTTGTAACTAAGCCTCTTGACTGTAATTTGAACGTTAAAGTCTTGCTCAGTCTCAGGGCTGCCAACTTTTCAGAACACCTTGGAGTGAGAAAATACAAATTTGTGGAGCCGCCCTGTTCGGGGTAGCATAAGACATTTTGTACAAATGTTTGTATTTGAAGTCAGATGTCATTTTTTCAACTGATTATTTACTCTACGTATTATTTATTAAATATAATAGGCTCAATTAATGTGTTATCATTGTAATAATTATAACTATTTATAAAAAGTCCGTAAAAACAATATGATTCAAGGGAGCTCCGGTGGTGATCTTCACCCAGAAAAAATAGAGCATTAAACACTTTATTTCCTGGATTCTGGTGAAATTGTCTTCACCAGTTTATGGTGGAAATGTCTTCACTTAAGTAAGGGAAACACAAAATTCTGGCGGCAGGTGACAATTCAAAATATAAAAACATATTGGAATATAATGTAACAAGGCTCTCAAATATGTATTCTGTAGTTCTGCTAATTGGATGGAGGACCCAGCATAATATTATTTTAAAAGGCTTCAATGTATGAAGTAAAAGATAAATAGATCCGGGGCTTTTCAAACTATTTACAACCATTTCCCCAAGACACCGTCCTCAGTGTTTTAAACAAGTGTGGACAGGATGGAGTCAGTGACTGAGTTAGTGAGGGACATTCACTCTGGGCCCGACAATACAGTAAATGTACTTTATGGAAAAGCAAATAAACACACAGACACAGCATGGCTCATTTTGTGCATGTGTTTAACATGGTGTTGCTCTTCCTGTCAGTGTATACTTCCAAAATTAATTCAGTAGTTGCTTCACGCCCTAGATAGACGCAGATGTGTTTTTTTTTTGCTGGTAGATTATGAACTTCCTACTTTTTTTCATTTTAGCTGATGCTTAAATCAAAGCTGCTCTGGAAGAACTAAGGGTTAAGTGTCTTGCTCATTGACACATTGGGTGTCTCACAGTGGATTCGAACCCCGGTCTCTCACACCACTCCTGCCCATCACCCCCCTATCATACTTAAAGCTGGATATGTCATTTTAAGAATTTTATTGGCTACAGGAAGTGCCAGTCATCGGCGCAGTTGCTTGCAATTGGCTCGGCCTACCCACTATATAATAGGGGCGGGCCCTTTCTTACAGCGTGGGCTTTCGTTGGCTATTGTAGGCTGTGAAAGGGAAATGTGAGCTCCAATTGGGTCGAATTAGCTGTCAGTCGAAAGGTTAGAGTTCAGCGGCTGATCTGCCTACAAAGATCAAATCAGAATTAATACAGTTATAATGACATATTAGCCACGTCTGCCGGCATAATGAAAGGTTGCAGCAGCAGTCCCTGGGGATTTATTGATGGAATAATGTGTTTTGGACTGAATGTTTTTACTTTCATCTGGACCTTTGACAACGTAACAAGACCGTTTTTTGTTGGAATATAACGTTAATCGATCGGTGGATTACTATGAGACTTCAGAGGTGAGTCGCGTCAGTGTTGATAGTACTGGCTGGTCTGACAGAGGCGCTGGTTGTAACCATAGAGGTCGAATCACGAAGATTTTAGCTTTCAAACTGTGTTGTGTGCACATAAATGACCGAAAGCTGCCGCCAGGACATTTAAAGAGGTTTTTAAGTGCTTGTTAGTTATTATGCGTTGTTTAAACCATAGACTGTATATAAAAAAACAGAGGAAAGGATAATGACTTTATATTAATTTAAATAGCTCACTTTAACTCAATGGGAAACTCTGCTATAATTATAAATAACGTTAACTTTGGTCATCACATTTGCCAACAAAAAGCACTAACGTTACCATGGTTATACTTTAGGCTAATCTTCTTCATCGGTCTTTATTCTACATCTTAGCAAAGTTAGTAATAGTAACTTAGTTTAGCTTGTGAATTGTAAAAGTCATGCTAGTGACAGAGCGAATCACAGCAACATTAACATCTCAGCTTAATAAAAAAAAACAAACTATAAAGCGACTTACACTCAGCTGCTCTCACAAAGTGAGACGGGAATGCGTGAAGTCGGTGGAAAGTGAAGTCCCGGTGTAACGTTAACGGTCTACCGGTAGGAAATGGCTATGGGCTGGATACGTTACTTCTTCTTCATGGATTGGATTTGTGGCAGTTTAACGGCTCTGGATCAGAGCTCTGGATACTAGCTGGAGAGGGGCTTTATTTAGGTGACCATAGGTGTGCCTAACTGTAAATATCCAGTAAGGGCAGCCTGACTGTGCAAGTCACAGTGGGAGAGGTGTCCACTTCATTACTGTCACAGTGTCGGATCAGTTGATTCACGCCGCAAGTCGAATTTATCAGTTAACCTTAACGTTATTATACATTTATTTTTCTAGCGTGAGAAAGTTGATGTGTGGCGTGAGAGCGTGTGAAAAGTGTCAATTGCGTGAGTCTCATGCCAATTGCGTGAGCTCTGCTCAGTCTCCAAGACTCTGCCTACTGTTAGATTACCTCACATCACTCAGCAGACAAGCTGAGCAGCAGAGGAGGAAAACTGAAGTCCAGACTGACTCTGATCTCTACAAAGAGTCTCCACAAACACTATTTAGAGCTGAAACATGCAGGACGATCATTCAGAGGATAATAATGCAGGCGGACTGTTTGTCACTGGGAGAAACTCACCAACACACGAGGAAACATAATGACTCTGCTTCATTTTCACCATCATTGTTTGTTCCGCGCGCTCCCGACGCAACGCGCAGTGTTGCCAACTATTTTCAATGGAAAGTAGCTAAAGCCTGCTCGAAAAGTAGCTAAATGTCGCCAGATGACGTCATGCGTTATTAGCATATTAATGACGTCATTGCGTTGTATTTGCATTCTGCCTAATTTGTCGGTACTGTAGCCTACTTCAGTTTATAATAACGGTTATCTCCCCTAAACCGTGCTCATACTGTTTTTATATAAGTATATAGCCGAATGTCCAGTAAAAGTTCGAACCGGAATGAACTAAACTCTGATCAGTAGTGAATATAAGCGTGCATGCCAAGAAAAAACGGTCAAATTAAATGTTTTGAATTAAAACAAAGGAGAAGACAGCTGCTATGTGATCAGTGATTGGTTCCTTCTAACACAGCGTGCACATGCGCAGCTCATTCATGTCTATGTTCGCTGGCGTGCAGTCAACGGAATGTGCTGCTCCTCTCAGCCGCTCACTGACTGAACAGACGCAGCGGGGAAGTAAGACCTCACACTAGCAGTACTGGCGATATTTGGAATTTTGAAAGTTGCTAAGGTTTGTCCAAAAAAAGTCGCTAGATTTGTCGCTAGTCGCTTTTTTGAAAAAATGTCGCTAAAGGGGTCTGAAAAGTCGCTAAAAATAGCGACAAAGTCGCTAAGTTGGCAACACTGGCAACGCGGGCCGCACCGCGCATGCGCCGCGCGGGAAAACCCACAGAACAAAGAAAAGAGAAGCGCTCGTGAGTTTTCTTTCAGCTTCCTCTCTTCAAGATGAAAACAGGAATCACGGAGACACTTTGGAAATCAAACCACGTCAACACAAACCCTGGAGCGGGTTTTCAGGGTCTGATCTCTAACAACAGAATGAACGGATGATACACGGACCCTCGAGACTCTTCCTCGTGTCTTTAGTCTCGTGATGAAGTCATGAACACTGACCTGAACATCGGTGCTATCAGAGCACGAGGCTGCTGTTTGGCTCCTCTGGTCCGGGTTCTGGTTCTCCATCGTCCTGCAGGTCTCCGCTGCGTTGTCCTGGACTGAGTCTGGATTCTGTCCTCGGAGGTCTTCCGGCTGAGACACAGGCGCGCTGCGGGATCCCGCGGAGTGTTCTCGCGGCGTCTCGCCCCGCCCCCTAGTTACCGTCGCTAAGGCCGCGTAGAAACAATGGCTCCTTGATTTCAGCAGAAGATGAAGTTTAGTTAGTTGGTTTCCTGAAATCAGCTGATCATATTTGATGTGTATGAGGGAGTGAGCTTCACACAGAGCAGATTTTTAATGAAGCTTGTTGTTATCACATCAGAGGCTCATGAAAATATCCTGCTGAAGCTTTTTTGGACAACAAAGACAGAAAGAACTTCCTGTGTTACATTTAATGTTGAATTTACAAGAAGGCAGAATCATTAAGAATTTGAAATCAGATGAAACAGTTTGTTCACAAACATCTGCTGCTTCTCTCGGCAGCTCAGAGAGTCCAAACACATCATTAACATCACAGTGAAGCTGTTTGTTCACTTAACGGGCCATCGTGTGTTTGTCCAGGTCGCCTCTCTGTTCAAATGGCCATCAGCTGCTGGAAAAGGCGACTGATGCACATTTTCACCTCTCTTCAGGTGATCAGCTTGAACAGGAGGCAGAGAGCTGAACATGTGGAGCAACCTGTATTTAAACCACCACCCAAAATATGAACCCAGTAGATGCTCAGGATGGAACATCGTTTATCTATCGTTATAGATAAAACTATAGAAAACAGTGGCTGGCCTGGTCCGCCTTTAAAAACAATCAAACTAAGGACATTAGTTCCAAAATGACATTGCCTTGCACATAATCATCAGAAGAATAAAATATGAGCCTACATTCCAGGACAAGCAAAGCAGTCTAAACATATTGTTATTGTTTACTCATTGTGTCGTCCCTGGTAATTCATTCTGAAATTATGGCTAAAAACCTTTTTTGAGGTGACGGTAACCTTTGACCTTAGAGAAAGTACTCAGTATGAAATATGGTGTAAACGATGATGCAGACGCAGGAAGCTGCCCTAGGCAGCAGGTCTCTGACCAGCTGTCACAAGCCAGCTCTTAGCCCGTGACAAAAAGGAGGTGAGACAACAGGTTTGTAAGCCAATAACATGATTTATTATAAAAGTAAAATAAGTATTAAATGATCACCAATAATATGTGGTGTGAAAAAGTATGACTATCAGTGGTGTCAGCAGTGAATGGATGAGTGAGATGTGTGTGTGTGTGTTGTCAGGATTAACCAAAGAAGAAACAAACTCAGTAGGACGTCAGCCTGGGAGGAGAGAGAACAAATGACTGATCAGTCCTGGCTAAATAAGCTCTGAAGGTAGAGCTGCACAGGTGATCACCCAGCCCAATCAGCCTCCCTGCCTGCAGCCTCCTGCTGGAGAATGAAGCAGACAGGGGGGGTCCGTAACACAGCTGTACATGTGTCTTAGTACTTCTGTTTATTTGCTAATAAATTCTTCAAAGAAAACGGTTGGTTTTAACGCAATTATATGTTTAATCCCTCACCAGGAATATAATTTCCTTGACAACGCCAACCATGGTTCAGCAGAGGCTGGGAAGTCATGACATTTTCAGTAAAAAGTAAAAAAAAAGTTCAGATTCATCATTAACATCTCTAACACAATATCTTGCTGTCTTTGTCACTTGTTTAAAGCCCCTCCAGCCAGTTTTAACTGCCGTTTTTGGCAGTTTCTCAAACAGAGAATGGGGGTGTGGTTAATAGTCGGACGTAACATTACCATGACAACCAATGGGGATGTCAGTAAAATGCATGTTGCAGACTGTATATAAGACAAGTGGCAGGTGAAAGTGTAGAGTTTATAATATAATCTAATAACTCCAGTCGTATTGTTTAAAGGGAACATCAGTATAAAAGTGTAAAATCCTTCTGATGGTGGGTTGTGTGGCAGCTGAGATGAGCTCCTTGGAGGTCCTACTCTGCTCGCTGAGCTCCTTCCTCTTCAGTCGGCCCTCCTTCAGCTGCAGGAACACCCAGGTTATAATAATCCAGCTCAATGTCCTCCTGCCTGCCCGGCTTCTGCCCCCTGCTGGCCTGGAGAGACATGACAGCACACATGAGAGTTAGTGCATCACTCCTCCTCTTCTTCAGGTCAGTAAACACAGACCGAGAGCTTCATCTCAGGCCTCTAAACAACAGACATGAGTCAGTACCTTATAGTAGAAACAAAAGGCAGCGATCAGCAACAGCAGAGTCAGCAGCAGGACGACCACTTTGATGAGAAGACCTGTTGGATCTGATCAAACACATGGACAGTCATCACATCACACACCATTTACCACATACCACAACACATTTAAGCAGGCTTTGGCTTGGTGTCTGATTCTGGCTGTAGAAATAAAATTGGACTTTTATATGTGGGCTGATGTGGACATTTCCCTGCCACACTAGGATCTCTGCATCTCAGAGTGGGAGATGCAAATCTAGGTTTTGCTCACCGACTCCTGTGAGCAGCTCCATGCTAATAACTCTGCAGCAGAGCTTCATGGTGTCGCTGGCTTCAAAAACCGACTCCTGCAAATCCCAGAGACCAGATGGCTTCAGCTAGTGCTAGCTGTGGGGAAATGGTGGAGGAACCTGATGCAGGTCTTACTGCTTAGTTTAGCTAGCTGCCTGTTTGTGAGGAGGAGGGCGGTGAGGACAATGACTGTGACGTCAGCATACAGCAGATCTCCTCATTGTTTCACAAATATAACAACACATGATCAGCATTTACAAAAACGCTGCAAGCAGCACAGAAGACAGTGGAAACTGTTTCCAGGGGAATCTAAAAGTGACAAACACACGGGCACGGCAGGAAAACGCCACCAAAACGTACATGTTAGCTCAGTTTCCAGTGAGTTGAGGCCTCAGGGCCACCGTACCTGACATCAGTCACAGAGTCGGTCAGAAACACAACATGCTTGGAAACTGTCAGCTGATCATGTTCAGTCAGTTTGGACGGATCATCTTTTCCAAAGCTGCATGGAAACAGTCAGTGTGACGTTTCAGCTGCTCTGCTTCAGCTTACCTGAGACAGTGAGAGACAGCCGACGGCTCTCAGAGGAGAAGTCATGAGAAAAAACATGGACGTGATAAACACAGCTGTAGCTTCCTTGGTGGGCGGGCTCTGCGGCAGGAAACAGGAAGTGGGCAGAGTGATTGACAGCTGGCTGGGTGTAGTTCTGTGATGTGATGGAGGAGGTGAAGGCGAGCTGGAAGGAGCCTCCTGGGTACTGTGGCTGGATGGAGCAGCTGATGGTGAAGGTGGAGCCCCTGGACACCCGAAACCCCTGCTGCCTGGCCTCGGAGACCCCGTCCATGGAGGAGGACACATAGATGTTGGGCTGAAGCAGCAGGTCTGTAAACACACAGATGATTAAAGGTCACTTTCACTCAGACGGACTGGGAGTAAAAAATGACCCTGGACTTTGATCCAGACCGGCCCACCAGAACAGTCCACTGTATACTCCACCACGGCCGCCCTGCTAATGCACGCACATACAAACAGGCGCAGCATCTCATAAACCACCTGGCAGCATCACAGCCATTGATCACTATGGCTACTTTAAAAAGGCATGGCCGTAACCAGCTATGAGGCCACAGAGGTCCGGACCTCCGTAATTATATTTAGTCTGTAGCGTCTTAAAATAAATTTGAATAAAACCATTGATAACAAGCTGAACTTAAATAAAGGCTTTAGGACTATGTGTAAGTAACAGGCTCACTGAGCTCTCCTCACTCATTCAAACATACATGTACCCGGCGTATGTGTGTTGCTGTGAGTCCTTCTGCAGAAAAAAAAACAAATTTGTTTTGCTGCATAAATGTCCCACGATATTAACTGAGACATTACTGCTCACATGGAAACGTCTGTCGCTTTATGTTTAAAAGTGGTGGGTCTCCAACATTGACAGTGTTGTGTTGGAGAAATTTGTGCAGTGGAGAGAGAGAGAGAGATTTTTTATTTTTCAAAATGCACTTTTATTAGCCTTGGGTCCAGTGGACCCGGACATCCTGTGTGTAATGTAAATGTGTAGGGGGGTGTACAGTGTGTTTTCATTGAAAATATGTTCTGATATATATTCTTCACAGAAAATGAGCCAAGGCCAATGTGTCTGAGCTTGAAAAAATAAATCGTATAATTTTGATAAAAAATGAAAACGGGTCCAACAGACCCGAACACCATACAAGGGTTAAACTCCATGAGTTTAAAAAGAGCAGCTCTTTTTGTGTCGTCCCTCGCTCCATTTAAATTTAAAGTGCCAATTTTAAAGTGACCCATGGAGAGAGAGAAAAATAAAAAAGAAACACAAAACAACATATCCTCGTCCTCAATAAAGTCAGAACACACTGAAATATTACTGCTCTGAGAACGTTCATTTAACTGACTGTTATACAGCTGTTCACTGTTGTTCTCATTTTCTCCCTGTTCAATGTTCAGCTCTGTTTCTGTCTCCCTGCCCGTTGTCCCTTCCTTGCGGTTTAACATTAGACACAATCTACATGATGTTATTGTCAGACACTCTCAACAACTTCCTTGGCCAAGGAACATCCACCGGGATCTTCCAAAGCGGACGCATCAGCCGCAGCTACGACGGGCAGTCCCGTCGGCACCGGGGGCCTCACCATCGGCACCGGGAGGGAGAGCTCCACCAGGCTCCACGGCTAAAGCCGCAGCCCCAACGGCACTGGCACTAGCAGGACTCCCGTCTGCCACCGCAGCGGCTTCCGCAGCCCCACCAGCCGCCGCTGCCGTTGTAACATCTCCATGCTCTCTTAAAACAGTTTTTTGGGCATGAGCGAATTAGATGCCCCTCTGCACCACAGCCAAAACATTTCACGGTTTCCGAAGTTGCAAAAACCATGTAATTAAATCCATCCACATTGAAATTAAAACATCTTGACACCATCTTGGACACCACCTGTCCATACCTGGACAGCTCTTTTAACAGTAAGTCATTTTTTAAGAACGGGGGAGCGTTGGAGATGGTAATTTTTCTGGCTGGGTTAACCAGAGGGATAATAATTACGCCTTTTTCTACCACATCATTTACTTTGTCAGTGTGATCTAAAAACACCACAATGGCTCCGTTCATGTGGGAGGCAGACTTAATGCTGCCATAACCCACCACATCTCCCACTGCTAAACTCTCCTCCTCCACCGAGCAGCTGACAGCCGACACCAGCTTCACTGCATGTCGGCGTGTCAGCTTCACAAAATCCACTTCTACATTTATATGGGGCATGAGGCCCAGCCAGGCTGGAAGCACCGCCACCAGTAAACCCAACCACAACAGACAAAACACCTAACTAACACAATGTAAAGAGACAAAAAACACACATAAACAAAGTTTGAAAACTCACTCAACGCGGCGTTCACCACACCGCCACTCAATTTCAATTTCAGTTTGCTTTATTGGCATAACTGCCTACATACTCGCCTTCCACTCAGAGAGAGAGAGAGAGAGTCAACTTTATTGTCACGATCCTGTTCTTTGTGTTCTGTTGGGGGGTTTGGGTTTTCAGTTTTATGTCATAGTCTTAGTTCTTGTGTACTTTATTTTGGTTTAGTCTGCACTCTATGTTCTGGTTCTGTGTTCTCGTTTGGGTTTCTTGTACTCTGTCCTGTTTATTCACTCTGCCCCTTGTCTGCTTGTCATGTGTCTCTGTTTTCCTCTGCTCTCTCTCCTTGCCTGTGTCTCGTTATCCCTGATTCTTGTCACCTGTGTTGCTCCCGCCCTGCTCGTTAGTCCCTGTATATATCCCTGGTGTTTCTGTCTTGTCTTTGTCGGGTCATTGTTTGTGGTACTCAGGATTGCAGTTTGTTTATCTTCCCTGTTTCTTCGTTTTTGGATTTTGGATTTGGATTGGATTTTGTTTTTTGGATTCTCTGGACTCAGCCACTACCTTGTAAGTGTGCTCGCTTTTTGTTGCCTTTGCATTTTTGTTAATAAATTATTGAAATTATCTGCCGACTTCGTGTCCTGCATTTGGTTCCTCTACCTGCTCTGCCCTGCACTCCACACACCCACTTTGTGACATTTATTCCATTAAATCAACACATTATTTACAGAAAAAGCTTTAATACACAATAAATACTTGCATATGTCCCACTCTTAAAAAAACACACAAAATTACATCAGCTCTTCAGAAAGGACGAGCTGTTCACTTTCAACAGAACACAACACATCACCATGAGCCCAAATCACACAGAACTGATCAACATCCTTCATCTCTCTGTAATACTTGAAATCAATCCTGATTCTGGCTTTCACCATCTGAGTGAACAGCAGCGTCACATCCACGTCCACAGACTCGTCCACCTTCCTCTTCCTGCTCACATACACCGCCATCTTTGATTAATCCAAAATAAAGTTGAGCAGCTGGCATTTATGATTATCAGCCTTACAGTAGCTGAACCCCAGGACAAACACTTGTGTGGAGAAAACCTCCCCTACCTTAGTGAAAACTTTCTCCAGCAATAAAAACAAAGGCGGCAGACGCACACATTCACAAAAACAATGAAACAGTTTCTTTAACAGGACAAAAAGGACAGATGTCGCTCGCACCGGGACTGATGACGGACAGAAACGCGTTGACCGCAACACTCTCCACTGCAGGTCTGCCACTCTCTTCGTCAGAGGAGGTTTGTACAGACTCCTCCAAGCAGGTCGGACACCGACCACCAAGCCCAGATGTCCACGCTACGGTGTGTCCACTCGACCGTGGAGTGTTCCTTTGTTCAAACACACCACCATCAGTCTATAAAAGGCGTTCCCTTTTGCCTCATCCAAGTTTAAACTGCAGCGTGGTACATCTAAGAAAGTCCCATCATTGTTCTCCAGTTTGGGACTGACACATAACCGAGGAAAGGAGTCGTCTGATTGAGGTTTAATCAGTCCGTCAGTATACTCCTCCAACCTGACGGATTCATGTCCCGACAGTTTATGTGTCCAGTGCTCCAGCAGTCTAGCGATGGTTCTGACCGACCTCACATCCAGAACAGCTGCCAGAGCAGCGGCATCTTTCAGCTTCCGCCCAGCGACATCCACCACATCACCCAGCATAAGCACTCGTGCCTGGCAGAACCGCTCCATCACAGCCGACCCGGACCAGGAGGGATGATCTCCTCGTGCACCGGCTCCTCCAGCAGCCAGTGCGAGGAGTCACCGAGCACCCGTCTCTCCTTAATCAACAGCTTCCACACTGTGATCAGTCCACGATAAAAAGGAGGCAAAGACTGGAAACTCAGCTTCCTTACATCCATCAGGAACAGTTTTAATCCAAAACGATGGAAGTTCTGCAGGACCCAACGCGCCAGAGGTCTCCAGACCAAGTCTTTTGGGCCAAACAGCAGTCTCTGGATGAACTGCAGCCGGAAAGCAGCGCCCCTACTGGCCAAGTGCACAAGTCCTTGTCTTCCCTGGTCTTTGGGAAGAACCAAAACAGACGGGATCTTAGCAAGTAAATTAGAAGGGGGATCCACACAAGACAGTTTTTGCCACAGAGAGGAGGACACCAGATTATTAATAATAAGCGTCCTCCCTCTATAGGACATGCTCGGTAAGAGCCACTTCCACTTCTTCAATCGCCCTTTAACCTTTTCCAGCATGTTATCCCAGTTCTTTGACATCACCCGCTCCTCCCCCAGAAACACACCCAAATACTTTAGTCCTCCTGTCTTCCAGGCTAACCCTCCTGGCAGAACCAAATTATAATGCAACACATTTCCCACCACCACAGCTTCACTTTTTCCCAAGTTAACTTTAGCAGAAGATAAGCGATGAAAAATACCCACACTGTCCACCAAAACATTGATATCCCTTTGTGTGTTTAAAACCATAACATCATCTGCATACGCTGACAGTTTAACAGCTGCACACCCAGGAAACCCCAGCAAGTTCCCTGCAACCCTTCAGAGACACCAGCCTCCAGTTCTTTAAATCCTGCAGATCTCCTTTCTTCGGCAGCAAAGTAACAACAGCCCTTCTGCAGCTCAATGGCAGAAACCCTCCAACCACAGGCCAGAATGCTTTATAAAAGTCCACAGGGAGCCCATCGATGTCTGGAGCCTTACTGTTCCCGAGAATCATCAGAGCAACATACAACTCGTTCAAAGACAGAGCATCGTCCAGCACAGTATTGTTGTCTGCCCCCACCTGAGGAAACCCGGCATAGAAAGAAGCAGCAGTCTCTTCCACAAACTTCTCTCTGAACAGTTCTTTGTAGAACGAGGTGGCGTACCTCCTGATCTCAGGGATTCCTGTGATCGTAGCGCCATCCTCAGACCGCAGAGAGTGGAGGTTCTTCCTTTGACCATTCTTGCGCTCTAAGCCAAAGAAAAACTGTGATGGTGCGTCCATCTGGGAAGCGATCATGAAGCGTGAGCGGACCGAAGCTCCCTGCGCTGTGATACCCAACAGGTTGGCTAAAGCAGCCCTTTTGACTTTTGAGTGCCAATATGCTCTGTGCAATTTTACATTCTCAATATAAACAGTGCACTGGACAAGACAATGGTCAGAAAAACCCACAGGAGTAATGAGACACTGTTTAAAAAAGCCAAAGTGGTGTTTAAAACAATAAAAGCGATCAAGCCTGGCTAAAGACAACAAGTTATCTCTGGAGTGACTCCAGGTGTACTGCCTGTTGTCCAGGTGAAGACCCCTCCACACATCCATCAGCTCATAACTCTCCATCAGACGACGGAGCAACCACGGGCATAATGCTGACAACCCCTCTACCCGAACACACACCAACAACAAACTACAACTACCAACTACAGAACATAAAACACTAACAAACAACCAAAACACAGAAAAAACAAAGAAACATAGAAACACATGCTCCGTGGAAACACTCTGCACTCACACTCACGCATCCACTCAGAGCGACAGAGAGACAGACAGAGAGAGGGAATAAAAGAGAGAGAGAAAAGGTGCTGCACGCAGCTCTGCAGAGATTTTTAATAGGCCTAGTAAAAAAATCGAAAATCAATCTGTAGCGGTCAGCGTCACGGTTCTGCAGATGGCCAGGCCACTACTGGCCTCCGTTCAACAAAATGGCCCCTGAAAAAGGAAGTGATGTCACAGGTCTGACACGGGTAACAAACACAGAGACAGACAGACAGACAGGTTCCTCCAGGTGTGTCCTGTCAGGTGAAGCTTCCAGAAACAAGCCCACCTCTCTAGACTTTAGGACGTCACTGTCCTGGAGAACTTTACAGTTCAGTCCAATGGAAACCACTGAGACACTGAGACAGAGGAGAGGACACACTGGAGACATTACTGTCATACATGATGTCATAGATGGGCTTACCTGAGCAGGTGAGATCCAGGATGGAGGAAGAGGAACCTGATGATGCACACTCCCTCAGAGCAGATCCAGACTGAACACAGTCAGACCTGATCTCCCACACAGGTCTGTGTGAGGACTCCTGTCTCTCTCTTACAGAAACAGCAGAGCCACAGTCCAGATCTCTACAGGCAACAGCTGCTTCATTCAGGGTCCAGTCAGAGTAACTCACTGATCTCCAGAAAGAGTCACCCCCTGGTCTCCAGACAAAGTCACCCACTGGTCTCCAGTCTCCCTGATGTTTCAGCTCCAGTGTTCCTGCACAGCGACTGGCTCCTCCCACCAACCTGAGAGGTTCTGAACAGAAAGCAGAGAGTCATCAGTAAAACAATAAAGTGAGTTTCATCAGAACAGAAATGAACCAAATCAAAGCTGCAGCTCCTCTTCTACCTGAGCAGGTGAGTCCAACAGCTTTTCCAGGTGAGCAGGTGTTTCTAGCTGAGCCTGAGCTTCTACAGTCCAGGAGAGCAGACTCATGGCCTCCACACTGGAACTCTTTGGTCCACATCGAGCCTCCACTTCTCCATAGAAGCCCCTGGAGGACTGAAGGAGCCCCACAGCCAAGCTCCCTACAGACCACCTCTGCATCCTGCTGGTCAAAGTCAGCTTCACACACTGAGGACCACCTCTGGTTAGACTGGTTAGACTGGTTAGACTTCACCTCCAGTCTGCCTGAGCACAGACTAGTCCCGCCCACCAGCCTGACAGAGTCTGCAGAGATAATAGAAGATGAAACAGAGATAAAAGCCCCTTTCCCACTGCACAGTACCAGCTCCACTCGCCTTTGTTTGGTTTTCCATTGTGGAAAAGTTGGACCTGTACCTGCTTCCAGGTACTTTTTTGGTATCACCTCCGTCGAGGTTCCAAGCGAGCTGAGGCGATACTAAAATGTGACGATGAAAACACAGCAGGCTGCTGATTGGTCAGAGAGAATCGTCACTATTCACTGCATCATCATTGTAGTGCACCAGACAGAGACCAGCGACAGGAGGTATATTATTTTACCATTTTCACACGTTATTTCATCACTAAATCCACTTCTGAGAAGTTTTGAGGTGAGAAATCAGCTGTGTAGATTTTGAATATTGACAGTTTTACGAGAAGTGATGGTGGAACAAAAATGTGCTTCAAAGTATTCAGAGATGAGGAGCTCCACAAGTAGTGGCTGGGGAAGCCTGCGCCAACCTGCGGGAGTTGCTGGTGAGGCCGGCCAGCCGCCCGCTCACAGAGCCCTCTGCTCCCCCCGTCACACAGACCCATCGATTATCACTGTTCAGACCTGGAAAACACAGGAAGCACATGGCAACGTTGTGCGCGCATTAACTGAGAGCTTCGCTGTCTGCAGGCAGAGTTTAAATAAATACGTTTAGTGAATTTCAGGGTGGGTGAAACAGGGTGAAGCGTCTCCCCATGAAAAGAGACGCTGTGCGCATTTACACACGAGCCACAGCAGCATGACATATTTAAATCTCAAGACAAGCCGACAGGATCATCAGGATCTAATGTCAAATAATATGCTGTGTTTTTCAACACGTCCAAAAAGTCTCACACAGCACTCCATGAAACAATGAAAAGCATTCAAAGCCGCAATACCATGTGAAATCCTCGACTGCAGGTCAGCGGCTCCGTTTGATCAATGGTGGTTTGTACAGCGCTCTCCACTCAGGTCCAACACTGTCACTAAGACCTAAGTGAGCTCTCCATGGAGTGTCAGCTCTGCCATTTAATTTGTCCCTCTGCAAAATCTTAACAAAAGTTTTATACATCACTTTTCTGTTCACATCTTCAAACTCAGAGGAGATCTCATTTTTTATAAATGGTCCTGTTCAGTTCTTAAAATCTGGGGAAATGTTCACTGAAGGGAAAACATCACTCTCATCAGGTTCAACAGAGCCATCACAATACTGGTACAACAAAGTCCGCTCACTACCCGTGAGAGCTTCTCTCCATTTACTAAGCAACAGACCGCTAACACGATTCGAGTTCACTTCTAGACGGGAGGCAAGAGGAGCTGCATCATCCAAGCCCGCTCCTGCAAGCTGAACTACAAGTCCCAGAGTCACCACATTAGAGAGCCACCTCTCTTTATAACCCAGAAAAACTCCTATATTTAGTATATATTGTGTATATATATATATATATATATATATATAGAGCTATCCTGGATAGCTACAGTGGTATATAGACACACTGACTTGTGTACAGGTGATACGTCGGTTCGATTCCCAGATCAGCGCGTGGGTATCCAGGTGGACCCTTAGGCAAGGTCCTCAATGCTACTGGCCTACCTCAGGCATGAGGTGAAACCGCAAATACAAGAGTCATACCGGCTCGGACGTCGCCTGGGTTAACAGGTCCGCGTCAGTTGCTAGGGAACCAGGGCAACCTGATGAGAAATGGGCTACTGGAACAAGACATACATGGACTAGAGCAGAAAACTTGGATCTGATGCAATGCTATTATACAAGCGACCCCAGTGAGAGAGGTTAGTCAGCTCTCAGAGCTACAGAAAGGTGTAAGGAAGGGATTACCTAAGAAATACAACAATACCTCAGATCCACCCAGGGCTGGGAAGAACATATGGGAGAAAGAGGCATCCCACAACACCAAGGCCCAGTGGCCCAGTAGGCACATGGCGGCTAAGATGAGTAGGCACATGGCTCAATACATGCACAGGGCCATAAGATGCAGGCTACAAGAAAGCCTACGACTCATGTGCATTGAGGGGGTTGAACTACTACATTGCAGATGTTCAGGACAGCTACAAATACCTTGGGGTGCCACAGGCTAATGGTAACCATGAGAAACACAAAGAGTGAGGCAGGTCCTGAAAAGCCAGCTGAATGGGAAAAACAAGATCCGAGCCATCAACACATACGCCCTGCCAGTCATCAGATACTGGCCAAAGGAGGAGATAGAGGCTACTGACATCAAGACAAGAAAGCTCCTCGCAATGCATGGAGGGTTTCACCCCAAATCCAGCACCCTGAGACTGTACACCAAGCGTAGCGAGGGAGGCCGAGGGCTAGTGGGTGTCAAGACCACTGTCCAGGATGAAACAACGAAGATCCAGGAGTACATCAGGAAGATGGCCCCCAAGGGGACACCTCAGGCAGCAGAAACCTGAAAGTGAGGACAAGGAAGATGAAGAACCGTCATGGAGGGACAAGCCGCTACACAGAGTGTACCACAGACAAATAGAAGAAGTGGCTGATATCAAGAAATCCTACCAGTGGCTGGAAAAGGCTGGACTGAAGGACAGCACAGAGGCACTAATCATGGCGGCACAAGAACAGGCACTCAGTACAAGATCAATAGAGGCTGGGGTCTACCACACCAGGCAGGACCCCAGGTGCAGACTGTGCAAGGATGCCCCTGAGACAGTACAGCACATAACAGCAGGGTGTAAGATGCAGGCAGGAAGTGCGTACATGGAACGCCATAACCAGGTAGCTGTCATAGTGTACAGGAACATCTGCCACGAGTACGGGCTGGAAGTCCCAAGGTCAAAATGGAAGACACCTCCTAAGGTAGTTGAGAATGACCGAGCTAAGATCCTGTGGGACTTCAAGATCCAGACTGACAAACTGGTGATGGCTAACCAACCAGACATCGTGTTGATCGACAAACAGCAGAAGAAGGCAGTAGTGATAGATGTGGCAACACCAAGTGACAGCAACATCAGGAAGAAGGAACATGAGAAGCTTGAGAAATACCAAGGGCTGAAAGAGGAGCTAGAAAAGATGTGGAAAGTAAGAGCAACAGTGGTGCCAGTGGTAATTGGAGCACTGGGGGCTGTGATCCCCAAACTGGGAGAGTGGCTACAGCAGATTCCAGGTAAAACATCAGAGGTCTCTGTCCAGAAGAGTGCAGTCCTAGGAACAGCTAAGATACTGCGCAGAACCCTCACACTCCCAGGCCTCTGGTAGAGGACCCGAGCTTGAGGATGACACATACCACCCCGCAAGGGGTGAGAGGGAGATTTTTTTTATATATATATATATTAGTGGTTGGCATAGATTAATATTAATTTTTTTTAATCTAGATTAAAATGGCTCATTTGAATTCTGCCGAAGGCATTCAGAATATGTGTGCGAACGGGTTTCAAGCCAGGTTTGAAGCCAGGTGGCGCATTAGACCAGGGGCTCATCTCCTGTTTCCAAAATGCATCACAAACTGCTTGAGAAAGCTGTTGTACTATGATAATTGGTGATGAAAATAAATCATGTTCAATAAGATGTACTTGTGTGTAGCGTGTGATGTGCTTTGCATTTAGGTGGTAGGCTACTTGAGACTGGAAGAACTCCTACAGTAAACGAATTGCACAACACCTTGTTGTGCCGAGTTTTGCCTGCCTGCCGAGAATTGCATGCACCTCCAAATAATGCTTTTAAATGCTGTAAAATTCTTTGTGGACTTCATCAATGGTGATAAATTGATTTGAAGTATATATTTTATGAACGTTTAGAGTCTTTAATATTTTAATACACTAGGCTAGAAGGACCATTCCTTGACATTCAGTACATATATGTGGCGATAAAGCTGTTTGATCAATGAGCACAGCAAAGTGTCTGAGAAGGACCTAAAGAGGTGGATGCATAATTCGGCAGATCAGATTTTGTAGGCTCCCTGCCGAGATTTGCATCCACCTCTTTTCTCAGCATAGATGACCGCAATTCTCGGCAGGCAGGCAGAATTCGGCACAACACCGATGGCTTCAGAAATGTGCTGTCCAACAGCTGTCTGTGGACGTGTTGCTACAGTTAGTGTGAGTAAATACCGCACAATGCGTTTTTTAATCAGCCGGCGTATCAATAACTAACCTGGCTAGTTGTAAACAAACAGCTGGCCGAGCGAGGTTGTAACCAGAACGCCGTCAACTCGGGTGTGACGTCATTCCCAGCTCCGCCCTCCGAGGTAAATGGAACGCAGCAACAGCTGCATCCATGTTAGCACGTCACATTTGATGTAATTTCACAGTAGGCAGACACACAGGTTCGAAGACTCGTTCTCGCCCCCTACAGTGCAATTCGGCGAGGTGTACATCTGCGCTAAAATATCAAGGTGAAAGTCATCATAGCTTGTGTAGTATAGACCCAGCTCCCAACCCAACTTTGAGAATAGATTAACGGCGATAATTTTTTTGTCGCCCAATAAGAGTCTCACGTTAATGCCGATAACAGCCGACCACTAATATATCTATATACACACACACACACACACACACACATCACAACAACAGTTATCTCACAGCGCTTTTCATAAAGAGCAGGTCTAGACCGTACTAGGCGACACAGGCAAGGAAAAACTTCCTTTTAAGAGGCAGAAACCTCGAGCAGAACCATGGCTCAGGGTGGGCGGCCATCTGCCTCGACCGGTTGTGAGGGGGAGAGAGAGAGAGAGAGCAAGAGAAAGAGAGAGAGAGAGAGAGCAGAGGGAGGCAACCTACACAGTATACACATAGAGGTACAGACAGTAAAGGTAATGTTGCTATAGACTGAATGAAAAATAATAGCAACAGGACTAGTAACAGCAGTTGCAACTGTAGCAGAGGGCGTCGAGCAGGAACACGGGGGCAGCAGGAGACTCCCAACCACAGATCCAGACTCCACAGCTCCAGAGCCAGCAACACCCGCAGGAAGCGACAGGAGGGGGAGCACACGACCACGGGAGAGGGAAGAAGTCGAGTTAGTAACATGCATTAATGGGATGAGGTTGCACTCAGAGAGAGAGAGAGAGAAGAGGAGAGAGGAGCTCAGTGCATCATGGGAAATCCCCCAGCAGTCTAGGCCTATAGCAGCATAACTATGGGATGGTTCAGGACTCACCCGAGCCAGCCCTAACTATAAGCTTCATCAAAAAGGAAAGTCTTAAGCCTACTCTTAAATGTAGAGACGGTGTCTGCCTCCCGAACCCAAACTGGAACCTGGTTCCACAGGAGAGGAGCCTGATAGCTGAACGCTCTGGCTCCCATTCTACTTTTGGAGACTCTGGGAACCTCTACGTCCCCACCGACTACCGGGGACTGGCTAGCTACAGTAGCTAAAGGCTGATCTACCAATGTGCGGAGCCGGACTTCTAACTCACTGAGCCTCGCCTCCATGTCTACAAATAAATTACACTTGTTACACGTACCATTACCGCTAAAGGAGGCAGGGGAGTAACTGAACATCTGACACACCGAGCAGGAGAAAGCAGGAGAGAGAGAGGGAGAAGGAGAAGCCATCGCGAGCTGCTAAGCTAAAGTCGCTAACGGCTAAGCTAAAGTACGGTAGTGTTGGCTACCAAAACTTTTGAAAACAACTGAGATTGAACAGCAGTCACTAAAGATGGAAAGAACTGTGAGTGCTTAGGCAAACTTACTTACTGTAAGAATAAGTATTTAGCGGACAATTGGCCGCTGTAATGACAAATCTAACAATTTTATTTGGTATTTAGCGAGAGCAGCAAACACGCTATCAACACACAAGCACCAGAAACGGAAATGAGTCAACACGCTTACCGCAGTACGTCAGCACGTCCAACCTCCGCTTACTGTTTTATTTATTTATTTTATTTCTAATATATTCTCTAACACACACACAAACACAAACGCTTACTGTTCTGCTTATTTATTTTATTTTTAGTATATTTTTATTTCTTTTAGCACACATACACTGTTCTATTTATTTATTTTATATATATTTTTTATTTATGTATATATATATATATATATATATATATATATATATATATATATATATATATATATATTGTTTTTTAACACAAACACACATGCTTTTATTACTTTACGCTTTAATTCTTTAATGAAATGTATGGGGTTGATTGTTGTTATGTTGTATGTATGATGCTTTGGTAATATTGTTACACAGTCATGCCAATAAAGCTAACTGAATTGAAATTGAATTGAAAGAGAGAGACAGAGAGGGAGAGAGAGAGAGAGAGAGAGACAGAGAGAGAGACAGAGAAAGAGAGAATTGAATTTAACACAAACTTTTATTCTCAGTAATTCCGCTTACAGAACGCTACCGGTATCCGGAGAGGAAAAAAAGATGACTTAATTCAACAGAGCTACTACCAAACAAAATCAAAAATTTAAAGCCAAACAGTTATCTATGACTGAGCACAGCACACCCTGCACCCTCCAAACATTCACAAAAAGTTCCATCTTATTTGTCAATTTCTAAAACTCAAACTCCACCCTGAGCCAAGCCACCAGCATCAGAATCAGGTCTTCAAACCCCTCACCCCTCATACGATTTTTCCTCATGTTCCAAATGACAAATTTGACCAGACCCAAGATAAAATTTGTCACTGTATGTACAGCCTTTTTTGTACTATGTACCGTGGACCATAGATAAAAAGACTAAAACAGAAATTCTCCCCTAAGCCCTGAATCCACTCTTGTAATAGGCTGAAAAGTCCAACTAATCTGGAACTCAACTCAACTTTATTTATAGAGCACTTTCAACAACACACGTGGAACCAGAGTGCTGTACAGAAAGTATAAAAGAGAAAATAAAAACAAGACAAAAACATAGCAAACACAAGTTACAAAGCATTATCAAATGCTAAAGAGAACAAATAAGTTTTAAGTGCACTCTGAAAAGTACTCAGTGAAGAACAGACAGAGGAAGGTCATTCCAGAGCCTAGGAGCAGCAACAGAGAAAGCCCGATCACCTTTACATTTTAAACAGGATCGCGGAACCACAAGAAGCAATTGCTCATTTGAGTGCAGAGATCTACTGGATTGACAGCGGCTGATTAAATCAGTAATATACTCCGGTGCTTGGCCATGCAGAGACTTAAAAACATACAACAACGCTTTGTATTGAATTCTGTACCGTATGAGTAACCAATGTAATTTAATTAACACCGGAGTAATGTGCTCTCTCTTCTTAGTACCCGTTAAAAGTCTGGCAGCTGAGTTCTGAATGAGCTGCAAACGGAAGAGAGAAGCCTGACTCACACCCAGATACAAAACATTACAATAATCCAAACGGGATGACACAAAGGCATGAACAACCTTCTCCATATCATCAAAAGAAAGGATAGATTTCAATTTAGATATTGATCTAAGATGGAAGAAACTATTCTTAACGACAGCATTGATTTGCCAGTCAAATTTAAGCTCAGAGTCAAAAATGACACTAAGGTTCCTCACGCTAAAGGGTACCTTTTGCGTCAAATACCTACGCTTTGTCACTCTTTCTCAAATTGTCGATATATGACGCCCTGAGATGAGAACGGGCTCGAATACCAACCTAATCCCTAAGAGGATCAATGAGAATGTTGTGATCAACTGTATCAAATGCCGCTGTAAGGTCTAACAAAAGCAAAACAATACGGTTCCCAGAATCAACACCTTTTAGGACATCATTAGAGACCCTCAAAAGAACAGATTCTGTACTATGACCAGCTCTAAAACCTGACTGGAATCTATAGGAAATTCCTCATTAAGAAGCCATTAACTTGTGCATTTACAATTTTTTTTCATGATCTTATATAAATAAAAGGTAATTTTGAAATCGGACGAAAACTACTCATGTCAGAGGTGTCTAAACAGTTTTTTTTTAAAAGGAGCTTTACAACTATCCGGGACAACACCAGATGACAGACTAATATTCATAATAGACAGAATACTTGGGCCAATAGAATCAATTACTTTCTTAAACAGAGAAGAAGGGAGCACATCACCGGGAGACCTGGTGGGCTTCATATGAGCAGTTATATCACTAAGCTGCTGCAAAGAAACAGGCATAAAACAGGAGCCACAACATCTAATATCTCTAAACAAGAAGAGTTAAACTGATCAACCAAACCCATACAGGGAGAGCATGACTCGGTCAATGAAAAGGTATTAAAAGCAGCTGAAAAACTACTAGCTGTACATGGATTGAGTATGCAAGATGAAACCGAGGCAGAAACAATATTATCCAGCGCACCACAAGGAAAGTTAGAATTTAAAATATCTGTCTTATGATCAGAAAAAAAAGTATCAACAATCTTCACACTATCAACAGAGAATCCCAGATTCAAATGACTCTAATAAATTTAAAAATTCTTTGACCAGGGGCTTTGAAGGGCAGCACACATGTATGTTAAAATCCCCCAAAATTAAAATATTGTCAAAAGAAGGGACATAAAACCCCTGTATAAAATCCCCATGAAATTTTGGGGATCTATAAATAATAATAACACATAACACAGATTTAAAAGATTTCGGCGTAATTAACTGAGATTCAAAAGTTCAAAAGGATGCAAAAGGTAAAAGTCTACACTTAAACTTGTCTTTAAAAACAACTGCAAGACCCCCGCCACGGCCAACAGACCTAGTACTAAAGAAACTGCAACCAGGAGGAGAAAGTTCAGAGAGAGAAGTCATTTCACCAGCATTAAGCCAAGTCTCAGTAACAAATAAAAATCAATTTCATGAGGAAGAAAAAGATCATTCAAAATAAAGGTCTTGTTTGCCAGAGATCTTGCGTTAATCAACGCCATTGTAACTGGAGAGGAAGTGGTATTGCAAGAGGATTGCAGAGAGGAATCATAAAATGTTACCGGACTCCTGTTACGTAAAGAGCGAAGATTCCAATGATTAATTCCTCGCTCTGCAGACTGTAACCTTACGTAAACCATTCGCGAAGACTGAGGCATGAACACCAAAGACGGAAAGACAGACACAATGTATGAACATCTCGAGTTCACGACCACAACCTCCGCCATTGAAGAAGTAGTAGCTATGGCCCCATGTATGATCCTCCACTGAAGGTCACCTGTCCATTTTTCAACGGGAGGTTTTTACAGGGACCAGCCCCTCTGGGTTAATCCCACGCCAAAAACCTCTGTCCACCTCGACACCTTTACTTCTGTCCGGGCGCGTAAGTTCAAGACCTTGGTGCTGATCTGGTAGGCTGCTTTCTTTCCCAATGCCTCAAATTCCCCCAACACTGGTGTTCTTAGGGACAGCAGGGCGTCCTGCTCATCCTGCCACTGTCCCACCTCAGGAGCGACAACCAGAGAAGGAAAAACATACTCACACTCATCATCCCATCAGCCAGAGAGTGTACCGTCTTCAGCAAAAGCTCTAAGGCCTTCCGGCAGGGAAGCACAAACCTCCTCTTCCAGCCTAAGCAGCAGTCTGCTAGATCTGATAACGAGTTGTACATTCAAATGAGGAATAGAGGTTTTCATAAGATGTCCCAGTTTGACACATCCCCTCTCTTTCAGTCTAGATCTCAGACTGCTCGATGTAAGAACCTGAGAGGTACTAAAACTGTTCCCAAACAATGGCTACTCAAACAGCCACATCCCTGGTATAATCACTGTTTTCCGCTGGAAACACCTGCCACACGTGTAAAACAGATTTGTAGAAGGGTGTCAGACCAGTTAGATCCATGAGCTGAGACTGACTGAGGAACAAATGTTTATCATATCCTAACTGCCCAGCCCTCCTCAGCAGCAAAACAGCAGTGTCTGTCCATGGTAGCCCAAAGCTGTATAGCAGTATCTGAGCCGTCTGTAGCCTGAAGGCTGTAATGCGTGATGTAATATCCACCAAGCCCTGTCCTCCCTCTTGTACCGGCAAGAACAGTATCACTGCCCTCAGCCAGTGGTGGCCCGACCAGAAAACGACTGTCAGCTTGTGCCATAGGGTCCAGGCAACCAGGTTTTTAACGATCAGTACCCTCCCCCTATAGGAAAGCTGAGGTAGCAGCCATTTCCATTTAGACAGTCTGGTACACGCTTTCTCGAAAACACCCTCCTAATTCTTTCTCTGAACCTCCTCTGTTCCCAGAAACACACCAAAAATCTTGATACCCTGTCGTCCCCAGCTAAGATTTCCTGGTAGTGTTGGCATTTCTTATATAATCCTTTGCCTGTTTATAATTTACATAAACAGGTAAAGGAAACAGTAAGAGGAAGATCAGCCAGTGCAACACATTCATCACAACCGTTTTGAACGTTTTCCTGTGTTGGTCTGGTGCATCTTTCTGAGACTTGTCACATGCTTTTTCAGGCAGAAACGCCTTTTCTCATCTAGTAGATCAACACCCACCACTTTCTGTAGGGTTGTCACGCTTTTAATGGACTTCTGAACATCTGGAAAATAATCAGATTTTCCATAAGTTTCATCCAGGAAGTCATTTATTTCTTTCAGTGTGTGCAGATCTCCCCTGTGGGACTGTGAGTCTGCAACAGAGATGCAGTTAGAGTCGGTGTCGTAGTCCATTTCCTCCTCACCAGCAACAACACACGATCCCCCCTCCCGAACGCTCTCACCAGCTGCCTGACTTTGGTCAGATTTAGTTGCCGGGTGTTTCATGCTGCTCTCTCCACTATGTCCACTAACTTCCTCCGCTCCCTTCCTTTTTTCTGCTGTGACCCTGTAATCACTTACTGCTTCTCTGCGTGAATCAGCTCGCTGTTCCCCGGCCTGACTGTCTACCTGCCAGCTGTACCCCTTTCCTGACTCGGCCCCATTCAGAGGGGAGACATGGTCCGCTGGCCCCGCGGCATCCACCAGCCCTACAGCAGCATCCACAGCTCCGGCGACACCCGCCTGCTCAGCAGCAGCATCCGCCGACCCGGCCTCCGGCCCGGAGCAACCCTCCTTTGGCCTATGAGGACACGTGGTCCGCTTGTGTCCTATATCTCCACACTCAAAACACTTCATGCTGCCTGTGCTGACGGACAACATGTACTGTCCCTCCCCGTGTTTTACTCTGAAGGAAACATCCAGCGTCTGTGACTGACAGGTCAGAAACATGAACACCTGTCTCCTGAAAGACTGGACATGTTTTAGTTTATCACTCTTACAGCCCAAACCACAGTCCTAATGCCACTCACCAGCTTACCGAAACGCTGCAGCTCCCGCTCCAAAGCCTCGTTAGAAATAAATGGAGGAACACCGGAGACGGTGACCCGGGTGGACGGCACGGTGAGCGGGGAAACCTGCAGATATGCGCCATTCACAAACACACCACTAGCTATTAACTGAGCCACAAAACGCTCTTCTTTAAGAAATACAACCACACCTCTGTTCATCCTGGAGGCACAGGACAGGTTGGCGTGGCCCACACAGTCTCCCACAGCCATTAGAATTGCCTCTACTGGAACCGATGGGTCGGGCTGGACTCGCACTCCACGCCTCAGAGACAGGGACGGCGTCTCAGAGGACGCCATCCCCACCATGAAACACGGCCTACCGCCCGCCAAACACACACCAAGCTACACTAACACTCAGCACAACACACAAAACACTACACACAGCAAGGAAGAGGAGAAAAGAAAGTTTGAAATCACTCACCAAAGATCTCAGCCAAACTCACACCGCTCTCCACCACCAAACTCCCAGCATGCACTCAGAGAGAGAGAGAGAAAGAGAGATTTTTATTTCTTTTAGTGCACACACACATGTGACAGATGGAAATGATATGTTTACTAGTAAGTCATAGCAAGTATTTCAGTAAGCAGTGGAACGACGGTTAATGGGTATCATGTTTGGTGGTTTTGCCATTCTCATATATTAATGCTATATCACATGCTATGGTTAAAGTTATTGTTGTTAGTTGCAGCAGTTACAGTACAGTACGTTTCTTATTTTTCATATGCAAAATGTCATTCTAATGGGTTCATGTTTGGTGGTTTTGCCATTCTCATATATTAATGCTATATCATTAATCAAAGTCAGAGGAAGGTTGTTCGTGAGATACTGAGGGAGGAGTCAAACTCTTTCTCCAGATCAGATAGTGACATAGGCTGTATTGAGAAGCTCAATTTAAAAATCTTATTGAAAGATCCTGAGCCTGTAGCACGAACCTACATGTCAGTCCCTAAGCCCTTATACGAGGAAATGAAGGACTATTTAACAGATTTGATCGCGCAAGGGTGGATTGAGAAATCCCACTCATCTTATGCTTCACCCATAGTTTGCGTAAGAAAGAAATGTGGCTCTTTACGACTGTGCATAGATTACAGGGAGTTAAATCGTAAGACCCACCCTGACAGACAGCCAATACCCAGAGTCCAGGATATCATGGATGGCCTTGGAGGAAACACCATGTTCTCACTGTTAGACCAGGGAAAGGCCTATCATCAGGGGTTTATAGCAAAAGACAGCAAACACCTGACAGCTTTTGTGACACCCTGGGGCCTGTACGAATGGGCCAAGATCCCATTCGGGCTCATGAATGCCCCAGCCGCTTTCCAACGCTGCATGGAGGACTGTCTGGAAGGCATCCGAGACAAAATATGTGTCCCATATTTGGATGATACCTTAGTGTTCAGCAAAACATTTGAAAGCCATGTCAGTGATGTAAGAACAGTATTGCAGAGGCTGAGACAGTATGGCATCAAGTTGAAACCTAGCAAATGTGAGTTATTTAAAGCTGAAATGCGCTACCTTGGGAGAATAGTATCAGCAGAAGGGAACAAAATTGATCCTGCTGACACTGCTGCCATCAGAGTTTTAAAAGACAAGAAACCCAGAACAGTTGGCGAGTTACGACTAAGATTATGGGACTGTTGAGCTATTATCGCCAGTACATAAAAGACTTTTCTCGCATTGCTAGCCCTCTGTATGAGTTAACTAAGGGATCTGCTCACATGGAAAGCCCACAACCTGAGGGAAGGACGTTGCGGAAAAAGGGAAATGCAAAAGTGGTGCCATCTCACACACAAATTGAATGGACAGACTCACACCAAAAAATTCTTGAGCAACTGATAGACTGCCTGGTCCAGCCACCTGTCCTGGCATTCCCTGATTTTTCCCAGCCATCTGTACTTCACACGGACGCATCTAATAAGGGACTCGGAGCCGTGCTCTATCAGAAACAAGATGGAAAGCTGCGTGTTATTGCCTACGGTTCCCGGACACTTTCAGCATCAGAAAGAAACTATCATCTCCATTCAGGTAAACTGGAATTTCTCGCTCTTAAGTGGGCGATTACAGAAAGATTCCGTGACTATTTGTACTATGCCCCCTTTTTCACAGTTTACAGTGACAACAACCCTTTGACTTATGTGTTGTCCACTGCTAAGTTAAACGCTACAGGAAGTAGATGGGTAGCAGAATTAGCAGACTTCAACTTTACCATCAAATACCCCCCCGGCAAAGAGAACATTGATGCCGATAGTTTGTCCAGGATGCCAGTCGACGTTGAACAACTGATGAATGAGTGCACAGAAGAGATGTCTTATGATGCAGTGGGAACAACTGCTCAGGCAGTAGAAACACAGCCAGAGTCAAATGCCTCATGGTCGATGGCCATCTCTGTTAATAGTTTGTTCGATGCTCAAGATGCCTCAGTTGTCTCATTAACACCAGCACAGATACAACAGGATCAGAGAGACGACTCACAGATTGGGCCAGTTTTGCAGTGCAAGTTGTCTGGAGTGAGACCCGTGCGACAGGAACTGAGGAAACTTAATGCACAGAGTTGTTGTCTCCTCCGAGAATGGGAAAAACTGGAAATAGACGCAAATGGAGTCCTATGGAGAAAGACAGCCCACAGGAAACAACTGGTATTGCCTGAAAAACACAAAGTTACAGCACTAAAAGAGCTACATAACCAGATGGGACACCAAGGCACTGACAGGACAGTATCGCTGATTAGAGACCGCTTTTTCTGGCCATACATGCAGCGTGAAATAGAGCAGTATGTAGTTAGCTGTACTTGCCTGAAACAGAAAAAACCTAGCCGTGAGACAAGGGCCCCTCTTACAAACATTGTCACCACCCAGCCATTTGAACTTGTGTCAGTAGACTTCCTCCATCTAGATAAGTGCAAAGGCGGCTATGAGTATATAATGGTGATAGTAGATCATTTTACACGTTTGGCACAGGCCTACCCGACAACATCAAAATCTGGAAAAAACAGTGGCTGACAAAATATTCAACGATTATGCTCTGAAGTTTGGATTTCCAACACGCATTCACCATGACCAGGATCAACTCTTCTCACAGTTGAGCAAATACTGCAGTGTAGCTGGATCGAAGACGACCCCTTACCATCCACAGGGAAATGGCCAAGTAGAACGCTTTAATCGAACGTTAATGCAGATGCTCAAGACCCTCACAGACAAAGACAAGATGAACTGGAAAGACTCTCTGAATAAGCTCATATTCGCTTATAACTGCACACGTACAGAGGTAACAGGATTTTCCCCATTTTATCTATTGTACGGCCGTTCCCCAAGACTACCTATTGACATGTTGTTCAGTTTGCCCACAGAAGATGGAAGTTGCAGTATAGCTATGTTGAGAAGTGGAAGCAAGGAATGCAGGAGGCATATGCTATTGCAAGGGAAAATGCACACAAATCTGCTCAGCGTAACAAGAGGATGTATGATACTAAGGTGAGGAGTTCAGTGTTGTACCCAGGAGACCGTGTGCTAATCCGAAACATGACCCCTCGTGGTGGAACTGGAAAATTAAGGAACCACTGGGAAGACACCATCCACACTGTAGTCCGTCAAATGGGAGAGGATGTTCCTATTTATGAGCTGAGACCTGAACACAGGAAAGGAAAAACCAGGATCCTGCATCGAAACCTTCTTTTACCATGCGATCACCTACCGCTGGAAGTTGAAGTACGTCCACCTGTAAAACCAAAAAGGAAACCTGCAGTGACTGGTAAAGTCAGAGAGGATTCAGAGGAAGAGGATGACGAGGATTACTTTTTAGTGCCGCCTCAGATCTTTGCTCAACCACCAGAACCAGTGAGAGAGACTCCTGTCATGGCAGCTGATGTGATTCGACCAGATCTAGAAGAACATGCAGCAGAGCAACCTCCTATAAAACACAGTGACGATAACCCAACAGACAACCAGGATGTCCAGGACAACATCGCACTTGAGACTGAGGAGGAAACATCATTGCCCTCAGTGGATAACACACAGGAAGTAGAGTTGGAGACCAGATCTCAGCGGCCGCAGAGACAACATAGGCCACCAAAGACCCTCAGATATGACAAAATTGGAACCCCATCCTGCTACAGCCTTGCTGCACTGCCCTCTTATGTAAGGCCTCAAGTATGGGCACAACCAGTACAGCCATACTACAACCAGCACCTTTATTTATGTGGAATGTGAACTAAAAAAAAAAAAACTATTCCTGCTTTGAACAGTTTAGACTGCCTTGCACTCATTGACTCATGAGAAAGCAGAGTACTGCTGATGTCACAAACATTGCACAGTTGAGGACTTTGTTACACAAGCTAACTGTGGAGTATTTATACGACGGACTGTAAAATGTTAAACATTTCTTCAGATATTGGACGAATACGGTATGTGGTATGTGGACTGAAAACAGAATGTATCAAAAGAGTTCCAGACTGTAACCAAACAACTAAATTGGACAAATGTGTGCGTTATGTTGAGACAGACAGAATGTATCAAAAGAGTTCCAGTCTGTAAAAAAAGTGTTTTGAACATGTGTGAACTTATGGCTAGGGCTAATGATGTTGAGGACAACATCTAATTTCGAGGGGAAGTATGTGACAGATGGAAATGATATGTTTACTAGTAAGTCATAGCAAGTATTTCAGTAAGCAGTGGAACGACGGTTAATGGGTTCATGTTTGGTGGTTTTGCCATTCTCATATATTAATGCTATATCATATGCTATGGTTAAAGTTATTATTCTTAGTTGCAGCAGTTACAGTACAGTACGTTTCTTATTTTTCATATGCATAATGTCATTCTAACAGCAGCAGCAATAAGTGTGAAGAGGAGTGTTGTAGTTACTGGAGTGCTCCAGCAGGGGGAGCTTAAAACTGTTGAGCTGTGTTGCGGTGCACCTCGCTCCTTCCCTTCAGTCATTACACACATGATCTGAGGAAAGTTTGTGTCCGTGCATCTTTCATTCAACTTCTCCCCTTTTCAGGTATGAGCCTCTGATAATATGTGTTATCGTTTACCAGAATGTTGTGAGAATGTATTTGTGTGCCGAGGAGAGTGTTTTTGGCTTGGTTGGTCAAATATTGTGAAGTTAAGACGTTAATTATATGACGACGATTATGCTAGCTAAAGTAGCCTTCAGCAATGCTAACCGCGACATCGTGGACGACAGAGCGGTACTTACTAGCCATGCAGTGACATTGTAGCTTTGTTCTGTATTTCGGAAAGATGCTGAGTATTATTAGTGGTGTAAAGTGTCACATGTTTTAAGTATTATTGTGTTCTTTTGTATATTGCCGTATTTACTCTGTAGTTAAAAGTGGGAATTGCTTCTGCAGGTATAATTGCTGACTAGAGAGAATGGTTAAAATTGTATGTAGTACACATGTAATATTATTTTGCAAATGTAAACTGTACTGAAATTATTTCTGAAAAAGTCATTACACACATGATCTGAGGAAAGTTTGTGTCCGTGCATCTTTCATTCAACTACTCCCCTTTTCAGGGCTTTTACACACACACACACTGTTTTATTTAATTTTATTTCTAATACTTTTTCAACAAACACACGCACAATTACTGTTTTGTTTATTTTATTTTTATTTTGTTTTTTTAACACACACACACACACACACACACATATATATATATTTCTGTATTTAACACAAACACATATGCTTTGATTACTTTACGCTTTAATTCATCAATGAAATGTATGGGGTTGATTGTTCTTATGTTGTATGCTTTGGCAATATTGTTTCACAGTCATGCCAATAAAGCTAATTGAAGTGAATTTAGAGAGACAGAGAGAGAGAGAGAAAAAGAGAGAGAGAGAGAGAGAAAGAGAGAGAGAAGGTGCTGCACGCAGCTCTGCAGAGATTTTTAATAGGCCTAGTAAAAAAATCGAAAATCAATCTGTAGCGGTCAGCGTCACGGTTCTGCAGATGGCCAGGCCACTACTGGCCTCCGTTCAACAAAATGGCCCCTGAAAAAGGAAGTGATGTCACAGGTCTGACTCGGGTAACAAACACAGAGACAGACAGACAGGTTTCTCCAGGTGTGTCCTGTCAGGTGAAGCTTCCAGAAACAAGCCCACCTCTCTACACTTTAGGACGTCACTTTCCTGGAGAACTTTACAGTTCAGTCCAATGGAAACCACTGAGACACTGAGACAGAGGAAAGGACACACTGGAGACATTATTGTCATACATGATGTCATAGATGATGTCACTGATGGGCTTACCTGAGCAGGTGAGATCCAGGAAGGAGTCAGAGGAATCTGGTGATACACACTCTCTCAGAGCAGATCCAGACTGAACACAGTCAGACCTGATCCACCACACAGGCCTGTCTAAGGACTCCTCTCTCTCTCTTACAGAAACAGCAGAGCCACAGTCCAGATCTCTACAGACAACAGCTGCTGTCTTCAGGGTCCAGACAGAGTCACCCACTGGTCTCCAGTCTCCCTGTTTCACCTCCAGTGTTCCTGCACAGCGAGTGGCTCCTCCCACCAACCTGACAGGATCTGAACAGAAAGCAGAGAGTCATCAGTAAAACAATAAAGTGAGTTTCATCAGAGCAGAAATGAACCAAATCAAAGCTGCAGCTCCTCTTCTACCTGAGCAGGTGAGTCCAACAGCTTTTCCAGGTGAGCAGGTGTTTCTAGCTGAGCCTGAGCTTCTACAGTCCAGGAGAGCAGACTCATGGCCTCCACACTGGAACTCTTTGGTCCACATGGGAGCCTCCACTTCTCCATAGAGCGCCCCCTGGAGGACTGAAGGAGCACCACAGCCAAGCTCCCTACAGACCACCTCTGCATCCTGCTGGTCAAAGTCAGCTTCACACACTGAGGACCACCTCTGGTTAGACTGGTTAGACTGGTTAGACTGGTTAGAATTCACCTCCAGTCTGCCTGAGCAGAGACTAGTCCTGTTCACCAGCCTGACAGAGTCTGCAGAGATAAGAGAAGATCAAATAGAGACAAAGACACCAGACACAAAATAAAAACATGTCATGAAACAACAATTCAGTGATTCAAACTGGACGCAGCACAACTCCAACATCAGTTCATCATTAACAACAGAACAGTTTATTCTACATCTTGGGTTTACCTGAGCAGGTGAGATCCAGGATGGAGGAAGAGGAATGTAGTGTTACACACTCTCTCAGAGCAGATCCAGACTGAACACAGTCAGACCTGATCCACCACACAGGTCTGACTGAGGACTCCTTTCTCTCTCCTACAGAAACAGCAGAGCCACAGTCCAGCTCTCTACAGACAACAGCTGCTGTCTTCAGGGTCCAGCCATAGTAACTCCCTGGTCTCCAGTCTCCCTGATGTTTCACCACCAGTTTTCCTGCACAGTGACTGGCTCCTCCCACCAACCTGACATCATCAGTCTCTGAACAGAAAACAGAGAGTCATCAGTAAAGAAGTGAATTCAAGAGACTAAACTGATTCTGCTTCTGTGGCTCTTTCTTTCTCTTTTCTTTCTCTCTTTACCTGTTGAGGTGTGATTTCCTTCAGACTGGAGTCCTGTGATTGGACAGAAGCCATGGACAGAAAGAACAATCAGGTTGTTTTGTAAAGAAATTTCTATCAGCTCAGAAACATCTCAGTGAACTCCCTCTGGACTCATTTTACCAGTTTACTGTAGGTGAGATCAGTGGTGGAAAGTAACAAAGTACAAATTCTTTGTTACTGTACTTAAGGAGTTTTTTTTCCAGTATCTGCACTTTAGTTGAGTATTTTTAGTTGTAGCAACTTTTTACTTTATGCACGTGCACAAAATTAATCTCACTCATTCAGCTAGAAACATCTGTGGACCAGTCCAGACAGGATGCGAGGGCCCTCCTCATACATCATTTAAAAACAAGACAGTGAAGTTTAGTTACAAGTCTGGACTGATGCATGATGGGAAGGAGTGGATTCACATTGACTATTAAAATGTTGATTAGCTGGACAGACTATGACACGTTCTTTATTCTAATATTCTAGTAATTTGAGATATGGATGTTTGATTTCCTTGAGCTGTAAGCCGTAATCATCAAGATTAAAACAAGAAAAAAGGGCCTGAAATATTTCACTTAATGTGTAATGAATCTAAAATATATAAAAGTTTCACTTTTTGACTTAAATTACAGACTGAAATTAACTTTCTCAGCATATTCTAACTTTCTGAGATGCTCCTGTCAGCCTGCTTCATTTGATGTTCTTTTTTATTGCTTTGTTTTAACTTGTGAACTATTTATGCCTTATGTTCTCTTTTTCTAATTTCTTCTTCTGTACATTCTGTTTGAGTGTCGTTGGAGGAGCCTGGGAACAAGATTTTATTTGCCCCACTTCAGGACCATGGGGATTGACCCGACCTTCTACGCCTCCTGACTCAAATCTGTTTGATCCCCGACATCTGCTATGAATATTGATCAGGTAAATGTTTTCTAACTTCATCTCATCTGAGTCGTGCTTTTGAGTCTTCATATCTGGGTTCAGAGACCAGCTGACCTATAGGAACCTCTTATCAGGAGACAGTGGTTCAGCAATGGTGAGAAATAAGGAGGGTATCAACATTAAATAGAAGAAGTCAGATAATGAGTGTATGCACGTCTTCATTCACGTGGGAAGCATCTGATAAAGCAGCTGACAGCAGGAAATACTGATAAATTTTTTTCAGTTGCGTGTTTCGGTCACATATAACTCGTCACAGTTAGAGCTCACTGGGTTTTCTTAAAGATCAAAAAATACCACAGAGCTTCCTGCTGCTCTCACATCCAGTTTGTTTCACCACCATCACACAGAAATAAGGCTGCAGCACAAACACAAATGAATTAATGGAGTCATTTTGTTGTTGAAATGCATGAGCATAGGTTTAGCTTCAACACTGGGGCGCAATTTTTCTGCACCAGTTTCTGGCTTCTTTTCTGCATCTATTTATGGTGAAAATGTCATTTTTTTAAACCCAAACACCAAAAAACGTGAATGGAAATAATTGCCACGTTGTTTTTTCTTTTACACATAGTTGTGTTATTCTTGTATAGCCTGGATACAGAGGTTGCGTAATGCTGATTGTTTAAAGGTCTGCTGATTAGCTTGCTGTGACGAGCTACAGCTACGTGTTTTATAAGCAGAACATCAAAAGAAGGAAAAATGCCCAGGAGGTTCTGGCAAAGACATGAGTGAGGGAGCTACATTTTTTTAATTCTCACAGTGTAGACCAACTGAAACAGCAAGTTATTATTAGCAGCACTTTGTTTTAACTGTGTCTGGGCTAGTAGACCCTGGTGCAGGACTGAGAGAATGAGGAGTTACATTAAAGAGGAATATTTACTGCTGGGCTGAAGGGACGGGAGATTGAGTCGGGGAAAGCAGAAGATCAGGTGCTGAACCGGGTTGGTTTCTGCTGTGCAGAGCAGGTTGGTAGTGGGCCTACTGTTGTAAATTATTTTGGGGCATTATAGCCTAAATTTGTCATTAATTACTAGAGCAAGGGGGGGGGTCTACATTTTCATCATTTAAAGTGCATTTACTAGTTTTGAGGAAAAGACAGGTGGTCTCATGGAGTAAAGGGATTGACAACTGATGTCATTTTTCCAATGTAGGGATAGGTTATAAAATGTGATCATTAGTAGTTTATTTTTCATTATAGGGTGTGATTACCAGTGTTTTACCATGTTATTCAGTATTAACTTGTGCCCCTTTAATGTGCCTACGAGCAGAGAAATGGGTCCGACAGAAATATAGCAAAAAGACAAAGCTGTTAAGGCGGAATGTGCAAAATCAAGACATTGTAGCCAATGAGAGCAAACTATGTTGAATCCGATGAGAGCAAACTGTGTTGTAGCCAATAAGAACGGATCCCCTTATCAAGAAGGTAGTAGGGAGGACTTATCTGAAGAGGGGGAGGCACGTCCCCACAGGGCACATGCAGTAACATGTGCACCTTGTGAGATCATGGCAAATCAGAGCCAAAACTGAGATCATAGTGTTACGACCCGGCTCGTTACGACCCTTCTTCCTGAACACAATTCAAGGTAATTAACACACAGACTCTAAGAACTAACACTTCTACAGCAGTAAACACAATTCCTACTATAGAACACAATACAAACGAGGCAAGCTGTCAAGAGGGAAATCACAACTGCCCAGTTCAGACAGGTGGGCAACTATTTAAACAGTAGATGATCTGGAAGGCAGTAGATGATTGGAGGGGGTTGCCAGGTGCCGCACCAATCAGATCACCGGCCGGAACCAGGAAGTAGGCAGGTCTTGCGCCAGCCAATCCTCGGCAAGGGTTCGCACATCCTGCTTAACATAACACATAGCTGCCCAACACACAGATAACGGTGGTGGCCGTAACAATAGGGAAAGTTGCTGACTAGTACGGTAATTTCCAAAACCAAGCTTTGCACTGAGTTTTAATGAAACACAGCATATTCCATGTTTGATTTGTTCATATTGATATGTTGAATCATGATATACACTTATTGATTATGTTATTCCTTATTAATCCTTTTAAAAATACGGTAAAACTGAAGTTGAAACATAATGGTGAATTTCTAGTCCAGTACTGTTAAAAAATATATAAAGAGGGAAAAATTATGACCAAATTATGCTAAATAAAAGCAAGAAAGTGGAAACTTTAACATTAGTGAAAGAGTTAAATTGTTAAATTAGTACGTAAGAACGGCCACTAAATGGCAGCAGAGGATAAGAAATTCACCATTGAAGAGGAGTGGTCAGCGAACTCTGTAGGTGGAGTTAAAGGGTAACACCCACTTATGGGGTAGAATTTAGGCTGTGTTCGCTGACCACAACGGGGTACCATCCTGAAAACTGCAGGGATGTTACTCAGGTTTATCTGTCCTTTTTCAGAATAAACTCTTTTGCACCGACTCTTGACAGTCTCCAGTGAAGTTTTTTGGCCACAAAGAATTGACTAAAGAAGAAAACTAACAGAGTCTTATTTTTTGAGTTTACTACGTTGGCGGAGTAGGGACCAGGCCCTCTACGGGCCCAGCTTGGCCCCTGTTTCTGACACAGCACTACCTCAGAGTCCAGACTGAGAGGCTGAACTGAGCAGGTCCAGAGCAGAATACGGGAATATATGAGACAGACGGGATGATGCTACTTCTGATAGCTGGACTAAAGCCACACGTTATTATGCATGGTCACTTTTAACTTTTATTACAGCCTATTACATGTTCTTCTTCACTCGGCCTAACACAATGATTTAAATGTATTCATGATGTTGTTGTTAGTTTGTTGTAGCCTACAGTTTGGCCTACTGATTCATTTAAAATGTAATAAAATGAAGCAATAACCCATAACTGTCACACTGCTGCTGTCATCACTCAGTTAAAGTGCTCTCACACAGCTCAGGCCTTCATTTTGTTTTCCCTTTGATGGGAACTGGAGCATTAATTACTTTCTCTGCTGTGAACGCAGCTCAACATTCGAACCTCAAAATTAAAAATCGAACGTGTACCAAATTATCAAATATTTAAATATTGAACACCTGACACTTTATCAGCATGATACAAAGCCTGCATCAGATTGGGAAATGTGTTTTCTTCTGACTGGAACATTAAAATGAGTGCACTAGTGTAAGAAGATATTTGATTTACCTGAAACCTGGATAAACTACATGTTGCTGCTAATACTGCAGTCCTTGATATTAGTGCATGCAGCGACGTTACTTCTGAATTACAGGTACAACTTTACTTATTCTCAATAAAAGTGGCCATGATTATTTCTGTAATATAGATAAATTATTAAATATTGATAACATTAAAGTTCAATAATCCATTTTTTAAAGAAACTCTCCTCAGCTGAAAGAGTGGGGACAGACAGTCCACTGCAGGATATGTGCTGCACAATAAAATGTGATCAACACAGTGAGATACATAAAAGAAATAAATACACAGGAAAAACAGAAATCAGACGACCATAAAGCTCCTGTCTGATTAAAAGCCTGTTTGAATCGCAGAGTAAAATAACTGACAGAATTTCATAGTAACTGAGTCAATGCATTCCACAGCCTAGGAGCCACTGCATGAAATGACCGATGGCCTCTGGTTTTAAAATGAGTGTGGGGAACCACTAACAGCCTCAGGTGCAACAGGTGGGAGTGTGAAGCTGTATGGAGTTAGAGATGTGTCTGAACTAATAATCTGAATCTAATCTGGACTCTAAGCTGGACTGGTAACCAGTGAAGTGATGGTGAAACAGGTGTGATGTGCGCTCTTTTGTTAATGTGAGTTAGAAGCCTTGCAGCAGAGTTCTGAACAGCCTTAAGAGACGGTGAAGCTCCTTCTTATTCAAAGAAGTGAAAAGACAGTTACAGTAATCTAAAGGAGACCAAATAAAAGCATGAATGATCCTCTCAAATTAGTTTGGATGTACAGTTTTTCTCAGTTGGAAGAAGCAGTTTCTAATTAAGAGTCCAAAAAAATCAGTTGTGAGCAGTTTGTGCTGCGAGAGGCCATTTAAGGGGAAAATACTGAAAATGTTCACATCTCATAAACTGTATCAGATAAGGTCTTAGTGCCTTAAATGCAGCTGCACGTCAGCTCCTTGCAGGAAAAAACATTTTTAATCAGTGAGTTTATCATCAGGAACGATCTAATATCCTGTTTTTAGCTGAGACTTGGTTAGACCCAGATACTTTCTGAGTGAAGCTAGCGAGCATCAGAAAGGACGGGGAGCTGCCATTTAGTTTACTGTTCTTTTAAATATCTTTTTAATATGCTCTTCAGCTGAATTCCTCTTCTCCAGCTAGATCTCTAAATATCTACAGGCCACTTAAATATTGTGCAGGTCTTTCAGTGTTTTCACCCTAAACAGCCTTTCATACTGATTTTCTCCCTGATCCAGTAAAGAGATCTGAATTCTAACACATGCTGTTGAAAGTCCTACCTGAGCTCCACAGCAGCAGCAGCAGCAACAGCACCAACAGGTGATCCATGTCCAGGTAGACCGTCTCTCTGGCCATCCGCCTGCTCTCTGCTCTGATCATCATGTGCTTTCCTCAGTGTAGATCTGTGTACAGGAAGAGGTGGAGCTTTACTGGAACACAGCTTATTCAGCTGGTTTTAGTTCCATAGTGAGGAGTCCTGGTCTGACTGAGTCTCTGTCACCAGTACAGAACACAGAGAGTGAGACCAGACCAGAACACCTGGGCAGACCAGAACACAGATAGTGAGACTATCAGCTTTTACACTGAAAGACGGCGTACTCACAGAATTTGAAAAGTTTGTACAAACAAAAATCTCCACATGTAAAAACCAGGCGTACTCCAGGTCCTGAACACCTTTCCTTTATACATCCCAACCAACGTGAAACTGAGCGCACGTGCATGAGCCATATACTCCACCTTGGCTCCTTACATAAATGACTATGCAAATGACCATAAACACGCCAGCGTCACCTCCTGAGGTCCAAATAACAACAGCTGCTGCAAAACAGGTGAAAATAAGGAAACTTCACTGAGTGAGAGATCGAGGTGCTGATCACTGAAGGGGAGGAGAGGAGAAATATTTCATTTGATGGTTTGAACTCTTTGATCAGCAACAAACACAGCTGATCAAACTGAACACAACTCTATTTTGAAACGTTGAGTGAGTTTTGGCACTTTGAAGTTCACTGACAGCCTGACAGAAGTTGGTGGAGGGTCCGCACATTCTCACCTTCATTTTTATACATCCCACGTGTGTGTGAAAACCTGCGTACGTAACCTTTTTGTGCGTCGGACGCGTTCATACATAAGGCCCCAGAACACCAGGTCGGACCAGAACACAGACCGTGAGACAAGACCAGAAGTTCAGGACAGACCAGAACACAGACAGTGAGACGAGACCAGAAGTCCAGGACAGACCAGAAGTTTTGAGGCGAGAAATCAAATATGTAGATGTCATATATTGGCAGTTTTATAAAAGTTGATGGTGAATTGAAAATGTGCGCAATGCCGGAGGAAGCTAAGGAGGCGACCTGCCGATCACGCTCACAGAGGTCCTACGGTAAGACAGACCTGTGCAGCCTGTCTGTTATTCTGTCATTACATTTTGAGTTATTTAAATCAAATCAAGACATCTGGCTCGTGATGTAAAGAAAATTCTTGGCTTGTGAAACTTTCTCGCTTTCTGTTGCTTTTATTTGATATAATTCTTATTTATGCACCAACAGACCAAAGCAAATTACGTGGAAGTTAAAACTTGTCAATAAACCAGATTCTGAGCTTTTTAGTTTGGCTGATAAAGCCTGGCTGCTTCTGGAGCTCTGCAGCCTCTGTGTTGGGGGGGTTGTGCAATATTGCGATAGTCATTTCACGTTAGAGCCCAACCGCAGTGTTTGATCTGAGATAACACTAAGCTGTCAAAAATAATGCACTAACCTGTAAGTACACAGTGTACGCAGTGTGCTGCATGTTAGTGCAATCAGACCAGAACACGTCCAATGAGAAGTGTGTTGCAGTGATCCAGTCTGGAGGAGACAAAGGCCTGGACCAGCTTTTCAGCAGTACAATGATGATTACTGTGATTATTGATTATTGGTTACTGTGGTTTTCACAGTAACTCTTTCATTACTGTAATTATCCATTAAATAACAATGTGTTACTGTGTATTAGTACACTGTGACTGACTGTGCACAGACACAGAACATTACTGTGGATCGTTCCTCCCTGGAGACACACAAGAGCTGAGTAGTGGTGATGGATACTTGTTAATATTTCCTGCTGCCAGGAAGTCCTGTACAGATTTCTCCTTAGCTGTCAATGTTTGTGGAGCGACATACAGGGTCCACACAGGGCCCACAGGCAAGACACTAAAACCCCAAACAGAAAATCCTCCCCCACAACCAGTGTTGGGAAAGTTACTCAGAAACTGTTTAAAATATATTACTGCTTACTTTACTCATTACTCGGTGAAAAAAGGAGGGGGGGTATTTTTTTTTCTAAAAAAATTCAAAACCAATGTGTGGCAATGATTATGGCAAACACTGCTTTCACTATCCCACCACCCCCCTTCACCCCCAAACACAGCCTCTCTCCAGACGTCTTAACTAACATCACATTCATATCAGCAGCAGGCAGCATGTTTTCACAAAGCATATAGCCTCGGCCTAACGTTTGTTAACACCACTGGCTGACATACAAAAATAAAGCAAGTAAATCCCGACTTTTAAACAGCTGTTCTATCTCACACAGGTTCTGCCCTCTACTGGACTCTATGGGTACTACCTTCTCCAATCACACGTACGCACTTGCCCACTGAAATTTTATCGTGCACGTAGCCGACCAATAGGACAGCCATAGCGCTGCATGCACATTCCACTTGGAAGTATGGAAGTGTCTACGACCCTGCACAAAGGCATCTTGGCCCTTACTGTGCCCGTTTGTGCGTTTCTATCTCTTGGATATGGCGAGCTCCTTCTCGGGATCCAGCTTGCACAACAGACGACAATGTTCTTTGCATCTTAGACTGTGACACAATAATGGCAGCAGGTACTTACAGCTGTGGAAAGAACGCCTCACTACACACAGATGTGTAGTGATGGTGTAACCCTCCCCTCCATGTCTCTGCTGGGACGTCCTCACAGGCAGCATGTTGTCTCTGGGTCATTCTGCTTCCTCCGTCTTCCAGCCGGTGACTCCACAGTCAGCTGTGGAGTGCCACAAGGGTCCGATCCTTGGTCCAACCCTTTTACCATCTACTTACTACCCTCGGTCACATCATCCATAAACACAAAGTTTCATTCCACTGTTACGAAGATGATACACAACTATACATAAAATGGACTCCACACTCCCCTCAGCTCTGCCATCTGCACTTCAGGTTTGCCTGGAGGAGTTAAGGGCATGGATGGCTGACAACTTTCTTCAACTAAATAGCAGCAAAACCGAAGTCATCCTGATCGGTACCCCACACCAAACCCAGTCCTCCTCCCTCAGCAGTATATCCATTTTTGGTCATCACATTCCCCTGTCTACCTCTGTTACAAACCTTGGAGTCAGACTTGACTCAAATCTCACATTTGACACTTACATCCGTCACCTCTGTAAGGTCTCCTTCCTCCACCTAAAAAAACCCCCCAAACTCCGCCCCTCCCTCTCACAACTAGATGCTGAGAAGTTGATCCATGCCTTTATCTCCTCCAGGTTGGACTACTGTAATGCCCTCCTCGTCGGGATCCCTGGCAGGACCCTGCAAAAGCTCCAGCATATTCAGAACTGTGCTGCCCGTGTCCTGACGAGGAGGCGCAAATATGACCATATCACTCCGGTCCTGAAATCCCTCCACTGGCTGCCCATTCAATACAGAATTCAGTATAAAATCTGTCTCCTCACCCACCAGTGCATACATGGATCTGCCCCTGCCTACCTCAGTGAACTCCTCCCCCCACACACCGCCTCAAGAAACCTCCGCTCCTCCACTTCTACCTACTGCCTGCACCAACAAAGGACTAAACTATCCACCATGGGAGACAGGGCCTTCCAGGCAGTCGCCCCACGGCTCTGGAATGCCCTCCCAGAGCCCCTAAGGGCCCCACAAACTCTGGAGGCTTTTAAAAAGGGCCTAAAGACTTTCCTATTTCAAAAGGCTTTTTAACAGTCATGGTTTTAATTCTTTTGTTAGTGTTTTATTGCGATTGGTTGACTTTATTATATTCTGGAACTGTTTTTAACCCCTTGTTGCTGTAGCACTTTGAGATTTCCTTGAAATGTAAAGTGCATTACAAATAAAATTTATTATTATTATTATTATTATATACCACCACTGGCTCACCATCGGCCATGTGGTTGCTGGGCCCCCGAGGGCTGTGGCCCCCGCTGTGGCAGGCGTCCCTTATTTTCCTGTAATGAAGGTGGGTACCCCATCCCAGACACAAGTTTTCTGACATATTTGTTTTTTAATATCTTCAGGCTTCATAGTTGTTGTCATCCTTGGTAATGACAACATTTTACAGGTTTATTCTGGAAACATTTCTTTGACCCTCTCTGATGCTGGACGTCCTTTCAGCTGTTTTTCTTTCTTTCTCTCTGCTGTACTCAGGGCTTTCTGGATCTCAGTGAGGAAACATATACTTTATGTCAAATACATGTAACAAAATGGATGGAAACCTGTCTGAACATGCAACACAGAGTGAGGTGTGGTTTGATGTTCCTTTATATTAGAAAAGTTAATCAGACGTGGGATAGGTACCAAAACCCAGTGTTAAACTGGGCACTGAGGTCAAATGTAAAATCAGTGTTTCTGCTGAAGACCAACAAGCTTACTGGGCTGCTGATCTTCCATTACAGGAGGACTGGTTGGTTTCTATTTAAGGTAACAGGATCCAAACCCTCTCCACACAGTTTGCTCCTCCAGTGACTTTAAAGTGAAGAAACTGAAGCTCCTCTGCTGCCTCCTGCTGGCTGCTTCCTGTCACTGTCAGTCTGTTCGTCCCTCAGGACAAACTGGAGAGCTCCTCAGAAAACATTCACATTAACAGCTACATTTACTCCACTGCTGTACTCAAGTACAACACTCAGGTACTTGGACTTTACTTTCTGCTTCTACTCCACATCTCAGAGGGAAATATTCTACTTTTACTTCACTACATTTATCAGACAGCTTTAGTTACTTTACAGCTTAACATGTTTACACACAAACACAAGATTAGCGTACGTCTCCATTGTGCATTGCAAAGCCAGTGTCTCTGTCCTTTGTCTTCTGAGTTTCACTTGATGGTCACCAGAGCTCATGAGATGTTGATTTTTAAGATGGTGGTATCGGGTTCTCCTAGCCAGGCTCAGGTCTGGCAATTTATGACTCACTAAACTTCCTCAGGTTGTCAGAGTTGGCTCTCGACCTTTCTAGCAGGTCTGTTATAAATCAAGAAACAGCCATCCAAAGCTCTGCACCACCACCTCTTTAAGACCAGATGGAAACACTAGGTCATCGCTATAATGACTAATGCACATATTTATAACACGACATGTTTCCATAAGTGATTATAACAATTGTTATAATCACTTACAAACATGCATTAGGCACTATAGCAAAGTTCATAACCTTTAGATTTAATGTTTTATAACTAACAGTAATACCAGTTTATACCACTGTGCACCAAGAATCTGTGACCATGTTCCATAGTACATTACACCACCGACTCTGCCTCGTTATACGCTTTAGTCTCAATTTAGAATTAGTGATATAAAATGAAGGAATAGCTTATAGAAATGTTTAATGTTATATAGCTTGTCTTGATTTATGTAAAGTGTAATAATAATAGTGTAAAATATTGCAGGTGGACAGAATACCATATGAACTAATTCTAAGTACTAAACATGTAATTGTTTGCTTTAAGTAAATTGACAAACATTTTGCATAGGAAAACATTTTTTTATTTGTTTTTTCATTTTATGAACATTCTGTATGCATTTTGAACATTTTGAACATTTTGCAGTTTGCAGATTTACTGCTTGTCCGTTTTGAACATTACAGAAGGTAAAGAGTTTAAAAATTAATCGCAAATTAATTAATTTTAACGCGATGAGGTGAATAAACACGACTCGCCATTACTACAACTGTATGAAACCAAAGTAAACATTTTGCTGTGATTAAACAGCAATAAACGGATCAAACTGATGCCGAAATAACCACAACATTTGAATTCATGCTTTGTCAGGTCTGTCAGCAAGACAGCAGGACAACAACTTATAAAATGTTTGTTTTCTGAACAGAGTTCGGATCGATCAGGGCTGTGCTATGCTAACTTGGTCACAGTAAAGTACAACGACAGCTGTAATAAAGTTACAGGCACATTTTTTCTGAACTCACCAGGTAGTTCAGCCTCCTCGCTTTCTTTCCCACCAATGTCCAGCTTTGTCCCGTTTTTATATAAATATGAAGTCGTAGTCCGACAGAGCTAACGACGCTAACAACAACACTGGAACCGGATGTGCACGTATTCTAGCTGCTGAGAAGCTCCAGTCAAGATAAATCAACGTTGAAATCCCCAAAATTAAGTAAAACGCTAATTTAATAAAAACATTTAACTCCGAGCTCCTCCTCCGAATAAAAGGCGTAGTTGTCAGAACCAAAACCGACTGACTTGGGTGGGTATTTATTTCTCCGAAGGTTGGAGCGCTGCTCCCTGCTCGTCGCTCTGAAGCCTCGGTGACGTACGGACAATCTCAACACTGATTGGCTATCGCGACTCAGCGTCGCGCGAATTTTTCACTTGAGCTGAAAATATTCAACTCACGCGAATTCCATCGCGTTGCCGGCCCCGCCCACTTCGCGTCGCGTCTTTGCATTGACTTTGTAAGTAAACTCACCGCCCCAAACGCTCGATTCGCGTTTGGTGGGAAAGCACCATAACACCTCTTTGTTGGAGCTTTTGATCACATCCCGTGGCTTTCTTATACGGTCACTAAACCCCAAACCTCTTATTTCAGCTGATAACTAATGTGTATTATTACTAATGTATCATATTACTAAATATGAGTATTTAGTAGTGTTGTTGAGGAACTCGGGTCCAAATCTAAATCCTATACATAATGCTCTAAAAATGCAGAGACTGCCCTCTACTGGGTCAAACCTGACTACTGCAGATTAATTTTGCTATTGGCTGATAAAACCTCTGGACTGATGTTTTCCAGCTCTTTCCAAATCAAACTTCCTCAGGTGTCATCACATGACGTTACTCCAGCATAGTCACATGATAACAGGACAGGAGCAATCAGCTAGCTCGGCTCTGTGAAAACTGTCACGCTGATGCTTTGTGAATGCATTTGTGTCTTCTAAGGGTTCTCATGTCGGTATAAGATTGGCCACATTAATATGTGGTGTGAAAAAGTATGACTATCAGTGGTGTCAGCAGTGAATGGATGAGTGAGATGTGTGTGTGTGTGTGTGTGTTGTCAGGATTAACCAAAGAAGAAACACAAGACAAACTCGGTAGGACGTCAGCCTGGGAGGAGAGAGAACAAATGACTGATCAGTCCTGGCTAAATAAACTCTGAAGGTAGAGCTGCACAGGTGATCGCCCAGCCCAATCAGCCTCCCTGCCTGCAGCCTCCTGCAGGAGAAGGAAGCAGGGGGTCCGTAACACAGCTGTATATGTGTTTTAGTACTTCTCTGTTTATTCTCTTTTGCTAATAAATTCTTCAAAGAAAACGGTTGGTTTTAACGCAATTATATGTTTAATCCCTCACCAGAAATATAATTTCCTTGACAACGCCAACCATGGTTCAGCAGAGTGTGGGAAGACGTGACATTTTCAGTAAACATTAAAAAAACAACTTAGAAAAAGTTCAGATTTATCATTAACATCTTTGTCACTTGTTTAAGTCATTGCCAGCCCAATGAAACCTATTGGTAAATTGAAAATTCACGCCAAATCAAAATCTGACGTCTTCACCAGGAGCCAATGGGCTTGGAGCTGAGAGCCACAGGAAATCTAAAGACTAAGACATTGTTGGTTTTGCTCTGTTCATGTTGAGAGTAATAAAAACAGAGTTTATAATATAATCTAATAAATCCAGCCGTATTGTTTAAACTGAACATCAGTATAAAAGTGTAAAATCCTTCTGATGGTGGGTTGTGTGGCAGCTAAGATGAGCTCCTTGGAGGTCCTACTCTGCTCCCTGAGCTCCTTCCTCTTCAGTCGGCCCTCCTTCAGCTGCAGAAACACCCAGGTTATAATAATCCAGCTCAATGTCCTCCTGCCTGCCCGGCTTCTGCCCCCTGCTGGCCTGGAGAGACATGACAGCACACATGAGAGTTAGTGCATCACTCCTCCTCTTCTTCAGGTCAGTAAACACAGACCGAGAGCTTCATCTCAGGCCTCTAAACAACAGACATGAGTCAGTACCTTATAGTAGAAACAAAGGGCAGCGATCACCAACAGCAGAGTCAGCGGCAGGACTGACCACTTTGATGAGAAGACCTGTTGGATCTGATCAAACACATGGACAGTCATCACATCACACACCATCATGAGTCCATCAGCTCCCATTAAACATAAACTGTAGAGACCTGAAATCTCCAAAACCACTTCAACATGGAGCTGTGTGATTCTGTCTGTCAGTAATCTCTATCAACAGATATCTGGATGCAGAATCTGGAGGCGTTCTGGTTCTGGACCAATCACATTTAAGCAGGCTTTGGCTTGGTGTCTGATTCTGGCTGTAGAAATAAAATTGGACTTTTATATGTGGGCTGATGTGGACATTTCCCTGCCACACTAGGATCTCTGCATCTCGGAGTGGGAGATGCAAATCTAGGCTTTGCTCACCGACTCCTGTGAGCAGCTCCAGGTTAATAACTCTGCAACAGAGCTTCAGGGTGTCGCTGGCTTCAAAAACCGACTCCTGCAAATCCCAGAGACCAGATGGCTTCAGCTAGTGCTAGCTGTGGGGAAATGGTGGAGGAACCTGATGCAGGTCTTACTGCTTAGTTTAGCTAGCTGCCTGTTTGTGAGGAGGAGGGCGGTGAGGACAATGACTGTGACGTCAGCATACAGCAGATCTCCTCATTGTTTCACAAATATAACAACACATGATCAGCATTTACAAAAGCGCTGCAAGCAGCACAGAAGACAGTGGAAACTGTTTCCAGGGGAATCTAAAAGTGACAAACACACCGGGCACGGCAGGAAAACGCCACCAAAAGCGTACATGTTAGCTCAGTTTCCAGTGAGTTGAGGCCTCAGGGCCACCGTACCTGACATCAGTCACAGAGTCGGTCAGAAACACAACATGCTTGGAAATTGTCAGCTGATCATGTTCAGTCAGTTTGGACGGATCATCTTTTCCAAAGCTGCATGGAAACAGTCAGAGTGACGTTTCAGCTGCTCTGCTTCAGCTTACCTGAGACAGTGAGAGACAGCCGACGGCTCTCAGAGGAGAAGTCATGAGAAAAAACATGGAGGTGATAAACACAGCTGTAGCTTCCTTGGTGGGCGGGCTCTGCGGCAGGAAACAGGAAGTGGGCAGAGTGATTGACAGCTGGCTGGGTGTACTTCTGTGATGTGATGGAGGAGGTGAAGGCGAGCTGGAAGGAGCCTCCTGGGTACTGTGGCTGGATGGAGCAGCTGATGGTGAAGGTGGAGCCCCTGGAAACCTGAAACCCCTGCTGCTGGGCCTCGGAGACCCCGTTCATGGAGGAGGACACAGAGATGTTGGGCTGAAGCAGCAGGTCTGTAAACACACAGATGATGAAAGTTCACTTTCACGCCCTGGACTTAGATCCAGACCGGCCCACCAGAACAGTCCACTGTATACTCCACCACGGCCGCCCTGCTAATGCACGCACGTACAAACAGGACCAGCGTCTAATAAACCACTTGGCAGCATCACAGCCATTGATCACTATGGCTACTTTAAAAAGGCATGGCTGTAACCAGCTATGATGTCACCAAGTTCCTCCAATGCTGTTTAGAAGAAATATTCATTGATGAATGGTGGAAATGTAAATTTTGTAAATATGCAGATGAGCTTGTTTTGGTTAATATAGAATAAATGTACAGATGCAAACAGACAGAGGTTAGTCACCATCTGAATGTGTATTCTTGAAGTTTTATTTCCATTAGAGAAAAAGAAGACATCGAAGCAAAATAGACCAAAGTCTCAAAACTGACCACTCCATTAAAAACTATTAAAGTGCCTTAAAGGCAATGCCTTTGGTGTGAGAGACTCGGGTTCAATCCCCCACTGTGACCCATCCACCAGTGTGTCCCTGAGCAAGACACTTAACCCCTAGTTTCTCCAGAGGCGTGCGACATCTGACATGTACAGCAACTGTAAGTCTCTTTGGATAAAAGCGTCAGCTAAATGAATAAATGTAAATGTAAAGAATCACTTCCTAACTTTGATTGCAGGATCCTCATCTAATAACTCTCCACTTTATTAGTTTGTTGTACGCTGAAAGATGTTTCCATGATACCGACAAAGCTCCCTAAAATGTGAAACTAAGGCTGCTTTCACACCTGGATCGATATGTTTTGTTCCGGAACAGATACTTTGTTCCGAATCAATTAATTACGTCACTCGTGTTCTCACCACAATGACTACGTTTACATGCAGCCAATAACCCGTTCAAAACCGGGATATTAGCAATAACCCGGTCGCGCACGGCCATGTAAACACCGGCAAAAACCTGGATATGCTCATAACCCGGTTTTTAAAAAACCGGATATTACCCCTGGGGTACCCTTTTCTAACCCGAATATTTCGTCATGTAACGCGTGATCGGCATATCCCCATCAAAGGAACATTGATTTGTGTTCTGCGCATGCTCCATTACGCAAGGAATCTTGGTCTTTTGAGTATAGGAACGTCTTGTATGCGCCAAACCTGCGTGCAGTATACCGGAAGTAAACAAGGTAAACATGGCGAGACGCAACACAGCACCGTACTTCTGGAGCGAGGAGGAAACCAATTTTTTAATTCATGTTATTAAAAACATGAATATAATGTCTTTTGTTGAAGGCAGAAAGTACAGAGATACTGACATTTACATTTAGAATCGGAAATGACGCATATTGCGTCTTAAGGTTGTCCGTACTTCAGACGTTAACCGTGCGTCGGCGTTTACATCGGGTATTGCCAATTGATTACAAATTCCATGTATACAGGAGAAACTCTCTCTGCTCACGCATGTAAACGGGTTATCCCGAATGTTTCAGAAACTCGAATCGTGACCTTGACCCGACCATAACCCGAATATTGACAGCATGTAAACGTAGTCTATGTTGTAAAGCGTCCAAATCGCTCACCCTTCCAGGGCTTTCCTTACGCCATTATGTCACTACCTCATGCGTGCAGGTCGCGCATTCCATTGGGGGACATCTCCATGACAACAGTAACAAAAAATGAATCGCGGGTGGACTTCGCGTTGCAAAAAGGTGAAATAGATGTTTAGTCGGAACAACACATCTCCCGGATGTTGCACACCACACACAAGAACACTGAAGTCTACAAGATGGGTCAGTGATAAGATGAAAGAGAGGGGTTGTGACGCTCCGTCGAGCAGCGCGCACAAAGTTAAAAAAACTCAGACAGCAGCAGGCTACATAATACAACCACAACAACATACCTCAGGAAAATACGCTGCTGAAGCTGTTGAAGAGCGATCTTTTAGCATTGTTTGCCAGGCAACACATTGATTTGTTCCGGTTCGTGGGTCGGTTGTGTTCTCACTACAAACAAACCGCCCCAGGGTTCGTATGGAATCGAGCCGAGACCGCCTCTTCTAGGAGGTCTGGGCTCGGTTGTTTTGTTCCGGTTCAGAGTGCGATTGTTGTGTTCACATATCACCAATCGAACCGGGCCAAAAGGGAAACGCCCACTTGTTTCAGAACAACGTCTCCAAACGATCCAGGTGTGAAAGCACCCTAAGTTCATGTCACCATCAGTAATGGTGTGTATGTGTGTGTGCATGTGCCTGGTAAATGTAATATAATAGCAACAAGTATTTGATCAATACATTAATGCATTGAGGCAATTCAGTGTTCTGTTGCTTGGCTGTGTGAAGCTGAAGGTTCTTTACTCATTTGACATCTTGCTTGTGAAAAAAAAAGTTTAAAAAAAATTATTTTAATTCTGCCTGCAGCCCAATGCCACAGTTTAGTGTGAAATTTATGTGAAAAGAATTGAAACAATTTATTGCCTTGTGAAAAATAAACAAATTATTAATGAAACTAGGTAATTTATTCTGAATATATACTTGAAAATAGCATAAAAAACATGCACATTGTGGCAGAGTTTGCTTTGCTGTCGCTGCTCCTGTGATGTTGCGTTAATATATTTGTCTTGTTTAAAAAATGCCTTTTTTTACACTTGAGCCCTGCCTACCTCTCTACACTTTAGGACGTCACTGTCCTGCAGAACTTTACAGTTCAGTCCAAAGGAGACCACTGAGACAGAGGAGAGGACACACTGGAGACATGATGTCATACATGATGTCATAGATGATGTCACTGATGGGCTTACCTGAGCAGGTGAGATCCAGGATGGAGGAAGAGGAAGATGATGATGCACACTCCTTCAGAGCAGATCCAGAATGAACACAGTTAAAGCTGATCTCCCACACAGGTCTGCGTGAGGACTCCTTTCTCTCTCCTATAGAAACAGCAGAGCCACAGTCCAGCTCTCTACAGGCAACAGCTGCTGTCTTCAGGGTCCAGTCATAGAGTCTCACTGGTCTCCAGTCTCCCTGATGTTTCAGCTCCAGTGTTCCTGCACAGCGACTGGCTCCTCCCACCAACCTGACAGGCTCTGAACAGAAAGCAGAGAGTCATCAGTAAAACAATAAAGTGAGTTTCATCAGAACAGAAATGAACCAAATCAAAGCAGCAGCTCCTCTTCTACCTGAGCAGGTGAGTCCAACAGCTTTTCCAGGTGAGCAGGTGTTTCTAGCTGAGCCTGAGCTTCTACAGTCCAGGAGAGCAGACTCATGGCCTCCACACTGGAACTCTTTGGTCCACATCGGAGCCTCCACTTCTCCATAGAGCGCCCCCCTGGAGGACTGAAGGAGCCCCACAGCCAAGCTCCCTACAGACCACCTCTGCATCCTGCTGGTCAAAGTCAGCTTCACACACTGAGGACCACCTCTGGTTAGACTGGTTAGACTGGTTAGAGTTCACCTCCAGTCTGCCTGAGCACAGACTAGTCCCGCCCACCAGCCTGACAGAGTCTGCAGAGATAATAGAAGATGAAACAGAGATAAAGACATCACACTGTAAACACAGATTTACGTGTAATTAAACTTTTCAGGTACCTGTTAAAACTGGTTGAAACATGGGACCTACAGTAGAACTGGACCTTTTCCCTGCTAACACCAAGAGTGTTTGTGCACATTTACCTCCATTAATGCACTTAAGGTCCACTTGTCAAAGATTCCCCAGAAATCTCAGGACACACAAATGTGACAAAGTGCCAAAGTAACATTTGACTGTCAGTTGTGTGATTTTTCTGCTTCCTGCACAGAAGCAGTTTTTTTTCACTCACCTGCGCACTACACATTTAAAAGTTAATCACAGAGTCCAGTGTCCATATAAAGGATAGTAATTCAGTATTAAGATAGTATATATTATTATATTATGATAGTATTCATTACTAACTCATAGTAATAGTAGGTTCATAGTAACTTTCCCAGCACTGCTGCACAATTCAGTCAGGGACGTTCTTAAAAAACACACAGATGTAGATGATGCAACTGTCAGACATTTGGTCCGGGCTGCCACAGAGAGCAATTTAATAACAAGATTTTGTGGCACCTTATCAACGACTAAAAGAAGATCAGCTCATGTGAACAAACATTTTAAAGGCCTGTCGAGTATATTATTGAGAGAGGGAAAAATCACGTGTTGTATATATTCCTCTAAATGCAATGCTACAGCAAATGTTGAACAGGACAGACATTTTAGACAAAGCTCTTCCAGTAGAAAAGCATGAGCCTCATGAGTACAGTACATACAGAGATGGTTCATGGTGGAGAAGAGTTCAGAACTGCTGTTGGACTTTACATAGATGATTTTGAGGTGTCCAATCCGTTGGGAACTTCTAAAAGGAAGCACCAAATGAGTGCAGTGTATTGGCTGATAGCTAATGTACCATCAAGCTATAGGTCCACACTCCACTCAGCCTCTGATGTAAAAGAACATGGCTATGCTAAAATTCTCCATCCGCTCATCCAAGATCTGGTTTCTTTGGAGCAACATGGTGTTTATGTTGAGAAGCTGGGACCATGTATTAATGGCACAGTGTTGCATGTGGCTGCTGATAACTTGGCTGCTCATTCACTCACAGGATTGTTTGAAAGCTTTGCAGTGGACAGGTGGACAGAAGTGAGATCCAAGAAAAGGAGGTATGTTCAGGCCCCTTTGAACCCTGAACTAAAGACACTCATAACAGGCAGGTGCAGGAAGTACTGCAGGATCCCACTGTGGCTAAACAGCACAGTGTGAAAGAAGGATGTGTTGACTGACAGTCTAGAGTCCTTTCATGTTATCTGTGGTTTCCCCCCTGACATCCCTCATGACCTTTTGGAAGGCATTGTTCCTGCAGAGTTATCACTGTGCATTTCACACATGATTTCTAAGAAACATTTCTCTTTAGAGACACTGAACCATGCTATCAAAAGTTTAGCATATGCTTTAATGACAAAACTGACCAACCTCAGCCTGTTGCTCATGTTTCTGCCAAAGGAACCACAGATGGAAATGATCATGAGAACTGGGCTCTAATCAGAATACTCCCACTTCTCATTGGCCATAAAGTACCAGAGGGAGACAATGCATGGAACATTCTGATGCTCCTCAAAGACATTGTTGAGTTGGCTGTAGCAGCAAGGCACACTGAAGAGGTGATAGTTTTCTCTTGATTGCAAAGTGTCACAGTGAACTATTGCAAAAGACATTCCCTGATTTAAGATTGTGTCCAAAACACCAGTTCATATCAATTGCATGCTTAAAATAACATGCCGGTTAAAGCCCCGCCCATTTCAAGACAACCTGACCCACTTCCGGATTTAATCCCACTTCCGGTGTAGGCCCCGGCCCGTCCGAGTACAGATATGGATACAGATAATTCATATGGTTGACAGACACAGATAATGCTGTACTCGCTCATCCCTAGTCGCTATCTATATTGACAAACAGGGTGTGGGATCATTCTTTGACAGTTTTGGGAACTCTCCTGTATACTCAGATTTTCCTGAATCCTTTTCTGTCTTTCTCAACAGTAATTGTAAGTCCACGCAACACTCTGTTAGACAAGTGGATTCTGTAGTGTGCGGACAGCATTGTGTGTTTTTTCTTTACCACATGGACAGAGGGTTATCTTGCGACAATGTTATGACTAAATATAGTAATAAACTGTCATGCAATGACTTTATGGTGTGCAAATTTGTGAAAAAAATATGACCCTTGGTTGAATGTGGTCAAAATAATTATGCAGAATGTAACCAATGTGTCCGAGTATCAGATTATTTTAAATGTGCATGATAATATTAGAAGCTGTGTCTCGATCATTATCAAAATGATCATTAGACTGAAACATGTACGACAATGGTTTTTGTTATTCTGGTGATATGAATAAAAACACATTGAAATGATAAAGTTATGTCTCTGTGTATTTATTTAAAACCAATATACAATTCATTAAGATCTTCAGTCCTTTGATCTAGAATGTCTTTTGTTTATACGATCCAGGTCATTTTTAACAGTTTCTCGAATAGACTCGTGTGCCGGAGGTCTTCTTAGAAGATCGAGTTGTTGTTTAGGTACCAGAAACATTTTTTGTGCAAACTCCATAGTCATCTAAGTTTGTCTTGAAGCTATAAGACTCGTTATAAATGGCACGGCGATACTCAGGAGGGGTAGAAGAAAACCGCCAGACTGTTTACTTTCTCTTAGGCACATACACAACAGGCAGGTCTGAATGCAAGTCAGTTACTAAAGACAGACAGCTTTCACTTCAGCTTGTTTTTAACAATAAGCTATTAGCTGAACCAGCGCTGTGCCTGTGTGAAACCTAAAGACAGCTGCAGCGGGAAAATAGTTTTTATTAACCCACATACGTACACTAACGAGAGAAGGAGTCATCAGTCTCAGTAATGTCCACTGATCAGCTGGCTGACTTGGTTCCCTGAGGCCTCTGCAGACACACAGAGGAGCGGAGAGGCTGCAGGTCTGACAGGAAGTGTTGAGCCTTGATTGGCGGTGATCGGTACAGCGCATGTGAAACTCAACAGAGATGAGAAGGAATGGTTCAGCCTACAGCAGCTCACTCTGTAGATACGTTCATACACTATGCATGTAGTGTACTTTTGTTGTCATATGTTAGATCACATGCTGGGCAACATGGAGATTGCTTCGGGGCTGCCCGTGGCCGCTAATTCATTAGGACTGCCGTAGACTTTTTGTTCAGAGGGGGGGCCAGAGGGGGGTACAAGGGCTGTGTTACAGGGGCACTGGCCCCTGCTGGACCCCCCCCAAAACCGCCATAGGCGCCTGCACACAGGGGCTGAGCCCATTTTCATTCTGAACCCTGTGCAGTGAGCAAAGACTCTTTAGACAAAGCCAGCCTAAGTCTTACCTTTTAGGGGATCCCTTTTGCTGTCTGATCATGAGTACTTTGACCTGTAGCTCAGAGTGACTTATTGCCCCAGAACCTTAAGGCAGCCCCGGTGTTGGGAAAAATATAGGGGTTCAATTACCTGCTGTCTTACGAGGCCCATTTTGTTTTCATTTACAACCCCCTTTCATTCTTTGGTTACATATTTGAAGAGGCATTTTTTCATAATTAGAGGCATTTTTTCCCGTTAACTTTCTTGTTAATACCTAAAAAGGGATACTTTATTTTCATTTATTATGAGGTTGGGAACCTGGCCTCAGGGAAAAGCTCACTGAGGCCTGTGGAAAAAGCCACAAGGCTATAGCTTAAAGCCTAAAGCCTTTCTAAATAATCAGACACTTGTTTGATTGATTCTCCCTGAAGTTCGCTATAAAAAATTAAAACGAACAAAAACCCAACATAATTTAAGATAATTTGCGGTGCACAAAAAAGAACCTTGACTGAGGATAATAAACACAAACGGAGATTCTGTTTCTGCAAAAGAACACCTCAAATGTGTTGGACCGATTAATCAGAAATCATACTAATTACTTGTACACAGTACAATTTATTCTCAAGGTGAACAGGAGGACAAATTCCATTTAAACTGAAAGCTTTTTCAATGCAACAGTCGCGTGAACACTAGTGCATAGTTATTCTTATCACATGATCGCTTCTTAATCGAGCCAAACGCTGAGCGCCAGTGTAGGGATGTGATGCGCTGTTTGTTATGGAAAATAACACTATATTACTGTCCTTTACAACAAGCCACGGCCTGTTTCTTTGAACTCATCCCCATCGTTGTTAAGTGAGTGGACTGTTTGTGTAATCTAAATACATGTTTAAATACCGGTGGAATGCGTTTGGTTTACTCTCTCTTCAAACGGGGGAAGATTAGTAGCGGGTGTCAAAGTCTTGAGCATCTGTGTCCCCCTTCGGTCAGTGACGTCACTACTGAGGAGGAAAGCCCCTGTTCTCACAGATCGGTTATATAGGGCTTGTGTTCTCACACATAAATCCATCCCTTTAACTAACTCTACCGTTTGCTCTTCGTAACATTTAGTTCCTGATAACAGAGGCTAAAGTACCTTATATTACACTGCTAAAGATAAAGCATGTACGCTCTACTTTCACAGTTTTATCCTGCAATTCCTGTTAGTCTGACATTGTAGGCTATGCAGAGATAGACGGCAGTGAATATACATCCACCTTCGTGTCAGACCGACAGCTGTCTACCTGTGATCCTATTCTCACCCCCCATCCGCTGTCACGCACAGGCTGCAGGCCTACCTTCCCCAGTTACACTATAGGCAATCGCATAGCAGTTTCTTAATGAGAAACATAACTAGACTAAAATAAGTGTTTCTCTTCTTTCTGTCAATGAAACAGGTTATAACTTCCGTCTCCTCGGGAACCTTATGTTTTCATGTTCTAGCGCATTAAATCAAGAACGAAAAATAATTATTTGCGGATTTGAAACATGTTACTGAGAAGATTTTAACTTTTGGTCTAAATAAATCCTTCTTCTCTCATCTGTCAATGAAACAGGTTACAATACCAGACATCCCAAGAGTTACACAAGAACGAATAATAATCACTCACACATCCTAATCATTGTGTTACCAAGAGCGAAAAGACACCAACCTATTTCACTATAGTTAACAACAAGTCACGGGCTATTTCGTCGCCATCGTTGTTAAGTGAGTGGACTGTTAACTGTGTAAATAAAAGTTTTTAAACACAGATGGAATGCGTGCGGTTTACATCAAACGGGGGAATCCCGGGTGATCCCCATCATGCGTGTGTGTCGGTCCCTATCACTCAGTGACATCACTACTCAGAAGAAATGCGAACGAGAAACATTTGTTACTGAGTTTAAATCAGGAACGAAAAATAATCACTAATGGATTTGAAACAGAGGGCTGTTTCACAAAAGCAGCATTTAGAAATCCAGGATAAGAGACAAAGCTCGGCTTGACATAGCCCGATCAGAGCATCCTGGCTTTATCAGTCTCACAAAGGCCAAACCAGGCTCAGAAGGTGCAACTAAGTCACGCCAGGTGTAAGTAATTCAGATAAATGGGCGTCAACAACTTTCTTCAAGAGACCACGCTGTCGATCAGATTCATTGATGCTGAAATGGAAAAGACGCCTGCAGCAGACTTTATTCTCTGTTACTCACTGAGTGTAAAGAAGTAATATAAAAAATGAATGAAAGAATCCCGGCCGAAGTATTAAAACAGCGAGAAAAGCGTGGCAGACAATAGAAGGCCGACTTAATAAGTAAGTTGCTTAAAGAATCACTGCTCTTAACTGAAACTGTTAATTATAACGTTACCATAGTAACATTATGTCAGACCTTACAAGTGACCTTAATATGTCACTCAGCAAATGTATTAATTACAACCACACTTAATTTTCTGACGTCTGAAGAAATATTATACACCAGTTTATGGTGGAAATTATTTTATACAAATTAAATTTTATTTATATAAAAAGGAAACACAAATGTTCAAAATCTAAAAATATAATGCAGAATCAGCAGCTTGTTCATTTAGCTTAAGTTTCTTTTTTGACCAATGCACATATCTTCTGTTTGCACTGCATGTTTTCTTATTAACCTTTCTTAAAGCCTTTTCAGTTATTTACCATTTTATATTGCAAGCAACATTTTGACAAATACTTTTAAAAAGTGTGTATTTATATATATATATTTATTAGGCTTGGCAGAGAGGCTGGAGGTCTGTATGAAAATGGTGAACTTGTTTAGTCAATATGGATAATAGATAAAAACCCTGAGGCTGTAGGCCTAGAGTCTGACATCCACAGGTGAACACTGCTACTGTGCTGTAATGTGTTTTACAAACTGTCAGATGTCTGAACTGCACACAGTTGAAAAAATAAAAATAAAAAAAAGGACTTAGACTTAGATATGGAGATAAAAAGAAGCGCTGAGGACTTTGGAAATCCTGCAAAGAGAAGTGATTTAGTGATTTAGTGTATAGAAGTTCACTGTGAGCCAAACTGTAACACAGTGTTTTCCTGTAATCATTGTTTTCTCTCCCAAACACGCAGATGTTTCATGAATAAACAACACAATATATCCTCCTTATTGAAGTAGGACTGTAATTTGCTGCTCACGTTTAAGGCTCAATATAACATAATTATGACAGTTTCAGTTAAGAGCTGTGAGATTTTTAGCTTCTCACACATTCAGTCGGTCAACAATTGGCTGCCACACTTTCTTTCGCTGGTTTATTGCTGTACCCGTGTTACTTTTTCTTTTATTTATCCTTTATTATTATTTTTATTTTTTTCAAGGACTTTTATTCCACATAAACTCGCTGATGCTCATTGTGTGCAAAGTATGGTGCACGCATCTTCTATACCTATGAAACCTAATAACCCCAACCTACTGATTTTAATACAGGCTACTGAAAAATATGCAGAACACACAGGCCTACATAAGAACATGGAATGACTGAAAGAAACACTTTGGTTTCTGATCAGCATGACGCTGACTGAACAGATGAGGCACCAGGATTAACTAAGCCTGGCTGTTAGCCTGGTCTGGAGCAGGCTAGCTGCACAGAATAAATCACCATGGTAACTTATGTGCTACTGCGTTTGTGAGTCAAGGCTTAATTCAGCCAGGATATCTGGAAAATCCCGGCTTAATCCCTTATCTTGGTTTTGTGAAACAGCCCTCAGGTGGTTACTGAGAAGATTTTAACTTTAGGTCTAAAATGAATGTTTCTTTTCACCCTCCTGCCTCTAGATCTCATTTTCCCAAATAGATGTTACAGCATGTAACAATGTAGTACAGCCTTTCAGCTTTAAAGGCTGTGCCCTCAGAAACTCCCATAGGCCTAATGCTTTGCGATGTCTTTGTTTAAATTTATTTACCTCCTAAATGCATGAAACCGAAAAGATACATTATAATTTATATGTTCTTATATGTTTCTGGTTATAATATAATGTTTTTACCGGTAATTGTCATTCTTATGACAGTTTACTATTGAAACCATGAGTGAAGGGGCTGTTTTATTTAATAGGGTGGTGACCAGGGCAATGCAATACAAGCCACTGCACACAACAGTTGGAATGTTCTGTTAGTTTATCAGCGAGACAGTGTTGTAATACTGGCGAGCATGTACCATAGTCTAATTCTCGTTGTCGCAGTATAACAACCCTTATTAAGGGCTATGTATAAAATAAAATCTAGAGCTGCTCACAACAATCTCTACAAAGCTATATGGGCCAGGTATGAGTTTTACTTTTGAGTTACATTTGTAACTGCACCGCTGCAGCCCCTTAGTGGGCCTTGTGTAAAGATAAATCCCAACAAAACAATGACTGCACTGCAGTGGCCCCATTGCGAGCGATGTCAAAAGAAAATCCCCTTAAACATAGAGTGAATCATTTAAACATCAATGAATTTCTCACACACAATGACAAATTAATTCCATTACAAGAAGTATTAGTGATGCATAAGGAATACTTTAATTAACTTAGGTGTATTCTTTAATACGTGGAATATCACGAATTTCATAGGGTTCTTAAATGTTTGTGAAACACATAAGGATTATAATACACTATACTTTAATTAATATAGGTAACTGTAATGTCATGAATAGGGCTGGGTATCGAGTTCAATACTTTTTAGGCACAGACCGAATTGCTTCAATACCACCGAGTGTTTAAAAAACGCCTTGTCTTTCGGTACCAAAGTTCGATACCTAAAGGTTCTTGTTAACGCCAATGAGCTAATCAGCATGCAGCATTCTTGATGTGCCCACATCTCAAAGTGATTGTAATTGGCTGTGGTGATGTAAACACTAGCTCACGCCAGTTACGCACAGAGACGTGGCTCGTGGATGTAAAAGACGTGGAGAAAATCAAGTGTGGCTTGATGCAACAGCGCGTGATGCAATATTTGCAACATAAGATAATTGCTGCCAAGAGCAGCGACACGACAAACCTGGTGAAGCTTTTGACTGTCCGTGGAATAAACTTAAGAGCAGAAAGTCGCTCCGTCTTTGCTGCAACAAGACAGAGCCGGTGCATCATCGTCTCAGCGCCCTGCTGCCACCGAGCTGCTTCAACACTCCCACCGTACGAGCGGCGTTGGGAAGCAGCATCGCTACAAGTAGCACCGTTACTAGTTTAACGACATTTCTCAGTAGCTTGGTGGCAGCGTCACTGTTTTCTGAATCAAATCAAAGCTCTTTTATTGACAGAGTAACGCGGCAGCTTCCACACACGCTACATTTTTCCAAGTGTTTCTGAAGAATCAGTTAAGTGACGCCACCGCCGCACACGGACCTGTATGTGCAGCCGGCAGAAGCGCTTCCGTGTGATAGTGACATCACGTACCGATATTTTGACTGATGTCTGCGACTTTGCTGCAGATGGATTAAAGACGCGTGGCTGAGTTTCCTTTCTATTGTGATAGTTGTCCACCTCTTCCTCTAGTGAGGCAGAAACTTGTTTCCATGAGAGATTTCTCTCTCTCTCTCTCTCTCAGGCCTCTTGCCATGAATGTTTAGGCTGCAATGGTGCCAGAGCACAAATTCACATATAAACAATAAAAAAATATATAATTAACAAACAATGAAATGACATTATAAAAACTAAAGAAAGAGGGATAAAAACACAATATAGGCCGATGTTACATTGAAAATATGTCTTGGTTCTGCGAAGCAGCAGCATTTTTCAAAGGAACAATTATTAAAATAAACTATTAATGATAGTAATGTGATAATGAAGTTACTTTATACAAAGAACAATGGTTCTCCGTATGTTGGGAAAATATACAAATTTTATACTAATAAAATTGGTATCGAAAAAGGTATCGTTCAGGAACCGGTATCGAAGTTGAGGTATCGATACCCAGCCCTAGTCATGAATTTTATAGGGTTATAGGGTTTTATAGGGGCTGTTTTGCACAAGAGCGCAAAGCCGCCCTTTATTTACTACTTACATCTTTATACATCTGGGGCTTACCTGAGCAGGTGAGATGCAGGATGGAGGAAGAGGAAGATGATATTACACACTCCCTCAGAGCAAATCTAGAATCAACACAGAAAAACAAGATCGACCACACAGGTCTGTCTGAGGACTCCTTTCTCTCTCCTACAGAAACAGCAGAGCCACAGTCCAGCTCTCTACAGACACCAGCTGCTGTCTTCAGGGTCCAGTCAGAGTAAGAGTCACTCACTGGTCTCCAGTCTCCCTCATGTTTCAGCTCCAGTGTTCCTGCACAGCGACTGGCTCCTCCCACCAACCTGACAGGCTCTGAACAGAAAGCAGAGAGTCATCAGTAAAACAATAAAGTGAGTTTCATCAGAACAGAAATGAACCAAATCAAAGCAGCAGCTCCTCTTCTACCTGAGCAGGTGAGTCCAACAGCTTTTCCAGGTGAGCAGGTGTTTCTAGCTGAGCCTGAGCTTCTACAGTCCAGGAGAGCAGACTCATGGCCTCCACACTGGAACTCTTTGGTCCACATCGGAGCCTCCACTTCTCCATAGAGCGCCCCCTGGAGGACTGAAGGAGCCCCACAGCCAAGCTCCCTACAGACCACCTCTGCATCCTGCTGGTCAAAGTCAGCTTCACACACTGAGGACCACCTCTGGTTAGACTGGTTAGACTGGTTAGACTTCACCTCCAGTCTGCCTGAGCACAGACTAGTCCCGCCCACCAGCCTGACAGAGCCTGCAGAGATAATAGAAGATGAATTAGAGATAAAGACACCAGACACAAAATAAAAACATGTCATGAAACAACAATTCAGTGATTCAAAGTGGACTCAGCACAACTCAAACATCAGTTCATGATTAACAACAGAACACATCTTTATACATCTGGGGCTTACCTGAGCAGGTGAGATCCAGGAAGGAGGAAGAGGAAGATGATCTTACACAGCCCCTCAGAGCAGATTCAGACTGAACACAGTGAGACGTGATCTCCCACACAGGTCTGTCTGAGGACTCCTTTCTCCCTTCTACAGAAACAGCAGAGCCACAGTCCAGCTCTCTACAGACACGAGCTGCTGCCGTCAGGGTCCAGACAGTGTTAGTGTAATCCATTGGTCTCCAGTCTCCCTGATGTTTTAGCTCCAGTGTTCCTGCACAGCGACTGGCTCCTCCCACCAACCTGACAGCCTCTGAACAGAAAGCAGAGAGTCATCAGTAAAGAAGTGAATTCAAGAGACTATCCAATCCAATCCACTTTATTTCTATAGCGCATTTTACAAACACAAAGTTACCAAAGCACTGCACAGAAGACTCAAACATACAAAACAATTAATATAAAAATTTTGTAAAAACAAAATGAGAGCATCAGTTTTAAAATAAAAAAAAATAGATAAAATGAAAAAATACTAAAATACAGTAAATCAATAAAAGACATCCTTTTTGATAAAGCTTATAGTTAGGGCTGGCTCGAGTGAGTCCTGAACCATCCCTTAGTTATGCTGCTATAGGCTAGACTGCCGGGGGATTTCCCATGATGCACTGAGCTCCTCTCTCCTCTTCTCTCTCTCTCTCTCTGAGTGCAACCTCATCCCATTAATGCATGTTACTAACTCGACTTCTCCCCTCTCCCGTGGTCGTGTGCTTCCCCTCCTGTAAGCTTCCCTGCGGGTGTTGCTGGCTCTGGAGCTGTGGAGTCTGGATCTGTGGTTGGGAGTCTCCTGCTGCCCCCGTGTTCCTGTTCGACGCCCTCTGCTACAGTTGCAACTGCTGTTACTAGTCCTATTGCTATTGTTACTGTTATTATTATTATCATTAACATTACTATAAATATCTGTACCATTTTTCATTCAGTCTATAGCACCATTACCTTTACTGTGTAGGTTGCCTCCCTCTGCTCTCTCTCTCTCTCTCTCTCTCTTTCTCTTGCTCTCTCTCTCTCTCCCCCACCCCCAACCGGTCGAGGCAGATGGCCGCCCACCCTGAGCCATGGTTCTGCTCGAGGTTTCTGCCTCTTAAAGGAAGTTTTTCCTTGCCTCTGTCGCCTAGTGCTGCTCTTGGTGGGAATTGTTGGGCTTCTGTAAATAACTTCAGAGTTCGGTCTAGACCTGCTCTTTATGAAAAGCGCTGTGAGATAACTGTTGTTGTGATTTGGCGCTATATAAATAAAATTGAATTGAATTGAATCTTACAGGTTTACAAACATTTTTAATCATTACCCAATAGCTAATATAATATATGATATATATGCTGTGGTTCCTGTAGGCTTTGCGTGCGTGTGTACGGGGGGGGCCTCCATGTCCATTTTGCTTGGGGCCCCCAAATTCCTTCAAACGGCCCTGCCACTGCATGTATAAGGAGACGTTTAAAAATGGGGGCAATATATTGGCTCTGATATTTGAAACTTTACTGTTAAAAAAGTCCAATAATTTCTCACAAGTAAAAGGTGGAAATTCAATAGAGGTGGATTGTGGAGGGTTCAAAAAAGACCAAATGGTTTTAACTAAACTGATTCTGCTTCTGTGATTCTTTCTTTCTCTCTTTACCTGTTGAGGTGTGTTGTCCTTCAGCCTGGAGTCCTGTGATTGGAGCACAGCCGTGGACAGAAAGAACAATCAGGTTGTTTTGTAAAGAACTTTCTATCAGCTCAGAAACATCTCAGTGAACTCCCTCTGGGCTCATGTTACCAGTTTACTGTAGGTGAGATCAGTGGTGGAAAGTACTGTACTGTATTTAAGGAGTTTTTTTTTGGTATCTGTATTTTACTTGAGTATTTTTAGTTGCAACTTTTTACTTTATGCACATGTATGAAATTAATCTCACTCATTCAGCAAGAAACATCTGTGGACCAGTCCAGACAGGATGCGAGGGCCCTCCTCATACATAATTTAAAAACAAGACATTGAAGTTTAGTTACAAGTCTGGACTGATGCATGATGGGAAGCAGTGGATTCACATTGACTGTTAAAATGTTGATTAGCTGGACAGACTGGGCAATATGGATGCACATCTCAGTAAATAATAAGCAGCACATATTCAGCCCAGTCATTTTATAAATATTATACATCTGAAAAGCCAGTTTGAATGGGCCTGATGCAGCTAATAATATTAATATATAGAAAATATCTATAATTTACAGAGGCTGTGGTGACGTTTGTCAGATTAGATGCTGGATCATCAGCCAGTACGAGCACAGCCAGAGATGTGCAGCCAGCATCAGATCCAAGCAGCTCAGACTCTAATGCAGAGGTCACTAATAGGCCCAGCTGCCGTCCTCATTCGGACCGCCGACACACAGCCGAGCTGAAAGAATAAGGCTGATATTTTTTTAATCAACGCATTATTATAGACTACGCCTGTTCATTTAGACATTCGTATTTCTGCAGTGTTACAGTTTAATCCTCGATGGTAAAATATGACGCTCTGCTGACAGTGGACCTGTTCATGTCTGTTTGGTCATCTGCTGCTAACACCGCCTCTTTTATGTGAACGCGCTCCCCGGCTGGATCGGGAAACCCTGGGTTCATTTACCGAGTTGATAACCAGCTTCCTGGTGCCACTTATCCCGATCGATTGTTAGGGTTAGTGAAGCCAGATATGGGAAACATATCCTGGGTTTGACAACTACCTTTATTTTTTTAAATACAGCAAGAAAGTGTCAGACACTCAGTGCTGAAGTAAAAAAATCTGGCTAGAGCCAGCTGACAAAAATCTCTGATGACCGGCAGAGAGAGAGAGAGAGAGAGAGAGAGAGAGAGGGCACACAGTCAGCTACGCAATGAGGATTTTTATTCAATCCGAGATATTGACTCGTATTACTTGTATAATACTCATACTTGGCAAAAATGCTTTATGTGTACTGAATACTCGTTTCAGCCGAGTATCCGGCTCAACCCTTCTAACAACTATATACAGACCAGAATCTGAGGACTGTGGACAACATCCAGACTACAGTGTTTCCCTGCACCACACATGGCTGATCTTCAGACCCAGGACAGAGTAACAGACAGTTCAGTCAGGCAGCACACAGACAGTTTGTAGTGTGGCAATGTGGCACATTTAGACACAGAGTCATGATACTGAGTTGTTGTTTCTGGACGATATGCAGCTGTTCTCCTGATCCATTAGGACAATACAGAGGTTTAATTCTAGCAGGGTGGAAGATGTAATGTCACAAACTGCTACACAAATAATTCCCTCCACTGTGTGGATAGGGCTGGACAATAATTCAGTATCAATATATATACCGATATACTTTTATTAAATAACGGTGATATGATTTTAAAACACATTTCTGATATTTCGATATACATTACAGTCTATGATTAAACCATTTGTCACTGACTGACGTTTAGAGCGTAGCTGATTCAAGCCGAACAGAAAGAGCGCAACACAATTGGCTACGTGAGTGATGACGACACCACAGACTCGGAGCCCGTGCCCATCATCTGCAGGCTGTGCTCAGCGGTAGTAGGCTAAGCTAGGCAAAGCTCCAACGCGGTAAGTTTTAGCTACAAAATGAGTGCCCATGACCGCAACACAAATGTGACTGAACAAGCTTCAACGAGCGAGGAGCAAGCAGACAAAATAGTTGATAAGAGAGGAAAGACTAATTTGGTGGTGTGGAAGTGGTTCGGCTATCTAAGATCTGACAAACTTCAGGTTTCAGTGTGCTGCAAAATATGTGAGAGTCGTTGCCAGAAACCTCTAGAGCCTATTATGGGGTGTCATCAACCCTCAACAGTGTCCCTGTTCCAGCAACATTTGTGTTTGTTGTTGCTCGTTGCTCACTCTTTTTTCTGTTTATTGCAGCACTTTCGTTATTTTTTAGCCTGGCTGAAGCACCTTTGTTTAAATCTATAGGAATAACATAATAAGCCTATGTTGTAGTTTAAAGTTTGAGCTATTCATATTGACAGAGGTGAGAGTTTTATGTTTATTTGATGGTGATTTCAAATGTCTTTCTTTGAAGGCTAAATACAAATAAAAGGTGAACATTATTTTATTTGTACAGTTTTTATTTCTAAAATGTTATGGCTTAAATGGCTTTTATACTGTTCATATCGAAATCGGAATTATATCGTATCGACTGAAATTAAGACATATATCGTGATATAAGTTTTGGGCATATCGTCCAGCCCTATGTGTGGATGAATACCTGTACATTGTTAGTTTTAATAATAATTTTATATTTTATTAAATAAAACATTGAAAATGATAAATGCCTTTTCTTTACACTTGCAGCATAAACAATCAAGCAACTACATTTTGTCTTATGTCTCCAATAATGACGCCAAAATGTGGTATAACACTTGTTTATTGTCATTAAATACTACTAAAACTACAACCTATCACAAATAGATCATTTTAAACATCATTAAAAATGAGTATATACAGGAATCGACAGTGTCCAGAGGTGTCCTGACTGATTATGAAGACAGTTCAAACTTGCATGTAGCATATTGCTGCTGTGGAGATGATTAAATATATCACAATCACCTCTCTGACATGATTACCACATTTCAAAAACAACCATATTACTTTTTTAATTTATATTTTGCTGTATCTAGCAACACAGTTGGGGCAGGGACACCTGACTGAACCCCATGTTGACAGGGATCATCAGGTCTCCTGGTTCTGCTTCTAAGGCATCTCCTCAGTAGTAGGCAACTGTCGACGGAGGAGGAGGAGGAGGAGGAGGAGGAGAGCACTCTGGGTGTCTTTTTGTTGTACACCTTGCTTTACCTGATAATACAAAAAGGAGGATCAACTTAGAGAAAAGTTTGTAATACGTGACATTATTCCCTTATAGTTAGTATTTCTACATTAAATGCAATCAAAACAATAAATCAACAACATCTATCTGTATTCGTCATACTGTTTAATAATTTTGACTCATCACTTATAAATGTATTGAGTAAAATGCAGAGGAGTACTCATAATGAAACATACTGAACTGTGTCATCAGCTTTTCTCCTGGCTGGACTGTGGACATGGTGGTTATGATCCAGGCCAACCAGAGTGGTCCTTTCAGTGTATACTGGTGAGAAGCACAGGGCTATGAAAGACTCCACATCTGCAGGTGACCTGAGGGCACAGTGGAAATAAAACATACAGGACTTTTTTTTACTTCTGGTGAAATAAGTAATGACATCAACAAGAAACAGCAGCAATTGCAAAAAGGTTTTCACACATTAGGTTTAGAGATGAACAATGTCAAACTGTATTATAGGTAGCTTATATACCAGAAACACAGATACTTGGGGACCTGTAGCCATCATTGTTTATGTATACTAACGCTGAAATATCTTTCTCATAACTACAAACACACAGCTACATCACCACATTTGTACAAGTAGCATTCAGTCAAACATCAACTGCAGACACCAGATAATCACACAAACCGATTAGATACAAGCTGTAAAGATAACGTAAGGTTAGGTGTAAACATAGTATAACAATGAACCTACATGGTGAATAACTAAACCGGCGCAGTCTACACTTACATTGTCTTACCTTATGTTAGCGTCGGAAAACAGCTCTCGCTGCTGTTTTCCAGCTCACCTACAGCTGGATATAATTCATCGTCTCTACTCTGGCTCCTACACCAGCCTGCACTCGCAGCAACAGTTAGCTCTATGCTAAGTAGGTAGCTACGTTTGCTAGCGAGGCAAAATTACCATCAAAATGATAAAAGCCAGATTACCTGTCCAGCAGAAATAAAGCCACCACGCTGTGTCAGCCCCTCGGTGTTCCTCAGTTGTCACTATCGTTGAAAAGCCACGCAGATATTAGCTCCGGTCGGACCGCTTCGCTCGGCAGGTCTGAGTGAGCTGACCGGGTGCGCGCATCGGGGGAGCTCATGTAGCAGTAGGTCTGGTAGCCATGGTAGCAAGGGAGAGTGACAGTCGGCCAGCCAATCATTGCATTCGGTCCGGATGGAACGAGTGGCTGTGTTTACTGCAGCCCTGAGAGGACTACAGACAGCCGATTTTTATACTCTCTTTTTCAGTGCACCTAACTTTTTAATATGCATTGGTGTATATAGACAGTTTCAACAAATATGAAAAAACTCTTTTAGAAGCAACTTGCCTACCCTACCTTTAAATAGTAGGCTATTTGACTTTCTTTGACTGTCACACTGCTGCTGTCATCACTCAGTTAAAGGGCTCTCACACAGCTCAGGGCTTCATTTTGTTTTCCCTTTGATGGAAAATGTTCTTCTGACTGGAACATTAAAATGAGTGCACTAGTGTAAGAAGATATTTGATTTACCTGAAACCTGGATAAAGTACATGTTGCTGCTAATACTGCAGTCCTTGATATTAGTGCATGCAGCCACGTTACTTCTGAATTACAGGTACAACTTTACTTATTCTCAATAAAAGTGGCCATGATTATTTCTGTAATATAGATCAATTATTAAATATTGATAACATTAAGGTTCAATAATCCAGGATATAAATGCAGGATATGTGCTGCACAATAAAATGTGATCAACACAGTGAGATACATAAAAGAAATAAATACACAGGAAAAACAGAAATCAGACGACCATAAAGGTCCTGTTTGATTAAAAGCCTGTTTGAATAGCAGAGTAAAATAACTGACAGAATTTCGTAGTAACGGAGTCAATGCATTCCACAGCCTAGGAGCCACTGCTTGAAATGACCGATGGCCGATGGTTTTAAAATGAGTGTGGGGAACCACTAACAGCCTCAGGTGCAACAGGTGGGAGTGTGAAGCTGTATGGAGTCAGAGATGTGTCTGTGTCCGTGCAGGGCTCTGAAAGTAAGGACCAGGACTTTAATCTGAACTCTAAACTGGACTGGTAACCAGTGAAGTGATGGTGAAACAGGTGTGATGTGCGTTCTTTTGTCAATGTGAGTTAGAAGCCTTGCAGCAGAGTGCTGAACAGCCTTAAGAGACGGTGAAGCTCCTTCTTATTCAAACAAGTGAAAAGACAGTTACAGTAATCTAAAGGAGACCAAATAAAAGCAAATTCAACCTCTGACACCAGAGTTCTTAGTTTAGTCAGATAAGGTCTTAGCACCTTATTTTTAGCTGTACGTCAGTTCTTTCCATTTAGGGGGAAAATACTGAAAATGTTCACACCTCATAAACTGGGTCAGATAAGGTCTCTACACCCTAAATGTAGCTGTACTTCAGCTCTTTGGCAGGAAAAGGAAGGTATAATCTAATATCCTGTTTTTAGCTGAGACTTGGTTAGACCCAGATACTTTATGAGTGAAGCTAGCGAGCATCAGAAAGGACGGGGAGCTGCCATTTAGTTTACTGTTCTTTTGAATATGTGGCTCTTCAGCTGAATTCCTCTCCTCCAGCTAGATCTCTAAATATCTACAGGCCACCTAATTACTGAGCAGGTCTTTCAGTGTTTTCACCCTGAACAGCCTTTCATACTGATTTTCTCCCTGATCCAGTAAAGAGATCTGGGCCCGTATTTATCAAGCTGAGCTTATTTCAGGCGGCTCCACAGGTCTCTCTGTGGTTAGCAGCAGCCAGTAGAGGCTTGTGACGCACTGTGGACACAGAGACATGAATCTCTCAGGAGAGGAAGAATGTTTCTGAAATATTTGACGATGCACAGTTAATTAGCCGGGTCGGACAGCACAGGCGTTATCTTTGTCAGTGAGTTGGTGAGAGACGTCATCTCACCACGGACTTTACGCAGTAATGAGTTTTCAGCTAAACTGAAGGTTGTGATGACGCTTTGTTTATTTTACAGGACAAACGCAGCAGTGCTGATGATTTTGGACCGTCACTAACATCAATAAGCCCAGTTGTCATGGAAACAATTATAGCACTTGCAAATATCGGGCTTCCCAGGAGCAGCAGGTGCAACTGATGGCATATATAGATCATATAAAGATCAAATGTTTTTATCTTTCACTTCCTGTGTGTACGCAGCCTGTGTATATAATGTGGTCTCTTAAAATTCTTAACTCGGACTATAATGCTTGATAACTAACTTTTCAGCTCAGCTTTGAGCCAAGACGTTTTTCACTCTTCAGTCAGTTCTTAGCAGGGTTGTTATGAGTAATTCTGAGAAGCTTGATAAACACATGCTGTTTAAAGTCCTACCTGAGCTCCACAGCAGCAGCAGCACCAACAGGTGATCCATGTCCAGGTAGACCGTCTCTCTGGCCGTCCGCCTGCTCTCTGCTCTGATCATCATGTGCTGTCCTCAGTGTAGATCTGTGTACAGGAAGAGGTGGAGCTTTACTGGAACACAGCTCATTCAGCTGGCTTCAGTTTAGAACACCAGGGCAGACCAGAACACAGACAGTGAGACCAGACCAGAACACAGACAGTGAGACCAGTCCAGGGGCCTCATGTATAAAAGGGTGCTTTAACACTGAAAGATGGCGTACTCACAGAATTTGAAAAGTTCGTACACACAGAAATCTCCACATGTATAAACCAGGCGTACTCCAGGCCCTGAGCACCTTTCCTTTATACATCCCAACCAACGTGAAACTGAGCACAAGCCACACCCCCCGCCTTGGCTCCTCCCATAAATGACTATGCAAATGACCATAAACACGCCAGCGTCACCTCCTGAGGTCCAAATAACAACAGCTGGCTGCCAGAAACACTATTTGTATTTGTACGGGATGGTACGGTTCCGCCAGGTTGGTCTCTCTAATGCTGGAACCAGTTCAGCACACAGGTCCAAGAGCACGACTCTTGGGAATCTAAATCCAAGTATTAGCCAGTCATCATCATGGGCCAGGAAATCTTCATGGACACTCTCTAATCCTTCCACTGGTGTTTTCCTCTGCAGAGCAGCCGTGCAGCACTACGCACGAGTGTCACGCAGTGTTTGTATGTTCACAGCAGGCAGACTGAGACTTCACACCTCCACAAAATGATTCAGTCAGTGGTTATTGAGTTTTTTCATCAAATCAAGACATCTGGCTCGTGATGTAAAGAAAATTCTTGGCTTGTGAAACTTTAAAAAAATAAATCTGTCGTTACCTTATATTATTATTATTCTATCAGACATTGTTAGTGCACAGTTGTGGTTAAAGTTCTCGCTTTCTGTTGCTTTTATTTGATAGAATTCTTCTTTATGCACCAACAGACCAAAGCAAATGACTTGGAAGTTAAAACGTGTCAATAAACCAGATTCTGAGCTTTTTAGTTTGGGTGATAAAGCCTGGCTGTTTCTGGAGCTCTGCAGCCTCTGTGCTGGGGGGGTTGTGCAATACTGCGATAGTCATTTCCTGTTAGAGCCCAACCGCAGTGTTTGATCTGAGATAACAGTAACCTGTCAAAAATAATGCACTAACCTGTAAGTACACAGTGTACGCAGTGTGCTGCATGTTAGTGCACTCAGACCAGAACACGTCCAATGACAAGTGTGTTGCAGTGATCCAGTCTGGAGGAGACAAAGGCCTGGACCAGCTTTTCAGCAGTACAATGATGATTACTGTGATTATTGATTATTGGTTACTGTGATTTTCACAGTAACTCTTTCATTACTGTAATTATCCATTATATAACAATGTGTTACTAACTGAAACTGTCATAATTGTAACGTTATATTGTGCCTTAAAAGTGAGCAGCGGACATTATATGTCACTCAAGAAACTCACACACACTCTGTAGGATCCTGTGTCATTTTATAATACTGTCAAATTATAGTCCTACTTCAGTAAGGAGGATATATTGTGCTGTTTATTCATGAAACAACTGCGTGTTTGGGAGAGAAAACAATGATTACAGGAAAACACTGTGTTACAGTTTGGCTCACAGTGAACTTGTAGTACACTAAATCACTAAATCACTTCTCTTTGTAGTTGCTGGATTTCCAATGTCCTCTCAGAGCTCTCCTTTTTTATCTCCATATCTAAGTCCTGTTTTTTATTTTGTTAATTTTTTCAAGTGTGTGCAGTTCAGACATCTGACAGTTTGTAAAACACATAACAGCACAGCAGGAAGTCTTCACCTGTGGATGTGCTTATACTTAGTACATCAGCAGACTGGCTGTCAGACTGTAGGACCACAGCCTCAGGGTCAACTTACAGATATCAGACAGGATTTTCTATGAGCACCACAACACTGACTTTTTATCTGTTATCCATATTGACTAAACAAGTTTTCCATAGTTCACCATTTTCATACAGACCTCCAGCCTCTCTGCCAAGCCTAATAAATATATATATACACACTTTTTAAAAGTATTTGTCCAAAATGTTGCCTGCAATATAAAATGGTAAATAACTGAAAAGGCTTTAAGAAAGGTTAATAAGAAAACATGCAGTGCAAACAGAAGATATGTGGATTGGTCAAAAAAGACAATTAAGCTAAATGAACAAGCTGCTGATTCTGCATTATATTTTTAGATTTTGAATTGTCACCTGCTGAATTTTGTGTTTCCTTTTTATATAAATAAAAAATAATTTCCACCATAAATTGGTGTAGAATATTTCTTCAGACGTCAGAAAATTAGGAGTTTAATGCTCAAAAACGTCAGACTCCCAGACTCCCCACTCAGATATCTCATTGAATATTATTTCAAAATAAAGTTAAAAGGGTAACACTATGAGGAAAAGAAAAACTTTTGTTGTGAAAGTGCTGCTATATAAAAATTAAATTGAATAGACAGTATGTTGATTAGTGGTTGTAATTAATACATTTGCTGAGTGACATATTAAGGTCACTGCTCACTTTTAAGGTCTAACATAACGTTACTAGGGTAACGTTATAATTAACAGTTTCAGTGAGGAGCAGTGATTCTTTTAGCTGCTTACTTATTAAGTCGGCCTTCTATTGTCTGCCACGCTTTTTCTCTCTGTTTTAATTCTGCGGCCGTGTTTCTTTCGTCCTTTTTTTATATTCTGTGCTTTTCCTCATCAGAAACCTTTTTTACACACAGTGAGTAACAGAGAATAAAGTCTGCTGCTCACGTCTTTTCCATTTCAGCATCAATGAATCTGATCGACAGCGTGGTCTCTTGAAGAAAGTTGTTGACGCCCATTTATCTGAATTACTTACACCTGGCTTGACTTAGTTGCACCTTCTGAGCCTGGTTTGGCCTTTGTGAGACTGATAAAGTCAGGATGCTCTGATCGGGCTATGTCAAGCCGAGCTTTGTTTCTTATCCTGGATTTATAAATTCTGCTTTTGTGAAACAGCCCTCTGGAGTAAATACTAAGACATAAACACTGGACTGGGATCAAAGTCATGGAACCAAAACACTAAATAACCGAAACCTAACTGATGAATGAAGAAACTCAGAACAGGATCGGGACATGATTTCAACAGCAGATAGCTTCTTTATTCCATCCATCCATCGTCATCCGCTTATCCTGCTTGCAGGGTCGCGTGGGGGCTGGAGCCTATCCCAGCTGGCATAGGGCGAAAGGCGGGGTACACCCTGGACAGGTCGCCAGTCCATCGCAGGGCCACACATAGACGGACAACCACACACACTCACATTCACACCTAAGGACAATTTAGAGGCACCAATCAACCTAGCCATCTTTGGATGGTGGGAGGAAGCCGGAGCACCCGGAGAGAACCCACGCAGACACGGGAGAACATGCAAACTCCACACAGAAAGGCCGGGGCAACAGGGGTTTGAACCCACGACCTTCTTGCTGTGAGGCGACAGTGCTAACCACTGCACCACCATGCCGCCAGCTTCTTTATTGTCCATTGGTATTAATCTCAATACTTTCCTGAAAACCTGTTTTAGGTCATGATATACCACCACTGGCTCACCATCGGCCATGTGGTTGCTGGGCACCCGAGGGCTGTGGCCCCCTCGCGACGAAGCGTCCCTTATTTTCCTGTACTGAAGGTGGGTACCCCAGCCCAGACACAAGTTTTCTGACATGTTTGTTTTTTAATATCTTCAGGCTTCATAGTTGTTGTCATCCTTGGTAATGACAACATTTTACAGGTTTATTCTGGAAACATTTCTTTGACCCTCTCTGATGCTGGACGTCCTTTCAGCTGCTTTTCTTTCTTTCTCTCTGCTGTACTCAGGGCTTTCTGGATCTCAGTGAGGAAACATATACTTTATATCAAACACATGTAACAAAATATTTGAAAAGGCCTAAACAGATGGAAACCTGTCTGAACATGCAACACAGAGTGAGGTGTGGTTTGATGTTCCTTTATATTAGAAAAGTTAATCAGACGTGGGATAGGTACCAAAACCCAGTGTTAAACTGGGCACTGAGGTCAAATGTAAAATCAGTGTTTCTGCTGAAGAACAACAAGCTTACTGGGCTGCTGATCTTCCATTACAGGAGGACTGGTTGGTTTCTATTAAAGGTAACAGGATCCAAACCCTCTGCACACAGTTTGCTCCTCCAGTGACTTTAAAGTGAAGAAACTGAAGCTCCTCTGCTGCCTCCTGCTGGCTGCTTCCTGTCACTGTCAGTCTGTTCGTCCCTCATCAGAAAACATTCACATTAACAGCTACATTTACTCCACTGCTGTACTCAAGTACAACACTCAGGTACTTGGACTTTACTTTCTGCTTCTTCTCCACATCTCAGAGGGAAATATTCTACTTTTACTTCACTACATTTATCAGACAGCTTTAGTTACTTTACAGTTTAACATGTTTACACACAAACACAAGTTTAAATTTAGTCTTTAAATATGATTTTTCTTAAACCGTTTCAGTTTGTAGAATTATTTTAATAAGTTTTCTTCGAACACTTTCTTGTACACAATATGGCAAGAAGATTTTGTAGGGAGCTACAATACATTTGGGATTATATTTATATTCCACAGTCCTGCAGCCAGATCAGCATGTTAACTCAAAACCTCACCTTCTTTTGTGGTTAAGCACACATGATATATTGATTAGCGTACGTTTCAGCTGTGCATTGCAAAGCCAGTGTCTCTGTCCTTTGTCTTCTGCGTTTCACTTGATGCTCACCAGAGGTCATGAGATGTTGATTTTTAAGATGGTGGTATCGGGTTATCCTAGCCACAGTGAGGTCAGGCAATTTATGACACTGTCTCAGGTTGTCAGAGTTGGCTCTCGACCTTTCTAGCAGGTCTGTCATAAATCAAGAAAACGCCATCCAAAGCTCTGCACCACCACCTCTTTAAGACCAGATGGAAACACTGGGTCATCGCTACAATGACTAATGCACATATTTATAACACGACATGTTTCCATAAGAGATTATAACAATTGTTATAATCACTTACAAACATGCATTAGGCACTATAGCAAAGTTCATAACCTTTAGATTTAATGTTTTATAACTAACAGTAATACCAGTTTATACCACTGTGCACCAAGAATCTGTGACCATGTTCCATAGTACATTACACCACCGACTCTGCCTCGTTATACGCTTTAGTCTCAATTTAGAATTAGTGATGTAAAATGAAGGAATAGCTTGTAGAAATGTTTAATGTTATATAGCTTGTCTTGATTTATGTAAAGTGTAATAATAATAGTGTAAAATATTGCAGGTGGACAGAATACCATATGAACTACTTATAAGTACTTAACACGTAATTGTTTGCTTTAAGTAAAGAGACAAACATTTTGCATAGGAAACATTTTTTATTTGTTTTTGCATTTTATGAACATTCTGTGTGCATTTTGAACATTTTGCAGTTTTGCACAAAAACACACCATAATTACATCTTGGAAACTCATTCTCAGGTTGGTGAGAGATCGCTCAAGAGAAGACCTGTTGCCAACCATGGACAGGCCCTAACAGATGCTGTGGACAATTGTGGACGTTGTGGCCACCGCTCCACAAAACCTTTTAAGGAACATTTTAAAGTAATTGAATGGGGAAACTATGTGGGCAGTAGGGATGAGAATCTTTTTAGCACCTCACGGTTTGATTTGATTTCAATTCAGAGGGCAGCAATCCATGTTGATGGATCTTTTTTTGCTATGTGATTTCTGCATAATTACTAAGCATTTAATTTGTATGTTTATCCAACTTTCTTTATTGCATTTTACAACTTGACACACATCAATCATTAGTACAATGAAAACACAGTGGTTATAGATAGAGAGAAAAAGAAGTTCAAGCTGCTTTCTCCCAGAACCCAGCCCACCCCAAACGCACCCCGTCCAGGTCCAAGCACAAGACAAACAGCCTGCTGGGATCCAGTCCCTGTAGCAGTTCTAGCAACACGACATACACACACATCCATCCACACACATTCAAAGGGAGGCAACAAAAGAAATAAGAAAAAATAATATTACTGATACTAAGTAATTAAATGAATATATACTTAAGAATACATGTTATTAAGTTAAACAAGTATACAAATAAATTACAAATTAAGAAGGAAAGAGAAAGGAAAAAGGATAAAAAAAATAAAAATAATAATAATAATAATAATTAAATAAATAAATTATAAGACGAAGAATATATATCGGTTAAAAACAAAAGAATTGGATATCAATGAGAAGGCCTACAGGTAATTTAATTTTCTTCTGAATCAGGTAGCAAGGTCATGGTACCCACAATAGATAGGAAAGGTCTCCAAGTCTCCATAAATTTACTGGTGGAACCCTTAAGTGAAGATCTGAGTTTTTCCAGCTTCAGGTTGTAAAGAACTTCTCTGACCCAGTAGTCATGAGATGGGGGGACGTTTAGTTTCCATCTAAGTAGAATGAGTCTTCGAGCCAAAAGGGTAGTGAAGGCTAGGGCTTGTTTCAAAGAACGCGAAAGGCCCGGGTCTGGAGGGATGCCAAATATAGCCGATAATGGATTGGGGGGAATTGTCTGATTATATGCTTGACTTAGTGTTTTAAAAATGTTACCCCAATACCCGATTAGCTTTGGGCACGCTCAGAACATGTGGGTATGGTTAGCTGGCGACTGTCCGCACCTATTACAAATGTCGCTGACTGATGGGTAAATCTTTGCTAATTTTGCGTTTGTGTAATGCACTTTATAGAATATTTTGCACTGTATTAAAACATGCCGGGCACAGATCGAGGACTTATGAATTAAATCCTTGGCAGCCTCCCACTGCTCCTCCTCCACCCTAGCACCCAACTCCCCCTCCCATGCTGTTTTAACAAAGGCTTCAGGTCTTGAGGTGTTATTATTATTAATAGAATTATAGACGAATGAAATACATTTTTTCCGTTGTGGGTCTAATTGTAGAAGGGTATCTAAAAGTGTTTCAGGGGGTCGATTAGGAAAGTGTGGAAACACTTTTTTAACATAATCCCTGGCCTGAAAGAACCGAAAGAGATGAGAATTGGGCAGTTGGAATTTGGATGAGAGTTCAGCAAAGGATGAAAAGGTATTATTGTTATAAAGATCCTTTACAGTCTTGATCCCTCCGTCGTGCCACGAGTTAAAAACTAAATCCGTGACTGAAGGCATGAAGTTACAATTTTTAGCTAAAGGAGTTTGTATCGAGGGTCCATGCAGGCCAAACTGTTTCCTGAATTGGATCCAAATCCTTAATGTGGCTTTAACTATGGGATTGTTCTCTATCAGGGAGAGGGGAAGGGGGAGCTGAGAGCAAAGCAGAGAGGACAACGAATAACGGCTAGATGCCCTTTCAATCTGCACCCAGGCAGGTGAAGCCTCAGCATCACACCCCCAATATAATAGTTTCTGTATATTAGCTGCCCAGTAGTATTGCCTGAAGTTGGGAAGAGCAAATCCACCCTCACAAGTCGGGGACTGTAGCACTGATTTACGAAGTCTGGCAGGTCTTTTAAGCCATAAGAATTGGGATATTTTCTTATCCAACTTGTCAAAAAAGGACTTTGTAATTAATATAGGAACATGTTGGAAAAGGTAGAAAAATTTGGGTAAAATTACCATTTTAACCAGGTTCACCCGTCCCATCAAAGATAATGGTAATAAGGACCACCTGTCGAAATCTTTCTCCATGTTCTCTAATAACGGTGAAAAATTCTTATTCATCAAGTTGGACATAGAAGAACAAATAAATATCCCTAAGTAACGAAACCCTGCTTCAGCCCATTTAAAAGGTGAAATTGAGCGAGGAAGGTTTCTTGCCAAAGAGTTCAAGGGAAATAATTGGCTTTTCTGGTAGTTGAGCTTGTAACCAGAAAGCTTGCTATACTGTTCTAGAATGTTAAAGAGCACTGGAAGAGATGTATGAGGATCGGAAATGTATAAGAGCAAGTCATCCGCATAAAGGGACACCTTGTGGGTTACACCAGATCTCAGAATACCCTTAAAGCCCTCCTCCGCACGCAACCAGATTGCCAGAGGCTCTATCGCGATAGCAAATAACAAGGGAGACAGAGGGCATCCCTGCCTAGTGCCCCTTCCAAGAGGAAAGGGTGAAGACACCGTGTCATTTGTTTTAATTGAGGCCACTGGCGATGAGTACAACAGCTTAACCCAAAGGATAAAATTGTTATCAAAACCAAATCTTTCCATTACTTTATATAAAAATCCCCATTCGACCCGATCAAAGGCTTTCTCGGCATCAAGAGATACAATTATTTCAGGTGATAAGGTGCCTGGCGTATGAATAATATTTAGCAGACGTCTGGTGTTATGGAATGATTGTCGCCCAGTCATAAAGCCTGTCTGATCTAATGAAATAATGCGGGGAAGTACTCGCTGGAGGCGGGTTGCAAGAATTTTAGATAGAATCTTCAAATCTACATTTAGGAGGGAAATAGGTCTATAGCTACTACACAGTGAGGGGTCTTTATCATTCTTAAGGATCAGCGATATTGTAGCCTCTGATAAGGTGCTAGGCAGGCGCTGGTTTGAGAAGGCCTCATTATACACATCCGTTAATACTGGCGCCAGAAGATCCCCATTGGCCTTATAATATTCTGAGGTAAAACCATCCGGGCCCGGAGATTTGCCCAAACTTAAAGACTTGATAGATTCTTGCACCTCCATTATAGTGATAGGCCCACCCAGACCTCCCCCCAGTTCACCATCTATCCTTGGAAAGTTGATATCATTAAGTGTATCATGTGACAAGGAAGGGGCTAGGGAGGTATACAATTCTGAATAGAAAGACGCAAATCTATCATTTATCTTCCTGGGATCAGAAAGAATCTCCCCTGTAGCTGATCTGATGAGTGGGATTAATTTGGAGGTTGCTTGAGCTCGCGCTTGGAAAGCTAAAAGCTTCCCCGCTTTGTCACCAGATTCAAAGAAGCGCTGCCTTGTCTTGGTTAGCTGAAGTAGAGCATTCGTAGATGTAGTCAGATTGAAATCGGTTTGAAGTTTTACACGTTCATTGTAAAGGTCAGGATCCGGGTTGATTGAATATCTAGAATCCACCTCTTTAATCTGGTTCAGTAAATCATTGGTGTAATGTAACCTCTTCTTTGTCAAATTAGAAGTAAAGCTAATGAGCTGACCTCTTATATATGCTTTGGAGGCTTCCCAGAGGGTGCTTCTCGATATATCAGGTGAGTCATTAAGATCAAAGTAGAGTGAAAGCTGATTTTTTAAAAACTGTTTATAGTCCTCCTCTGTAAGCAGTATAGAATTAAATCTCCAAAATTTAAAACGAGATTGACAGAGTAATTCTAAATCTAAGGAGACTGGTGAGTGGTCAGATATAGCTATAGTGTGATAATCACAGGCTTTAACTTTAGAAAGCAGTCTGATATCAATAAGGAAAAAATCTATGCGTGTATAGGTATGGTGGACATGGGAAAGGAAGGAAAACTGTTTAAGTGTCGGGTTCCCATGTCTCCACGGATCTACCAGTCCCAACTCAGTTTTATAAACATTAAGACTTTTTGCAGCATTAGATAATGAGATTGGTTTTTTCGAGGATCTGTCCAAAAGGGTATCCTGGATCATATTAAAGTCTCCTCCTAAGATCAAATAATAGTTTCCAATATCAGGCATAGACGAAAAGAGTCTAGACACAAAGGTGTCGTCATCCCAATTTGGACCGTAGACGCAGGCTAGTATGGCCAGAGAGTTTTGTAATTTGCAGAATACAATTATGAAACGGTCCCCCGTGTCCGCTATTATTTTGTGTTGTTCAAACATAATATTATTACGAATAAGTATGGCTGTTCCTCGAGCCTTGGCGTTGAATCTAGAGTGAAATATATGGCCAATCCAGCTTCTTTTAAGTCGCATTATTTCTCTATTACGAAGGTGTGTTTCTTGTAAGAAGAATATGTCCCCTTTAAGTTGCTGCAAATGAGCCATGACCTTAGCAATCTTAGTGGCATTTCCCAGACCTCTCACATTCCACGAAACAACCCTCAAATTATTACCTGTGTTGGTCATACCTTATTATTCCACGAGAGAAGTATACATTGCAGTATGGCAATCCAAATTTGGCTGAGCGGAGATTGATACTTGGCATGTTGTTGGCCAATAACTGTAATAGAAGGGAAAAAAAAAAAAAACAACACGCGCACACACATATCTATAACACTAGTAACAACACATGCATTTGAACCCAGCCACCCTTTAAGGCAAAAACAAACATTTAAGTGTCCATCGCACAGCAGGGCATCTTCTCTCCCCTGTGAGACTTCCCTCATTTTGGACTAACACTTTCCTCCTCCCAAATTAGAATGGTCACTAGTCAGAAGGTAACCAGCTCAAACCCGATAGCCACAAATTCAACCAACGTAACTGTAGAGGAACTTCTGAAAAAACTCCATAACCGAGTAAAATCAAAATAATCGGCTAAAAACCTCAAGATAGATATGCTGGCTCTAAATAAGCAGTCTATTGGTCATACAAACTGGCATTACAGCCAGTGTAAATACAAGTAATCAGGTCCAGGGCTTATTTTAATTGTATAGGTTAATCGGAATAATAACAACAACGAAGTAAAGAATTTCTAGAGATAGCTTGCATTAAACAAGCTATGAAGAATTATCTGAGTTCTAGAAGTGGCTAGATTAATACACACAAAAAAAGAGAGAAACAAAAAAAAAACAAAACCCTTGGTGCAGCTAACCATTATTCCACTGATGGACCAGCGGTAGGCGGATGACAAGAGCCAATATAGCGCTTGGCGTCCTCAGGTGAAGCCAGGAACCTTCGATTCCCATTCTCGTTCATGATGAATAGTTTGGCTGGGTAGCGCAAAGCGGGCTTGAGTCCTCGATCATAGAGTTCTTTCATGATCCCACGGTAAGCTGAGCGCTGTTGTAAGACCTCCGGGTAGTAATCTTCAAAAATATGGAACGGGGTACCTTTGTACTTCAACTTGCCTCGTAACTCTCTGGCTTTGCGTGTAACGAGCTCCCTGATCAGATAGTTGTGGAAACACACGATTACGGCTCTGGGTTTCTCACCGGGCCCCGGTTTCGCCGTTAGCACCCGGTGTGCTCGATCCAGCTCTGGAGCCTTTTTCAACACATCTTCCCCAAAGACCTCCAGCAGTAGTTGAGAAAAAAAGGTTGTCGGATGCGATCCTTCTATGCCTTCAGGAAGTCCCACCAACCTAGCGTTGTTGCGGCGGCTCCTACTTTCCAAGTCAATTAGCTTAGCTTTCAGCCTGTTGTTCTCTCCGGTCACCGTAGCTAGCTCAGCTTGAATTGCCTGTATGTCATCGCTCATGGTAGTGGCCGCATTTTCCAGTGATGAAATTCGCTGGTGGTGGGTAGTAATGGATTCAAAGTGCTCCAGTTTTGATTCAAGTTTAGTAAACGCCGCATTGAACTCCGCAGAGAGGGATTTCTTGTGTTCGGCTAGCGTAGCCGTTAGCACAGCCATGATGTTCCCCTCGTCTTTTTTCTGTTCTTCTTTCTTTGTTCTGCTGGTCATCGTTTAACTAACTGATCAGGGTTCCAGTGTAACTTTATAGTTACTATTAGTTTAACAGACACGAAGTGAAAATTAATAGAGTAATAATGTTCAAGGTGGGAGCTTAGGAAAAAGCGCCTACTCCATCTTGCGGTCCAACCGGAAGTCCTTTAATTTGTATGTTAAAATACAATAGAAATTAGGGCTGAACGATTAATTGCATTTGCGATATCGAGATGTAATAAAACAAGATTTTCTAATCGCAAAGGCGGCGATTATACTCTGGTCACATGACACCCAAGCAGAAAGCAGTCTGACAAAGTTAATGCTTCATCTGGTGTGTGAGTTTGGGGGTAGAAGAAGTATATGTGTGTGTGTGTGTGAGGTGATGTATGAGTGTGAGATGCTCTGTATGCTGCAGAGTTTACTAGGTGAAAGGTGCGGTTCCTGTTTTCTGCACAAGCTCTATGGTTAATTATATACTGATTAATATGATGCTAGACATTTTGTTCCTATCTTATCACTACGTCAATCATAAGCAAATCACACTTCTAAGTAAATTAAAGAGCAAAAGCAACCCCTTGATGAATGCATAATCCCACACGTATTATACACTGATTTACTGCTTGTCCGTTTTGAACATTACAGAAGGTAAAGAGTTTAAAAATTAATCGCAAATTAAATCGTAATCACAATATTGGTAAAAAAAAAAAAAATTCGCAATTACATTATTTTCCAAAATCATTCAGCCCTAATAGAAATATCTCCTCAATTGCTTAAAAAGACTAGTTTACATCCCTGATTTACTTTACTGACCTCAGATCCTCCTTTAACAACCAGTTTTCAGACTCCTCTGGAAACTGAAATATAATTTAACTATCAGGATGTACAGTATGTGTACAGGACACCAGTTTAATGTAGCTTGAACCCGATGTTCACATTCGACAAGTTAGGTGGTTATGACACGCAAATAATTAACATTACTCAGTAGTAATTTAGCTAACGTTACACTGCAGCCAAACGTAAACAACGTGCTTTACAGGCCAGATGTTAGCTAGCGCTAACCGCCTTCACTTTTCCAGCGGTTGCAGAAACAAAAGTCTCAACGGATCGATAGACTTACACTGCACATTTACTGCCAGACTGACAACTTACTTAGTTACTTAAATATTTTCCTCTACTACCTTTACCACCTCTCTCCATAACACCTCTTTGTTGGAGCTTTTGACCACATCCCATGGCTTTCCTAAAGGGTCACTAAACCCCAAACCTCTTATTTCAGCTGATTTCTAATGTGTATGAGTATTTAGTAGTGTTGTTGAGGAACTCGGGTCCAAATCTAAATCCTATATATAATGCTATAAAAATGCAGAGACTGCCCTCTACTGGATCAAACCTAACTACTGCAGATTAATTTTGCTATTGGCTGATAAAACCCCTGGACTGATGTTTTCCAGCTCTTTCCAAATCAAACTTCCTCAGGTGTCATCACATGACGTTACTCCAGCATAGTCACATGATAACAGGTGGTTGTATTCAGGACAGGAGCAATCAGCTAGCTCGGCTCTGTGAAAACTGTCACGCTGATGCTTCGTGAATGCATTTGTGTCTTCTAAGGGTTCTCATGTCGGTATAAGATTGGCCACATTGGCCACAGCTGTACGGTTTCTCTCCAGTGTGAACACGTTGGTGGTATTTTAGGTTACCTGATGTAGTGAACGTTTTTCCACACTGTTCACACCAGTACGGATTCTCTCCAGTGTGAACACGCAGGTGGTTTCTTAGGGACAATGATCTACAGAAGGTTTTTCCACACTGATCACATCTGTATGGTCTCTCTCCAGTGTGAACACGTTGGTGGTATTTTAGGTTACCTGAACTAGAGAAAGGTTTTCTACACTGGTCACAGCTGAACAGTTTCTCTCCAGTGTGAATACGTTGGTGGTTATTTAGGTTACCTGATGTAGTGAAAGTTTTCCCACACTGTTCACACCAGTACGGTTTCTCTCCAGTGTGAACACGTTCGTGTACTTTTAGGTCACCTGATTGAGCAAACCTTTTTCCACACTGTTCACACCTGTACGGTTTCTCTCCAGTGTGAACATGTTGGTGTTTTTTTAGGGCACTTGATGTAGTGAAAGTTTTTCCACACAGTTCACACCCACACATTTTCTCTCCAGTGTGAATACGTTGGTGGACTTTTAGGTGACTTGATTGAGAAAATTTATTCCCACACTGTTCACACCTGTACATTTTCTCCCCAGTGTGAACACGCTGGTGGACTTTTAGGCTAGCTGGTTGAGTGAAATTTTTTCCACACTGTTCACACTTGTACGGTTTCTCTCCAGTGTGAACCCATTTGTGGCCTCTTAGATGGATTTGTCTAGAGAAAGCTTTCCCACACTGGTCACAGCTGTACGGTTTCTTCCAGTGTGAACAAGTTGGTGGAGTTTTAGGGCACCTGATTTAGTGTAAGCTTTCCCACACTGGTCACAGCTGTACGGTTTCTCTCCAGTGTGAACACGCCTGTGGACTTTCAGGGCACCTGATGTATTGAAGGTTTTCCAGCACTGGTCACAGCTGTACGGTTTCTCTCCAGTGTGCAGTCTTTGATGAATCTTCAAATATACAGATGTTGTGAAGGATTTGTCACAGTGCTGACAGCGGTGATGTTTGAGTCCATCACTTCCTCTCTTTCTCTATATCAACAGAAAGAAACACGAGTAACAAAACAAGAGTAAGTCAGATGTCATCTAAAACCTTGAATGACATTAGACCACATCTTTGAAAATGGCATATAGTGAGAACATACACACTCCATATGTACCGAATACTAAATAAATAACAGAGGTGGAAAGTATTGAATGTTGAATAATACTGTAGGTCAAGAGCAGGACCCTGTCAACAAGTTTAGTAGGGACTCCAACCCAAAGACCTTAAACCTTACATAATGAACCGTTATGATTTTATTACCTCAGAATGAGAATGAATGATTTATATCTACATAACTGCGGGCACTCCCTTCTGTGGAGGTCTCTGTATTTTGTCGCCATGTTTCCTCAACAGCTGACAACGAACGCAACAAACAGCGCTACAGAGCCGCTTCAGTCATCACAGCATTCTTCTGCTTGTGTAATTCCGGTAGTTTAGACACCCGTCACTACATTGAATTGTCCAAAGAAGAAGAAGAGGGAATAATAGTCTCTGAGTAGTGTTCTGGTTTATTAGAAGTAAGAAGTGACCTTTGGACAAATGAGCTGAAGCACACGCTGCTATTTAACAGGAGAGCCGACAGCCTGTGGATCTTTATACCATGAAGCCAGACGGAGTCGGTACGGATACAAACAGCTGACGGCACAAATCCACGGATGTTTTGGATTTCCCAGATGGAAGGCTGTAACGTGAGACTTATTTTCAAAGCAGAGCTGAAGTTTTCTGCTGGACAGGTAATTAACTTAAGTTTGTCAGACTTTAGCGATGCAAATGAAAACTGTTTGATAGCTTTAGCTTGAAGCTGGCCATAATCACAGAGATGTTTCCCCTGTCAGTGGTGTGAAATATGGATTCATTTCATGTCACCTACTTATTCTCAAGCCTGTGGTTTGGCTTTGCCGATTATGTTAGCGAGACAATCAGTCGATCAGTAACATTAATTGGCAGCATGGAAGCATCAGCCAGCTAAACTTTTACTGCCCTGGTAGAAACATCATGTGAGGTTAGTTGGATTGGTTTATTGTCACTGTGCTTGGCTTATGGTGTAAACTTTATGCAGTGACTCCACCGCTTAGTTTTGATTTTGTCTGTTATGTTTGTGATGCAATCAGCTGATCACTAATTAGCAATAAACTGGCAGCTTGCAGTGACAAAGCTCAGATCAGCCAATTAAACTTTGAAAAAAACATGTAGCTGGATTGTAATTTTATGTTCCAGCGCTCAGGTATGGCTTTGTTACGTGGACAGAAGGAGTCCGACTTACTGCCGAGTACTCCCCCTTTTTGAACAGGGGAACCACCACCCCAGTCCGCCACTCCTTGGGCACTGTAACAGACTTCCATGCAATGTTGAAGAGACGTGTCATCCAAGACAGCCCCTCCACACCCAAAGCTTTTATCATCTCTGGGCGGATCTCATCAATCCCTGGGGCTTTGCCACTGTGGAGTTGTTTGACTACCTCAGTGACCTTCTCCAGGGAAATTGACGAGAAACCCCCATCAGCCTCCAGCTCTGCCTCTACTAGAGAGGGCGTGTCAGAGGGCGCTTACTGTACCGCGGAGGTGTGTGTGTGTGGGGGCTCCGCTGTTGCATTGGTAAAACGTCAGTAAAATGCCTGTTGCAGACTGTATATCAGACAGTGGCAGGTGAAAGTGCGACGCGTTTTCTGTCCTCCGCGACGGCTCACAGACGCCATAATGAACATACCTGCTGTAAGTTCTAAGTACATTACATGATAAACTGGTTAGCTAGCTCACAGCGATGTTTAGCGCTTGATGCTCTGACTTAACGAGACATGACTTGGACATGAGCTCGGAGAATGACGTATCGACTTATGGAATAACTATAGAGAATGGGCAACTACGTCACGACGCAGTGCATTTTGGGTAGCAGCGGCCATCTTTTAGGACACGGTTGTAACACCAGTTGGTGGCGTTAAGTACAGTAAAGTACTTTGTTTGCCAAACGAGGTTGTATAGAGAATAAGAAAAAAGGTAAACAAACACACATGGACCGTGTGAAGATAAAGCACAAGGTTATCTACCGGGAGAAGCTAAACAATGAAGCAAAGGAGCGCTACTTGGAGAAAATAAAGGCAATTAACGGGCTCGATCCGTACGAACACAAAGAGTGGTCGACTGAGCTGAATAAGCTACCGCAAACATTTCCTGACGTGTTTTCTTACCTTGTTTGTGGTGTGAGCTCATACACATTTGAGCAGTTCCGAAATTATAAATCTCTTGAGGCCCATCATCACTGTACTAATGGCTGGGTTCAGTGCCTGGAGAATTACAAACTGAACGACCAGAAAGCTAATGTTAGGTGATCACCACGCACCAGACACACCTCTGTCACCATACTAAACTCAACAAAAGCACCGCAAGTTAAACTCTGCGTCGTATATATTCTTCTTTTTTACTTAGGAAACGTTTTGGTTAAGTTGTTTACTTTTATTAAATGTAATTTCCAGGCGAAACGTTGTCGTTTCTGCACTGTTCTAGGCTAGTTTCTGTACTAAATCAGAATCAGGTTTATTTCCATGTACATTTTCACATACGAGGAATATACCTTGGTTTATTGGTGCTTAACCGTACATATAAACATAAATAAAGAACTAATAAAGAGATCAAAAGTACATGTCTACAAAAAATATAGGAGATTTGACTATGAATTAACAACTATTTTCATGGTGTGTAAATGTGAGTTCCATTGCTTTGCTTCCAAGCAGGAAAGCTGAAAAATCTTACTCCATTTGTGTTACATTTTCCACACCGATCGTGACAATTTATATTGCAGCACGCGTTCACCATTCTGTCGTGTTTCTAAATTGAATTACTTAGAAAATATACCACCACCTACACAGTCTACCGCCAATACTACTATTACGCTACTGCAACTACGTTTCTCCCGTAACATCCGTGTCCTAAAGTCCCACAATGCTTGATCGGCTGACGTCACGATCCCATTCTCTATAGTCATAGGTTTGTGCACAAAATTAAGCTATTTGTCAAGAAATATTTGGCGAACTATGTGGGTAATCAACATTGGAAGGAAGTGACTCAGAAAAATATGAAATATCTAGAAATGTCAAAATACACTGGAGGGGGGGGCTTTAAAAGGCTGTAAAGACACGTGCTGCTATTTGAGACAGTAAATCTGTTTTTTTAACATAATCCATTTAGGAAAAGGTTTTATAGCCCACATACAGACCAGCTTTCACTATATGCCTGTTCTAAGTGGAGTTTATACAGGAAACTATCCAAATCGTTCTGTAAATCTAAATATCGGCTCGTAAATCGGTTCTATTTCACTTAATATCGGAATCGGCCCCCAAAAACCCATATCGGTCGGGCTCTAGTCTGGGGTCCTCCCCCTGAAAGATTGGGGCTTCATTCATTTATTGAGTAAATGTCTTTATTTCTATAAAAGGAAACACAATATTCAGGCGACAATTTAAAATATAAAAGAACAGTGTACTATGATGCAGTAAAGCTCTCAGGCGTTCTGAATTGTTTCTCCAGTAGATCAACTTTTCTCATAATTTCATCCCAAACACACATGACCCAAGTCTTTACCAGGCCAGGAACACTCTGACCAAAGAGGTCAAAGCTGCAAAGAGGAGCTACGCCAGAAAGCTAAACAGCTTTGCAGCCAGCTTTTGCTCTTTTTCTGCTAGAAATTATGAGCAGCAGCTCTTGGATATTTTTAAGTCACTGGGACTGTCAGATAAAGTGGCCTACGGCCATACATTTCTTTTCTTACTGCTAAGCGAGTGCGTTCCATCAACAGCACTAGCCTGTACTGCAGTGAGAGTTATAGCTAATGCTAATAAGCAACAAGATGCCCTCCTTCTCCACAGACGACTTCAAAAAACTCCTACAGAAAATTGCAGTGCTGGAAACCAAAATCCACAGGTTGGAGGGGAATGTGGAAGTTAACGGATTGTGTGGGAATGACTTACTTTCTGCGTCACTCATCTGTTCCCTCTGCCAAGGACAAGAGACAAGAGGAATCAAAACAAGAAGAAGACATAACACAACACGCCAGAAACCTTGAAGCAGAGCCACCCCAGCCCCCGCCAGAAGAGAGCTGTGATCACGGGAGACATCTGAGCCAAGAGGAAGAGCCTCCATGATTATAAAGTTCATGGAGTCCTTTTGTAGGAAGCTAGCTTGTTTTGTTGAGGTGGCCTAGTCTCTGCCTGCAAATTTTGACATTTCATAGACATTTTGAAAAAATGTTCAGTTAGAATTCAAAGAGGTCCGGTTGGAGAAAAATCCCAGAAGCAAAGGTCCAGAACATCGAAATGACTAACTTACACTAAAAAACTGGTATATTTTAACAATGTTCAGTTTTCACATCAAACTGGAGGGAAAATAAAAAACTACTTTAATAATAATTTCTACATTTAAGTGAACTAAAGTGCTAAATTTCAGGGGGAATAATTATAAAAAGTGCAGCTTTTGTACATTTGTACATGGAAGAATACATTCTTGATTAATCGCACTCGCAGACTCACATGAGGCGATTAGAGCTCATGCGATTGGTCTGAGAGTTTCCTGGGCCTTTAAATCAGTACCGTAAATGATAGAAAAGCTGCGCAGGTTAAAATAAACGCTCCGTCACAAGGTAGTAAGTCTCGGCTGTAGGTCGGCGGCCCGCCTATTAGTGACCTCTGTACTACAGTAACAAAAGATGCCAGGCAAAGATTTTGCAAATGAATAAATGTAAGTGCAAGTTACCCCGGGGGCCAGGCCCCCCTCAATCCTAGAGACGTCCCTGTTCTATTCACCACAGCTGTAAACTGACTCTAACTTAACTTTGTAACTAAGCCTCTTAACTGTAATTTGAACGTTAAAGTCTCGCTCAGTCTCCAAGACTCTGCCTACTGTTAGATTACCTCACATCACTCAGCAGACAAGCTGAGCAGCAGAGGAGGAAAACTGAAGTCCAGACTGACTCTGATCTCTACAAAGAGTCTCCACAAACACTATTTAGAGCTGAAACATGCAGGACGATCATTCAGAGGATAATAATGCAGGCGGACTGTTTGTCACTGTGAGAAACTCACCAACACACGAGGAAACATAATGACTCTGCTTCATTTTCACCATCATTGTTTGTTCCGCGCGCTCCCGACGCAACGCGGGCCGCACCGCGCATGCGCCGCGCGGGAAAACCCACAGAACAAAGCAAAGAGAAACGCTCGTGAGTTTTCTTTCAGCTTCCTCTCTTCAAGATGAAAACAGGAATCACGGAGACACTTTGGAAATCAAACCACGTCAACACAAACCCTGGAGCGGGTTTTCAGGGTCTGATCTCTAACAACAGAATGAACGGATGATACACGGACCCTCGAGACTCTTCCTCGTGTCTTTAGTCTCGTGATGAAGTCATGAACACTGACCTGAACATCGGTGCTATCAGAGCACGAGGCTGCTGTTTGGCTCCTCTGGTCCGGGTTCTGGTTCTCCATCGTCCTGCAGGTCTCCGCTGCGTTGTCCTGGACTGAGTCTGGATTCTGTCCTCGGAGGTCTTCCGGCTGAGACACAGGCGCGCTGCGGGATCCCGCGGTGTGTTCTCGCGGCGCCTCGCCCCGCCCCCTAGTTACCGTCGCTAAGGCCGTGTAGAAACAATGGCTCCTTGATTTCAGCAGAAGATGAAGTTTAGTTAGTTGGTTTCCTGAAATCAGCTGATCATATTTGATGTGTATGAGGGAGTGAGCTTCACACAGAGCAGATTTTAATGAAGCTTTGTTGTTATCACATCAGAGGCTCATGAAAATATCCTGCTGAAGCTTTTGGACAACAAAGACACAAAGAACTTCCTGTGTCACATTTAATGTTGAATTTACAAGAAGGCAGAATCATTAAGAATTTGAAATCAGATGAAACAGTTTGCTCACAAACATCTGCTGCTTCTCTCGGCAGCTCAGAGAGTCCAAACACATCATTAACATCACAGTGAAGCTGTTTGTTCACTTAACGGGCCATCGTGTGTTTGTCCAGGTCGCCTCTCTATTCAAATGGCCATCAGCTGCTTGAAAAGGCGACTGATGCACATTTTCACCTCTCTTCAGGTGATCAGCTTGAACAGGAGGCAGAGAGCTGAACATGTGGACATCAGCTGGCTGTTCAGCTGCATTAATGAGCAGCCAAACAGATGCAAACACAGAGCCACTGAAGGAAAACTGTAAATGTTTCCATGTTTTCCTCATCATGTTGGTTTAATTTGACCTGACAGTCACATGTCTGTGATCATATAATAAATGAATGATCGGATGATACACGGACCGGTCCTCCACGCAAACTATGAACCGTACATACGCATAGAATCTGGAGAAATGAGAAACGCAGACTCACATAGCAGAAGGATGAAACGGTTTGAAACAAATCAAAATATTACCTCTGAGTATTTTGGGCTTAAAGCCTTTCTGAATAAACAAACACTCGTTTGACTGACTTTCCCTGAAGTTTGCAAAAGAAACATCATTTAAGAACATTAGCAAAGAAAAGGGAGCAGATTTAGGATAATAAACACAAATGGAGATTCTGTTTCTGCAAAAGACGCCTCAAATATGTTTAATCAGGAATCATACTAATATACTTCCTGCATGCAGTTTATTCTCCTAAATAAGACAAACAGGAGGACAAATTACATTTAAACTGACAGCGTTTTCAGTCAGTCAAGCAAATAAGAGTATGAACGTTGTCTTATTGAGCCAAACAATAATAAAAATAAACAAATGAATAATAACATCAGGACATAAGGTTTTAAATATTGTTTGTTGCTTTTCTATTATTTCTTCATCCACTTTACAGCTTGACTAGAGACTGATAATAAAGGTTCATATCAGTTTTCCTACTTGTGGAATTTGACAAAAACTAGAAACATTTTTGTCCATTGAGGTTTTTTCCAAATAAATTCAAACATCACCATCATGAAGCAGGACGGTCTGACCTGTTTAAAGTTTCACATATCAGTCCAAAATATTTAGGATCACACTCAAAAGAAAGACACGTAAGAAATACTTTGAAGAATCTCATGAATAATTCATTTTCACTTTAAACCTTTCCAGAACTTTCCAGGAGATTTCTTTGATAGATGTTTTTGATTGTCTCCAAACCTGTTTCCCAGTTTCCAAACAGTTCCCACCATGAGCAGGCAGGTGGCCACAGACTGGTCAACATGTACAAACCTTTAATGCCAATGAAATGTTCCAGTCTCTGTAATAGGATCTGATGGTCAATGGTATCAAATGCAGCACTAAGATCTAGTAAAACCAACACAGAGACAAGTCCTTTGTCTGATGCAGTTAGGAGGTCATTAGTAATTTTCACCAGTGCTGTCTCTGTGCTATGATGAGCTCTAAATCCTGACTGAAAATCCTCAAATAAACTATTGCTATGTAGAAAGTCACACAGCTGTTTGGCGACTGCTTTCTCCAGGACCTTAGAGAGAAATGGAAGGTTAGATATAGGTCTATAGTTGGCTAAAACATCTGGATCCAGGTTGGGCTTTTTCAGAAGAGGTTTAATTACAGCTACTTTAAAGTACTGTGGCACGTAGCCTGTTGATAAAGATAAATTGATCACATCCAGCAGAGAAGTGCCGACCAAGGGCAAAACTTCTTTAAGCAGCTTAGTCGGGATGGGGTCTAAGAGGCAGGTAGATGGTTTAGATGAAGAAATTATTGAAGTTAGTTGGTAAAGATTGAGGGAAGCAAAGCAGTCTAAACATATAACTGGTTTTACAGCTGTTTCTAAAGTTCCTGAGTTTGGAGATAAATCAGTACCAGTTGAGGGCAGGAGGTGATGTTAGTATTTTGTATTGTGTATTTTAAGTTAGTATTATGTATATATGAACTGTGTTGGTTATTGTTTACTCATTGTGTCGTCCCTGGTAATTCATTCTGAAATTATGGCTAAAAACCTATTTTGATGTGACAGTAACCTTTGACCTTTGAGCAAGTGTCACCTACTCAGTGTGAAATATGGTCACAACCTCCCCTTCTGTTCCTGAGTTATGGTGAAACTGACCTCTGACCTGTTGGGTAAAAAATCATCACTTCATTGTTGTTTCCCGTGAAACATCTGTGTGACATGTTGTAAGAACCCCTGCATCTGTTCTGGAGTTATGACACAAACATGTTTGTCAATTTTTGTTTGAGGTCACAGTGACCTTTGACCCCAAACTCTAATTACTTCATCTTTGAGTCCAAGTGGACGTTTGTGTCAAGGTCGTACGGATAGACACAAGCTGAAAACAGTCTCAAAGTTTATGAAACTGCTTTTATTGACTGTGATTTTTTGATTTGATTTTGATTTATTAGACAGGATACCTGTTAAACATTGTGGTCAGAACACAGCAGATGATGGTGAGACATTTATTGATCTCCATCATCTCATCTTTCTGTGTGCTGAACCTCTCAGTGTGAACGTCTCCTGATGACTTCAGGTTTGGTTGTTTAATGGTTGCGAGCAGAGGGTCACATGGCGTTGTCCTTTCCACGTCCAATAATGATCCACTGGACCCGACTTCAAAAACCCTGAAACTCCACATCTCTCTGTGAAACACAAAGGTGTGTTTTGTTTCTTATTTTGTCATACAAATGTCCTCATATCATCTTTAACTGGTAAACAGACGTCCTAAAGTGACGTCCTCTCCACGTAGAACAAACATCTCCTTTTATTCATATCTTCATCTTTAAGATCTCTGAAGGCTCCTGCTACACACATCTTCATATTTCTATTCAGGTTATTTGGTCAGTTATGAGGATATTTCACAGCAAAATGTGTAAAAAAACAAACTTAAAAGTACAAAGCAAAGAGAAATTCTTACAAAATAAGCAACTTATTTACTAAATGATTCTACATGATGATCAAATCGAAAAATTAAGTGAGTTCCTAAATTAATCAAAATTATTATGAAATACTCAAAATGTATCATGAAAGGTGTTCTTACTCCCATTTGTATAATTCTGATGATTTTTGTCAGATTTGAGCTCAACGTGCTTGACATGCTTCACTCTTATTTATTTTGAACAGTATTCTGCTAACATTGTTCCACATCCGTCTGGGTCGGTGTTGCCGAAGCCTGTAAAGGTTTTTGAGATGGTAGGAGGCAGATTTGGTGATGTTTTTGGTGTGAGACTGGAATGGAAGGGTGAGTCCAGGATGATTCCCGGATTTCAGACTTCAGGGGATGCAGAAATGGAGCAGCCATCTGCCTCCAGGAGGATCTCAAAGACCTTCTTCAGCAGCAACGCTGGAGCCACCACCATGAGTTCAGTTTTATTGTTGTTAAGTTTGTAAGTTAGCAGTTGTCCAAGTCTTTGTGTCTCGCAGGCAGTTAACAAGTGGCAAGGGTACAGCTGGGCTGACAGTTGGTTGCTTATGTACAGCTGGGTGTCATCAGCATAGCAGTGGAAATTAAGTCCATGTAATCTGGCCATGGGGTAGCATGTAGATACTGAAAAGCAAGTATAGGGGGGCTACCAAGTACAGATCCCTGGGGCACACCATTGTTAACTGGCACCAGCGTGATGTTGAAGTATTTAAAGGTGCCAGTAAGGCCAATAAGTTCAGAGAGGCTGTTAAGGAGGGTGTGTGAGATAGCGTCGAAGGCTGCAGAGAGGTAAAAGAGGATGAGGATAGAGAGCAGTCTCTGTGCTGTGATGCACACCGAAACCAGATCGGTGGGATTCAAATAGTTTATCATGTAGAACACATGGTGTGGGGCAGCCACAGCTCTTTCCATGATTTTATTGAGGAAAGGTAGATTAAAGATCGGGTGGTAACTGTTTGGGCCACCTGGGTCCAGACTGTTGAGGCACTGATGATGCCTGTTATGGCAGAAAATCGTGTCCTCTTACATTTAATCTTTCATGTATGATCTTTTAATGTTATTATTATTAATATTATTGTTATGTCTTACAGATATATATGCATTAAGTTTTTATCCTTAACCTTTCATCTCCTATTCTCCTTATGTTAGTCTGTGCACATTTACCAGGGTTTAGCTCAGAGCTGTGAGATTGTTTTGGTGTTTTCCCCTCTTGTTGTTCCTCTCCTGGAATATTCAAGGCAGAGAGAGGATCTCTGTTCCCCAAACATAGAAACCCAGACTGTGTAAATGATGATGCAGACGCCCGAAGCTGCCCTAGGCAGCAGGTCTCTGACCAGCTGTCACAAGCCAGCTCTTAGCCCGTGACAAAAAGGAGGTGAGACAACAGGTTTGTAAGCCAATAACATGATTTATTATAAAAGTAAAATAAGTATTAAATGATCACCAATAATATGTGGTGTGAAAAAGTATGACTATCAGTGGTGTCAGCAGTGAATGGATGACTGAGGTGTGTGTGTGTGTGTGTGTGTGTGTGTGTGTGTGTGTGTGTGTGTGTGTGTGTGTGTGTGTGTGTGTGTTGTCAGGATTAACCAAAGAAGAAACACAAGACAAACCCGGTAGGACGTCAGCCTGGGAGGAGAGAGAACAAAAGACTGATCAGTCCTGGCTAAATAAGCTCTGAAGGCAGAGCTGCACAGGTGATCGCCCAGCCCAATCAGCCTCCTGCAGGAGAAGGAAGCAGGCGGGGTGGTAACACAGCTGTATATGTGTTTTAGTACTTCTCTGTTTATTCTCTTTTGCTAATAAATTCTTCAAAGAAAACGGTTGGTTTTAACTCAATTACATGTTTAATCCCTTACCAGGAATATAATTTCCTTGACAACGCCAACCATGGTTCAGCAGAGGCTGGGAAGTCATGACATTTTCAGTAAAAATTAAAAACATAGAAAAAGTTCAGATTTATCATTAACATCTCTAACACAGTATCTTGCTGTCTTTGTCACTTGTTTAAGTCATTGCCAGCCCAATGAAACCTATTGGTAAATTGAAAATTCACACCAAATCAAAATCACCAGGAGCCAATGGGCTTGGAGCTGAGAGCCACAGGAAATCTAAAGACTAACACGTTGTTTGTTTTGCTCTGTTCATGTTGAGAGTAATAAAACAGAGTTTATAATGTAATCTAATAAATCCAGCCGTATTGTTTAAAGGGAAAATCAGTATAAAAGTGTAAAATCCTTCTGATGGTGGGTTGTGTGGCAGCTGAGATGAGCTCCTTGGAGGTCCTACTCTGCTCCCTGAGCTCCTTCCTCTTCAGTCGGCCCTCCTTCAGCTGCAGAAACACCCAGGTTATAATAATCCAGCTCAATGTCCTCCTGCCTGCCCGGCTTCTGCCCCCTGCTGGCCTGGAGAGACATGACAGCACACATGAGTTAGTGCATCACTCCTCCTCTTCTTCAGGTCAGTAAACACAGACCGAGAGCTTCATCTCAGTCCTCTAAACAACAGACATGAGTCAGTACCTTATAGTAGAAACAAAAGGCAGCGATCACCAACAGCAGAGTCAGCGGCAGGACAACCACTTTGATGAGAAGACCTGTTGGATCTGATCAAACACATGGACAGTCATCACATCACACACCATCATGAGTCCATCAGCTCCCATTAAACACAAACTGTAGAGACCTGAAATCTCCAAAACCACTTCAACATGGAGCTGTGTGATTCTGTCTGTCAGTAATCTCTATCAACAGATATCTGGATGCAGAATCTGGAGGCGTTCTGGTTCTGGACCAATCACATTTAAGCAGGCTTTGGCTTGGTGTCTGATTCTGGCTGTAGAAATAAAATTGGACTTTTATATGTGGGCTGATGTGGACATTTCCCTGCCACACTAGGATCTCTGCATCTCGGAGTGGGAGATGCAAATCTAGGCTTTGCTCACCGACTCCTGTGAGCAGCTCCATGCTAATAACTCTGCAACAGAGCTTCATGGTGTCCGTGGCTTCAAAAACCGACCCCTGCTTTTTCCAACTGCAAATCCCAGAGACCAGATGGCTTCAGCTAGTGCTAGCTGTGGGGAAATGGTGGAGGACCCTGATGCAGGTCTTACTGCTTAGTTTAGCTAGCTGCCTGTTTGTGAGGAGGAGGGCGGTGAGGACAATGACTGTGATGTCAGCATACAGCAGATCTCCTCATTGTTTCACAAATATAACAACACATGATCAGCATTTACAAAAACGCTGCAAGCAGCACAGAAGACAGTGGAAACTGTTTCCAGGGGAATCTAAAAAGTGACAAACACACCGGGCACGGCAGGAAAACGCCACCAAAACGTACATGTTAGCTCAGTTTCCAGTGAGTTGAGGCCTCAGGGCCACCGTACTCTGACATCAGTCACAGAGTCAGTCAGAAACACAACATGCTTGGAAACTGTCAGCTGATCATGTTCAGTCAGTTTGGACGGATCATCTTTTCCAAAGCTGCATGGAAACAGTCAGTGTGACGCTTCAGCTGCTCTGCTTCAGCTTACCTGAGACAGTGAGAGACAGCCGACGGCTCTCAGAGGAGAAGTCATGAGAAAAAACATGGAGGTGATAAACACAGCTGTAGCTTCCTTGGTGGGCGGGCTCTGCGGCAGAAAACAGGAAGTGGGCAGAGTGATTGACAGCTGGCTGGGTGTAGTTCTGTGATGTGATGGAGGAGGTGAAGGCGAGCTGGAAGGAGCCTCCTGGGTACTGTGGCTGGATGGAGCAACTGATGGTGAAGGTGGAGCCCCTGGACACCCAAAACCCCTGCTGCTGGGCCTCGGAGACCCTGTTCATGGAGGAGGACACAGAGATGTTGGGCTGAAGCAGCAGGTCTGTAAACACACAGATGATGAAAGGTCACTTTCACCCTTCATCAGACGGACTGGGAGTAAAATATGACCCTGGACTTAGACTCCACCACGGCCGCCCTGCTAATGCACGCACGTACAAACAGGACCAGCGTCTAATAAACCACCTGGCAGCATCACAGCCATTGATCACTATGGCTACTTTAAAAAGGCCGTAACCAGCTATGAGGTCACAAACGTCCGGACCACCGTAATTATATTTAGTCTGTAGCCTCTTAATAAAATAAATTTGAATAAAAAACCATTGATAACAGCTCAACTTAAATAAAGGCTTTAGGACCATGTTGAAGCAGCAGATTACAATTCAATTCAATGCAATTCAATTTTATTTATATAGCACCAAATCACAACAACAGTTATCTCACAGCGCTTTTCATAAAGAGAAGGTCTAGACCGAACTCTGAAGTTATTTACAGAAGCCCAACAATTCCCACCAAGAGCAGCACTAGGCGACACAGGCAAGGAAAAACTTCCTTTTAAGAGGCAGAAACCTCGAGCAGAACCATGGCTCAGGGTGGGCGGCCATCTGCCTCGACTGGTTGGGGGTGAGGGGGAGAGGAGAGAGAGAGAGAGAGAGAGAGAGAGAGCGAGCAGAGGGAGGCAACCTACACAATATACACACAGAGGTACAGACAATAAAGATAATGGTGCTATAAACTGAATGAAAAATGGTACAGATATTTGTAGTAATGTTAGTGATATTAATTATAACAGTAATAATAGCAATAGGACTAGTAACAGCAGTAGCAACACCCGCAGAAAGCGACAGGAGGGGGAAGCACACGACCACGGGAGAGGAAGAAAAAATCGAGTTAGGAACATGCATTAATGGGATGAGGAGAGAGGAACTCAGTGCATCATGGGAAATCCCCCCGGCAGTCTAGCCTATAGCAGCATAACTAAGGGATGGTTCAGGACTCACCCGAGCCAGCCCTAACTATAAGCTTTATCAAAAAGGAAAGTCTTAAGCCTACTCTTAAATGTAGAGACGGTGTCTGCCTCCCGAACCCAAACTGGAACCTGGTTCCACAGGAGAGGAGCCTGATAGCTGAACGCTCTGGCTCCCATTCTACTTTTGGAGACTCTAGGAACCACAAGTAACCCTGCATTCTGGGAGCGCAGTGCTCTGGTGGGGTAGTAAGGTACCAGGGCCGGATTCAGCCAGCCCCACTAGGGGGGTGCAGGTAGAATATCAGGGGGGGCAAGTCATTTAACGGAACATTTAAATTTGACAAATATAGTGATTTGATTTATATTGTGATTAGTGGTGGGCCATTATCGACGTTAACGTGCTGCGTTAACGTGAGACTCTTATCGGGCGATAAAAAAAATATCACCGTTAATCTATTCTCAAAGTTGGGTGGGGAGCTGGGTCTATACTACGCAAGCTATAATGACTTTCACCTTGATATTTTAGCACAGATTTATACCGAATCGCACTGTAGGGGGCGAGAACAAGCCAGGTCGCTCGGCCAGCCATTGGTTTACAACTAGCCAGGTTAGTTATTGATACGCCGGCTGATTAAAAAACGCATTGTGCGGTATTTACTCACACTAACTGTAGCAACACGTCCACAGTCAGCTGTTGGACAGCACTTTGTGTACGAACATTTCTGAAGCCGCCGGTGTTGTGCCGAATTCTACCTGCCTGCCGAGAATCGCATGCACCTCGCGGGTGCTAACGGTCATCTATGCTGAGAAAAGAGGTGGACGCAAATCTCGGCAGGGAGCCTACAAAATCTGATCTGCCGAATTATGCATCCACCTCTTTAGGTCCTTCTCAGACACTTTGCTGTGCTCATTGATCAAACAGCTTTATCACCATGTATGTACTGAATGTCAAGGAATGGTCCTTCTAGCCTAAGTGTATTAAAATATTAAAGACTCTAAACATTCATAAAATATATACTTCAAATCAATTTATCACCACTGATGAAGTCCACAAAGAATTTTACAGCATTTAAAAGCATTATTTGGAGGTGCATGCAATTCTCAGCAGGCAGGCAAAACTCGGCACAACACCTGGTTTGCACCTTGTGCAATGCAGAATTAGTTTACTGTAGGAGTTCTTCCAGTCTCAAGTAGCCTACCACCTAAACGCAGAGCACATCACACGCTACACACAAGTACATCCTATTGAACATGATTTATTTTCATCACCAATTATCATAGTAGAACAGCTTTCTCAAGCAGTTTGTGATGCATTTTGGAAACAGGATTAGACCAGGGGCTCATCCTGGTCTAATGCGCCGCCTGGCTTGAAACCTGGCTTGAAACCCGTTTGCACACATATTTTAAATGCCTTCGACAGAATTCAAATGGGCCATTTTAATCTAGATTAATCTAGATTAATTTCAAAATTAATCTAGATTAAAAAAATTAATCTATGCCCACCCCTAATTGTGATATATATCGATATGGCCAGAAATGAAAAAATATATTGTGAAATGAAAAAACCCTATATCGCCCAGCTCTAATCTATCAGCTCCTTTGATCCATTAGATTTGTCTTATAGGTTTTATGTTGGATGCCCTTCCTACCCTCTGCATTTACCCAGGCTTGGGACCGGCCCAAATAGGACACTGGCTTGTGCCCTGTTGAGGCTGCATTTATCTTTTTTTATTTATTTATTTTTATCTGTCTGTCTGTCTATCTGTCTGTTTGTCTTCCTGTCTGTCTGTCTTGTCTGTCTGTCTGTCCATGTCTTCTTCACATGGTTCTTCACGTCTGTGAAGCTGAGCTTCACGTTTCAGTCAGTCACTGCAGAGGACTGACTGAAACGTGAAGCTCAGCACTAGTGAATATAAGCGCGCTGTGCGCATGCCAAGAAAAACGGTCAAATTAAATGTTTTGAATTAAAACCATAGACTGTAAAAAGACTAAAACAAAGGAGAAGACAGCTGCTATGTGATCACTGGTTCCTGCTAACACAGCATGCACATGCGCAGCTCATTCATGTCTATGTTGGCTGGCGTGCAGTCAACGGAATGTGCTGCTCCTCTCAGCAGCTCACTGACTGAACAGACGCAGCTGGGAAGTAAGACCTCACACTTGCAGTACTGGCGATATTTGGAATTTTGAAAGTTGCTAAGGTTTGTCCAAAAGGTCGCTAGATTTGTCACTAGTCGCTTTTTGGAAAAAATGTCGCTAAAGCGGTCTGAAAAGTCGCCAAAATAAGTTGGCAACACTGCTCAGCAGATTCACCACAAGCCGGTGAAGCGACTGGCCACGCCCTCCCTATGCATCTTCCAATCAGTAGCCACTTTGAATGAGGGATAGAGAGCAGAGAGCGCTCACTCTGACCATTTTTCTTGAAATATTTTTTAAATTTGAGATCTTTGCATGCCATCACGTTTGGGGGGGCAGTCACGGCATTTGGGGGGGCATTGCCCCTCCTTGCCCATGCCTATATCCGGCCCCGTAAGGTACTATGAGATCTTTAAGATAAGATGGTGCCTGACCATTAAGAGCTTTGTATGTGAGAAGAAGGATTTTAAAATCAATTCTGAATTTTACAGGAAGCCAATGCAGAGAAGCTAAGACAGGAGAGATATGATCTCTTTTACTGGTTCCTGTCAGAACACGTGCTGCAGCATTCTGGATCAGCTGAAGAGTCTTAATGGACTTTTTCGAAGAGCCTGATAATAAGGAATTGCAGTAATCCAGTCTAGAAGTAACAAATGCATGGACTAGTTTTTCTGCATCATTTTTAGACAGGATGTTCCTGATTTTTGCAATATTACGTAGGTGAAAAAAGGCGGTCCTTGAAATTTGCTTAATGTGAGAGTTAAACGACATGTCCTGGTCAAAGATAACTCCAAGATTTCTCACAGTGGTGCTGGAGGCCAGGCCGATGCCATCCAGGGAAACATATCTTTAGATAATACGTCACCGAAGGTGCTTAGGGCCTAGAACAATAACTTCAGTTTTATCTGAGTTTAACATTAGAAAATTGCAGGTCATCCAGGTTTTAACATCCTGAAGACACATTTGAAGCTTAGCTAACTGATGAGTTTCATCTGGCTTGATCGATGGATATAACTGAGTATCATCTGCATAACAATGAAAGTTTATGGAGTGTTTCCTGATAATATTGCCTAAAGGAAGCATATATAAAGTGAAGAGGATTGGTCCGAGCACAGATCCTTGTGGAACTCCATGACTAACTTTGGTATGCATGGAGGACTCATCGTTAACATGTACAAACTGAAATCGATCTGATAAATAGGACTTAAACCAGCTTAGAGCGGTTCCTTTAATGCCAATGAAATGTTCCAGTCTCTGTAACAGGATCTGATGGTCAATGGTATCAAATGCAGCACTAAGATCTAGTAAAACCAATACAGAGACAAGTCCTTTGTCTGATGCAGTTAGGAGGTCATTAGTAATTTTCACCAGTGCTGTCTCTGTGCTATGATGAGCTCGAAATCCTGACTGAAAATCCTCAAATAAACTATTGCTATGTAGAAAGTCACACAGCTGTTTGGCGACTGCTTTCTCCAGGACCTTAGAGATAAATGGAAGGTTAGATATAGGTCTATAGTTGGCTAAAACATCTGGATCCAGGTTGGGCTTTTTCAGAAGAGGTTTAATTACAGCTACTTTAAAGTACTGTGGCACGTAGCCTGTTGATAAAGACAAATTGATCACATCCAGCAGAGAAGTGCCAACCAAGGGCAAAACTTCTTTAAGCAGCTTAGTCGGGATGGGGTCTAAGAGGCAGGTAGATGGTTTAGATGAAGAAATTATTGAAGTTAGTTGATAAAGATTGAGGGAAGCAAAGCAGTCTAAACATATAACTGGTTTTACAGCTGTTTCTAAAGTTCCTGAGTATTGAGTTAAGTCGGTGCCAGTTGAGGGCAGGTCTTGGTGGATTTTGTAGAATTTTATCATTAAAGAAGCTCATGAAGTCATAACTACTGAGAGCTATGGGAATACTTTGCTCAATAGAGCTGTGACTTTCTGTCAGCCTGGCTACAGTGCTGAAAAGAAACCTGGGGTTGTTCCTATTTTCCTCTATTAATGACGAGTAGTACGCTGCTTTGACATTACGGAGGGCCTTCCTATAAGTTTTAAGACTATCTTGCCAAATTAAACGAGAATTTTCCAGTTTGGTGGAACGCCAATTCCTCTCGAAGTTTCTGTGATATTTTCTTTAATTTGCGAAGTTTCAGTATTATACCATGGGGCTAACCGTCTTTGTTTTAGTATTTTCTTTGTAGAGGGGCTACAGAGTCGAGTGTTGTTCGCAGCGAGCCTGCAGCACCATCAACAAGATGATCGACTTGGGAGGGACTGAAATTCGCGTAAGAGTCCTCTGTTAATTTGATACCTGATAGTGAATTTAGAGCCGATGGGATCGCGATCCTTAAATTTAGCTATAGCTTATCAGACAGACATCTTGTATAGAAATTTTTGCCCAATGGAGGGTAGTTCAGCAGTACAAGCTCAAAAGTTATCAAACAGTGATCAGATAAAGAGGGATTCTGTGGGAACACTATTAAATGTTCAATTTCAATACCATATACCAGAACAAGGTCGAGGGTGTGGCCAAAACAGTGAGTCGGTTCATGAACACTCTGAGAGAAGCCAATTGAATCTAATAGAGAGATAAACACAGTACTAAAGCTGTCATTCTCAACATCCACATGAATATTAAAATCCCCTACAATAATAACTTTGTCCGTTTTAAGGATTAAAGTTGACAAAAATTCTGCAAATTCAGATAAGAATTCAGAGTGCGGACCAGGTGCTCGGTACACTATAACAAATAGAATTGGTTGCAACGATTTCCAGCTTGGGTGTGAAAGACTAAGAACAAGGCTTTCAAATGAGTTATAATTTAGTTTAGGTTTAGAGCTGATTACTAGGCTAGAGTCAAAGATAGCTGCAACTCCACCTCCTCGGCCTGTGCTTCGAGGAATGTGAGTATTTACATGACTGGGAGGGGTGGATTCATTTAGGCTCACATATTCTCCATCACCCAGCCAGGTTTCAGTAAGACAGAATAAATCAATTTCATAATCTGATATTAGTTCATTTACTAGTACACCTTTAGAAGAGAGAGATCTGATGTTTAAGATTCCACATTTTACTCTCCTATTCGTTTGCACTATTGCTCCTGTGGTTTTAATTTTTATGAGGTTTTTATGCACAGCTCCTCTTCTGTTTACCTTTGATTTAAATAATTTCAATGGTCGGGGGACAGACACCGTCACTATAGGGTTTTCACTAAGTAACTCCTGGAACGGAGGAGCAGAGAAGTGTGTTAAACTGCGACTCTGTGTAGGGTTTTGGGTGGGTAACTGCTGAATTAGAAGGGCAGAGAAGTGTGTTAGACTGCGACTCTGCCTCCTGGTCTCAACTCTGGGTTGTCATGGATTTGGTCCGCTAATAAAGTTGGCCAGATTTCTAGAAATGAGAGCTGCTCCTTCCCAAGTGGGATGGATGCCGTCTCTCCCGAATCAGACCAGGTCTTCCCCAGAAAGTCTGCCAATGATCTACAAAGCCCACATCGTTGGCTGGACACCACCTCGATAACGGAATGACGACATGCGGCTATACATGTCATCACTGGTCAGATTGGGCAGGGGTCCAGAGAAAACTACGGTGTCCGACATTGTTTTTGCGTATGTACACACCGACTCAACATTAAGCTGAGTGGGGAAAATCTATTAGAAACGGGAAGCGAATGATGGTGTCCTGAGGGCTTTGAATGCTTACGACTATTCCTCCTTCGGACAGTCACCCAGCCACCCTTTCCTGGCTGCTCAGGAAAAGCCGGGGAACGGCTACCAGAGGCTAACTCAGGCCGGTCCGCACCGACTACCGGGGACTGGCTAGCTACAGTAGGCTGATCTACCAAGGTGCGGAGCCGGACTTCTAACTCACTGAGCCTCGCCTCCATGTCTAAAAATAAATTACACTTGTTACACGTACCATTACCGCTAAAGGAGGCAGAGGAGTAACTGAACATCTGACACACCGAGCAGGAGAAAGCAGGAGAGAGAGAGGGAGAAGGAGAAGCCATCGTTAGCTGCTAAGCTAAAGTCGCTAACGGCTAAGCTAAAGTACGGTAGCGTTGGCTACCAAAACTTTTGAAAACAACTATGAGATCGAACAGCAGTCACTAAAGATGGAAAGAACTGTGAGTGCTTAGGCAAACTTACTGTAAGAATAAGTGTTTAGCGGACAATTGGCCGCTGTAATGAGAATCTAACAATTTTATCTGGTAATTAGCGAGAGCAGCAAACAGGCTACCAACACACAAGCACCGGAAACGGAAATGAGTCAACACGCTTACCGCAGTACGTCAGCACGTCCAGATCCGTCAGCACGTCCAGGCAGCAGGAGACCTAGACTAAATTGACCATCCGTATGATGAATTTTACAGAAGGGTGTCACTTTGTGTAAAAAAGTGGTGGGACATTTAAGGCCTCATATTAGTGGTGTGACCAAACACTTAGTCCAGGAGACATGAGAATGCACAATATTGGAGTCACGAGAACAAGACAACAAGATACTCCAATGCTGTTTAGAAGAAATATTCATTGATGAATGGTGGAAATGTAAATTTTGTAAATATGCTGATGAGCTTGTTTTGGTTAATATAGAATAAATCTACAGATGCAAACAGACAGAGGTTAGTCACCATCTGAATGTGTATTCTCTAAGTTTTATTTCCATTAGAGAAAAAGAAGACATGGAAGCAAAATAGACCAAAGTCTCAAAACTGACCACTCCATGAAAAACTGTGAAAGTGCCTTAAAGGCCTTTGGTGTGAGAGACTCGGGTTCAATCCCCCGCCGTGACCCATCCACCAGTGTGTCCCTGAGCAAGACACTTAACCCCTAATTGTTCCAGAGGCATGCGACCTCTGACATGTATAGCAACTGTAAATCTCTTTGGATAAAAGCGTCAGCTAAATGAATAAATGTAAATGTAAAGAATCACTTCCTAACTCTGATTGCAGGATCCTCATCTAATAACTATCAACTTTATTAGTTTGTTGTCTGCTGAAAGATGTTTCCATGATACCGACAACCCTCCCTAAAATGTGAAACTAAGTTCATGTCACCATCAGTGATGGTGTGTATGAGTGTGCGCATGTGCATGGTAAAAGTAATATAATAGCAACAAGTATTTGATCAATACATTAATGTATTGAGGCAATTCAGAGTTCTGTTGCTTGGCTGTATGAAGCTGAAGGTTCTTTACTCATTTGACATCTTGCTTGTGAAATAAAAAGTAAAAGTTTAAAAAAGAATTTATTTTAATTCTGGCTGCAGCCCAATGCCACAGTTTAGTGTGAAATTTATGTGAAGTGTTATGTATTCTAATAACACCAAAAGAATTGAAACGATTTATTGCCTTGTGAAAAATAAACAAATTATTAATGAAACTAATAATAGCATAAAAAACATGCACATTGTGGCAGAGTTTGCTTTGCAGTCGCTGCTCCTGTGATGTTGTGTTAATATATTTGTCTTGTTTAAAAAATGACCTTTTTTTTTACACTCTGCCCACCAAAATGTCTGTGCACGTCCCTGCCCAGCTCTCTACACTTTAGGACGTCACTGTCCTGCAGAACTTTACAGTTCAGTCCAATGGAAACCACTGAGACACTGAGACAGAGGAGAGGACACACTGGAGACATTACTGTCATACATGATGTCACTGGTGGGCTTACCTGAGCAGGTGAGATTTAGGATGGAGGAAGAAGAAAATGATGATACACAGTCCCTCAGAGCAGATCCAGACTGAACACAGTCAGACCTGATCCACCACACAGGTCTGTCTGAGGACTCCTTTCTCTGTCCTACAGAAACAGCAGAGCCACAGTCCAGCTCTCTACAGGCAACAGCTGCTGTCTTTAGGCTCCTGACAGAGTTAAAGTCACTCCCTGGTCTCCAGTCTCCCTGATGTTTCACCTCCAGTGTTCCTGCACAGCGACTGGCTCCTCCCACCAACCTGACATCATCAGGCTCTGAACAGAAAGCAGAGAGTCATCAGTAAAACAATAAAGTGAGTTTCATCAGAACAGAAATGAACCAAATCAAAGCTGCAGCTCCTCTTCTACCTGAGCAGGTGAGTCCAACAGCTTTTCCAGGTGAGCAGGTGTTTCTAGCTGAGCCTGAGCTTCTACAGTCCAGGAGAGCAGACTCATGGCCTCCCACACTGGAACTCTTTGGTCCACATCGGAGCCTCCACTTCTCCATAGAGCGCCCCCTGGAGGACTGAAGGAGCCCCACAGCCAAGCTCCCTACAGACCACCTCTGCATCCTGCTGGTCAAAGTCAGCTTCACACACTGAGGACCACCTCTGGTTAGACTGGTTAGACTGGTTAGACTTCACCTCCAGTCTGCCTGAGCACAGACTAGTCCCGCCCACCAGCCTGACAGAGTCTGCAGAGATAATAAAACAGTGTTTCCCTTAGGATGGAGTTGTAGCAGCGGAGATGAAGCAAAACTTTCGTTCTTGTGTCCTTGAGCATGCGATGCACCTTAGAATAGCTTCAAACTGCAGAGTTTTCCCAGTTTAATGTGAGCTTTAGATGAATGTTTTGGTGTTGGTCGGGGGGGTTGGGGGTCCTCCACCAAGAAAATTCTATGTTTTCCAATTTCACATCATCTTGGGCCGTTATTTTCACCATATCTCTGAACAAAGAGTTGGAAAAGCTGGAGCAGATGATAAATAAACAGCCAAAGATCTACTGGAGGAACTCCAACCTTCAGATCTGGAGAAAGTCATTTGGTTGGTTCTGTTGCTCCACACTGATTTTACAGTGATGGCACAGCATGTTTTTATGGAGCACTGATTCTGACAAATTCAGAAATAAATACAGAAATATATAAATGCTCAATGAAGAAATAAGCAACTGATTAAATGCACAAAAATAAACTAAGTAAATAAATGTAGGCAGTAATTAAATTATACAAGGAGACATAAATGTATATGTCCATTTTAATTAGCTTCTTTATTTATGCACCTTTGTAATAATTACCTTATTTATTTATTGTCTCTTTTAATCTCCCACTTTATTTATTAATTACTTCTTTTTTAAATGTATTTATTTATGTGTGTTTTAATATTTTTGTCTGTTTTATTCTTCCGTTGCACTTTCTACCCTATTTATTTTCACCCCTGGTTTTTATTTCTGCCTGTCCTTTTTACATTTCTCTATGTATTTCTGCCTCGTTATGCAAATGAGGAGGGGCGGGGTCTGAAGGGATGAGCTTCTCTCCTATTGGTGGACCAGTCAGACCGCAGAGCTCTAGGCCTACTCTGCCTGCACACATCAACAAGCTGCTCCTCACACAGTCAGATGGCTTCCTTCAGTGTGCTGAGGTGTTTGAAGACAATACTACCAGCCATGTCTTCCTTCTTTTTCATGTGGACACTCTGACCTACAGAGTTTTCATGTAGTGACTTATACGGACACAGAACTGCAGGAAAGTGAGCTGTTGTGTCTGAGAGCCACATCAGTTAGCCGCAGCTAAATCTGGAGTGCGCTCCTATTCCAGTATTTACGGTAAATGCTCCCACGCAGAGCAGTTCGTTGTTCTGCTGTTTTCAGCTGCTGTTTCAACAAAAACGCCTTTCAGGGTGAAAATTCAACCGTGGTGTTGTGTCAGGAGATGCAGTGACTTAACCAGCGCTGAGTAAGAAATATTATGAACAATACATGTAATTTGTTAAGCTATGAGGAGAGTAAACGTCTGTTAGCCGCTAGGCTAATGTATGTGGTGTTAATATCATACAGGCTAAAGCTCTTAAGCTAGTGGGGGTGACTAACAAATAAACTTATCTTGACAGTTACCATGAAGAAGAATTTTACACTTCTGTTAAATGTGATTGCTATTAAGCCGAGTTTTATGTGTGTGTGACTTTACTGCACTTCACCAGTCGAAATGATGTAATGAAGGCTAGTTACTGCACTTCTATGTCTTACACAGAAGACAGGAGGAGGCATGTGGAGAACAGAACCATGTTCATCAGAGGAAAAGAAGGAGGAGGAGGAGAAGGAGAGTAATAAGTGGAGTGGACTCCAGTCTGCTACGGCCAGTGCAAAGATTTGTTGCATCATCAAACAGCAAAATCATACTCTTAAACGCACAGTCTATTGCAAATAAATCCTGCCTCATTCATGACTATATCCTGGATAAATGTCCAGATTATATGTGCATTACAGAGACCTGGCACCAACCAAATACCTTTTTCTCTTTAAATGAGAGCTGTCCCCAAGGATATAGCTACCTCCAGAAAGCTCGCAGCTCAGGGCGTGGTGGCGGCCTGTCAGTCATCCATCGCAGCGATCTGGAGCTATCTCAGCAACCATTACCTGAACTGTCTTCTTTTGAATGCCTTGCTTTTAAATGTAAGTCCCCTTCTCCTGTGCTGTTCCTCCTCATCTACCGACCACCAAAACCAAACCCATCATTTATCACTGAGATGTCAAACCTCCTCACAACTTTCTGCACATCCACCGCCGATGTTATAATTCTAGGTGATATGAACATCCACGTTGACACCCCTTCTTGCCATTTTGCCGCTGAATTTCTTCAACTCCTGGACTGCTTTAATTTAAAACAACTTGTTGATGTCCCCACACACACCAGGGGGCATACCTTGGACCTGGTCATTACAAACTCTGCCCCTCTCACCAACTTACAGGTGTATGACCTAGGTGTGTCTGATCACAAGGCCATTTCTATGGATTTGCCATCCCCATCCAGCCTTTCCAAGCCTAAGCGGAATATCTGTTTCAGAAACCTTAAAAACATAAACCAAGAACTCTTGGCAGCAGACTTTCAACATCTTTCCACACACTTTTCATCAGCCGATGAAGCAATGGATTACTACAACAGCCATCTGAGCAGCCTCCTGGACCTTCATGCCCCTGTTAAAACAAGAACAGTCACCTTCACCCGCTCAGCACCCTGGTTCACAGATGGGCTTCGTAAGATGAAGGCAGCAGGGCGGGTCCTTGAGCGGCGTTTCAGAACCTCTGGCCTCACTGTTCACAAACAAATTTACCGGGAGCAAAAACAAAAATATGCACAATCCCTCAAAGAGGCAAGGTCACAGTTTTACTCCGATGCCATCAGAAACAACCCAGGAAATTCCAAGCAGCTTTTTTCAACTATAAACCACCTTCTCAAACCACAATTCCCCCCACTTACTGCCACCAAAGAAGAGCAGTGCAATAAATTCATGGATTTCTTCACAACAAAAACTGCACACATTCGCTCTGCTCTTTCTGGTCCCCCCACCCAAACTGTTCCCCCAACTTATACTGTCTCCAAACCCCTAAACTGCTTTCCGGAGGTTTCATCAGAAGAGGTGCAGAACATTATCAGGAAGATGAAATCCTCTACCTGTCCCTTGGACCCTCTCCCAACATCCATAGTTAAAACCCATATCACTGTCCTAAGTCCCCTGATCACCGCTGCTATAAATAATTCCCTCCAAACTGGTCACGTTCCCCCTGTCTTAAAAAATGCCATTATCACACCATTGCTTAAAAAACCCACTCTTGATCCGGAAGTCCTATCCAACTATAGGCCCATCTCCAATCTCCCCTTCATATCAAAAGTACTTGAGAAAGCAGTTGCTACCCACCTTCAGGACCACCTCAAACATAATAACCTCTTTGAAAAATTCCAGTCAGGTTTTCGCTCTGCCCACAGTACAGAGACTGCCCTAGTCAGAGTCACAAACGACCTCCTTATGTCATCTGATGCTGGCTCTCCATCCCTCCTCATCCTCCTTGACCTTTCTGCTGCATTTGATACTGTCGACCATGGCATTCTTTTAAACCGGCTCCACCTCACTACTGGACTAAATGACACTGCCCTCAGTTGGTTCAGATCATACTTCACAAACCGGACAGAATACATCTCCCTGGGCCACTCCAAATCAAATCTACACACAGTTACTTGTGGTGTCCCCCAGGGGTCAGTCCTTGGTCCCATCCTCTTCATCCTCTACCTCACCCCCCTTGGCCAAATCATCACGCGTCACAAAATTTCATTCCACTGCTATGCCGATGACACACAGCTCTATGTCAATGCCAAAGCTGAAACCACACACTCACAGTCATCCCTATCAAAACTCACCACCTGTCTGGAGGAGATAAAGGTATGGATGGAGCAAAACTTCCTTCAACTTAATAGCTCCAAAACCGAAGCCATCCTGGTTGGAACCCCTCACCAGACCAAATCATCATCCATAACCAGCATCACCTTTTCCGGCACCAACATCCTCCTCTCATCAACAGTCACTAATCTTGGTGTAAAAATGGACTCCCAACTCACTTTTGAAGCCCATATAAATCACTTATGCAAGACCTCTTTCCACCACCTCCGTAACATCTCCAAACTCTGTCCCATTCTCTCCCTCCCAGATGCCGAAAAGCTGGTTCATGCCTTTGTCTCCTCCAGACTGGACTACTGTAACGCACTTCTCATTGGGATTCCTAGAAAGAGTCTGCAGAGGCTTCAATACATTCAAAACTCTGCAGCTAGGATCCTGATGAGAGTGCGGAAACATGAGCACATTACCCCCATTCTCCACTCACTCCACTGGCTTCCCATCTCCTCCAGGATTGAGTACAAGGTGTCCCTCCTTACACATCAATGCATCCATGGACATGCCCCCCCTTTACCTCAAAGAACTTATCAACCCACAAAACACAACCCGCTCCCTGCGCTCCACTCACTCAAACCTCCTCCACATACCCAGAACCAGACTCAGTACAATGGGAGATAGGGCATTCTGTGCTGCTGCCCCACATCTGTGACACCTTGAGGGCACCTCAATCCACTGACTGTTTTAAAAAAGGCCTTAAGACATTTCTTTTTTGCAAAGCTTTTGGTCCCTTTTAGATGCTTTTTCTGTTTGTTTTTTTTTCCCTCTAAAGAATCCCATTTTTTTATTCTTTAAATTTTTAAAATTCTTATTTTAATTTTTTTTTTATTCTTTTATTTTAATTTTTTAAAAATTCTTTTATTTATTTATGTTTCCTAAACCTGTAGCACTTTGAGATCATTGATGAAAAGTGCGTTACAAATAAAATGTATTATTATTATTATTATTATAAAGAAAATAATCCCCAAATACTAAAATAAATTCCTTTATATTCCCCCTTACATGCCTTGTTGTTCATGTGTAGATACAGAGGAAGAACGGGAGAACAGCACACATCTCATCGTTACTGTGCATGGGAGAACGATGACTGTGTAACTACAGGATAAGTGGAGAACGCTCAAGATTTTTTTACAACTGTCTCACAGTTTATTCATCTGGTGTGATGAATGAAAATAAATAGGCCTACTAGGCTCCTCTCTGCTTTGACATTTAACATTAGCTGTGTTTGATCCACCTTCATGTGACATTACTGTACAACCTGAGAAAGGTGAGTTGTTTCCCGCTCCAGCCTGCATAGATGAAAAGCATTTAGGGATTAAATGGGCTTTATCAGCTGCTGCAGTGCAGGATGAACTCAGAGCCATTTCTCAACTTATTATTCTAAATCATGCAATGAAGAAGAAGAAATGCAAATAAATCCTGGGACAAAATCTGTCCTGTACAAATACTGTACAGCATGTAGTCTAATGAACAAGCCTTGTGTTACAGCTGACCTGGGCAGTGAAATGTTCCATTGTTTAATTCATGTGGTCATAGCTGTCCACAACTCAAATCAGAATTTCAGGAGAAATGTTTTATACCACCTGAAGAAGACTTCCTCTCAGAAAGGTAGGAAGGTGTTTCACTGTACAACTGCAGTCCTTCAATCTAAGTAAAGTCATTTCCCTGACATTTGGCTTATTTTACTTTTAATAGACACGTGGAAAAGGGTTTATACCTCCTGTGAATATGATCCAGTTCATCTTATCTTCATACTGTATATCATACTGTATAAATGATGTTGTATGCTGCTTGCATCTGAAACTGAAAAATAATGGAATCAGTCTGTACAGGACAGAGCTGCAGGCTACGTCAGTTTAGTCTCAGTTTGGACCTGATGTTCTCAACATTGGACAAGTAGGCAGTAATAAAATCCAGCTTCCAGCTCCTTTCTATAAACTGAGCTAATGTTCAGTTCCATAGCAGCTCTGTAGCTGCTGGAGAAGCTTCCTGCTCAGCTGCAGTCTGAAGGGGAGATGTTAGCTAACTTAGCGCTAACCGGCTGCACTTTTCCAGCAGCTGGGAAACAACAGACTTTTCTTGGTCTGTAGAAGCTGACACACTGTAACAGACACCATACATTTACTGACACAATATTTTCCTCCGCTCGCGTTCACCGTCACTTCCTGCCGCTCGGACGATCAAACGCTCGCTGCGCACCTCCTGATTTAGAGTCACGCTGCTCTTATAACCAACTGTCACGTATGTTCTGCAGAGAACGAGGAGAGGAAGCGAGCCGAGCATCGAGTGCTGCCGTGCTGCTCAGTGTGAGAGTGAAAACATCTGTAGAGCATAGTTTAATGACCGTGGGAAATTTTAGGAGCGGCGGTCGTGATTCGCCGCTGGTGAATGCATATAGAGGAAACACTGATAGAAGATGAAACAGAGATAAAGGCCCCTGTTTCGCCTTTAGGGCTTTCTCAATTTTCTATGTATTTATTTCGTTGGTATTTATTTTAAGTTGGAAATGAGGTACATAACTACTTTACACTTCGAAATCTGTAAATTTGTATTATTTTCGTTTCACGCCATGACGTCACTTCCTGTTTAGCGACTTCCGGTTTAATCATTTCCGGTTTAGCGACTTCCGGTTTCCGGATCTCCACATGCGGAAAGGAAAGTGGACATGTATACTCTGACACTATCTGCTTGCATCCACTTTGGAACATCATAGAGGCAATGCCGTAAGTTAATTCATTTGACAAAACACATGTTAAAGTTCATATATTAGCAGCGATTTGTTAAAAAATGATGTTTGCTAAGTTAATTTAAAGGAAAATGTTTTTGTTTACTCTGTTGTGCAAGCTAACAGTCATGCTAGTAGTCCTCATAACGGCTATCTACAGTGCATTATAACTTTGTATGTTCATATTTACAACTATTTACAACTATGTACAATGGTGTTTAGTTAGTCAAGAACGTAGAAACTGAATGTGTTTGTACTGCCTTTATTTACAGTTTTCACCACACAAACAGCATGTATGAAGAAGTGTCCCAGTAAACGCATCAATCTTACTACGACTCTCTCTTCATTGGCTACGGTTTAACTGAATGTTTAGTCAGTGTTTTCAACACGCTGCACAAGAACATTACAGTGAAAAGGCAACTTGTGAAGTTTCGAACTGGTCAGAATGGCAACAAGCAGCAAGTCATCCAGATCTGGGAGCATCAGGACATCAGCATCATCGGCAAGTGTTGCCCGGGCTCGAGCTAAAGCAGAAGCCGCCAAGGTAAGAGCATCTTATGCTAGCCAAGAGGCTAAATTGAAAATGGAAAAGGCTGCCAGAGAAGCAGAAAAGATAACAAGAGATGCTCAAATTCAGTTGGAAACGGCAAGGATAGACACAGAGTTGGAAGTGTTAACGCTGCACAGAGAAGCTGCTGCGGCTGTGGTGGAAGCGGAGGTGCTGGAAAACGCTGAAGTAACGCATGTTTTAGACGAACCGGGAAAATCTGAAGCAGAAGAGGCTAAAATTGAACGCACCAGGGATTATATCCAATCTCAAATCAACCTTCAGAATCGTTCTCCCTCCCCTCTCTTAGCAGGCTTACCTGTGGCTTCCCCACCCCATGCAGAATCCCATGACAGCTTTGTTACATGGAGCCCACAAGTGAAAGATGCTTCACCATTAGAACCTGTCAATGAGTCACAGTCTAAAAAAGTGACCAGTACACGCTTACCTGCACCGAACTTACCGGATTCGACCAGATTGGAGACTAAGCCTGAAGTCAGAAGAACAGACCCCACCATGAATGTTCATGCCCAGCTATATGCTCCGCAACCGATTCCTCCACCTAGCACACCGCCCTTGGTGGAGCCCTTGGCACAGTATTTGGCACGACGAGACCTTGTCAATTCAGGACTGTACCAATTTGACGATAAGCCAGGAAATTACCGTGCATGGTACTCCTCATTCACCAATGCAGCTGATGAAGTTCACCTCACAGCCACCCAAGAACTGGATCTTATGACTAAATGGCTGGGGAAAGAGTCTAGCGAGCAGGTTAAACGCATACGCTCAGTGCATGCCGGCAACCCCAAACTTGCTTTACACAAGGCATGGGAGAGACTACGTGAGTGCTATGCTGCACCTGAAATCATCGAGAAGTCACTGTTTCACCGGTTGGACAGTTTTCCTAAGATTTCAGCCAGGGACCACACCAAATTACGTGAACTTGGGGATTTGCTTATGGAGATCCAAGGCGCTAAAGAAGATGGCTATCTCACTGGCCTATCATATCTGGATACTTCACGTGGAATTGGGCCAATCGTGGACAAGCTTCCATATGGACTCCAAGAAAAGTGGGTGTCTTCCGGATCATGGTACAAGGAACAGAACCAAGGTCGCTTCCCTCCCTTTGAGTATTTCAGTAGCTTTGTGTGCTACGAAGCAAAGAAGCGAAACGACCCTAGCTTCATGTATCAAAGCAGTGTAACCACACCCACAAGACCAGACAAATTTATCGTGAAGAACACCAACAAAACCATTTCAGTGCACAAAACTGATGTTTCTTCTACCAATGACGCTAACAACAACTGCCCATTACACAACAAACCACATCCTCTCACAAAATGCAGAACATTCAGAAACAAACTACTTGAAGACAGAAAGGCTTTCCTCAAGGAGAAAGGAATATGTTTCAAGTGCTGTTCTTCAGTCACCCACCTCGCCAAAGATTGCAAGTTCTCCGTAAAGTGCACTGAATGTGGTAGCGCCTATCATGATGCGGCTATGCATCCCGGCCCATCAGCTCCTTCACCTCCACAAGATAACGGCGGGGAGGGAGAAAAGCACCCTAACTCGACTGTTGTTAGAACCAGTTGCACAGAAGTTTGCGGCCCTAACCAATGGAGTCGCTCATGCTCAAAGATCTGCCTCGCAAAGATATATCCAAAAGATGCCAAGGAGAAGGCCATCAAAGCCTATGTAATGCTGGATGACCAGAGCAATCGCTCACTAGCTAGACCAGAGTTCTTTGAGCTATTTAATGTGGAGTGCACACCGTTCTCGTATCACCTTAGAACCTGCTCTGGCATCGTAGAAACATCTGGCAAAAAAGCAGAAGGATTCCAGATCGAGTCATTGGATGGCAAAGTTGTCATCTCTCTCCCACCACTCATTGAGTGTCACGAGATCTTGAATAATCGGTCTGAGATTCCAACGCCAAGTGAGGTCTTACACCATCCTCATCTTCAACACATCGCCAACTACATCCCGGAACTGGACCCAGACGCAGAAATACTCCTGCTCCTCGGAAGAGATGTCCTTAGGGCACACAAGGTCAGGCAGCAGGTCAATGGACCACACAATGCCCCCTTGACAGTCAACACGTTTAAGACCAACGTGCTGGACAGTGGTCGCCATTCAATTTTTCAACCCTGCACAAGCTTCATGCATGTAAAAGAGATGCAGCAAAGCTCCAACATGCCTGAGAGGATTCTGGGTGAGACAGTGTTCAACCGAAGCGAGAACGATAACAAACCTGCTCCATCAGTGGAAGACACCATTTTCCTAAAAATAATGGACACAAACGTCTACAGAGATGATTCTAACAGTTGGGTCGCCCCACTTCCGTTCAGAGAACCACGCCAGCCTCTGCCGAACAACAGAGAACAGGTGGTCAAGCGGTTCGCCTCTCTGCAAAGAACCCTGAAAAGGAAACCTGAGATGCAGGAACAATATGTGGCATTCATGGAGAAGATCTTCACTAATGGACATGCCGAAGTAGCGCCCCCTCTGAAAGGAGCTGAGGAATGCTGGTATCTCCCTATGTTTGGGGTTTACCACCCACAGAAACCCAATCAGATCAGGGTAGTCTTTGATTCCAGCGCCCAGTACTCCGGTACCTCCCTGAACGACGTACTCCTAACAGGCCCCGACCTGAATAACTCCCTCTTAGGGGTCCTGCTACGCTTCCGAAAAGAGAAGATCGCTATCATGGCAGACATCCAGCAGATGTTCCACTGCTTTTTGGTGCGTGAAGACCACCGCAACTTCCTCCGTTTCTTATGGCACAAAGACAACGATGTCAACAAAGAAGTTATAGAGTACCGGATGAAGGTCCATGTCTTCGGCAACAGACCATCTCCTGCCGTTGCCACCTACGGACTGCGAAGAGCCATCAGAGAAGGTGAACAGGAGCACGGTGCAGATACAGTCAACTATGTGGAAAGGCATTTCTACGTTGATGATGGGTTGATATCCGTACTGTCTCAAGCCGAGGCAATTGACCTGCTCCAACGTACCCAGGCCTCACTCGCTGAGTCAAACCTTCGCTTACACAAGTTCGTGTCTAACTGTCCAACCGTAATGGAGGCCTTCTCGCCTGAAGATTGTACCCCTCTAATCAAGGACCTCGATCTGGGAGGAGAAACCGCACCAACACAGCGGAGCTTAGGTCTACTCTGGGAGATCGCAACTGACACCTTCACTTTCTCCACATCAACCGCAAACAAACCCTTCACCCGCCGCGGAGTCCTCTCCACAGTCAACAGTGTTTTTGACCCCCTGGGTTTGTTGGCACCCGTCACGATCCAGGGAAGAGCCCTCCTAAGAGAACTCACATCTGAACTGTCTGACTGGGATACGCCCTCCGGAAGACAAACTATGCAGATGGGAAGCCTGGAGGATTCAGCTCAGAGACCTAAAACAACTGCATGTACCGCGTATGTACACAAAAACCTCATTCAGTGAAGCAGTGCACACAGAATTGTGTGTGTTTTCTGACGCATCAACAAAGGCGATTGGGGCTGTGGCATACATAAGAGCAGTTCAGCAAGATGGGAAAGTCAACGTGGGGTTCGTTATGGGCAAGACAAAGCTAGCACCCCAGTCCGAGCCGACGATCCCAAGGTTGGAACTGTGCGCCGCTGTCTTAGCTGTAGAGATGGCAGATCTCATACAGGAAGAGCTAGACCTGAAGTTAGACGCAACAAAGTTCTATACGGACAGCAAAGTAGTGCTAGGCTACATTTGTAACGAGGCGAAACGGTTCTATGTGTATGTTCACAATAGAGTGCAACGTATTTGTCAGTCCTCAAAGCCTGAACAGTGGAACTACGTTCGTACAGAGGAAAACCCTGCCGACCACGCGTCAAGATCCTTACCTGCATCCCATCTGGCGCAGACCTCTTGGTTCACGGGACCCTCCTTCCTGTGTCGGCCACCAGCAGAGAAAATGCAAGTTAATGAGACATTTGAGCTAGTTGAACCTGGAAGGGACCCAGAAATCCGACCCCAAGTTCAGACCTGTGCTACATACCTGGAAGAACCAGTGCTTAGCCCAGACCGCTTCCAACGGTTCTCCACCTTCAACTCCTTAGTAAGAGGAGTAGCATACCTCATCCACATGGCAAGATCCTGCAAACACTCAAATAAAAACAGCAAATGCAAAGGCTGGCATCGATGTAATTCACCTCGTACTCCAGACGAAATGGCCCAAGCAAGGAACGTTATCCTCAAAGCAACACAGATGGCAGCCTTTGGGAAAGAACTGTCCGCCCTCCGAGCCAACAAAGCAATACCCAAAAAACAGCCCCATGCTGAAACTCAGCCCAACCTTGGAGGACAACCTCATTTGCGTTGGGGGCCGATTAAAGCATTCAGAACTCCCTGCTGCCGAAAAGAACCCAATAATCCTGCCCAAAGTTAGCCACATCTCCTTACTGCTCACCCAACATCACCACGAGCAAGTAAAACACCAAGGCAGACACCTGACAGAAGGCGCTATCAGGGCAGCAGGATTTTGGATTTTGGGAGGCAAAACACTAATCAGTTCGGTACTGCACAAATGTGTAACTTGCCGCAGGCTGCGCGGAAAGCTGGAAGAACAATACATGGCTGACCTGCCACCTCAACGCCTTAAAACCTGCCCTCCCTTTACATATGTGGGGATTGACGTATTTGGTCCCTGGTCCATCTCTACCAGACGCACCAGAGGAGGACAGGCAGAGAGCAAGCGGTGGGCCATCATGTTCAGCTGTATGAGTTCAAGAGCAGTGCATATCGAGGTAATTGAGGCTATGGACACATCTAGCTGCATAAATGCCCTCAGACGCTTCTTTGCACTCAGAGGCCCCGCAAAACAGCTTCTATCCGATTGTGGCACCAACTTTATTGGAGCATGCAAGGAGCTTGGAATGGACAAAAGGCTACAGAAGTTCCTCAGTGACCAAGGATGCATCTGGGAATTCAACCCGCCACATGCCTCCCATATGGGGGGCTCTTGGGAGCGCATGATTGGTGTCGCCAGAAGAATCCTTGATTCAATGTTTCTCCAACATAACACTCGTCTAACCCATGAAGTTCTTTGCACACTGATGGCTGAGGTCACAGCCATCATGAATGCACGTCCACTCCTACCCGTCTCTGCCGACCCGGAAAACCCCTTCATACTCTCACCATCAATGCTCGTTACGCAGAAGACTGGAGCTCCACCTCCTCCAGGAGAGTTCTCAGACAAGGACCTTTACACAAAGCAATGGAGACAGGTTCAGGCCCTTGCAAACCAGTTCTGGACCCGCTGGAGCCGTGAATACCTACCTTCCTTGCAACACAGACAAAAGTGGATGGTACCTCGAAGAAACCTTGAAGTTGGAGACCTAGTTCTACTCAGAGACAAGCAGACTGTCCGCAACTGCTGGCCTATGGCCAGGATCACTGCCACCTTCCCTGGAAACGATGGCCACGTAAGAAAGGTAGAGGTGAAGACCGCTGACCAGGGTAATGTAAAAACCTTTCTTAGGCCAGTTGCAGAAGTTGTCCTACTTCTGCCCAAAGACTGAACCAGAGACTAATGTATTGGACTAAGATAAGTTCTTAGTGACCTCACATAGGTCAGGCGGGGAGTGTTTCGCCTTTAGGGCTTTCTCAATTTTCTATGTATTTATTTCGTTGGTATTTATTTTAAGTTGGAAATGAGGTACATAACTACTTTACACTTCGAAATCTGTAAATTTGTATTATTTTCGTTTCACGCCATGACGTCACTTCCTGTTTAGCGACTTCCGGTTTAATCATTTCCGGTTTACCGACTTCCGGTTTATCTCCACATGCGGAAAGGAAAGTGGACATGTATACTCTGACACTATCTGCTTGCATCCACTTTGGAACATCATAGAGGCAATGCCGTAAGTTAATTCATTTGACAAAACACATGTTAAAGTTCATATATTAGCAGCGATTTGTTAAAAAATGATGTTTGCTAAGTTAATTTAAAGGAAAATGTTTTTGTTTACTCTGTTGTGCAAGCTAACAGTCATGCTAGTAGTCCTCATAACGGCTATCTACAGTGCATTATAACTTTGTATGTTCATATTTACAACTATTTACAACTATGTACAATGGTGTTTAGTTAGTCAAGAACGTAGAAACTGAATGTGTTTGTACTGCCTTTATTTACAGTTTTCACCACACAAACAGCATGTATGAAGAAGTGTCCCAGTAAACGATCAATCTTACTACGACTCTCTCTTCATTGGCTACGGTTTAACTGAATGTTTAGTCAGTGTTTTCAACACGCTGCACAAGAACATTACAGCCCCTTTCCCACTGCACAGTACCAGCTCCACTCGCCTTTGTTTGGTTTTCCATTGTGGAAAAGTTGGACCTGTACCTGCTTCCAGGTACTTTTTTTGGTATCACCTCCGTCGAGGTTCCAAGCGAGCTGAGGCGATACTAAAATGTGACGTGAAAACACAGCAGGCTGCTGATTGGTCAGAGAGAATCGTCACTATTCACTGCATCATCATTGTGTGCACCAGACAGAGGCCAGCGACAGGAAGAAGAGTTTATTATTTTACCATTTTCACACGTTATTTCATCACTAAATCCACTTCTGAGAAGTTTTGAGGTGAGAAATCAGCTGTGTAGATTTACAATATTGACAGTTTTACGAGAAGTGATGGAGGAACAAAAATGTGATGAATATTTTCGGAGTTGAGGAGCTCCGCGAGCGGCGGCGGGGGGAAGCCTGCGGCGACCCGCGGGAGGAGCGTGTGAGGCCGGCCAGCCGCCCGCTCACAGAGCCCTCTGCTCCCGCCGTCACACAGACGCAGCAGCAACAACGGCAGAGGAAAACACAGCTGGAAGGTTTTCATACCACTTATCTGTCTTTACATTCTGAGGAAGGGTCAAACCTTTTAACTTAAACCAAGAGACAGCTGTGTGTGGCGTCGCCATGACGACCAGCTACATGGAGGGGGTACTATCTCTGGGTACTATCTGCAATGGAAAACGGCGCACGGCCAAACCGAGTCGTGTCGAGTCGAGCTGGTACTGGTGATGGAAAAAACGCCAAAAGACACCAGAGACCAAATAAAAACATGTCATGAAACAACAATTCAGTGATTCAAACTGGACTCAGCACAACTCCAACATCAGTTCATCATTAACAACAGAACACATCTTTATACATCTGGGGCTTACCTGAGCAGGTGAGATCCAGGAAGGAGGAAGAGGAATATGATGATATTACACACTCCCTCAGAGCAGATCCAGACTGAACACAGTCAGACCAGATCCTCCACACAGGTCTGTCTGAGGACTCCTTTCTCTCTCCTACAGAAAAAGCAGAGCCACAGTCCAGCTCTCTACAGGCAACAGCTGCTGCCTTCAGGGTCCAGCCAGAGTCACCCACTGGTCTCCAGTCTCCCTGTTTCACCTCCAGTGTTCCTGCACAGTGACTGGCTCCTCCCACCAACCTGACAGCATCTGAACAGAAAGCAGAGAGTCATCAGTAAAACAATAAATTGAGTTTCATCAGAACAGAAATGAACCAAATCAAAGCTGCAGCCCCTCTTCTACCTGAGCAGGTGAGTCCAACAGCTTTTCCAGGTGAGCAGGTGTTGCTAGCTGAGCCTGAGCTTCTACAGTCCAGGAGAGCAGACTCATGGCCTCCACACTGGAACTCTTTGGTCCACATCGGAGCCTCCACTTCTCCATAGAGAGCCCCCTGGAGGACTGAAGGAGCCCCACAGCCAAGCTCCCTACAGACCACCTCTGCATCCTGCTGGTCAAAGTCAGCTTCACAGACTGAAGACCACCTCTGGTTAGACTGGTTAGACTTCACCTCCAGCCTGCCTGAGCACAGACTAGTCCCGCCCACCAGCCTGACAGAGTCTGCAGAGATAATAAAACATTGTTTCCCTTAGGATGGAGTTGTAGCAGCGGAGATGAAGCAAAACTTTTGTTCTTGTGTCCATGAGCATGCGATGCACCTTAGAATAGCTTCAAACTGCAGAGTTTTCCCAGTTTAATGTGAGCTTTAGATGAATGTTTTGGTGTTGGTCGGGGGGTTGGGGGTCCTCCACCAAGAAAGTTCTATGTTTTCCAATGAAAAATATGTAATTTCACATCATCTTGGGCCGTTATTTTCACCATATCTCTGAACAAAGAGTTGGAAAAGCTGGAGCAGATGATAAATAAACAGCCAAAGATCTACTGGAGGAACTCCAACCTTCAGATCTGGAGAAAGTCATTTGGTTGGTTCTGTTGCTCCACACTGATTTTACAGTGATGGCACAGCATGTTTTTATGGAGCACTGATTCTGACAAATTCAGAAATAAATACAGAAATATATAAATGCTCAATAAATAAATAAGCAACTGATTAAATGCACAAAAAATAAACTAAGTAAATAAATGTAGGCAGTAATTAAATTATACAAGGAGACATAAATGTATATGTGCATTTTAATTAGCTTCTTTATTTATGCACCTTTGTAATAATTACCTAATTTATTTATTGTCTGTTTTAATCTCCCACTTTATTTATTAATTACTTCTTTTTTAAATGTATTTATTTACGTGTGTGTTTTAATATTTTTGTCTGTTTTATTCTTCCGTTGCATTTTCTACCCTATTTATTTTCACCCCTGGTTTTTATTTCTGCCTGTCCTTTTTACATTTCTCTATGCATTTCTGCCTCGTTATGCAAATGAGGAGGGGCGGGGTCTGAAGGGGTGAACTTCTCTCCTATTGGTGGACCAGTCAGACCGCAGAGCTCTAGGCCTACTCTGCCTGCACACATCAACAAGCTGCTCCTCACACAGTCAGATGGCTTCCTTCAGTGTGCTGAGGTGTTTGAAGACAATACTACCAGCCATGTCTTCCTTCTTTTTCATGTGGACACTCTGATCTACAGTGTTTTCATGTAGTGACTTATACGGACACAGAACTGCAGGAAAGTGAGCTGTTGTGTCTGAGAGCCACATCAGTTAGCCGCAGCTAAATCTGGAGGGTACTCCTATTCCAGTATTTACGGTAAATGCTCCCACGCGGAGCAGCTCGTTGCTCTGCTGTTTTCAGCTGCTGTTTCAACAAAAACGCCATTCAGGGTGAAAATTCAACCGTGGTGTTGTGTCAGGAGATGCAGAGACTTAACCAGCGCTGAGTAAGAAATATTATGAACAATACATGTCATTTGTTAAGCTATGAGGAGAGTAAAAGTCCGTTAGCCGCTAGGCTAATTTATGTGGTGTTAATATCATATAGGCTAAAGCTCTTAAGCTAGTGGTGCTGACTAACAAATAAACTTAGCTTGACAGTTACCATGAAGAAGAATTTTACACTTCTGTTAAATGTGATTGCTATTAAGCCGAGTTTTATGTGTGTGTGACTTTACTGCACTTCACCAGTCGAAATGATTTAATGAAGGCTAGTTACTGCACTTCTATGTCTTACACAGAAGACAGGAGGAGGCATGTGGAGAACAGAACCATGTTCATCAGAGGAAAAGAAGGAGGAGGAGGAGAAGGAGAGCAATAACGAAAATAATCCCCAAATACTAAAATAAATTCCTTTATATTCCCCCTTACATGCCTTGTTGTTCATGTGTAGATACAGAGGAAGAATGGGAGAACAGCACACATCTCATCGTTACTGTGCATGGGAGAACGATGACTGTGTAACTACAGGATGAGTGGAGAACATTCAAGATTTTTTTCAACTGTCTCACAGTTTATTCATCTGGTGTGATGAATGAAAATAAATAGAGCCTACTAGGCTCCTCTCTGCTTTGACATTTAACATTAGCTGTGTTTGATCCACCTTCGTGTGACATTACTGTACAACCTGAGAAAGGTGAGTTGTTTCCAGCTCCAGCCTGCATAGATGAAAAGCATTTAGGGATTAAATGGGCTTTATCAGCTGCTGCAGTGCAGGATGAACTCAGAGCCATTTCTCAACTTATTATTCTAAATCATGCAATGAAGAAGAAGAAATGCAAATAAATCCTGGGACAAAATCTGTCCTGTACAAATACTGTACAGCATGTAGTCTAATGAACAAGCCTTGTGTTACAGCTGACCTGGGCAGTGAAATGTTCCATTGTTTAATTCATGTGGTCATAGCTGTCCACAACTCAAATCAGAATTTCAGGAGAAATGTTTTATACCACCTGAAGAAGACTTCCTCTCAGAAAGGTAGGAAGGTGTTTCACTGTACAACTGCAGTCCTTCAATCTAAGTAAAGTCATTTCCCTGACATTTGGCTTATTTTACTTTTAATAGACACGTGGAAAAGGGTTTATACCTCCTGTGAATATGATCCAGTTCATCTTATCTTCATACTGTATATCATACTGTATAAATGATGTTGTATGCTGCTTGCATCTGAAACTGAAAAATAATGGAATCAGTCTGTACAGGACAGAGCTGCAGGCTACGTCAGTTTAGTCTCAGTTTGGACCTGATGTTCTCAACATTGGACAAGTAGGCAGTAATAAAATCCAGCTTCCAGTTCCTTTCTATAAACTGAGCTAATGTTCAGTTCCATAGCAGCTCTGTAGCTGCTGGAGAAGCTTCCTGCTCAGCTGCAGTCTGAAGGGGAGATGTTAGCTAACTTAGCGCTAACCGGCTGCACTTTTCCAGCAGCTGGGAAACAACAGACTTTTCTTGGTCTGTAGAAGCTGACACACTGTAACAGACACCGAACATTTACTGAGACAATATTTTCCTCCGCTCGCCTTCACCGTCACTTCCTGCCGCTCGGACGATCAAACGCTCGCTGCGCACCTCCTGATTCAAAGTGACGCTGCTCTTATAACCATCTGCAAAATACTCATACTTCCGGTTGAGTGAACGCTGGCGCGTTTTGCAGCCGCTGCTCTCCGGTAACTATTTTAACGTTCTTACGGATCACTGGGCCGTGTATTTACACTCAAGCGAGAGCAAAAGCCTTTGCCTTCGCTTGGAACATTTTCACTTAAGTTGCCATCCCGATGTTTTGGTCTGTGAGTGCGGTAAACTAACCTCATTCTCCACCTCATTCTCCACTCGTCTTCTCGACTCTACGCCGTTGCTGCTGTTGGCTAGCTGCCCGCTGCCGTTCATAATGTGGGCTTGCAAGTTTTACATGTGGTTTATCCTCCTCTGGACTGTTCTTTCAATTCTACATCGATCCAGGGCAGGCCTGACCCAGTATACAGCGGCTGATCTCCTCCTGCTCCGCGGGCCTCTGTCTGTGCCTCCCCCGCCAGTTCTACAGCTACACCCGGAGATCGCGCTCCTTCCCCGCCGGAGATACATCCACCGCGGATCTCGCGGGAATTTCCACCTCGACAACTCCAATCCTATACCATCACTCTGGTCCACTTCGCCCGTTCCGCCGATGCTCATATCGGACGCTGACTGCGGTTAAGCTTGCTTACCTGGCTAGGACAGCAAGCCCCGCCCCCGGCTACAACAACTGTACTGTCAACTTTGGTCTCCTGAATGTCCGCTCTCTCACTAACAAGGGTCAGCTTATCCAGGATCTCCTCGTTGACCGTAAGCTGGACTTCATCTGTCTCACGGAGACCTGGCAACAACCCGGTGACTTCTCCCAGCTCAACGGTTCCACTCCACCTGGGTTTGTTTACCACTCTCATCCTCGTGGCTCTGGCCGCGAGGATGAACTCATCTTCTTCACTACTCAAACTCAATAGCTGTAATTAAATCAAACTACTACTCTGATCTCATCTGCTCCAATGAAGGAAATTCCAGGTCTCTCTTCTCAATAATGCACAAAATGTTCGACTCCCCTGATTCCCTCCCCTCTCACCATACCTGTCAAGTATCCCGTTTTGGCCGGGAAATTCCCGTATTTTACCCTTCTTTCCCGCCGTCCTCCCGTATTAGTATTTTCCCGTAAATCTCCCGTATTTTAACCTGCGTCATTAAAAAATAATAATACCCATGCAGCGCTGCGCAGGGCTGACTTAAGGTGATGCACGTTGGACTTAAAAGAAGGTATGCTGGTGTGACGGAAGCCAGCGAAGCTGTGCAGTGAGTAAACCTCACTGCCAGACACATTAAGAGAAGCACTGGCCAGCAATGCTAGCACCCATAAATTTTAGCCTCTTCGTCAGTGTGTCCGTCTGTCGTAGCCGAGGTCGCTGGTTCGAGTCAGGACCGTGGAGTAACCTCATGCTTTCGGGGTCAGCCGGTTACACTGGTTAGAAGCTTAAAAGAAAAGTTTTGTGAAATTGAAGAAAAACTTTAAAGAATAGCAATATGAAATGAAAAGAATGTGTGGAATGAAAATAAAATGTAAATGTAAAGACAAGCAATGTTAAATGAACAGAAAATATGCAAATAAGCATTTAAATAAATGCTCTTCATATATACCCTTTTGTGTTTTCTTTTAGGCTATAACACCTGTCTTAAAATGTAAGGGATACTGGAGCTTGGTTGGGGTGGTGGGACTGCTCGCGGTGGGCGCCGGAAAATTTCCCTTATTTTCAAATCCAAAACTTGACAGGTATGCCTCTCACATGTATTCTAGTGAGACTTGTAATTCATTGATTATCTTTTTTAATAAAAAAATTAACTCCATCCATGAGCAGTTACATTCGTCCCCCTTGCCTCCCCCTCCCCCTTCCCCTTTGCCCCTCCCCAATAGCTAGTCATTTTCCTGCTTCCTACTGCCCTCCTCCTCCGAAATTTCTGATCTCATCCGTAAATCCAAGTCCCCACAGCTCTGGTCAAAACCTGTCTCACTTCTCTTCTCCCCGTCATAACTTCCATTATTCATTCCTCTCTCTCCTCTGGTATTGTCCCCTCACTTTACAAAACTGCATCTGTCTCCCCGATTCTGAAAAAACCTGACTTAGATCCCACTATCTTCGTCCCATCTCAAATCTTCCCTTCATCTCTAAAATACTTGAAAAAATAGTGTCTGCTCAACTCCACGCCTATCTCACCCTCAACAGTCATTACCTTTCCAATCTGGTTTTCGCCCCTCCCATAGTACTGAAACTGCCCTAATAAAAATCACCAATCATCTCCTCATAGCTGCTGATTCCGGACTCATCTCCATCCTCATCCTCCTCGATCTTAGTGCGGCCTTTGATACCATTTCTCACTCCATTCTCCTCAATAGACTATCCTCTCTTGGCATCTCCCACACCCCTCTTGACTGGTTCCGCTCATATCTCTCTGACCGCACTCAGTTTATTCAACTCAAATCTTTCACATCCCACCCCTCCCCTGTCACTACTGGTGTCCCTCAAAGTTCAGTTCTTGGCCCCCTCCTTTTCATCACCTACCTACTTCCCCTTGGCAATATTTTCCGCAAATTCAACATTCATTTTCATTGTTACGCCGATGACACCCAGCTCTACTTATCCAGCAAACCCACCTCCTTGCCCCCCCCTTGTCCCTTACTAACTGCTTACTTGAAATTAAAGACTGGTTCACCTCAAACTTCCTTAAACTCAACAGTGATAAAACTGAACTCCTCCTTTTAGCCACCAAATCCACCCTTTCCAAAATCAATAGTTTCACACTACCCATTGATAATTCCTTGGTCTCCCCCTCCCCTCAGGTCAAGAGTCTTGGCGTAATCCTCGACTCCTCCCTATCCTTTCAGTCACACATTAATAACATCTGCCGGTCTGCATACTTCCACCTTCGCAACATTAACCACCTCCGTCCCTCCCTTACCACTCACACTGCCTCCATCCTTATCCACAGCCTCATCACCTCCCGTCTTGATTACTGCAACTCCCTTCTTTTTGGCCTCCCACAAAATTCTCTCCATAAACTCCAACTTCTTCAGAACTCAGCAGCCGTGTCATCACCAGAACCCCCCTCTTTTCATCATATAACCCCTGTCCTTCAGCAGCTCCATTGGCTCCCGGTTCAATTCAGAATACAATTTAAAATCCTCCTGCTTACTTTCAAAGCTATCCATAACCTTGCTCCTCCATATCTAACTGACCTCCTTCACATCGCCACCTCCTCCTGCTCCCTCAGATCCTCGTCCTCCATCCACCTCACTGTACCCCCTGCTCGACTTGTCACCATGGGGAGCAGAGCCTTTAGCCGTTCGGCTCCCCAGCTCTGGAACTCACTCCCACCTGACCTCCGCGGTATCGACTCTCTCCCCTGTTCAAAACCAGACTTAAGCAAGCTGGAACAGGTGGGTTTTATTTGTAAATACACTGTTCTTGTCCTTTTCTATAACAGTTTTTATACTTTTCTGTTCCCTGTACCTGTTTTTATTTCTGTAAAGCGACCTTGAGTGTTAAGAAAGGCGCTGTTAAATAAAATGTATTATTATTATTATCTGTCACGTATGTTCTGCAGAGAACGAGGAGAGGAAGCGAGTGCTGCCGTGCTGCTCAGTGTGAGAGTGAAAACATCTGCAGAGCATAGTTTAATGACCGTGGGAAATTTTAGGAGCGGCGGTCGTGATTCGCCGCTGGTGAATGCATATAGAGGAAACACTGATAGAAGATGAAACCGTCACACAGACGCTGCAGCAACAACGGCAGAGGAAAACACAGCTGGAAGGTTTTCATACCGCTTATCTGTCTTTACATTCTGAGGAAGGTTCAAACCTTTGAACTTAAACCAAGAGACAGCTGTGTGTGGCGTCGCTATGACGACCAGCTACATGGAGGGGTACTATCTCTGGGTACTATCTGCAATGGAAAGCGGGGCACGGCCAAACCGAGTCGAGTCGAGTCGAGCTGGTACTGGTGATGGAAAAACGGCAAAAGACACCAGAGACCAAATAAAAACATGTCATGAAACAACAATTCAGTGATTCAAACTGGACTCAGCACAACTCCAACATCAGTTCATCATTAACAACAGAACACATCTTTATACATCTGGGGCTTACCTGAGCAGGTGAGATCCAGGATGGAGGGAGAGGAATCTGATCTTACACACTCCCTCAGAGCAGATCCAGACCGAACACAGCCAGACCTGATCCACCACGCAGGCCTGACTGAGGACTCCTTTCTCTCTCCTACAGAAACAGCAGAGCCACAGTCCAGCTCTCTACAGGCAACAGCTGCTTCCTTCAGGGTCCAGAAAGAGTCACTCCCTGGTCTCCAGTCTCCCTGATGTTTCACCTCCAGTGTTCCTGCACAGCGACTGGCTCCTCCCACCAACCTGACCTCATCAGTCTCTGAACAGAAAGCAGAGAGTCATCAGTAAAACAATAAAGTGAGTTTCATCAGAACAGAAATGAACCAAATCAAAGCTGCAGCTCCTCTTCTACCTGAGCAGGTGAGTCCAACAGCTTTTCCAGGTGAGCAGGTGTTTCTAGCTGAGCCTGAGCTTCTACAGTCCAGGAGAGCAGACTCATGGCCTCCACACTGGAACTCTTTGGTCCCACATCGAGCCTCCACTTCTCCATAGAGCGCCCCTGGAGGACTGAAGGAGCCCACAGCCAAGCTCCCTACAGACCACCTCTGCATCCTGCTGGTCAAAGTCAGCTTCACACACTGAGGACCACCTCTGGTTAGACTGGTTAGACTGGTTAGACTTCACCTCCAGTCTGCCTGAGCACAGACTAGTCCGCCCACCAGCCTGACAGAGTCTGCAGAGATAATAAAACAGTGTTTCCCTTAGGATGGAGTTGTAGCAGCGGAGATGAAGCAAAACTTTTGTTCTTGTGTCCATGAGCATGCGATGCACCTTAGAATAGCTTCAAACTGCAGAGTTTTCCCAGTTTAATGTGAGCTTTAGATGAATGTTTTGGTGTTGGTCGGGGGGTTGGGCATCCTCCAGCAAGAAAATTCTATGTTTTCCAATGAAAAATATGTAATTTCTGTTATGTCCTTGTGTTTAAATATGATGTTTTGATATTGTGTTAGTATTTGACTTGTTGCCTCTGTGCTCTTGTAGCTGATTTTTGTTTCCTCTGTATTTAGTCCCAGTTATCCTTGTGTATTGTCTCTGAATTTACTTCCTGTTTTATTTTGTAGTCCTCAGTGTTTGGTGTTGTCCAGCTTTGTTTTCTGTCTCCCTTAACTCCTCATGTCCCTCACCTGTGTTGCTCCCGTCCTGCTCGTTACCTCTGTGTATAAATGTTTGGTGTTTTTGTCCAGTCATTGTTGATGTTACCCCCCGTCAGTCGTGGTTTCAGTCTCCCGGTCTCCTCTTTCTATTTTCTCCTCTCTCTATGTGTTTTGGATTACCTGAGTTGGATTTTTGTTTCGTTTCTCATTTGGCTTTTTATGGACTCAGCCACTCTCTATGTAAGTGTGCTCGCTTTTTGTTTGTTTAATAAATCACCTTTTGGATCGTACCTCCTCTGCCTTGCGTCCTGCGTTTGCCTGCTCAACCCACATCCACCGTAACAATTTCACATCATCTTGGGCCGTTATTTTCACCATATCTCTGAACAAAAAGTTGGAAAAGCTGGAGCAGATGATAAATAAACAGCCAAAGATCTACTGGAGGAACTCCAACCTTCAGATCTGGAGAAAGTCATTTGGTTGGTTCTGTTGCTCCACACTGATTTTACAGTGATGGCACAGCATGTTTTTATGGAGCACTGATTCTGACACATTCAGAAATAAATACAGAAAACTACTAAATACTGAATATGCTTCTGGCGTGCATGTGGGCGTGCACGCGCGGATATCATGCAGTAACAGTCGATGTAGCGTGAATACATTTTTGATTAATAAAAAAAATAATTAATCAAAATTAAATTAAAAAATTAAATTAAAAATAATCAAATTAATAATAAATTGAATTTAAATAATTAATAAATAAAAAATAATAAAATAAAATTAATAAAAAAATGTAGGGTCATGCTGAGGTCAATCACAAAGAGATGGGGGAGGGTGAGAAAGGGGGTTTGTATTAGGGCGTGTCTGGACTTTTCCTCTATTAGCAATGGTGGGGGTTGATCACCAAAAGGTGAAGATGGGGGTGTGAAAAGGGGGTTTGTGTGTGGGGGATATCCAGTGTTATCCTCTAAAAGCGGATGTTTGGGTTTAGCAGACAGTTGTGTATATATAGCGGGGGCTAGTTTTTGACATACATCTGACCAAGAGCGTGGAACAAGGTGACGATTTTTTTTGGGTTAATCTGACCAAGCTGTATTCGTGCAGAACAACAGCGCCATCTTTGCACCATCACAATCATGGACGTGAACATGGACACAGGTAATCAATCGGGAGTAACGACTCCAAAACGACGTATAATTATAGACCTTTTTGCATTGTGTATGGTGACACTGCTCTAATTAATATGTTTTGTACAGGTGCGAGGACATGTGCTGCGGGTGAGGATCTATCAAGCAGCCCCAAATATTTTCCATTACTCCAGGATGATGTTGTTGGTAACTCATGGGTAGATGACTATAGCAAAGAACTGGGGAAAAGAAATTTAACATTTCTCATTCCTGAAGAAAAATCAGAGGAGTACAAGAGCAGGGTCAATTCAATTCAATTCAATTTTATTTATATAGCGCCAAATCACAACAACAGTTATCTCACAGCGCTTTTCATAAAGAGCAGGTCTAGACCGTTACTCTGAAGTTATTTACAGAAGCCCAACAATTCCCACCAAGAGCAAGCACTAGGCGACAGAGGCAGGGAAAACTTCCTTTTAAGAGGCAGAAACCTCGAGCAGAACCATGGCTCAGGGTGGGGGGCATCTGCCTCGACCGGTTGGGGGTGAGGGGGAGAGAGAGAGAGAGAGCAAGAGAAAGAGAGAGAGAGAGCAGAGGGAGGCAACCTACACAGTATACACATAGAGGTACCGACAATAAAGATAATGGTGCTATAGACTGAATGAAAAATGGTACAGATCTTTGTAGTAATGTTAGTGATATTAATTATAACAGTAATAATAGCAATAGGACTAGTAATAGCAGTTGCAACTGTAGCAGAGGGCGTCGAGCAGGAACACGGGGGCAGCAGGAGACTCCCAACAACAAATCCAGACTCCACAGCTCCAGAACCAGCAACACCCGCAGGGAAGTGAGGGGAGGGGAGGACAGGAGGAAGCCTACGACCACGGGAGAGGAGAAAAAATCGAGTTAGTAACATGCATTAATGGGATGAGGTTGCACTCAGAGAGAGAGAGAGAAGAGGAGAGGAACTCAGTGCATCATGGGAAATCCCCGGCAGTCTAGGCCTATAGCAGCATAACTAAGGGATGGTTCAGGACTCACCGAGCCAGCCCTAACTATAAGCTTTATCAAAAGGAAAGTCTTAAGCCTACTCTTAAATGTAGAGAGCGGTGTCTGCCTCCCGAACCCAAACTGGAACCTGGTTCCACAGGAGAGAGCCTGATAACTGAGCAGCTCTGGCTCCCATTCGACTTTTGGAGACTCTAGGAACCACAAGTAACCCTGCATTCTGGGAGCGCAGTGCTCTGGTGGGAGTAGTAAGGTACTATGAGCTCTTTAAGATAAGATGGTGCCTGACCATTAAGAGCTTTGTATGTGAGAAGAAGGATTTTAAATTCTATTCTGGATTTTACAGGAAGCCAATGCAGAGAAGCTAAGACAGGAGAGATATGATCTCTTTACTGGTTCCTGTCAGAACACGTGCTGCAGCATTCTGGATCAGCTGAAGAGTCTTAATGGACTTTTCGAAGAGCCTGATAATAAGGAATTGCAGTAATCCAGTCTAGAAGTAACAAATGCATGGACTAGTTTTTCTGCATCATTTTTAGACAGGATGTTCCTGATTTTTTGCAATATTACGTGAGGTGAAAAAAGGCGGTCCTTGAAATTTGCTTAATGTGAGAGTTAAGCGACATGTCCTGGTCAAAGATAACTCCAAGATTTCTCACAGTGGTGCTGGAGGCCAGAGGCGATGCCATCCAGGGAAACTATATCTTTAGATAATGCGTCCACGGAGGTGCTTAGGGCCTAGAACAATAACTTCAGTTTTATCTGAGTTTAACATTAGAAAATTGCAGGTCATCCAGGTTTTAACATCCTGAAGACACGTTTGAAGCTTAGCTAACTGATGAGTTTCATCTGGCTTGATCGATAGATATAACTGAGTATCATCTGCATAACAATGAAAGTTTATGGAGTGTTTCCTGATAATATTGCCTAAAGGAAGCATATATAAAGTGAAGAGGATTGGTCCGAGCACAGATCCTTGTGGAACTCCATGACTAACTTTGGTATGCATGGAGGACTCATCGTTAACATGTACAAACTGAAATCGATCTGATAAATAGGACTTAAACCAGCTTAGAGCGGTTCCTTTGATGCCAATGAAATGTTCCATTCTCTGTAATAGGATCTGATGGTCAATGGTATCAAATGCAGCACTAAGATCTAGTAAAACCAATACAGAGACAAGTCCTTTGTCTGATGCAGTTAGGAGATCATTAGTAATTTTCACCAGTGCTGTCTCTGTGCTATGATGAGCTCGAAATCCTGACTGAAAATCCTCAAATAAACTATTGCTATGTAGAAAGTCACACAGCTGTTTGGCGACTGCTTTCTCCAGGACCTTAGAGAGAAATGGAAGGTTAGATATAGGTCTATAGTTGGCTAAAACATCTGGATCCAGGTTGGGCTTTTTCAGAAGAGGTTTAATTACAGCTACTTTAAAAGTACTGTGGCACGTAGCCTGTTAATAAAGACAAATTGATCACATCCAGCAGAGAAGTGCCAACCAAGGGCAAAACTTCTTTTAGCAGCCTAGTCGGGATGGGGTCTAAGAGGCAGGTAGATGGTTTAGATGAAGAAATTATTGAAGTTAGTTGATAAAGATTGAGGGAAGCAAAGCAGTCTAAACATATAACTGGTTTTACAGCTGTTTCTAAAGTTCCTGAGTATAGAGTTAAGTCGGTTGCCAGTTGAGGGCAGGTCTTGGTGGATTTTGTTTCTAATAGCTAGGATTTTATCATTAAAGAAGCTCATGAAGTCGTAACTACTGAGAGCTATGGGAATACTTTGCTCAATAGAGCTGTGACTTTCTGTCAGCCTGGCTACAGTGCTGAAAAGAAACCTGGGGTTGTTCCTATTTTCCTCTATTAATGGCGAGTAGTGCAGCTGCTTTGGCATTACGGAGGGCCTTCCTATAAGTTTTAAGACTATCTTGCCAAATTAAGCGAGAATTTTCCAGTTTGGTGGAGCGCCAATTCCTCTCGAGTTTCTGTGATATTTTCTTTAATTTGCGAGTTTCAGTATTATACCATGGAGCTAACCGTCTTTGTTTTAGTATTTTCTTTTGTAGAGGGGCTACAGAGTCGAGTGTTGTTACGTAGCGAGCCTGCAGCACTATCAACAAGATGATCGACTTGGGAGGGACTGAAATTAGCAGTAAGAGTCCTCTGTTAATTTGATACCTGATAGTGAATTTAGAGCCGATGGGATCGCATCCTTAAATTTAGCTATAAGCTATCAGACAGACATCTTGTATAGAAATTTTTGCCCAATGGAGGGTAGTTCAGCAGTACAAGCTCAAAAGTTATCAAACAGTGATCAGATAAAGAGGGATTCTGTGGGAACACTATTAAATGTTCAATTTCAATACCATATACCAGAACAAGGTCGAGGGTGTGGCCAAAACAGTGAGTCGGTTCATGAACACTCTGAGAGAAGCCAATTGAATCTAATAGAGAGATAAACGCAGTACTAAAGCTGTCATTCTCAATATCCACATGAATATTAAAATCCCCTACAATAATAACTTTGTCCGTTTTAAGGACTAAAGTTGACAAAAACTCTGCAAATTCAGATAAGAATTCAGAGTACGACCCAGGTGCTTCGGTACACTATAACAAATAGAATTGGTTGCAGCGATTTCCAGCTTGGGTGTGAAAGACTCAGAACAAGGCTTTCAAATGAGTTATAATTTGGTTTAGGTTTAGAGCTGATTACTAGGCTAGAGTCAAAGATAGCTGCAACTCCACCTCCTCGGCCTGTGCTTGAGGAATGTGAGTATTAATATGACTGGGAGGGTGGATTCATTTGAGGCTTACAAATTCTCCATCACCCAGCCAGGTTTCAGTAAGACAGAATAAATCAATTTCATAATCTGATATTAGTTCATTTACTAGTACACCTTTAGAAGAGAGAGATCTGATGTTCAAGAGTCCACATTTTACTCTCCTATTAGTTTGCACTATTGCTCCTGTGGTTTTAATTTTTTATGAGGTTTTATGCACAGCTCCTCTTCTGTTTACCTTTGATTTAAATAATTTCAATGGTCGGGGGACAGACACCGTCACTATAGGGTTTTCACTAAGTAACTCCTGAAACGGAGGAGCAGAGAAGTGTGTTAAACTGCGACTCTGCGTAGGGTTTTGGGTGGGTAACTGCTGAATTAGAAGGGCAGAGAAGTGTGTTAGACTGCGACTCTGCCTCCTGGTCTCAACTCTGGGTTGTCATGGATTTGGTCAGCTAATAAAGTTGGCCAGATTTCTAGAAATGAGAGCTGCTCCTTCCCAAGAGGGATGGATGCCGTCTCTCGAATCAGAACCAGGTCTTCCCAGAAAGTCTGCCAATGATCTACAAAGCCCACATCGTTTGCTGGACACCACCTCGATAACCAGCGGCGGAATGACGACATCGCGGCTATACATGTCATCACTGGTCAGATTGGGCAGGGGTCCAGAGAAAACTACGGTGTCCGACATTGTTTTCGCGTATGAACACACCGACTCAACATTAATCTTAGTGACCTCCGATTGGCGTAACCGGAGTCATTACCGCCGGCGTGAATAACAATCTTACTGTATTTACGTTTATCCTTAGCCAGCAGTTTCAAATAGGACTTCGATGTCGCCCGCTCTGGCCCCTGGGATGCATTTGACTATGGTGGCTGGTTTCGCTAACTTCACGTTTCGCAAAATGGAGCTGCCAATTATCAGAGTTGGTTTCTCAGCGGGTGTGTCGCTGAGTGGGGAAAATCTATTAGAAACGGGAAGCGAATGATGGTGTCCTGAGGGCTTTGAATGCTTACGACTATTTCTTCCTCGGACAGTCACCCAGCCACCCTTTCCTGGCTGCTCAGGAAATGCCGGGGAACGGCTACCAGAGGCTAACTCAGGCCGGTCCGCACCGACTACCGGGGACTGGTTAGCTACAGTAGGCTGATCTACCAAGGTGCGGAGCCAGACTTCTAACTCACTGAGCCTCGCCTCCATGTCTAAAAATAAACTACACTTGTTACACGTACCATTACCGCTAAAGGAGGCAGAGGAGTAACTGAACATCTGACACACCGAGCAGGAGAAAGCAGGAGAGAGAGAGGGAGGAGAAGCCATCGTTAGCTGCTAAGCTAAAGACGCTAACGGCTAAGCTAAAGTACGGTAGCGTTAGCTACCAACTTTGAAAACAACTATGAGATCGAACAGCAGTCACTAAAGATGGAAAGAACTGTGAGTGCTTAGGCAAACTTGCTGTAAGAATAAGTGTTTAGCGGACAATTGGCCGCTGTAATGATAATCTAACAATTTTATCTGGTATTTAGCGAGAGCAGCAAACAGGCTACCAACACACAAGCACCGGAAACGGAAATGAGTCAACACGCTTACCGCAGTACGTCAGCACGTCGAGATGAGCCCAGTAGTGATCCGGTCAAGCCGTATAAGGATGCATGTTTGGACACTCTGGGGTGTTGTGACAAGAACACATCTCCCAACATCACTGTTAGCAGTATTATACAGGTAGCCGTAGCCTATTATTTATACGATATACTGCAACAAAAAGCTATACAAACATGTGTGTACTGTGCATATACAGATGAATGGTGCAGAAAACAACCTCACACATGCATTGACACGCTACCCTTCTTTTATATCAAAGGACATAAGAGAGAAATTACGCAGAAGCTTTTAAATAAAAATTTCACTGATGCTCAAAAGTACGTCCTACGTGGTCTTGGGGTGGTGCCGACGTGTGAATGCAGTATTCGAGATTGCAGCAGGTGCTCTACAGATTTGGCTAAGGAATCCATTTCTCATTGCATCGCTTAAACGGGTAACTAGAGTGGAGGACAGTGTGAATACTGTAGTTAAGGAATCTCTGGACATCTGGAAGGAGGAAAAAACACTAAAACAACACAATGGGGAATGTGTCTAGTCTACTAAACCGTGTCAAAAAGAGATACGTCGTGTATAAGATGAGAGCCCTGTTGTGTGAAGCTGTTAACGATGCAATAAGTGACACAGATGGGACACTATGTTGTTCTAGATTTGACAAACAGACAGACTGTGTTAGACGAATGACCTCTGGATGGCGTACCATGGTGCAAATGACAGCGGATAAATATGCAGATGTGAAATCTACTCTACTCGATATAGCAAATGTTTTTCCTGATAATGATTTTCGTACCGGTCATGTGTTTTGTTTTTGTACTTTTAGCATTGATTTGTGTGTTTTAATGTTAACCAGAAAACAACACGTCGACGTTGATGATGTGATGCATTGCTTAACTGAATCTTTGGTTTGTAAAAACATAGATGCGTGTGCTGATTTTCTGAAAAGTGTATACTTGAAAACTCGTGTACTTGGAAAATAAAATACTTGAACACAGACGCTGCATCGTCAGTCTTTGTAACAAAGATCATGGAGGAGGTGATGAGAAATATCTACTATGGGACAGAAAATGCAGGGGGTTACGGAGGCAAGCAAAAACTTAAAAAGGCCATATATGACACCACTGGAGTCCGGTGCGTAGATTCAGACGTAGAAAACTGGCTCATGAAGCAAGATGCCTATACTCTACACAAGACGGCTCCGGTGCATTTTAAGAGAAACAAGGTTTTGGTGAATTCAATAGATTGGCAATTCCAGCTAGATTAAGTTGACATGTCCGCTTATTCTGCTGAAAATGATGGGGTACGCTATTTGTTAACGTGTATAGATTTGTTTTCAAAATACGCATGGGTTCGCTGTTTAAAAAATAAGAGTGGTAAATGCGTCACAGCATCCTTTAAAGATATCTTAGCTGAAGGTAGAATACCGCGTAAAATTCAAGCTGACGAGGGAAAGGAGTTCTTAAACAAAGATTTCGATGCGTTAATGAAAACTAATAGTATCGTACACTTTACCACATCAAACAAGACAAAGGCATCTGTAGTAGAACGCTTTAACAGGACTCTGAAGTCTCAAATGTGGCGCTATTTAACAGCCAATAATTCTAAACGATACGTAGACATATTGCAGGATTTAGTCACCTCCTACAATCATAGTTATCATCGTAGTATTAAAATGAAACCGATTGATGTAACAAAAGACAATGAAGATATCGTATTTAACAACTTGTATAAAACAAAAGATAAAAGAGTAATTCGTTTTAAATATAAGGCGGGCGATACCGTGAGAATTTCAAAACTACGCGGCCCTTTTAAAAAAGGTTATGAGCTAAATTATACTGATGAATATTTCACTGTAAAGGAATGCGTGTCAAGGGACCCTCCTGTTTACAGGTTGAAAGACTATGACGGAGAAATATTACAGGGAACATTTTACGAGCAAGAGATGCAAAAAGTTATTATAGATAAAAACAAAACATTTAAAATAGAAAAGGTTTTATCTAGAAGGAAAAGACAAGGCCGGGACATGGTGTTAGTCAAATGGGTCGGATGGCCAGATAAATTTAACTCCTTAGCAGATTACAAACACACGTATAAATGGATACAGAGGATTTTTTTGTCACCCTGCCCTAGGGGTTAAATAGACTAGTGGACTAGTCGACCAGTCGACTTTACTGCGCTGTCATGACACTTTAAGCTTTACGTCGAATAGTCTCTGATCCTGTGATTAGGACTCTAACAACATGGACACCTCAAAAGCAGGTGAGGAGCGTGGTGGGTCAACACAGATAACCAGCAGCAGTGCATCATGTGTGTGGAAATACTTCTCCAAAGATGAAACAGGCACTACTGTCACTTGCAAAATATGCAAGTCTGTCCTGAAGTACAACAAAAGTACAAGTGTCATGCACACTCATCTGAAAAGGCATCCGCTAATGCCCGCGGAGGAACGATCCAAATCTTCTCGACAGCAGTCAGTTAGTGACTACACCAAACGCCCTGCAGTAACAGAGAAAAGACGGCTGCAACTCACCAATTTGCTGGTGAATTTCATAGTCAAAGATATTAGACCTTTAGCTGCAGTACACGGAGAAGGCTTCAGAGAAATACTGCATTTTTTTCAACCAGGCTACGTTGTCCCATCTTACAACATGCTGTGGAATACTATCAAAACACCTATACGACAGCCTGCGTGAAAATATGTTGAAGGAAATGAAAGGCGGGCGTGTGTCGCTAACTGACCTGTGGACATCCTCCACCATGGAGCCGTACATTTCGGTAACTGCTCACTACATTACCGACACATGGGAGCTGAAGGCCAGAGTGCAGTGTACAACTATGATGCCAGAGAGACATACTGCTGCCAACATTGCCAATCGTCTGTCTGAGATAATCAAGCAATGGGGCATACTGGTGTTTTGCACAGTCCATGAAAATGCCAGCAACATGAACTTAGCCATGGAGCTATGTGAAATGTTTCCAAAAGATCTGGGATGCACCGGGCACACTTTCCAACTGGCAATAAAGGCTGGACAAGTCTTACCTGATGTGATGAAGGCTACCGACGCGGCAAGGAGAGTTGTTAGCCACTATCGCCACTCAGCAGTGGCCACTTGAGCCCTCAGGAAACGGCAGGAACAGCTTGGCCTAAGAGCCAACAAACTTCAGACTGACTGTCCGGTCCGGTGGAATTCCACAGTCCATACCTGTCAAGTATCCCGTTTTGGCTGGGAAATTCCCGTATTTTACCCTTCTTTCCCGCCGTCCTCCCGTATTAGCATTTTCCCGTAAATCTCCCGTATTTTAACCTGCGTTATTAAAAAATAATAATACCCCGGACCTGGGCGGAGTAAAAAGAAATCGTGTCCAACTTTAGTCGGCGCTGCAAAACGACACCAGGACACAAAACATGCGGCTGCAGGTGCCGAGTCCGGGTTGCTTTTCTCCGGCTGCACAAAGTTGGAACCACACTTTTGCCTCTCACGGCATTTTTCTTTGCAATTGCCGCAAGATCAGTCATTCATCTCAGCATGGTTTTCATTTAGGCTATAACACCTGTCTTAAAATGTAAGGGATACTGGAGCTTGGTTGGGGTGGTGGGACTGCTCGCGGTGGGCGTCTGAAAATGTCCCTTATTTTCAAATCCAAAACTTGACAGGTATTCACAGTCATCATGCTCCAGCGGCTTTTCGAGCAAAGGATCGCGGTGCAGTCTGTGCTCGCGGACAAAACAGTAACTAAACCGAGCATCCAGAAGTCACTCGTGACCCATGAGAGCATCACAGTGGGAGCTAGTGGAACAGCTAATTCCAGTGCTGCAACCTTTGGCCAAGGCTACCAAAATAATGTGTGGTGCGATGCACGTGGGGTTGTCTTTCATCTATCCAGTGATTTTCAACATGACCAGGACCACTCTGCGTGTCGAAGCATCTGATCTGGCAGCTGTTCGGGCCTTCAAAAATACGGTTAGGCTGCAGTTGGAAACACAGTTCAAGTTGCAGTCTGATGATCTGACAGAATCCATCCCCATTGTGGCCTGCATGTTAGATCCCCGGTTCAAACATCTTCAGTTCATCCCAGAGAGTAAAGAGAGGCCACCAGAGCCACCTGAAAAGCCTGCTACACGATGAGGGAGAGCTGCTAGCAGCAACAGGTGGGTCTGCTGAATGAAATTAGTTACCAGTGTATCAATTTAGAATGATCCTCTTCTCTTGCCCGATTCCCACGCTATGCCGTGGAATTAGTCATTTTAGTAGGCCTCTAAGCCTTCACACCTGGCTCCAGTCTACCTGTTACACCCATGGTATTGGTTTTATTGACAACTTCAATCTGTTCTGGAACCGCTGACTCTTTTTTTGCACAGGGACGGTCTGAATCGAATAGGCTTGGTAGCCGCATGCTAGCATCCAACTTGCAGCATGGTGTATTGTCCTCTTTACAAAACTGACTATCTAAATCACCTGTTCCCCCTTCTTCTTCTTCTCTGGCCCCTTTGCCTACTGGCAACAACAACGCATCCTCTGCTGCCACTGACTCCCCCTTGTGGAAGATATATAGCCATGCTTCTATCACTCCAGTTCACTCTGGGAGGCTGGCTTGCCACATCTCTGCCTCTTGCACTCCTAGAATACCTGTATTGACTACACATAGGCCTGCTAAACGAGACAGACATGTCCGTCTTAGTAATAGTAATAACTTAATTAGGATACAAGCTTTATCCTCCCCTCAGGTTGTTACGTCCGATTTACCCCAGTATAGATTACTAAAGTTGGCTCTTCTTAATGTCAGATCTCTCTCAAACAAAACTTTTATTCTAAATGATTTTATCTCTTCTTATGACTTAGACTTTATGTTTCTGACTGAATCTTGGCTACGTCCTGGTGATCACAGCCAACTTGTTGAATTATGCCCTCCGGATTATGACTGTTTTAGCCGCCCCAGGGAAAGTTGCCGTGGGGGTGGACTTGTGGCTATTTTTAAAAAGCATTTTAAATGCACTGAAGCTCCATGTAATGATTACACTTCTTTTGAAGTGCTCCTATTCAAACTTGGTGGCTCCCCACCGATCCTAATTGCTGTCATCCACCGCCCCCCAAATCCTCCTGGTCCCTTCTTGCTTGAATTCCCTGAATTTTTATCTGATCTTGTTTTTTATATGAGGATAGAATTCTAATTTGTGGTGATTTTAATTTTCACGTTGACGGGTCTTCAAATCTCCCGGCTCTTGATTTTTTAAGTATCATTCATTCTTTAAATTTTACTCAACATGTGTCAGGCCAAACTCATCACTATGGCCACACTTTAGACCTGGTCCTTAGCTTGGGTCTGAAGATATCCGCAGTAGATATTAAGGATATCTTTATATCTGACCATCAGGTTATTCATTTCCATTGTGAATTACAGGCTGTTAGTGTCGCCCAGTCTTTCCCAAAACGAACCCGCAGCTTAAATGAACATAGTGCCTCTAAATTTGGTGCCCTTTTCAGTGCATTTAGCAATGTGCCCTCCGATATCTCCTCCACTAATGATATTGTCAACAATTTTAATTCACTCTGTTCCTTAACACTTGATCTTATAGCACCTCTGAAAAACAAACAATACTCTAAATCTGCAAAGCAACCATGGTTAAATGCAGATATCAGAAGCTCTAAACGGGAGTGCAGGAAGACAGAACGTAGATGGAAAAAAATCAGGTCTCCAGGCCCATTATATGGCCATGAAAGAGCTACTATCTTCATACAATAGTCTTGTAGCGGCCTATTTTCAATTTACGCCATTTTCATAGACGTTTGGCCAAATCTCCATTATTCTGTTTGTTAGTGGATCATTCAGAGCACCTGCTTGACCAGGAGTGTTGCACTCGTCAGCAGGGATTGAGTGCAGCTGTGTGATTCCCTCTTGGCCAATCAGAATATGGCAACGACCACTAAAGAAGGCATAAGAAGAGGCGCCAGCACACAGAAGGAGTGCCCATATACATTCTGAACCCTGTGCAGTGAAGAGTCTCTTCAGACAAAGTCAGCCTAAATCTACCCTTTTAGAAGATCCCCTTTGCTGAACCCGAGTACTCTTAACCTGTAGCTCAGAGTGACTTATTGCCCCAGAACTTTAAGGCAGCCCTGGTGTTGGGGGAAAATACCTGCTGTCTTACGAGGCCCATTTTGTTTAATTTACAACCCCCTTTCATTCTTATTCTATTGTGTTTTTCTTATTCTTATCACTTATTTGAAGAGGCATTTTTTCATTATTGAAGAGGCATTTTTTTCCCGTTAGCTTTCTTGCTAACCCCTAAAAAAGGGATACCTTACTTTTATTTATTATGAGGTTGGGAACCAGACCTCAGGAAAAATTTCACTGAGGCCTGTGAAAAAGTACCGCCACAGTCTGGTAAAAGATGCAAGAGCTCACCACTTTTCAAATCTTATTGCTGCCCACCAGCACAATCCTAGTTTTCTTTTTAAGACTCTCGATCTGTTGCTGAACCCTGCCTCTCCCTGTGCCTCTGCTGACTGTGATGCAGACTGTGAGTTATTTTTAGCGCACTTTGTCAGTAAAGTGGAAGTTTTAAGAGCCAGCATTAGCTCTAACCCTGCCTTTTTACATGTTGCTCACCCTAACCAGGATCCTTGGAGTTCCTTTACTCCTATTACCATGCCTGACCTTATAGAAACTGTGCTGAAGATGAAGCGTTCCTCTTGCCCTCTTGATTTGATTCCTGTAAAGTTTTTAATGGAAGTTTTGGAGTATATTAGCCCACATCTGCTTTTAATTTTTAACAGCTCATCATCTACTGGGTGCGTCCCGACCTACTTCAAGATGGCATGTATACAACCTGTCTTAAAGAAACCTAGCCTTGACCCTAATATCCTTGATAACTACCGCCCAATCTCCAAACTGCCATTTCTCTCGAAAATCCTTGAAAAGATAGTTTCTAAGCAGCTTCTTGCTGCAATGGAAACCAATTGTATCTTTGAAAAGTTTCAGTCTGGTTTCCGTAAGCACCACAGTACTGAGACAGCACTCCTGAAAGTTACAAATGACCTCCTAATGAACGCTGATGCGGGCAAATGTTCAATACTGGTTTTGTTGGATTTAAGTGCTGCCTTTGGCACTATTGATCATGGCATCCTGTTAAACAGATTGAGAAACTGGGTGGGAGTATCTGGTACTGCATTAAACTGGTTTGCCCAATACTTAGCTAATAGGAAGTTCTATGTCTCTATAAATAATTTTAAGTCTTCCATCGCTACCATCAACTACGGTGTGCCTCAGGGGTCAATCCTTGGACCTATTTTGTTTTCTATATATATGCTCCCTCTGGGTGATGTCATACGCAGGCATGATATCTCCTTCCATTGTTATGCAGATGATACACAGTTATACTTACCTGTACAGCCCACTGATCTTAGCACACTGTGCTCATTACAAGACTGCCTCACTGACATAAAACATTGGATGTCAAATAACTTCCTACAACTTAACTCCTCCTTAACTGAAATCCTGGTCATTGGCCCCCAACATCTTTGCAATCAGATTCTACACTCCTCTGACTACCTGCTACAACATGTGAAGCCTGTTGCAAGAAATCTTGGCGTGTTATTTGATAATAAGTTATGCTTTGAGCATCATATTTCTAAACTGGTCCAGTCTAGCTTTTATCACCTTAGAAATATTGCAAAAATAAGGCCTATTTTAAGTACTACAGATGCAGAAACTATTATACAGGCTTTTATCTCTTCGAGCATTGATTATTGTAACAGCCTCTTCACTTGCGTTAATCAAAAAACCCTGAATGGATTGCAGACTGTACAGAACTCAGCTGCTCGGCTCCTAACTAGGACAAGAAAATATGATCATATCACCCCTATTTTAGCATCATTGCACTGGCTCCCTGTTTGTTTTAGGATTGATTTTAAGATTTTACTTATTACTTTTAAGGCTATTCATGGCATGGCTCCTGATTATATTTTAGATATTTTAACTCCTTATAAGCCCTCCCGTGGTCTAAGATCCTCCAGCAAGGGCCTCTTGAACAAAAGGTGATCAAGCTTTTGCTGTCAGGGCCCCGAGGCTCTGGAATGGCTTGCCTGAGGAGATTCGGCTGGCTAGGTCGGCTTCTTCTTTTAAATCTCTTTTAAAAATGTACTTTTATCGGAAAGCATATCTAGATTTCATATGAGCTGCCATTTGCCTATCATTCTTGCCTCACCGTTCTTATCACTTTGTTTTAATGTCTTATTTTCTTACTTCTTTATCTGATACTATTTGTTACTTCACTATTGTGATCCTTGTTGTTATGCATTTTTGTATTTTATGTATGATCTCTTGTGAAGTACTTTGTTTGATAAGTGCTATATAAATAAAGCTTATTATTATTATTATTATTTTGCTTTATGTTATAGCCTACTAAACCTTGCTATTAATTTTCATCCTAGGTGAGGATGTCCAAAACGAGGACACCATTGATAACGAAGATGAGCCAGTAACTGGGAAAAAAGCCAAGCTTGAACAAGATTTTGCGCAACTTTTTTGGCCACACTACCAAAACGGGAGGAAAACGGGACACCACTGCACCGCAGCTGAAGAGTACCGTGATTATTTATTAACGCCGCATATTCCGACCATGGAGAACCCGCTGCAGTGGTGGGCCCGTAAACCAGGACAGATCTCCTCGATTGGCTAAGCTAGGCAAAACCTACTTGGCTGTCCCAGCCACCAGCACGCCGAGCGAGAGAATTTTTTCTCTGGCTGGGAATACCATCACGCGTTAGCGGTCGAGCCTTCATCCAGCCCATGTCGATGCTCCTTATCTTCCTGCCCGCAAATCAGGATCGAAAAGCAAAAATTATCACTGAGCAGGACTATGAAAGTGACGAGTAGGCTCACAGCTAGATCTTCATGTGAGTTTTGTTTTGTTATACCGACATTTCAGTCGATCTTCTTTGCACTTAAATAAAAGTTGGAGCATATGCCTAAAATTGTTATTGCTTCATAAATTGTTGCTTATGTGGTGCAGCGTCTTGTTTCTACTTGTATATCTGTAGATGCGTATGAGCTGTCTGTTTGTCAGCATATGCATTATACATATGAAATATGTAGCTTGTTGCAAAGCATTCCTTCTACTGTGGTTTATTGACGTCATCAGCAATTAGTCGACGTAGACTCAACTTTCATCACATAAATGTCGACTGTAAAAAAAACATGGAAATCTTTTTCATCAGAAGACTCAAAATTTGTTGTGTTTGATAAAAAATCCAACAAGAGGATAGTTCTATCAGCGACACAGGGATTCTATACAACAATGTCACAGATAATAGCTGAACTAAACAGTTGTTTATCTGAAAACGACATGGGGCACATTGAGCTTGATTACAACAACATTACCAACAAAGTAAGCACTAACGAGAGATGTGGAATTTACGTTTCAAGGAAAACTCGCACAAATGTTGGGATTTACCCCCGGAGTGACTTTTAAAACTCACGAGGGAATTACAACGTTTAGATCTCAGCCGCGAACTAACACAGTGTTGACACAGATGCCGTATTGGGCACCACATCCTGCCGATGTTAATGTAGGGATGTATAACATGTTTGTTTATACCGATATTGTTGATCATCAGACAGTAGGGGATAGTTACGTCCCTCTTAAGAATAGTACATATATCTGGACCAAACAACCACATGATCACAAACACTTATGACAGACCACACTACCTGAGGCTCTGCAAAACACACATTGACAGTATCGAGATTTCTCTCAAGACAGATCAGAATCAACACATACCTTTTACGTACGGCAAAGTGATAATAAAGTTACACCTTCGACCCGTAAAATATCAGTATTAGACAAGGAGCAAAAATGTTTTTTTTTACCACATGGACAGAGGGTTATCTTACGACATTGTTATGACTAAATATAGTAATAAATAGGCCACATTTCAAGATGTTTGTGATTTATAAAGGGAACAGTTACAAGTCTGAATATTTTTGGCGACACACTTTAGCGAGATTTCCAGGTACTTTTTAATAGGCTAAATGTGAGCGATCTTTAACGATCCTTCCTGCCATACAGCTGGAGTTTAAAACAAGAACGAAGACCAATCACGCCTGATAGACTAAAGCTAAAGATAAAGCATCTACGCTCTAGTTTCACAGTTTTATCTTGCAATTCCTGTTAGTCCGACATTATAGTTTATGCAGATATAGACGGCACATCCGCCTTCGCACGTTTGTGTCAAACCGACAGTTGTCTAGCTGTGATCCTATTCTCATCCCCCATCCGCAGTCACACACAGGCGGCAGGCCTAGCCTACCCTCCCCAGTTACACTATAGGCATTCGCATAGCAGTTAGGAGTCACAGTAAGGAGCCTTACGTTTTCGTGTTTTAGTGCATAATCAGTTTAAATGAAGAACGAAAAATCACTCGCGGATTTGAAACATGTTGTTACTGAGAAGGTTTTAACTTTAGGTCTAAAATAAATTGCTTCTTCTCTCATCTGTCAATGAAACAGGTTAATGCACCTGTCGTGAGAACCACAGAAAAGAAGAAAAATAACCACATCTGCATCATTGTGTTACCAAGAGTTTAAAACGAGCTAAAAATATCACCAACCTATTTCATTATCAACAAGTCACGGGCTGTTTCTTTTAACTCGTCGTCATCTCTGTTAAGTGAGTGGACCGTTTGTGTAATTATAAATACATGTTTAAACACAGATGGAATGCGTTTGCTTTATATTCTTTTCAAACGGGGGGAATCCCTGGTGATCCCCATCAGGCATGTGGGAGTCCCCATCGCTCAGTGACGTCACCACACAGGAGAAATTCAATTCAATTCGCTTTACTGGCCTGACTGTAAAACAATATTGCCAAAACATCATACATATCAGATAACAACAATCAGCCCCATACATTTCATTAAAGAATTAAAGTGTAAAGTAATCAAATGCGAACGAAGCTTTGAAGGTCGTCCCTCAGAAAATCCCATAATGCATTGCGATGTAGGGTCTTGTTTAAATTTATTTTAAAAAACCTCCCAAAACATGAATCACAAATGATACTTTATAATTTATGTGTTCTTAAATGTTTCTGGTTGTAATATAATGTTTTTTATACCGGTAATTGTCATTCTTATGACTAATTACATTTTGAAACCGCGAGTGAAGGGACTGCTTTGTCTAATCGGTCGCGACCAGGGCCATTCGTTGACAAACCACTGTGTACAGCACTTACGGTTGGAATATTAAGGCGTTTTATCAGTGAGACCTCGTTGCTATACTGGCGAGCACGTACCGTAGTTTGGTTGTCCGGACTGCACACGACTGAATTCTTTAGAGGCGTTTCGCTGAACTACACACGTTGTTGCAGTACAACAGCCCCTAATACGGGCTATGTATAAAAAAAAATACAGTGCCGCTCACAACCATCTCTACTAAGCTTTAATGCATGAGCTGTGTATGAGGTGTATAGCTGAGTTACATTTGTAACGGCACCGCTGCGGCCCCTCAGTGGGCCATGTGTAAAGATAAACCCCGACAAACAATGACTGCACTGCAGTGGCCCTTCGGTGGGCGATGTCAAAAGAAAAATCTCATAAACAATGAATCAATGAATCTCTCACACACAATGACATATTACTTCCACCACAAGAAGATTCTCTCTGCCTCATACATTTTTAAATCTAGACATTCCCCACTGTAGTAGTGAAGCATAAGAAATACTTTAAATAACTTGTAGGTGTATTTAGTTAAATGATATATCACGAATTTCATAGGGTTCATAAATGTTTGTGAAACACATAAGGATTATAATATACTATAATTTAATTAATAGGGGTAACTGTAATGTCATGAATTTTATAGGGTTTTCCTAACTCTTTGTTTTGTACAACCCCCCCCATCCGCCACCCGCGTCATAAACCCCTCCCGATTAAAACAGGGAGGGGGGACCGGAAGGGGGGAATTTTTTTAAACTGTCAGCTGCTCTAACCAGTTTTTTTTTACTTCACTCACTGAGTGTCTGACACTTTCTTGCTGTATTAAAAAAATAGAGGTAGTTGTGGTATAAATAAATTATTTAAAATAATATTACAAATTAAGCTACACACACACAACCCTGCTCCCCCGGTCTGTCGTCTCCCTCTTACTCACACACACACACACACACACACACACACACACACACACACACACACACACACACACACATACCAGTCCTGCACCACGAAGCGAGTTCAACAAACCCAGGATATGTTTCCATTATCTGGCTTCAATGCAAGGCAAGGCAAGGCAAGGCAAGTTTATTTGTATAGCACATTTCAACAACAAGGGAATTCAAAGTGCTTTACATAAAACATAAAAGCAACAGGGAAAAACAATAAAAAACGTTTAAAAGCAACATAAAATATAATACAATCAGGGTTAAAAGAGTTAAATGGAAAATAAAAACAGGCTGAGGGGTTGAGCAAATAACTGAGTCACAATCATTCTGAAAAGAGAACAAACAGAGAAGTACTCTTAATCTACTCTCTCTAGCTGGTCTGTACTCGGGTCCACAGCAATTTTTGGGTCCACTGAAACTCCAAAAACCCTCGGACACTACAGAGAAACCAGGACATGTCTGTCAGCAGGCCCCTTTGATCCAGTTATACTCTGGACCCACCTGCACGTTTACAGGTGGACAGAGGTTCCTGCAAATCACTTTCGGCTAAGATTTAAGATTCACTTCCTTTACTCTGTTCAATCTCACTCCCAAAACGTCCTAACCCAGCTACCTACTCATTTCTCACCGTGTAAATATTTATTTAAAAGTAATGGTAAAAAGCTAAAAACAAAGAAAAAGAAAACAGGACAGTAAAAGTTACAGTGCAGTGTAAGTTATCAATAAAAAGAAAAATCTTAGATATTTAATTAAAAGCAGTGGTAAAAAGAAAGGTCTTCAGTCTTGATTTAAAAGAACTGACAGTTTCAGCAGACCTGCAGTTGTCTGGGAGTTTGTTCCAAATATACGGAGCATAATAACTGAACGCTGCTTCTCCTTGTTTAGTTTTGACTCTGGGGACATAAAGCAGACCTGCCCCAGACGACCTGAGAGGTCTGGTTGGTTCATAACGAAGCAGAAGATCAGAAATATATTTTGGCCCTAAACCATTTAGTGCTTTGTAAACTAACAGCAGGATTTTGAAATCAATTCTTTGACATACAGGAAGCCAATGTAAAGACCTCAGAACTGGAGTGATGTGATCCACCTTTTTGGTCTTAGTGAGGACTCAAGCAGCAGCGTTCTGAATCAGCTGCAGCTGTCTGATGGATTTCTTAGGGAGCCCTGTAAGGACACTGTTACAGTAGTCAAGTCGACTGAAGATAAATGCATGGATAAGCTTTTCCAGGTCCTGCTGAGACATAAGGCCTCTTATCCTTGAGATATTCTTCAGGTGATAGTAGGCTGACTTTGTAATTGTCTTAATATGGCTCCTCAAATTCAGGTCTGAGTCCATGACGACACCAAGATTTCTGGCTTGGTCCGTGGTTCTTAACATTATAGATTGAAGTCGAGCACTGACTTTCAATCGTTCCTCCCTGGCTCCAAAAACAATAACTTCAGTCTTATCTTTGTTTAATTGGAGAAAATTCTGGCACATCCAGTCGTTGACCTGCTCAATACAGTTACTCAGCGCCTGTATGGGATCATAGTCTCCTGGTGAAATGGTTATGTAGATCTGTGTGTCATCTGCATAATTATGGTAACATATTTTGTTGTTTTTCATAATCTGAGCCAGTGGAAGCATGTAAATGTTAAACAAAAGAGGTCCCAGGATGGAGCCTTGGGGAACTCCACATGTCATTTTTGTCAGCTCAGATGTGTAGTTACCTATAGACACAAAGTAGTCCCTGTCCTTTAAGTAGGATTCAAACCAGTTTAGTACTGTGCCAGAAAGTCCAACCCAGTTTTCAAGTCTGTCTAGTAATATGTTGTGGCCTGCCGTGTCGAATGCAGCACTGAGATCCAATAATAAGACTGAAATTCTGCCACTGTCAGTGTTTAAATGGATGTCATTGAAGACCTTAACTAAAGCCGTCTCAGTGCTGTGGTGTGGTCGAAAACCTGACTGGAAGACATCAAAACAGTTATTTAGTGCCAAGAAAGCACTAAGCTGTTGAAAAAAAGCCTTTTCAATTATTTTACTTAAAAATGGGAGATTTGATATGGGCCTATAATTCCTCATTAGTGAACTGTCTAGATTGCTCTTTTTTTAAGAGTGGCTTAATGACTGCAGTTTTCAGGGCCTGTGGGAAAATATATAGGCAGAATATCAAGGCAGCATGAGGATGATTTCAGATTTTGTATTATGTCCTCCAGGTTTTTATAGTTGATAGAATCAAATTGTCTCATGCTATAAGAATTGTTTTTAAGTGGACACAGGGATAACACATATCCTGTTACTGACATGGAGCCGCTGATTGCTTGTCTAATTGTTTGAATTTTGTCTGCGAAGAAGGAAGCAAATTCATTGCAGGCCCTGGTGGATAGAAGGTCAGAGGCTACAGACACAGGAGGGTTGGTTAGCCTGTCGACAGTAGCAAACAGGGCACGTGCATTATTAGTGTTTTTTGGTGATGATGTCAGAGAAGAAGGACCGCCTTGCATTTCTCAGCTCTAAATTATAAATGCGAAGTCTCTCTTTATAGATGTCATGATGAACCTGGAGATTTGTTTTCCGCCACCTGCGTTCAGCTTTTCGACACTCTCTTTTTTGAGTTCTAACCAGCGTGGCATTTCTCCATGGAGATCTTCTCTTACCAGAGACCACCTTCACCTTGGCTGGTGCAATGGCATCAATAACATTTGTAATTTTAGAACTGAAATTATCCACAAGCTCATTGACTGAGACCTGTGGAGGGGCAGGTGTCGGGGAGAAAGCCTCAATAAATTCTTCACTAGTGTTTTCCGTGATATGCCGTTTTGTGATTACTTCTGTTTTAACATTTGTGTAAAAACAGGTTGGTATAGGGCCACTGATAAACACCTCAGCATTCAATGAGCTGACTGTGTTCAACAGATTATTAAAGTCCTCTTTCAACACTTCAGACTGTTGCTTCACAACATCATTGCTCCGATGTGCAGTATGATGTTTTTTCACAGTAGGATGTTCAGCCACGATATGCAGGATTCTTTCTGCCAAGTCAGACAACCGTATCCTTTGGAAAGCAGAGTACTTTGGTGTTCTTACTGCACATGCTTCTTACATCGCTTACAGCAGCGTCACCCACAATCAGAGTTTGAGGCCCAGTTAGCTTCGCTGCAGCCTTTTACTGTCTGATTTACTCTCAGTCCTTACCCTTCTGTGTGAGGATGGGATGTTATCCAGGTCATCAGACGGAGATCCAGGGTCCTGCAATAGTGGTGAAAATCTGTTCTGCTGTTGCACACTTCGGCTGTTGGGAGGTTTGTTGCTAACTCTCCCTTCGCGGCTGTCCACGACTGTGTCCTACCAAGAACAGGGGTTGAAGAGGCACTTTGCCTGGATGATAATGCAGGCCAGCCAGTCGCATCACAAATCTCAGGGCGCTGTGTTCTGCCTGTTACTCGTCCTCCCATTTCCCAAGGAAATGATTTACTCTTAGGCTTTGCACCCAGAGCGTTCCAGGGAGGACTCCCACTTTTAGATTTATTACCCAGTACACAGGCCTCCTGCTTCATGGTAGTCTTGTTGGTGCTAATTAGCCGTGTGTTAGCATGCTCTTGTCCACTGTTTTGGCTCCACGGGAAAGTGGTGTCATTCCCACATAATCCATTCACTTCCACATTCACTTCTAACCTTTGGATCTTGGTTTCCAGCACTGTAATTTTCTGTAGAAGTTTGTAGAAGTCGTCCGTGGAGAAGGGGGGAAATCTTGTTGCTAATTAGCATTAGCTATAGCTCCAGTCACTGCGGTACAGGCTAGTGTTATTGATAGGCCGCACTCGCGTAAAAGTTTTTAAAGTATGGCAGGAGCCTACTTTATCTGATAGTCCCAGTGATTTAAAAGTATCCAAGAGCTGCTGACTTCTAGCAGGGTAAAAAAAAGAGACTTTAAGCGAAAATAAAGCAAAAGAATGTTAGGAGAGGCAGGAGCAAGCAGCAAAAGCGTCTGCACTGTGAGAAAGCAGGAAGTACCATCCATTCACTAACCCTAACAACCGCGAACGGCACCACGAAGCTGGTTATCAACTCGGTAAATGAACCCAGGGTTTCCCGATCCAGCCGGGAGCGCGTTCACATAAAAGAGGCGGTGTTAGCAGCAGATGACCAAACAGACATGAACAGGTCCACTGTCAGCAGATCGTCATATTTTACGATCGAGGATTAAACTGTAACACTACAGAAATACGACAGCAGCACGGCTGAAACTGACACATGCAGGGAGACAGAAAATCACAGACAGTGTGAATGTCTAAATGAACAGGCGTAGTCTATAATAATGTGCTGATAAAAAAATATCAGCCTTATTCTGTCAGCTCGGCTGTGTGTCTGCGTTTCACATTAAAAGACTCGGCCGTTCTCCCTCACTTTAAAAAAACTTGTCGCCACTTCAAAAAAGAGATTAATTTATTTAACACACTCAAAAGTGTCCAAACATTTTTCTAAATTAACTTCATAAAGCAGTGAAACGAAAAAAACCCTTCATGCCATAAAATGAGCTCAAAAAATGTTTGAAAGACTGAATCTGAACATTTAAGCTGCTGAAAACTCACCGTCCCACCTTTTGCGTCCACATCGCAAAAGGTGGGACGGAACATGACTACAGTCTCTGTAGTCGGCCTTAGAAAGCTTTACTAACCTAAATAAACAGACTACGTTCATATTAAAATTCAGCCTATTATTTCAATACCAAACTGCTCATAATATTCAGCCTCACATAAGAAAAATAAAATCCATTTATTTTTTGTGAAACGGACTGGGAGCAAATAAAAAATCTTAAAGACATTTAAAGGCAGTAAGTAGGCTGATCCTGCTGTACTGTAAAAACCTGTAGGCAACATTAGCCTGAGGCTTTTAATATAAGTTTATATTAGGGGTGGGCATAGATTAATTTTTTTAATCTAGATTAATCTAGATTAAAATGGCTCATTTGAATTCTGCCGAAGGCATTTAAAATATGTGTGCGAACGGGTTTCAAGCCAGGTGGCGCATTAGACCAGGGGCTCATCTCCTGTTTCCAAAATGCATCACAAACTGCTTGAGAAAGCTGTTCTACTATGATAATTGGTTATGAAAATAAATCATGTTCAATAAGATGTACTTGTGTGTAGCGTGTGATGTGCTTTGCGTTTAGGTGGTAGTTTACTGTAGGAGTTCTCAAGTAGCCTAATTCCACATTGCACAAGGTGCAAACCAGGTGTTGTGCCGAGTTTTGCCTGGCTGCCAAGAATTGCATGCACCTCCAAATAATGCTTTTAAATGCTGTAAAAAATTTTGTGGACTTCATCAATGGTGATAAATTGATTTGAAGTATATATTTTATGAACGTTTAGAGTCTTTAATATTTTAATACACTAGGCTAGAAGGACCATTCCTTGACATTCAGTACATATATGTGGCGATAAAGCTGTTTGATCAATGAGCACAGCAAAGTGTCTGAGAAGGACCTAAAGAGGTGGATGCATAATTCGGCAGATCAGATTTTGTAGGCTCCCTGCCGAGATTTGCATCCACCTCTTTTCTCAGCATAGATGACCGTTAGCACCCGCGAGGTGCATGCGATTCTCGGCAGGCAGGTAGAATTCGGCACAACACCGCAGCTTCAGAAATGTTCGTACACAAAGTGCTGTCCAACAGCTGTCTGTGGACGTGTTGCTACAGTTAGTGTGAGTAAATACCGCACAATGCGCTTTTAATCAGCCGGCGTATCAATAACTAACCTGGCTAGTTGTAAACAAACAGCTGGCCGAGCGAGGTTGTAACTGGAACGCCGTCAACTCAGGTGTGACGTCGTTCCCAGCTCCGACCTCGAGGTAAATGGAACGCAGCAACAGCTGCATCCATGTTAGCATCGCCACGCTTGATGTGGTAATTTCACAGTAGGCAGACACACAGGTTCTCGCCCCCTACAGTGCAATTCGGTATACATCTGCGCTAAAATATCAAGGTGAAAGTCATCATAGCTTGCGTAGTATAGACCCAGCTCCCAACCCAACTTTGAGAATAGATTAACGGCGATATTTTTTTTATCGCCCGATAAGAGTTTCACGTTAACGCAGCCGTTAACGCCAATAACGGCCCACCACTAGTTTATATTATTATATAGGATAAGTTTTATATAATTTCTCCACATCACGCTGCAAACAGAAAGCAGCCTATTGGCTAAAACAGTCTGTGGGATTTCCTACAGATGGTGATGTCATTTTCCAGAGAGCTGATTGGTCAGTAGGCAGCATTTTCACAGAGTTAATCTCTTTTCTGGAACATAACCTGCTCGGAGCAGGTTAGCCTTCATAAAAAAGTTAAAAGTTAATAAAAAGTCATGTTGAGCATGAAAACTCTTGTTCATTACATTTTACCGCATGTGTTGTATTCATTGTTGCAAAACTTGTTCTTTATATAGTTTGTTATCGTGATCAAAACCATTGATCTGAAGCTCAATGAGAGACTGTCATGTAAATAGTTTTCTAATCAGCAATAAATATAACAATTTCTGATTAGCCCATACAAAATGCATGCTTAAAATAACATACGGTTAAAGCCCCACCCATTTCAAGACAACCCGACCCACTTCCGGGTCACACCCCGCCCACTTCCGGGATAGGCCCCGCCCAATCAGAGTACGGATACGGATACAGATAATTCATATGGTTTACATACAGATACAGATAATGCTGTACTCGCTCATCCCTACTACTAATGGGCTTTATCAGCTGCAGCAGTGCAGGATGAACTCAGAGCCATTTCTCAACTTATTATTCTAAATCATGCAATGAAGAAGAAGAAATGCAAATAAATCCTGGGACAAAATCTGTCCTGTACAAATACTGTACAGCATGTAGTCTAATGAACAAGCCTTGTGTTACAGCTGACCTGGGCAGTGAAATGTTCCATTGTTTAATTCATGTGGTCATAGCTGTCCACAACTCAAATCAGAATTTCAGGAGAAATGTTTTATACCACCTGAAGAAGACTTCCTCTCAGAAAGGTAGGAAGGTGTTTCACTCACTGGTGTAGTCTACGTTGATACGCAGGTATCACCCGTGATACCCACTAGGAATAGTCAAAGATTTCCTTATACCCACATGAAATAGCGAGATGATACGTAACAACATCGCTTTTGTGGCAGAACTTTCACACGCTCATTCATAAATTCACCTCCTTTGTGTTAGTAAGCTCTGAACTGACGCTTGGGGCTTCGGTGGCCTGGAACCGGGATCTGACGTCAGCTACCAAACAACAACACAGCTGCATGGTGGTCACTCGGCGCACGTTTAATGCTGCATTCCCGGCAACTCGGAACTGGGAAATATCCCAGTTACGACCAGTCTCGAACGCGCCATATAATTAACTAATGTGAATCACTGAAGGAGAAAGGAGAAATGCGAGAAACTACACTCTTTTAATATTTTCGTAAGCATGCAGCTAAAGCTGCTGCCGCTCCAGGTGACACAGCTACAGCAGATGAGACGAACGTTAAAGTTACTGAAACGCAGGAAACGAGACAGATGAGGCTGATGTTTTTGTAACGTTACCTGGTGAGTGAAAATAGCTTAGGCCTATAGGCCTGTTATCAGTAATAGAACTGTAACAGCATTGTTGATCCATTGGTTTGAATCTAGAAATAGTTAACTGACGTTAATGTGATGGGTCAGTGTGTGTGTGTACAGTAGCAGTTCCTGGATGCTGGCTCATGCATTTAAGCTGATAAAGTACATAACTTACGTTTGACAATGTTTTTTGGAAGATTAGTGAGCTTGAGAGGATGTGGACCCCTTTTGGTGTCCTCAGTCCGAATATTCTGTAATAACAGAGGGTACTTATACTCCTGCTGCACTCTCAAACTCAGGAAAGCACCGGAGGGCAAGGAAGAGTTTGCAGCTGTGAGGTATTTACACTTTTTCTTACTCCTTTCTTACTCTTGTTGTGCTATCACCTTGCACTTTTACTGACCACTCTACTAGAATCTGAAGGCCGGCTGAGCGAGCACAAACAACTGGGTGTGTGTCCCACCCACTGAAACCAACCTTTTGTCTTGGTAATCTGGGGGCAATCAATAGCCCATAACAGAGGGTACTTTATACTCCTGCTGCACTCTCAAACTCAGGAAAGCAACCGGAGGGCAAGGAAGAGTTTGCAGCTGTGAGGTATTTACACTTTTCTTACTCCTTTCTTACTCTTGTTGTGCTATCACCTTGCACTTTTACTGACCACTCTACTAGAATCTGAAGGCCGGCTGAGCGAAAGCACAAACAACTGGGTGTGTGTCCCACCCACTGAAACCAACCTTTGCCTTGGTAATCTGGGGGGCAATCTCAGCTGGGTGTAATCAGTCTGCATGCGCCACACCTGTATGCAATTAGACTCGCACTAAACTGCAACCTATTGCTGGAGCGTCAGCGTAAGCGTCTGCTCCTTGTGTGAAGACCTACTTGGGTAAAGACCAGCGAGTCTTCCTGTGCGAGTCCCCCGAGCAAGGCCACCCACAAGAGCAGCGTCGGTCCTTCCATAAGCACTTCTACCCACCTAAAGCGGTTGGCCACAACTGCACCCAGGCCATGTGCTACCATACTATTCCTCTTGTCTCCAGTAGACACAAGAGGTATCGTGTCTTCAGGCACAGAAATAAGGCACTCCTCAAGCCTTTAAAACAGACACCGCCCACATCTGTTTACTTCTCTGTGGGATCATGGAACTGCCAATCTGCAGTTAACAAAGCTGACTTTATCACTGCTTATGCCAACACATTATCTCTTGGGATACTGGCTCTCACTGAGACCTGGATCAAACCAGAAAACACCGCTACCCCTGCTGCCTTGTCCACCAATTACTCTTTCACCCATACCCCCCGATCATCTGGGAGGGGGGGTGGGACAGGGCTCTTAATTTCCAACAAATGGAAATTCACACAGCTGCTACCCCCGACTCAATATGCCTCCTTCGAATACCATGCGGTCTTGGTGTCCGCTCCGGTTAAGGTCTCTGTGATCGTCATATACCGTCCACCAGGACAAATGGGTAACTTTGTGGAGGAGCTAGACACACTGCTGTCTTCCATACCAGAGCATGACTGTCCCTTACTCGTCCTTGGCGACATGAACATTCACTTAGACAATTCAAACTCAGCAGACTTCCTGTCTCTGATTCAGTCCTTTGATCTAACTCGGGTTCCCAGCCCCCGACCCACAAAGCTGGCAAGGTGCTTGATCTTGTTCTTGTACTGAAATTGTGCCACAGAGTGCCTAACTGTCACACCTCTACATGTGTCTGACCACTATTTCATTCAGTTCACGGTATCCCTACAGGAAAAGCCCATTGGTCCAACACCGCTGGTCTCACACCGGCGCAACCTCCGCAACCTGTCTGCCGCCACTTTGCCTCAGTGGTAGCTTCTGCCCTACCTTCCCTCGCACTTTTTCCTCACTCGAGGTCAATGATGCCACACAATCTCTGTGCTCTACACTAAGCTCGTGCCTAGATAGCCTGTGTCCTCTATCCACCAAGCCTGCTCGCCCAAACCAGTCCCACCCATGGCTAACAGATACCATCCGGGGCTACATGCATCGATCTCAGAGCTGCTGAAAGAAAATGGCGACAAACCAAAGACCCTACTGACCTTAAGGGCTACCAATTACTCCTATCCTCCTTCTCGACAAGCATCAGTGCTGCCAAAACTGCGTTCTATAACAACAGAATTAGCAGTGCCACTGACTCTAGGAAATTATTTTCCACCTTTAAAGCTCTTTTAAATCCGCCTCCCCCTCCACCACCCACAAACTTGTCTGCTGATACCTTTGCTGCCTTCTTCACAGGCAAAGTGGAGGCTATAACTAGCCAATTCTGAAACATTCAAACTCAACCAATGTAGCAGTCCTACTACATCTTTTCCTCTGCCCTCCCAGGCCAGTGGTTCTTCACTCTCCTCGTTCACTCCTCTCTCAGAGAGTGAAGTATCAGAACTCTTGACTCATAGCCGTCCAACTACTTGCCCACTGGACTCAATTCCCACAAATCTCCTCCAAGCCATTTCTCCTACTGTGGTCCCGGCAATCACTCACGTGATAAACACGTCTCTGGCTTCAGGAACCTTCCCGACCACCTTCAAAAGGGCTCAGGTTACACCCTTGCTCAAAAAGTCCTCACTTGACCCCACTCAAGTTGAGAACTATCGACCAGTGTCTCTTCTACCATTTTTATCCAAAACTCTTGAACGAGCGGTTTTCAAGCAGGTCTCAGAATACCTCTCACAGAATGACCTCCTAGATCCATATCAGTCTGGCTTTAAGAGTGACCACTCTACTGAAACGGCTCTTCTGTCTGTAACAGAAGCCCTGAGGTCAGCGAAAGCTGCAGCCCAATCCTCGGTTCTCATCCTGCTAGACCTATCAGCTGCCTTTGATACAGTCAACCACGCAATCCTGCTATCTGCACTCTCAGCAATGGGCATCTCGAGTAAAGCACTCCTGTGGTTCGAATCCTACCTTTCTGGGCGCTCCTACAATGTCTTGTGGCAAGGACAATTATCCTCCTCCCACTGCCTCTCCACAGGCGTGCCCCAAGGCTCAGTACTAGGGCCCTTCTCTTCTCAATTTACACCACCTCACTTGGGCCGATCATTCGCTCACACGGCTTCTTCTTACCACTGCTACGCAGACGATACGCTAACTCTATCTATCCTTCCCGCCAGACGATCCCACTGTCTCGGGCGCTGATTACAGACTGTCTCTCAGACATATCTACATGGATGAAGGCCTGCCACCTTCAACTAAACCTCTCCAAGACTGAACTCTTGGTCATTCCAGCCAAGCAATCCATCTACCATAACATCAAGCTACAAATTGACTCCTCAACCATCACTCAAACCAAGGTGGTGAGAAACTTGGGTGTCTTGATTGATGATCAGCTGTCATTTTCAGACCATGTCGCTGCTGTCTCTAAGTCATGCCGCTTTGCTCTATACAACATAAGGAAAATCAGGCCCTACCTCACTCAGTATGCCACCCAGCTTCTGGTACAGGCCATGGTTATCTCTCGCCTCGACTATTGCACGCTAGCCTCTAGCAGGTCTTCCAGCTTGTGCTGTGAAACCCTTACAAATGGTTCAGAACGCAGCAGCGCGTCTGGTCTATGATCAGCCCAAAAGGACTCATGTCACTCCATTACTCAGTGAACTCCACTGGCTCCCCGTGGCCTCCAGAATCAAATTCAAGTCACTAATGCTTGCATACAGAGTGACCACTGGGTCTGCACCCATCTACCTAAACTCCATTATACAAACCTCACGCTCCTTCTCGCCTCTACGCTCCTCCAACGAACGGCGCCTGGCTCTGCCAGCCCTTCACACAAAGCTGATCCCAGTCCCGGCTGTTCGCGATCTGATGACACCACGATGGTGGAACGAGCTACCACACGCCATCAGAGCAGGGCGTCCCTCTCTAACTTCAAGAAGCTCTTGAAAACTCATCTCTTCCGAGAACACTTCCTCTTATAACACCTCTAACTAAGTAACCTCTAACATGCACTTCCTGTGCCCTTCTTCTTCTATCCCTATAATTATCTTGTATTGACTGCACTTTTTGTTCTGATTGCACTTTCTGTTAACTCTTACTTCCCTCCCTAGGTATTTACCCATTGATGTGATATGTACTATGAGCTCTTACTAGGATTTATTGCTGCTCTTACTATTATGTATTGTCAATTGTTAGATCTGTATTTGATGCTCTGTTGATACTTGTAAGTTGTTCCTCAAATGTAAGTCGCTTTGGATAAAAGCGTCTGCCAAATGAGTAAATGTAAATGTAAATGTAAATGAATGACTGTTGGTGATAGAACTGCACACAGGCCTGTGTTCATTATTACTGCTACTGAAAAGCCTCAGCTTTCCATTATTGTTAATAACGGCTGCAACTTGCACTGTGAAATGTGCATTGCTAGATGATAAAACCAGATTCATATAAAAGGCTAAATGTAGCTGAGTTAGATGGTGATTAACACTAAACATTAAACATTTCCACCATAAATTGGTGCAGAAAATGTCTCCAGAATGCAGGAAATTAAATGTTTAATGCTCAAAATCTTCTGTGGGACGACCCCCAGACCCCCAGACCCCCCAGTCAGGTACTCATCAATGAATATTTTTTAAATACTATTAAAATACCTTCTAGTCTTGATCTCGTGATCCCAATATTCTGGATTATCACATCTCATATGCTAAATGTTTTGTCGCAACTCTAATCTGAACCCTAAAATGTCCCCACCATGTCTGAACACAAAGTGACGCCCTTTCCCACCTGTAACTGTCATTGGATGTTAAAGTCTCTGCGTTGTTGGTAACATACAGCCTGAGCAGTCCTTCAGAGTGCTCTCTATTACATGTACATACCATTTGTGAGGATAGAGGCGCTTACGGGACGTCACGCTGGGACGGGGGAGTATGAGGCTGGGAGGGAAAAATGAGAGTATACTCACTAGAAAAAACTAGACTACACCACTGGTTTCACTGTACAACTGCAGTCCTTCAATCTAAGTAAAGTCATTTCCCTGACATTTGGCTTATTTTACTTTTAATAGACACATGGAAAAGGGTTTATACCTCCTGTGAATATGATCCAGTTCATCTTATCTTCATACTGTATATCATACTGTATAAATGATGTTGTATGCTGCTTGCATCTGAAACTGAAAAAATAATGGAATCAGTCTGTACAGGACAGAGCTGCAGGCTACGCCAGTTTAGTCTCAGTTTGGACCTGATGTTCTCAACATTGGACAAGTAGGCAGTAATAAAATCCAGCTTCCAGTTCCTTTCTATAAACTGAGCTAATGTTCAGTTCCATAGCAGCTCTGTAGCTGCTGGAGAAGCTTCCTGCTCAGCTGCAGTCTGAAGGGGAGATGTTAGCTAACTTAGCGCTAACCGGCTTCACTTTTCCAGCAGCTGGGAAACAACAGACTTTTCTTGGTCTGTAGAAGCTGACACACTGTAACAGACACCGTACATTTACTGACACAATATTTTCCTCCGCTCGCGTTCACCGTCACTTCCTGCCGCTCGGACGATCAAACGCTCGCTGCGCACCTCCTGATTCAGAGTCACGCTGCTCTTATAACCATCTGCAAAATACTCATACTCATACTTCCGGTTGAGTGAACGCTGGCGCGTTTAGCAGCCGCTGCTCTCCGGTAACTATTTGAACTATTTTAACGTTCTTACGGATCACTGGGCCGTGCATTTACACTCAAGCAAGAGCAAAAGCCTTCGCCTTCGCTTGGAACGTTTTACTTAAGTTGCCATCCCGATGTCTTGGTGTGTGAGTGTGGTAAACTAACCTCATTCTCCACTCGTCTTCTCGACTCTACGCCGTTGCTGCTGTTGGCTAGCTGCCCGCTGCCGTTCATAATGTGGGCTTGCAAGTTTTACATGTGGTTTATCCTCCTCTGGACTGTTCTTTCAATTCTACATCGACCCGGGGCAGGCCTGACCCAGTATACAGCGGCTGATCTCCTCCTGCTCCGCGGGCTTCTGTCTGTGCCTCCCCCGCTAGTTCTACAGCTACACCCGGAGATCGCGCTCCTTCCCCGCCGGAGATACATCCACCGCGGATCTCGCGGGAATTTCCACCTCGACAACTCCAATCCTATAACATCACTCTGGTCCACTTCGCCCGTTCCGCCGATGCTCATATCGGGCCGCTGACTGCGGTTCGCTTGCTTACCTGGCTAGGGCAGCAAGCCCCGCCCCCGGCTACAACAACTGTACTGTCAACTTTGGTCTCCTGAATGTCCGCTCTCTCACAAACAAGGGTCAGCTTATCCAGGATCTCCTCGTTGACCGTAAGCTGGACTTCGTCTGTCTCACGGAGACCTGGCAACAACCCAGTGACTTCTCCCAGCTCAACGCCTCCACTCCACCTGGGTTTGTTTACCACTCTCATCCTCGTGGCTCTGGCCGCGGGGGTGGTCTCGCTCTGCTCTATTGTGAGAAGTGGAAGATGTTGCCAGTCTCCACTCCAGTTTTCCGCTCTATGGAATGCTCTGTATTTAAACTGCCTGGTCCCACTCCCATAGTTATCTCCACAGTCTACCGCCCCCCCAAACCACACAGCGACTTTTTAAACGAATTCTCCACTCTACTGACCCACCTTTCTACTCTCTCTCCTAATGTCATTCTCCTAGGTGATTTTAATATACACATGGACAATACAAACCTCCCAATCACCAGAGACTTTACCTCCTGCCTAGACAGTTTTGGATTCCATCAGTTTGTTGATTTCCCCACCCACATAAAAGGACATTCACTTAATTTGATCTGCTGCTCTGGCTCAATCCTCTTCAACTGTTCTGCTGATGATGTTCACATTTCTGATCATTTTCTTTTGTCCTTCAATATCTCCCTGTCTCTCTCTGTAATCAAGCCAGCCCGCCAGATTTCTTTTCGTAATATTAAAAACATAAATACAGACGTCCTATCCTCCTACATTGACAATTTGCCTATCCCTGATCTTTCTTCTCCAGACCACCTTGCCACCCATTATAACTCTGGACTTTGCAATATTCTCAACTCCCTCGCCCCTCTCAAAACCCGATCTGTGTCCTTTTCCCGCTCTTCCCCATGGTTCTCACCAGAGCTCCGCCTCATGAAAGCCAAAGGTCGCCAATTGGAACGCCTCTATAAAAAATCTGGTCTCTCCATTCACAAAGCATTGCACAAAACTCATCTTCTTCACTACTCAAACTCAATAGCTGTAATTAAATCAAACTACTACTCTGATCTCATCTGCTCCAACGAAGGAAATTCCAGGTCTCTCTTCTCAATAATGCACAAAATTTTCGACCCCCCTGATTCCCTCCCCTCTCACATGTATTCTAGTGAGACTTGTAATTCATTGATTATCTTTTTTAATAAAAAAATTAACTCCATCCATGAGCAGTTACAATCGTCCCCGTTGCCTCACCCTCCCCCTTTGCCCCTCCCCAATAGCTAGTCATTTTCCTGCTTCCTACTGCCCTCCTCCTCCGAAATTTCTGATCTCATCCGTAAATCCAAGTCCCCACAGCTCTGGTCAAAACCTGTCTCACTTCTCTTCTCCCCTTCATAACTTCCATTATTCATTCCTCTCTCTCCTCTGGTATTGTCCCCTCACTTTACAAAACTGCATCTGTCTCCCCGATTCTGAAAAAACCTGACTTAGATCCCACTATCTTCGTCCCATCTCAAATCTTCCCTTCATCTCTAAAATACTTGAAAAAATAGTGTCTGCTCAACTCCACGCCTATCTCACCCTCAACAGTCATTACGAACCTTTCCAGTCTGGTTTTCGCCCCTCCCATAGTACTGAAACTGCCCTAATAAAAATCACCAATCATCTCCTCATAGCTGCTGATTCCGGACTCATCTCCATCCTCATCCTCCTCGATCTTAGTGCGGCCTTTGATACCATTTCTCACTCCATTCTCCTCAATAGACTATCCTCTCTTGGCATCTCCCACACCCTCTTGACTGGTTCCGCTCATATCTCTCTGACCGCACTCAGTTTATTCAACTCAAATCTTTCACATCCCACCCCTCCCCTGTCACTACTGGTGTCCCTCAAGGTTCAGTTCTTGGCCCCCTCCTTTTCATCACCTACCTACTTCCCCTTGGCAATATTTTCCGCAAATTCAACATTCATTTTCATTGTTACGCCGATGACACCCAGCTCTACTTATCCAGCAAACCCACCTCCTTGCCCCCCCCCCTTGTCCCTTACTAACTGCTTACTTGAAATTAAAGACTGGTTCACCTCAAACTTCCTTAAACTCAACAGTGATAAAACTGAACTCCTTCTTGTAGCCACCAAATCCACCCTTTCCAAAATCAATAGTTTCACACTACCCATTGATAATTCCTTGGTCTCCCCCTCCCCTCAGGTCAAGAGTCTTGGCGTAATCCTCGACTCCTCCCTATCCTTTCAGTCACACATTAATAACATCTGCCGGTCTGCATACTTCCACCTTCGCAACATTAACCAACTCCGTCCCTCCCTTACCACTCACACTGCCTCCATCCTTATCCACAGCCTCATCACCTCCCGTCTTGATTACTGCAACTCCCTTCTTTTTGGCCTCCCTCAAAAATTTCTCCTTAAACTCCAACTTCTTCAGAACTCAGCAGCTCGTGTCATCACCAGAACCCCCTCTTTTCATCATATAACCCCTGTCCTTCAGCAGCTCCATTGGCTCCCGGTTCAATTCAGAATACAATTTAACATCCTCCTGCTTACTTTCAAAGCTATCCATAACCTTGCTCCTCCATATCTAACTGACCTCCTTCACATCGCCACCTCCTCCCGCTCCCTCAGATCCTCCTCCTCCATCCACCTCACTGTACCCCCTGCTCGACTTGTCACCATGGGGAGCAGAGCCTTTAGCCGCTCGGCTCCCCAGCTCTGGAACTCACTCCCACCTGACCTCCGCAGTATCGACTCTCTCCCCCCTGTTCAAAACCAGACTTAAGCAAGCTGGAACAGGTGGGTTTTATTTGTAAATACACTGTTCTTGTCCTTTTCTATAACAGTTCCCTGTTATACAGTTCCCTAATCTGTTCCCTGTACCTGTTTTTATTTCTGTAAAGCGACCTTGAGTGTTAAGAAAGGCGCTGTTAAATAAAATGTATTATTATTATTATCTGTCACGTATGTTCTGCAGAGAACGAGGAGAGGAAGCGAGCCGAGCATCGAGTGCTGCCGTGCTGCTCAGTGTGAGAGTGAAAACATCTGTAGAGCATAGTTTAATGACCGTGGGAAATTTTAGGAGCGGGCGGTCGTGATTAGCCGCTGGTGAATGCATATAGAGGAAACACTGATAGAAGATGAAACAGAGATAAAAGCCCCTTTCCCACTGCACAGTACCAGCTCCACTCGCCTTTGGTTGGTTTTCCATTGTGGAAAAGTTGGACCTGTACCTGCTTCCAGGTACTTTTGGTATCACCTCCGTCGAGGTTCCAAGCGAGCTGAGGCGATACTAAAATGTGACGTGAAAACACAGCAGGCTGCTGATTGGTCAGAGAGAATCGTCACTATTCACTGCATCATCATTGTGTGCACCAGACAGAGGCCAGCGACAGGAAGTTTATTATTTTACCATTTTCACACGTTATTTCATCACTAAATCCACTTCTGAGAAGTTCTGAGGTGAGAAATCAGCTGTGTAGATTTACAATATTGACAGTTTTACGAGAAGGGATGGAGGAACAAAAGTGTGATGAGCGTGTGAGGCCGGCCAGCCGCCCGCTCACAGAGCCCTCTGCTCCCGCCGTCACACAGACGCAGCAGCAACAACGGCAGAGGAAAACACAGCTGGAAGGTTTTCATACCGCTTATCTGTCTTTACATTCTGAGGAAGGTTCAAACCTTTTAACTTAAACCAAGAGACAGCTGTGTGTGGCGTCGCCATGACTGACCAGCTACATGGAGGGTACTATCTCTGGGTACTATCTGCAATGGAAAACGGGGCACGGCCAAACCGAGTCGAGTCGAGTCGAGCTGGTACTGGTGATGGAAAAACACCAAAAGACACCAGAGACCAAATAAAAACATGTCATGAAACAACAATTCAGTGATTCAAACTGGACTCAGCACAACTCCAACATCAGTTCATCATTAACAACAGAACACATCTTTAGACATCTGGGGCTTACCTGAGCAGGTGAGATCCAGGATGGAGGAAGAGGAATCTGATGATGTTACACACTCCCTCAGAGCAGATCCAGACTGAACACAGTCAGACCTGATCCTCCACACAGGTCTGTCTGAGGACTCCTTTCTCTCTCCTACAGAAACAGCAGAGCCACAGTCCAGCTCTCTACAGACAACAGCTGCTTCAGACAGGGTCCAGAAAGAGTCACTCCCTGGTCTCCAGTCTCCCTGATGTTTCAGCTCCAGTGTTCCTGCACAGCGACTGGCTCCTCCCACCAACCTGACCTCATCAGGCTCTGAACAGAAAGCAGAGAGTCATCAGTAAAACAATAAAGTGAGTTTCATCAGAACAGAAATGAACCAAATCAAAGCTGCAGCTCCTCTTCTACCTGAGCAGGTGAGTCCAACAGCTTTTCCAGGTGAGCAGGTGTTTCTAGCTGAGCCTGAGCTTCTACAGTCCAGGAGAGCAGACTCATGGCCTCCACACTGGAACTCTTTGGTCCACATCGGAGCCTCCACTTCTCCATAGAGCGCCCCTGGAGGACTGGAAGGAGCCCCACAGCCAAGCTCCCTACAGACCACCTCTGCATCCTGCTGGTCAAAGTCAGCTTCACACACTGAGGACCACCTCTGGTTAGACTGGTTAGACTTCACCTCCAGTCTGCCTGAGCACAGACTAGTCCCGTCCACCAGCCTGACAGAGTCTGCAGAGATAATAAAACAGTGTTTCCCTTAGGATGGAGTTGTAGCAGCAGAGATGAAGCAAAACTTTTGTTCTTGTGTCCATGAGCATGCGATGCACCTTAGAATAGCTTCAAACTGCAGAGTTTTCCCAGTTTAATGTGAGCTTTAGATGAATGTTTTGGTGTTGGTCGGGGGGTTGGGGGACCTCCACCAAGAAAATTCTATGTTTTCCAATGAAAAATATGTAATTTCACATCATCTTGGGCCGTTATTTTCACCATATCTCTGAACAAAGAGTTGGAAAAGCTGGAGCAGATGATAAATAAACAGCCAAAGATCTACTGGAGGAACTCCAACCTTCAGATCTGGAGAAAGTCATTTGCTTGGTTCTGTTGCTCCACACTGATTTTACAGTGATGGCACAGCATGTTTTTATGGAGCACTGAATCTGACAAATTCAGAAATAAATACAGAAATATATAAATGCTCAATAAATAAATAAGCAACTGATTAAATGCACAAAAATAAACTATTTAAATAAATAAATGTAGGCAGTAATTAAATTATACAAGGAGACATAAATGTACATGTGCATTTTAATTAGCTTCTTTTTTTATGCACCTTTGTAATAATTACCTTATTTATTTATTTTCTCTTTTAATCTCCAACTTTCTGTATTAATTGCTTCTTTTTTAAATGTATTTATTTACGTGTGTTTTAATATTTTTGTCTGTTTTATTCTTCCGTTGCATTTTCTACCCTATTTATTTTCCCCCCTGGTTTTTATTTCTGGCTGTCCTTTTTACATTTCTCTATGCATTTCTGCCTCGTTATGCAAATGAGGAGGGGCCGGGTATGAAGCGGTGAACTTCGCTCCTATTGGTGGACCAGTCAGACCGCAGAGCTCTAGGCTTACTCTGCCTGCACACATCAACAAGCTGCTCCTCACACAGTCAGATGGCTTCCTTCAGTGTGCTGAGGTGTTTGAAGACAATACTACCAGCCATGTCTTCCTTCTTTTTCATGTGGACACTCTGACCTACAGAGTTTTCATGTAGTGACTTATACCGGACACAGAACTGCAGGAAAGTGAGCTGTTGTGTCTGAGAGCCACATCAGTTAGCCGCAGCTAAATCTGGAGGGCACTCCTATTCCAGTATTTACGGTAAATGCTCCCACGCGGAGCAGCTCGTTGCTCTGCTGTTTTCAGCTGCTGTTTCAACAAAAACGCCATTCAGGGTGAAAATTCAACCGTGGTGTTGTGTCAGGAGATGCAGAGACTTAACCAGCGCTGAGTAAGAAATATTATGAACAATACATGTAATTTGTTAAGCTAGGAGGAGAGTAAAAGTCCGTTAGCCGCTAGGCTAATTTATGTGGTGTTAATATAATACAGGCTAAAGCTCTTAAGCTAGTGGTGCTGACTAACAAATAAACTTAGCTTGACAGTTACCATGAAGAAGAATTTTACACTTCTGTTAAATGTGATTGCTATTAAGCCGAGTTTTATGTGTGTGTGACTTTACTGCACTTCACCAGTCGAAATGATTTAATGAAGGCTAGTTACTGCACTTCTATGTCTTACGCAGAAGACAGGAGGAGGCATGTGGAGAACAGAACCATGTTCATCAGAGGAAAAGAAGGAGGAGGAGGAGAAGGAGAGCAATAAAGAAAATAATCCCCAAATACTAAAATAAATTCCTTTATATTCCCCCTTACATGCCTTGTTGTTCATGTGTAGATACAGAGGAAGAATGGGAGAACAGCACACATCTCATCGTTACTGTGCATGGGAGAACGATGACTGTGTAACTACAGGATAAGTGGAGAACATTCAAGATTCTTTACAACTGTCTCACAGTTTATTCATCTGGTGTGATGAATGAAAATAAATAGGCCTACTAGGCTCCTCTCTGCTTTGACATTTAACATTAGCTGTGTTTGATCCACCTTCATGTGACATTACTGTACAACCTGAGAAAGGTGAGTTGTTTCCCGCTCCAGCCTGCATAGATGAAAAGCATTTAGGGATTAAATGGGCTTTATCAGCTGCTGCAGTGCAGGATGAACTCAGAGACATTTCTCAACTTATTATTCTAAATCATGCAATGAAGAAGAAGAAATGCAAATAAATCCGGGGACAAAATCTGTCCTGTACAAATACTGTACAGCATGTAGTCTAATGAACAAGCCTTGTGTTCCAGCTGACCTGGGCAGTGAAATGTTCCATTGTTTAATTCATGTGGTCATAGCTGTCCACAACTCAAATCAGAATTTCAGGAGAAATGTTTTATACCACCTGAAGAAGACTTCCTCTCAGAAAGGTAGGAAGGTGTTTCACTGTACAACTGCAGTCCTTCAATCTAAGTAAAGTAATTTCCCTGACATTTGGCTTATTTTACTTTTAATAGACACATGGAAAAGGGTTTATACCTCCTGTGAATATGATCCAGTTCATCTTATCTTCATACTGTATATCATACTGTATAAATGATGTTGTATGCTGCTTGCATCTGAAACTGAAAAATAATGGAATCAGTCTGTACAGGACAGAGCTGCAGGCTACGTCAGTTTAGTCTCAGTTTGGACCTGATGTTCTCAACATTGGACAAGTAGGCAGTAATAAAATCCAGCTTCCAGTTCCTTTCTATAAACTGAGCTAATGTTCAGCTCCATAGCAGCTCTGTAGCTGCTGGAGAAGCTTCCTGCTCAGCTGCAGTCTGAAGGGCAGATGTTAGCTAACTTAGCACCTCCTGATTCAGAGTCACGCTGCTCTTATAATCATCTGTCACGTATGTTCTGCAGAGAACGAGGAGAGGAAGCGAGCCGAGCATCGAGCGTGTGAGGCCGGCCAGCCGCCCGCTCACAGAGCCCTCTGCTCCCGCCGTCACACAGACGCTGCAGCAACAACGGCAGAGGAAAACACAGCTGGAAGGTTTTCATACCGCTTATCTGTCTTTACAGTCTGAGGAAGGGTCAAACCTTTTAACTTAAACCAAGAGACAGCTGTGTGTGGCGTCGCTATGACGACCAGCTACATGGAGGGTACTATCTCTGGGTACTATCTGCAATGGAAAGCGGGCGCGGCCAAACCGAGTCGAAGTCGAAGTCGAGCTGGTACTGGTGATGGAAAAGCGCCAAAAGACACCAGAGACCAAATAAAAACATGTCATGAAACAACAATTCAGTGATTCAAACTGGACTCAGCACAACTCCAACATCAGTTCATCATTAACAACAGAACACATCTTTATACATCTGGGGCTTACCTGAGCAGGTGAGATCCAGGATGGAGGAAGAGGAATCTGATGATGTTACACACTCCCTCAGAGCAGATCCAGACTGAACACAGTCAGACCTGATCCTCCACACAGGTCTGTCTGAGGACTCCTTTCTCTCTCCTACAGAAACAGCAGAGCCACAGTCCAGCTCTCTACAGACAACAGCTGCTTCAGACAGGGTCCAGACAGCGTCCCTCACTGGTCTCCAGTCTCCCTGATGTTTCAGCTCCAGTGTTCCTGCACAGCGACTGGCTCCTCCCACCAACCTGACCTCATCAGGCTCTGAACAGAAAGCAGAGAGTCATCAGTAAAACAATAAAGTGAGTTTCATCAGAACAGAAATGAACCAAATCAAAGCTGCAGCTCCTCTTCTACCTGAGCAGGTGAGTCCAACAGCTTTTCCAGGTGAGCAGGTGTTTCTAGCTGAGCCTGAGCTTCTACAGTCCAGGAGAGCAGACTCATGGCCTCCACACTGGAACTCTTTGGTCCACATCGAGACCTCCACTTCTCCATAGAAGCCCCCTGGAGGACTGAAGGAGCCCCACAGCCAAGCTCCCTACAGACCACCTCTGCATCCTGCTGGTCAAAGTCAGCTTCACACACTGAGGACCACCTCTGGTTAGACTGGTTAGACTGGTTAGACTTCACCTCCAGTCTGCCTGAGCACAGACTAGTCCCGCCCACCAGCCTGACAGAGTCTGCAGAGATAATAAAACAGAGTTTCCCTTAGGATGGAGTTGTAGCAGCGGAGATGAAGCAAAACTTTTGTTCTTGTGTCCATGAGCATGCGATGCACCTTAGAATAGCTTCAAACTGCAGTGTTTTCCCAGTTTAATGTGAGCTTTAGATGAATGTTTTGGTGTTGGTCGGGGGGTTGGGGGACCTCCACCAAGAAAATTCTATGTTTTCCAATGAAAAATATGTAATTTCACATCATCTTGGGCCGTTATTTTCACCATATCTCTGAACAAAGAGTTGGAAAAGCTGGAGCAGATGATAAATAAACAGCCAAAGATCTACTGGAGGAACTCCAACCTTCAGATCTGGAGAAAGTCATTTGGTTGGTTCTGTTGCTCCACACTGATTTTACAGTGATGGCACAGCATGTTTTTATGGAGCACTGATTCTGACAAATTCAGAAATAAATACAGAAAACTACTAAATACGAATATGCTTTGCGCGTGCATGTGGACGTGCACGCGGATAATGCGCGTAACAGTCGTGCACGTGAATACATTTTTGATTAATAAAAAAAATTATTAATCAAAATTAAATCAAAAAATTTATTACATATGAATTAAAATATTAAATTAAAAAAATTAAATTAAAAAATAATCAAATTAATAATAAATTGAATTTAAAAAAATAATTAATAAAAAATAATAAAATTAAATTAATAAAAAAATGTAGGGTCATGCTGAGGTCAATCACCAAGAGATGGGGGAGGGTGAGAAAGGGGGTTTGTATTAGGGCGTGTCCGGACTTATCCTCTATTAGCATGGTGGGGGTTGATCACCAAAAGGTGAAAATGGGGGTGTGAAAAGGGGGTTTGTGTGTGGGGGATATCTGGTGTTATCCTCTAAAGTGGATGTTTGGGTTTAGCAGACAGTTGTGTATATATAGCGGGGGCTAGTTTTTGACATACATCTGACCAAGAGCGTGGAACAAGGTGACGTTTTTTTTTGGGTGAATCTGACCAAGCTGTATTCGTGCAGAACAACAGCGCCATCTTTGCACCATCACAATCATGGACGTGAACATGGACACAGGTAATCAATCAGGAGTAACGACTCCAAAACGACGTATAATTATAGACCTTTTTGCATTCTGTATGGTGACACTGCTCTAATTAATATGTTTTGTACAGGTGCGAGGCCATGTGCTGCGGGTGAGGATCTATCAAGCAGCCCTAAATATTTTCCATTACTCCAGGATGATGTCGTCGATAACTTATGGGTAGATGACTATAGCAAAGAACTGGGGAAAAGAAATTTAACATTTCTCATTCCTGAAGAAAAATCAGAGGAGGACAAGAGCAGGGTCAAGCCGTATAAAGATGCATGTATGGACACTCTGGGGTGATGTGACAAGAACACATCTCCCAACATCACTGTTAGCAGTATCATACAGGTAACCGTAGCCTATTATTTATACGATATACTGCAACAAAAAGCTATACAAACATGTGTGTACTGTGCATATACAGATGAATGGTGCAGAAAACAACCTCACACATGCATTGACACGCTACCCTTCTTTTTATATCAAAGGACATAAGAGAGAAGTACGCAGAAGCTTTTTAATAAAAATTTCATTGATGCTCAAAAGTACGTCCTACGTGGTCTTGGGGTGGACCCGACGTGTGAATGCAGTATTCGAGACATTGCAGCAGGTGCTCTACAGATTTGGCTAAGGAATCCATTTCTCATTGCATCACTTAAGCGGGTAGTTAGAGTGGAGGGACAGTGTGAGTACTGTAGTTAAGGAATCTCTGGACATCTGGAAGGAGGAAAAACACTAAAACAACACAATGGGGAATGTGTCTAGTCTACTAAACCGTGTCAAAAAGAGATACGTCGTGTATAAGATGAGAGCCCTGTTGTGTGAAGCTGTTAACGAAGCAATAAGCGACACAGATGGGACACTATGTTGTTCTAGATTTGACAAACAGACAGAATGCGTTAGACGAATGACCTCCGGATGGCGTACCATGGTGCAAATGACAGCGGATAAATATGCAGATGTGAAATCTACTCTACTCGATATAGTAAATGTTTTTCCTGATAATGATTTTCATACCGGTCATGTGTTTTGTTTTTGTACTTTTAGCATTGATTTGTGGGTTTTAATGTTAACCAGAAAACAATACGTTGATGATGTGATGCATTGCGTAACTGAATCATTGGTTTGTAAAAACATAGATGCGTGTGCTGATTTTCTGAAAAGTGTATACTTGAAAACTCGTGTACTTGGAAAATAAAATACTTGAACACAGACGTTGCATTGTCAGTCTTTGTAACAAAGATCATGGAGGAGGTGATGAGAAATATCTACTATGCGACAGAAAATGCAGGGGGTTACGGAGGCAAGCAAAAACTTAAAAAGGCCATATATGACACCACTGGAGTCCGGTGCGTAGATTCAGACGTAGAAAACTGGCTCATGAAGCAAGATGCCTATATTCTACACAAGACGGCTCCGGTGCATTTTAAGAGAAACAAGGTTTTGGTGAATTCAATAGATTGGCAATTCCAGCTAGATTTAGTTGACATGTACGCTTATTCTGCTGAAAATGATGGGGTACGCTATTTGTTAACGTGTATAGATTTGTTTCCAAAATACGCATAGGTTCGCTGTTTAAAAAATAAGAGTGGTAAATGCTGGTGAATTTCATAGTCAAAGATATTAGACCTTTAGCTGCAGTACACGGAGAAGGCTTCAGAGAAATACTGCATTTTTTTCAACCAGGCTACGTTGTCCCATCTTACAACACGCTGTGGAATACTATCAAAACACCTATACGACAGCCTGCGTGAAAATATGTTGAAGGAAATGAAAGGCGGGCGTGTGTCGCTAACTGACCTGTGGACATCCTCCACCATGGAGCCGTACATTTCGGTAACTGCTCACTACATTACCGACACATGGGAGCTGAAGGCCCGAGTGCTGTGTACAACTATGATGCCAGAGAGACATACTGCTGCCAACATTGCCAATCGTCTGTCTGAGATAATCAAGCAATGGGGCATACTGGTGTTTTGCACAGTCCATGATAATGCCAGCAACATGAACTTAGCCATGGAGCTATGTGAAATGTTTCCAAAAGATCTGGGATGCACCGGGCACACTCTCCAACTGGCAATAAAGGCTGGACAAGTCTTACCTGATGTGATGAAGGCTACCGACGCGGCAAGGAGAGTTGTTAGCCACTATCGCCACTCAGCAGTGGCCACTTGAGCCCTCAGGAAACGGCAGGAACAGCTTGGCCTAAGAGCCAACAAACTTCAGACTGACTGTCCGGTCAGCAGTGGCCACTTGCGCCCTCAGGAAACGGCAGGAACAGCTTGGCCTAAGAGCCAACAAACTTCAGACTGACTGTCCGGTCCGGTGGAATTCCACAGTCCATACCTGTCAAGTATCCCGTTTTGGCTGGGAAATTCCGTGATTTTACCCTTCTTTCCGCGCGTCCTCCAGTATTAGTATTTTCCGTGAAATCTCCGTGTATTTTAACCTGCGTTATTAAAAATAATAATACCCGGACCGGGCGGAGTAAAAGAAATCGTGTCTGACTTTAGTCGGCGCTGCAAAACGACACCAGGACACAAAACATGCGGCTGCAGGTGCCGAGTCCGGGTTGCTTTTCTCAGGCTGCACAATGTTGGAACCACACTTTTGCCTCTCACGGCATTTTTCTTTGCAATTGCCGCGAGATCAGTCATTGATCTCGGCTCAGTAAGCTCACGCAGGTAGAATGTGTCCGACTTGACGGCACCGCTTTTGTACCCCGGCCCTGCAGTCACCTGCAGCTCACGTTAGACTATGAGGTCGGAGAAAGTCAGCCGCCGTAATCTCGAACGCACCTATACCCAATCTGAGCTCTGTCACTAACCTCGCGATAACTGCTAACCCAAATAAATGCTCTTCATATAAACCCTTTTGTGTTTTCATTTAGGCTATAACACCTGTCTTAAAATGTAAGGGATACTGGAGCTTGGTTGGGGTGGTTGGACTGCTCGCGGTGGGCGCCTGAAAATTTCCCTTATTTTCAAATCCAAAACTGGACAGGTATTCACAGTCCTCATGCTCCAGCGGCTTTTCGAGCAAAGGAATCGCGGTGCAGTCTGTGCTCGCGGACAAAACAGTAACTAAACCGAGCGTCCAGAAGTCACTCGTGACCCATGAGAGCATCACAGTGGGAGCTAGTGGAACAGCTAATTCCAGTGCTGCAACCTTTGGCCAAGGCTACCAAAATAATGTGTGGTGCGATGCACATGGGGTGTTCTTTCATCTATCCAGTGATTTTCAACATGACCAGGACCACTCTGCGTGTCGAAGCATCTGACCTGGCAGCTGTACGGGCCTTCAAAAATACGGTTAGGCTGCAGTTGGCAACACAGTTCAAGTTGCAGTCTGATGATCTGACAGAATCCATCCCCATTGTGGCCTGCATGTTAGATCCCCGGTTCAAACATCTTCAGTTCATCCCAGAGAGTAAAACAGAGGCCACCCAGAGCCACCTGAAAAGCCTGCTACACGATGAGGGAGAGCTGCTTGCAGCAACAGGTGGGTCTGCTGAATGAAATTAGTTACCAGTGTATCAATTTAGAATGATCCTCTTCTCTTGCCCGATTCCCACGTTGCGCCGTGGAATTAGTCATTTTAGTAGGCCTCTAAGCCTTCACACCTGGCTCCAGTCTACCTGTTACACCCATGGTATTGGTTTTATTGACAACTTCAATCTGTTCTGGAACCGCGACTCCTTTTTTGCAGAGGACGGTCTGAATCCGAATAGGCTTGGTAGCCGCATGCTAGCATCCAACTTGCAGCATGGTGTATTGTCCTCTTTACAAAACTGACTATCTAAATCACCTGTTCCCCCTTCTTCTTCTTCTCTGGCCCCTTTGCCTACTGGCAACAACAACGCATCCTCTGCTGCCACTGACTTCCCCTTGTGGAAGATATAAAGCCATGCTTCTATCACTCCAGTTCACTCTGGGAGGCTGGCTTGCCACATCTCTGCCTCTTGCACTCCTAGAATACCTGTATTGACTACACATAGGCCTGCTAAACGAGACAGACATGTCCATCTCAGTAATAGTAATAACTTAATTAGGATACAAGCTTTATCCTCCCCTCAGGTTGTTACGTCCGATTTACCCCAGTATAGATTACTAAAGTTGGCTCTTCTTAATGTCAGATCTCTCTCAAACAAAACTTTTATTCTAAATGATTTTATCTCTTCTTATGACTTAGACTTTATGTTTCTGACTGAATCTTGGCTACGTCCTGGTGATCACAGCCAACTTGTTGAATTATGCCCTCCGGATTATGACTGTTTTAGCCGCCCCAGGGAAAGTGGCCGTGGGGGTGGACTTGTGGCTATTTTTAAAAAGCACTTTAAATGCACTGAAGCTCCATGTAATGATTACACTTCTTTTGAAGTGCTCCTATTCAAACTTGGTGGCTCCCCACCGATCCTAATTGCTGTCATCTACCGCCCCCCAAATCCTCCTGGTCCCTTCTTGCTTGAATTCCCTGAATTTTTATCTGATCTTGTTTTATATGAGGATAGAATTCTAATTTGTGGTGATTTTAATTTTCACGTTGAGGAGTCTTCAAATCTCTCGGCTCTTGATTTTTTAAGTATCATTCATTCTTTAAATTTTACTCAACATGTGTCAGGCCAAACTCATCACTATGGCCACACTTTAGACTTGGTCCTTAGCTTGGGTCTGAAGATATCCGCAGTAGATATTAAGGATATCTTTATATCTGACCATCAGGTTATTCATTTCAATTGTGAATTACAGGCTGTTAGTGTCGCCCAGTCTTTCCCAAAACGAACCCGCAGCTTAAATGAACATAGTGCCTCTAAATTTGGTGCCCTTTTCAGTGCATTTAGCAATGTGCCCTCCGATATCTCCTCCACTAATGATATTGTCAACAATTTTAATTCACTCTGTTCCTTAACACTTGATCTTATAGCACCTCTGAAAAACAAACAATACTCTAAATCTGCAAAGCAACCATGGTTAAATGCAGATATCAGAAGCTCTAAACGGGAGTGCAGGAAGACAGAACGTAGATGGAAAAAAATCAGGTCTCCAGGCCCATTATATGGCCATGAAAGAGCTACTATCTTCATACAATAGTCTTGTAGCGGCCTATTTTCAATTTACGCCATTTTCATAGACGTTTGGCCAAATCTCCATTATTCTGTTTGTTAGTGGATCATTCAGAGCACCTGCTTGACCAGGAGTGTTGCACTCGTCAGCAGGGATTGAGTGCAGCTGTGTGATTCCCTCTTGGCCAATCAGAATATGGCAACGACCACTAAAGAAGGCATAAGAAGAGGCGCCAGCACACAGAAGGAGTGCCCATATACATTCTGAACCCTGTGCAGTGAAGAGTCTCTTCAGACAAAGTCAGCCTAAATCTACCCTTTTAGAAGATCCCTTTTGCTGAACCCGAGTACTCTTAACCTGTAGCTCAGAGTGACTTATTGCCCCAGAACTTTAAGGCAGCCCTGGTGTTGGGGGAAAATACCTGCTGTCTTACGAGGCCCATTTTGTTTAATTTACAACCCCCTTTCATTCTTATTCTATTGTGTTTTTCTTATTCTTATCACTTATTTGAAGAGGCATTTTTTCATTATTGAAGAGGCATTTTTTTCCCGTTAGCTTTCTTGCTAACCCCTAAAAAAGGGATATCTTACTTTTATTTATTATGAGGTTGGGAACCAGACCTCAGGAAAAATTTCACTGAGGCCTGTGAAAAAGTACCGCCACAGTCTGGTAAAAGATGCAAGAGCTCACCACTTTTCAAATCTTATTGCTCCCCACCAGCACAATCCTAGTTTTCTTTTTAAGACTCTCGATCTGTTGCTGAACCCTGCCTCTCCCTGTGCCTCTGCTGACTGTGATGCAGACTGTGAGTTATTTTTAGCGCACTTTGTCAGTAAAGTGGAAGTTTTAAGAGCCAGCATTAGCTCTAACCCTGCCTTTTTACATGTTGCTCACCCTAACCAGGATCCTTGGAGTTCCTTTACTCCTATTACCATGCCTGACCTTATAGAAACTGTGCTGAAGATGAAGCGTTCCTCTTGCCCTCTTGATTTGATTCCTGTAAAGTTTTTAATGGAAGTTTTGGAGTATATTAGCCCACATCTGCTTTTAATTTTTAACAGCTCATTATCTACTGGGTGCGTCCCGACCTACTTCAAGATGGCATGTATACAACCTGTCTTAAAGAAACCTAGCCTTGACCCTAATGTCCTTGATAACTACCGCCCAATCTCCAAACTGCCATTTCTCTCGAAAATCCTTGAAAAGATAGTTTCTAAGCAGCTTCTTGCTGCAATGGAAACCAATTGTATCTTTGAAAAGTTTCAGTCTGGTTTCCGTAAGCACCACAGTACTGAGACAGCACTCCTGAAAGTTACAAATGACCTCCTAATGAACGCTGATGCGGGCAAATGTTCAATACTGGTTTTGTTGGATTTAAGTGCTGCCTTTGGCACTATTGATCATGGCATCCTGTTAAACAGATTGAGAAACTGGGTGGGAGTATCTGGTACTGCATTAAACTGGTTTGCCCAATACTTAGCTAATAGGAAGTTCTATGTCTCTATAAATAATTTTAAGTCTTCCATCGCTACCATCAACTACGGTGTGCCTCAGGGGTCAATCCTTGGACCTATTTTGTTTTCTATATATATGCTCCCTCTGGGTGATGTCATACGCAGGCATGATATCTCCTTCCATTGTTATGCAGATGATACACAGTTATACTTACCTGTACAGCCCACTGATCTTAGCACACTGTGCTCATTACAAGACTGCCTCACTGACATAAAATATTGGATGTCAAATAACTTCCTACAACTTAACTCCTCCTTAAATGAAATCCTGGTCATTGGCCCCCAACATCTTTGCAATCAGATTCTACACTCCTCTGACTACCTGCTACAACATGTGAAGCCTGTTGCAAGAAATCTTGGCGTGTTATTTGATAATAAGTTATGCTTTGAGCATCATATTTCTAAACTGGTCCAGTCTAGCTTTTATCACCTTAGAAATATTGCAAAAATAAGGCCTATTTTAAGTACTACAGATGCAGAAACTATTATACATGCTTTTATCTCTTCGCGCATTGATTATTGTAACAGCCTCTTCACTTATGTTAATCAAAAACCCTGAATAGATTGCAGACTGTACAGAACTCAGCTGCTCGGCTCCTAACTAGGACAAGAAAATATGATCATATCACCCCTATTTTAGCATCATTGCACTGGCTCCCTGTTTGTTTTAGGATTGATTTTAAGATTTTACTTATTACTTTTAAGGCTATTCATGGCATGGCTCCTGATTATATTTTAGATATTTTAACTCCTTATAAGCCCTCCCGTGGTCTAAGATCCTCCAGCAAGGGCCTCTTGTCTGTCCCTGCAACCAGACTAAGAACAAAAGGTGATCAAGCTTTTGCTGTCAGGGCCCCGAGGCTCTGGAATGGCTTGCCTGAGGAGATTCGGCTGGCTAGGTCGGCTTCTTCTTTTAAATCTCTTTTAAAAATGTACTTTTATCGGAAAGCATATCTAGATTTCATATGAGCTGCCATTTGCCTATCATTCTTGCCTCACCGTTCTTATCACTTTGTTTTAATGTCTTATTTTCTTTCTTCTTTATCTGATACTATTTGTTACTTCACTATTGTGATCCTTGTTGTTATGCATTTTTGTATTTTATGTATGATCTCTTGTGAAGCACTTTGTACTTTGTTTGATAAGTGCTATATAAATAAAGCTTATTATTATTATTATTATTATTATTATTTTGCTTTATGTTATAGCCTACTAAACCTTGCTATTAATTTTCATCCTAGGTGAGGATGTCCAAAACGAGGACACCATTGATAACGAAGATGAGCCAGTAACTGGGAAAAAAGCCAAGCTTGAACAAGATTTTGCGCAACTTTTTTGGCCACACTACCACAACGGGAGGAAAACGGGACACCACTGCACCGCAGCTGAAGAGTACCGTGATTATTTATTAACGCCGCATATTCCGACCATGGAGAACCCGCTGCAGTGGTGGGCCCGTAAACCAGGACAGATCTCCTCGATTGGCTAAGCTAGGCAAAACCTACTTGGCTGTCCCAGCCACCAGCACGCCGGCGAGAGAATTTTTTCTCTGGCTGGGAATACCATCACGCGTTAGCGGTCGAGCCTTCATCCAGCCCATGTCGATGCCCTTATCTTCCTGCCCGCAAATCAGGATCGAAAAGCAAAAATTATCACTGAGCAGGACTATGAAAGTGACGAGTAGGCTCACAGCTAGATCTTGCGTGAGTTTTGTTTTGTTATACCGACATTTCAGTCGATCTTCTTTGCACTTAAATAAAAGTTGGAGCATATGCCTAAAATTGTTATTGCTTCATAAATTGTTGCTTATGTGGTGCAGCGTCTTGTTTCTACTTGTATATCTGTAGATGCGTATGAGCTGTCTGTTTGTCAGCATATGCATTATACATATGAAATATGTAGCTTGTTGCAAAGCATTCCTTCTACTGTGGTTTATTGACGTCATCAGCAATTAGTCGACGTAGACTCAACTTTCATCACATAAATGTCGACTGTAAAAAAAACATGGAAATCTTTTTCATCAGAAGACTCAAAATTTGTTGTGTTTGATAGAACTATCCTCTTGTTGGATTTTTTATCAGCGACACAGGGATTCTATACAACAATGTCACAGATAATAGCTGAACTAAACAGTTGTTTATCTGAAAACGACATGGGGCACATTGAGCTTGATTACAACAACATTACCAACAAAGTAAGCACCAACGAGAGATGTGGAATTTACGTTTCAAGGAAAACTCGCACAAATGTTGGGATTTACCCCCGGAGTGACTTTTAAAACTCACGAGGGAATTACAACGTTTAGATCTCAGCCGCGAACTAACACAGTGTTGACACAGATGCCGTATTGGGCACCACATCCTGCCGATGTTAATGTAGGGATGTATAACATGTTTGTTTATACCGATATTGTTGATCATCAGACAGTAGGGGATAGTTACGTCCCTCTTTTAAGAATAGTACATATATCTGGGCCAAACAACCACATGAGACCAGGAGGCAGAGTCGCAGTTTAACACACTTCTCTGCCCTTCTAATTCAGCAGTTACTCACCCAAAACCCTACGCAGAGTCGCAGTTTAACACACTTCTCTGCTCCTCCGTTCCAGGAGTTACTTAGTGAAAACCCTATAGTGACGGTGTCTGTCCCCCGACCATTGAAATTATTTAAATCAAAGGTAAACAGAAGAGGAGCTGTGCATAAAAACCTCATAAAATTAAAACCACAGGAGCAATAGTGCAAACGAATAGGAGAGTAAAATGTGGACTCTTGAACATCAGATCTCTCTCTCTAAAGGTGTACTAGTAAATGAACTAATATCAGATTATGATATTGATTTATTCTGTCTTACTGAAACCTGGCTGGGTGATGGAGAATATGTGAGCCTAAATGAATCCACCCCTCCCAGTCATATTAATACTCATATTCCTCGAAGCACAGGCCGAGGAGGTGGAGTTGCAGCTATCTTTGACTCTAGCCTAGTAATCAGCTCTAAACCTAAACCAAATTATAACTCATTTGAAAGCCTTGTTCTTAGTCTTTCACACCCAAGCTGGAAATCGTTGCAACCAACTCTATTTGTTATAGTGTACCGAGCACCTGGGCCGTACTCTGAATTCTTATCTGAATTTGCAGAGTTTCTGTCAACTTTAGTCCTTAAAACGGACAAAGTTATTATTGTAGGGGATTTTAAAACCAGTTAAGCCCTAGAACCTATTTTTAGGAAAAACGCCTAAAATAACATATCCACAATAAATCAGTAATAACTCCTCAACCATTAGGCCTAGATGCATAATTCTGGTGTCCTTTGAAATGTCAGAAGCAAAGGAATATAAATCCATTGTATATTAACATATTTATTTTACCATTACAGACTACATGGAGATTAAAAACAGAAAAAATATGATATTTTCATTCTCGCCTGGTAAAAAAAGCTATATTTCAATGCAATAAACCATCAAAACCATCATAAGAGATTATAAAGCACCTGGATATCTTTTAATACACCTGGAACACAAGTGCAACTGTAAAATTGATGAAAAGAAACTAATATACACCAGTTATTACACAATTTTTAAAAAATATACCTGGCGAATGTCCATATTTTTGAAATATTTTCTGTTAATATGTTCACTTTTATTGGGAGTTATCTTTAAAACACTATTTCTCTTCATACAACCACATTCCAAATAACATAAAGCTTCCAAAACATTCAAATGTTGAGAAAACCAGTCATTACAGATCAGCAAAATCCTTCCCATGCTTTAAAGGCCCATAACTTGAGAACAGAACATCCTACAGGCCTGTTTTACCTATGTGTTCCTCATGGCCAGGCCTAAAAAAAGAGCTATTGCACGAGGCTGTACCTGCTACGGTTCGCCAGCAGAGGCCGACAAAGTCCGCCTCTACCGAACATGCTCTCCTTCTATGAGAGATTTTGAATTCGCGCCAAAACTGAAATGAACCCAACGGCTTCCGTAGGCCGCCGGCAAGATGGCGGCGCGCGAAGCGATCGTTCCGAACCCGAAACGCCGCTGTTTCTGGACGGAATCCAGCTATAAAAACCCAACTAGATTGCGGACCCCATATGGGGCGCGCTCGGGACCATGTGGTTTTAATATTCATGTGGATGTTGAGAATGACAGCTTTAGTACTGCGTTTATCTCTCTATTAGATTCAATTGGCTTCTCTCAGAGTGTTCATGAACCGACTCACTGTTTTGGCCACACCCTCGACCTTGTTCTGGTATATGGTATTGAAATTGAACATTTAATAGTGTTCCCACAGAATCCCTCTTTATCTGATCACTGTTTGATAACTTTTGAGCTTGTACTGCTGAACTACCCTCCATTGGGCAAAAATTTCTATACAAGATGTCTGTCTGATAGCGCTATAGCTAAATTTAAGGATGCGATCCCATCGGCTCTAAATTCACTATCAGGTATCAAATTAACAGAGGACTCTTACGCGAATTTCAGTCCCTCCCAAGTCGATCATCTTGTTGATGGTGCTGCAGGCTCGCTGCGAACAACACTCGACTCTGTAGCCCCTCTACAAAAGAAAATACTAAAACAAAGACGGTTAGCCCCATGGTATAATACTGAAACTCGCGAAATTAAAGAAAATATCACAGAAACTTCGAGAGGAATTGGCGCTCCACCAAACTGGAAAATTCTCGCTTAATTTGGCAAGATAGTCTTAAAACTTATAGGAAGGCCCTCCGTAATGCCAAAGCAGCGTACTACTCGTCATTAATAGAGGAAAATAGGAACAACCCCAGGTTTCTTTTCAGCACTGAAGCCAGGCTGACAGAAAGTCACAGCTCTATTGAGCAAAGTATTCCCATAGCTCTCAGTAGTTACGACTTCATGAGCTTCTTTAATGATAAAATCCTAGCTATTAGAAACAAAATCCACCAAGACCTGCCCTCAACTGGCACCGACTTAACTCTATACTCAGGAACTTTAGAAACAGCTGTAAAACCAGTTATATGCTTAGACTGCTTTGCTTCCCTCAATCTTTATCAACTAACTTCAATAATTTCTTCATCTAAACCATCTACCTGCCTCTTAGACCCCATCCCGACTAGGCTGCTAAAAGAAGTTTTGCCCTTGGTTGGCACTTCTCTGCTGGATGTGATCAATTTGTCTTTATTAACAGGCTACGTGCCACAGTACTTTAAAGTAGCTGTAATTAAACCTCTTCTGAAAAAAAGCCCAACCTGGATCCAGATGTTTTAGCCAACTATAGACCTATATCTAACCTTCCATTTATCTCTAAGGTCCTGGAGAAAGCAGTCGCCAAACAGCTGTGTGACTTTCTACATAGCAATAGTTTATTTGAGGATTTTCAGTCAGGATTTCGAGCTCATCATAGCACAGAGACAGCACTGGTGAAAATTACTAATGATCTCCTAACTGCATCAGACAAAGGACTTGTCTCTGTATTGGTTTTACTAGATCTTAGTGCTGCATTTGATACCATTGACCATCAGATCCTATTACAGAGAATGGAACATTTCATTGGCATCAAAGGAACCGCTCTAAGCTGGTTTAAGTCCTATTTATCAGATCGATTTCAGTTTGTACATGTTAACGATGAGTCCTCCATGCATACCAAAGTTAGTCATGGAGTTCCACAAGGATCTGTGCTCGGACCAATCCTCTTCACTTTATATATGCTTCCCTTAGGCAATATTATCAGGAAACACTCCATAAACTTTCATTGTTATGCAGATGATACTCAGTTATATCTATCGATCAAGCCAGATGAAACTCATCAGTTAGCTAAGCTTCAAACGTGTCTTCAGGATGTTAAAACCTGGATGACCTGCAATTTTCTAATGTTAAACTCAGATAAAACTGAAGTTATTGTTCTAGGCCCTAAGCACCTTCGTGACGCATTATCTAAAGATATAGTTTCCCTGGATGGCATCGCCCTGGCCTCCAGCACCACTGTGAGAAATCTGAGTTATCTTTGACCAGGACATGTCGTTCAACTCTCACATTAAGCAAATTTCAAGGACCGCCTTTTTTCACCTACGTAATATTGCAAAAATCAGGAACATCCTGTCTAAAAATGATGCAGAAAAACTAGTCCATGCATTTGTTACTTCTAGACTGGATTACTGCAATTCCTTATTATCAGGCTCTTCGAAAAGTCCATTAAGACTCTTCAGCTGATCCAGAATGCTGCAGCACGTGTTCTGACAGGAACCAGTAAAAGAGATCATATCTCTCCTGTCTTAGCTTCTCTGCATTGGCTTCCTGTAAAATCCAGAATAGAATTTAAAATCCTTCTTCTCACATACAAAGCTCTTAATGGTCAGGCACCATCTTATCTTAAAGAGCTCATAGTACCTTACTACCCCACCAGAGCACTGCGCTCCCAGAATGCAGGGTTACTTGTGGTTCCTAGAGTCTCCAAAAGTAGAATGGGAGCCAGAGCGTTCAGCTATCAGGCTCCTCTCCTGTGGAACCAGGTTCCAGTTTGGGTTCGGGAGGCAGACACCGTCTCTACATTTAAGAGTAGGCTTAAGACTTTCCTTTTTGATAAAGCTTATAGTTAGGGCTGGCTCGGGTGAGTCCTGAACCATCCCTTAGTTATGCTGCTATAGGCTAGACTGCCGGGGGATTTCCCATGATGCACTGAGTTCCTCTCTCCTCTTCTCTCTTTCTCTCTGAGTGCAACCTCATCCCATTAATGCATGTTACTAACTCGATTTTTTCTCCCTCTCCCGTGGTCGTGTGCTTCCCCCTCCTGTCCTCCCCCCCCCCCTCACTTCCTGCGGGTGTTGCTGGTTCTGGAGCTGTGGAGTCTGGATCTGTGGTTGGGAGTCTCCTGCTGCCCCCGTGTTCCTGCTCGACGCCCTCTGCTACAGTTGCAACTGCTATTACTAGTCCTATTGCTATTATTACTGTTATAATTAATATCACTAACATTACTACAAAGATCTGTACCATTTTTCATTCAGTCTATAGCACCATTACCTTTATTGTCTGTACCTCTATGTGTATACTGTGTAGGTTGCCTCCCTCTGCTCTCTCTCTCTCTTTCTCTTGCTCTCTCCCTCCCCCTCACCCCCAACCGGTCGAGGCAGATGGCCGCCCACCCTGAGCCATGGTTCTGCTCGAGGTTTCTGCCTCTTAAAAGGAAGTTTTTCCTTGCCTCTGTCGCCTAGTGCTTGCTCTTGGTGGGAATTGTTGGGCTTCTGTAAATAACTTCAGAGTACGGTCTAGACCTGCTCTTTATGAAAAGCGCTGTGAGATAACTGTTGTTGTGATTTGGCGCTATATAAATAAAATTGAATTGAATTGAATGATCACAAACACTTATGACAGACCACACTACCTGAGGCTCTGCAAAACACACATTGACAGTATCGAGATTTCTCTCAAGACAGATCAGAATCAACACATCCCTTTTACGTACGGCAAAGTGATAATAAAGTTACACTTTCGACCCGTAAAATATCAGTATTAGACAAGGAGCAAAAATGTTTTTTTTACCACATGGACAGAGGGTTATCTTACGACATTGTTATGACTAAATATACTAATAAATAGGCCACATTTCAAGATGTTTGTGATTTATAAAGGGAACACGCATACAAGTCTGAATATTTTTGGCGACACACTTTAGCGAGATTTCCAGGTAGTTTTTAATAGGCTAAATGTGAGCGATCTTTAACGATCCTTCCTGCCATACAGCTGGAGTTTAAAACAAGAACGAAGAACAATCACGCCCGATACACTAAAGCTAAAGATAAAGCATCTACGCTCTAGTTTCACAGTTTTATCTTGCAATTCCTGTTAGTCCGACATTAAAGTTTATGCAGAGATACACGGCAGCGAATACACATCCGCCTTCGCACGTTTGTGTCAAACCGACAGTTGTCTAGCTGTGATCCTATTCTCATCCCCCATCCGCAGTCACACACAGGCGGCAGGCCTAGCCTCCCCTTCCCAGTTACACTATAGGCATTCACATAGCAGTTAGGAGTCACAGTAAGGAGCCTTACGTTTTCGTGTTTTAGTGCATAATAAGTTTAAATGAAGAACGAAAAATCACTCGCGGATTTGAAACATGTTGTTACTGAGAAGGTTTTAACTTTAGGTCTAAAATAAATTGCTTCTTCTCTCATCTGTCAATGAAACAGGTTAATGCACCTGTCGTGAGAACCACAGAAAAGAAGAAAAATAACCACATCTGCATCATTGTGTTACCAAGAGTTTAAAACGAAGCTAAAAATATCACCAACCTATTTCATTATCAACAAGTCACGGGCTGTTTCTTTTAACTCGTCGTCATCTCTGTTAAGTGAGTGGACCGTTTGTGTAATTATAAATACATGTTTAAACACAGATGGAATGCGTTTGCTTTATATTCTTTTCAAACGGGGAATCCCTGGTGATCCCCATCAGGCATGTGGAGTCCCCATCGCTCAGTGACGTCACCACACAGGAGAAATTCAATTCAATTCGCTTTACTGGCCTGACTGTAAAACAATATGGCCAAAACATCATACATATCAGATAACAACAATCAGCCCCATACATTTCATTAAAGAATTAAAGTGTAAAGTAATCAAATGCGAACGAAGCTTTGAAGGCCGTCCCTCAGAAAATCCCATAATGCATTGCGATGTAGGGTCTTGTTTAATTTTATTTTAAAAACCTCCCAAAACATGAATCACAAATGATACTTTATAATTTATGTGTTCTTAAATGTTTCTGGTTGTAATATAATGTTTTTTATACCGGTAATTGTCATTCTTATGACTAATTACATTTTGAAACCGCGAGTGAAGGGACTGCTTTGTCTAATCGGGTCGCGACCAGGGCCATTCGTTGACAAACCACTGTGTACAGCACTTACGGTTGGAATATTAAGGCGTTTTATCAGTGAGACCTCGTTGCTATACTGGCGAGCACGTACCGTAGTTTGGTTGTCCGGACTGCACACGACTGAATTCTTTAGAGGCGTTTCGCTGAACTACACACGTTGTTGCAGTACAACAGCCCCTAATATGGGTTATGTGTAAAAGAAAAAATACAGTGCCGCTCACAACCATCTCTACTAAGCTTTAATGCATGAGCTGTGTATGAGGTGTATAGCTGAGTTACATTTGTAACGGCACCGCTGCGGCCCCTCAGTGGGCCATGTGTAAAGATAAACCCCGACAAACAATGACTGCACTGCAGTGGCCCTTCGGTGGGCGATGTCAAAAGAAAAATCTCATAAACAATGAATCAATGAATCTCTCACACACAATGACATATTACTTCCACCACAAGAAGATTCTCTCTGCCTCATACATTTTAAATCTAGACATTCCCCACTGTAGTAGTGAAGCATAAGAAATACTTTAAATAACTTGTAGGTGTATTTAGTTAAATGATATATCACCGAATTTCATAGGGTTCATAAATGTTTGTGAAACACATAAGGATTATAATATACTATAATTTAATTAATAGGGGTAACTGTAATGTCATGAATTTTATAGGGTTTTCCTAACTCTTTGTTTTGTACAACCCCCCCCATCCGCCACCCGCGTCATAAACCCCTCCCGATTAAAACGCGTTCAGGAGGGCCCGCAGGGAGGGGGGACCGGAAGGGGGGATTTTTTTTAAACTGTCAGCTGCTCTAACCAGTTTTTTTTTACTTCACTCACTGAGTGTCTGACACTTTCTTGCTGTATTAAAAAAATAGAGGTAGTTGTGGTATAAATAAATTATTTAAAATAATATTACAAATTAAGCTACACACACACAACCCTGCTCCCCCGGTCTGTCGTCTCCCTCTTACTCACACACACACACACACACACACACACACACACACTCTCTCACACACACACACACACACACACACATACCTGTCCTGCTGCACCACGAAGCGGGTTCAACAAACCCAGGATATGTTTTCGTTATCTGGCTTCACTAACCCTAACAACCGCGAACGGCACCACAAAGCTGGTTATCAACTCGGTAAATGAACCCAGGGTTTTCCGATCCAGCCGGGAGCGCGTTCACATAAGCAGCAGATGACCAAACAGACATGAACAGGTCCACTGTCAGCAGAGCGTCATATTTTACCATCGAGGATTAAACTGTAACACTACAGAAATACGACAGCAGCACGGCTGAAACTGACACATGCAGGGAGACAGAAAATCGCAGACAGTGTGAATGTCTAAATGAACAGGCGTAGTCTATAATAATGTGCTGATAAAAAAATATCAGCCTTATTCTGTCAGCTCGGCTGTGTGTCTGCGTTTCACATTAAAAGACTCAGCCGTTCTCTCTCACTTTAAAAAAACTTGTCGTCACTTCAAAAAAGAGATTAATTTATTTAACACACTCAAAAGTGTCCAAACATTGTTCTAAATTAACTTCATAAAGCAGTGAAACGAAAAAATCCCTTCATGCCATAAAATGAGCTCAAAAAATGTTTGAAAGACTGAATCTGAACATTTAAGCTGCTGAAAACTCACCGTCCCACCTTTTGCGCCCACATCGCAAAAGGTGGGACGGAACATGACTACAGTCTCTGTAGTCGGCCTTAGAAAGCTTTACTAACCTAAATAAACAGCCTACGTTCATATTAAAATTTATTATTTCAATACCAACCTGCTCATAATATTCAGCCTCACATAAGAAAAATAAAATCCATTTATTTAACGGCTAAGTCAGGCTGTGTGAAACGGACTGGGAGCAAATAAAAAATCTTAAAGACATTTAAAGGCAGTAAGTAGGCTGATCCTGCTGTACTGTAAAACCTGTAGGCAACATTAGCCTGAGGCTTTTAATCAGTCTCTGTAGGATCGCCATAGTCAAGAGTTTCTCCACATCACCGCTGCAAACAGAAAGCAGCCTATTGGCTAAAACAGTCTGTGGGATTTCCTACAGATGGTGATGTCATTTTCCAGAGAGCTGATTGGTCAGTAGGCAGCATTTTCACAGAGTTAATCTCTTTTCTGGAACATAACCTGCTCGGAGCAGGTTAGCCTTCATAAAAAAGTTAAAAGTTAAAAGTCATGTTGAGCATGAAAACTCTTGTTCATTACATTTTACCGCATGTGTTGTATTCATTGTTGCAAAACTTGTTCTTTATATAGTTTGTTATTGTGATCAAAACCATTGATCTGAAGCTCAATGAGAGACTGTCATGTAAATAGTTTTCTAATCAGCAATAAATATAACAATTTCTGATTAGCCCATACAAAATGCATGCTTAAAATAACATACGGTTAAAGCCCCACCCATTTCAAGACAACCCGACCCACTTCCGGGTCACACCCCGCCCACTTCCGGGATAGGCCCCGCCCAATCAGAGTACGGATACGGATACAGATAATTCATATGGTTTACATACAGATACAGATAATGCTGTACTCGCTCATCCCTACTACTAATGGGCTTTATCAGCTGCAGCAGTGCAGGATGAACTCAGAGCCATTTCTCAACTTATTATTCTAAATCATGCAATGAAGAAGAAGAAATGCAAATAAATCCTGGGACAAAATCTGTCCTGTACAAATACTGTACAGCATGTAGTCTAATGAACAAGCCTTGTGTTACAGCTGACCTGGGCAGTGAAATGTTCCATTGTTTAATTCATGTGGTCATAGCTGTCCACAACTCAAATCAGAATTTCAGGAGAAATGTTTTATACCACCTGAAGAAGACTTCCTCTCAGAAAGGTAGGAAGGTGTTTCACTCACTGGTGTAGTCTACGTGATACGCAGGTATACGCCGTATACCCACTAGGAATAGTCAAAGATTTCCTTATACCCACATGAAATAGCGAGATGATACGTAACAACATCGTTTTGTGGCAGAACTTTCACACGTTCATTCATAAATTCACCTCCTTTGTGTTGCGAAGCTCTGAACTGACGTTTGGGGCTTCGGTGGCCTGGAACCGGGATCTGACGTCAGCTACCAAACAACAACACAGCTGCATGGTGGTCACTCGGCGCACGTTTAATGCTGCGTTCCCGGCAACTCGGAACTGGGAAATATCCCAGTTACGACCAGTCTCGAACGCGCCATATAATTAACTAATGTGAATCACTGAAGGAGAAAGGAGAAATGCGAGAAACTACACTCTTTTAATATTTTCGTAAGCATGCAGCTAAAGCTGCTGCCGCTCCAGGTGACACAGCTACAGCAGATGAGACGAGCGTTAAAGTTACTGAAACGCAGGAAAGCGAGACAGATGAGCCTGATGTTTTGTAGCGTTACCTGGTGAGTGAAAATAGCTTAGGCCTATAGGCCTGTTATCAGTAATAGAACTGTAACAGCATTGTTGATCCATTGGTTTGAATCTAGAAATAGTTAACTGACGTTAATGTGATGGGTCAGTGTGTGTGTGTACAGTAGCAGTTCCTGGATGCTGGCTCATGCATTTAAGCTGATAAAGTACATAACTTATGTTTGACAATGTTTTTTGGAAGATTAGTGAGCTTGAGAGGATGTGGACCCCTTTTGGTGTCCTCAGTCCGAATATTCTGTAATGAATGACTGTTGGTGATAGAACTGCACACAGGCCTGTGTTCATTATTACTGCTACTGAAAAGCCTCAGCTTTCCATTATTGTTAATAACGGCTGCAACTTGCACTGTGAAATGTGCATTGCTAGATGATAAAACCAGATTCATATAAAAGGCTAAATGTAGCTGAGTTAGATGGTGATTAACACTAAACATTAAACATTTCCACCATAAATTGGTGCAGAAAATGTCTCCAGAATGCAGGAAATTAAATGTTTAATGCTCAAAATCTTCTGTGGGACGACCCCAGACCCCCAGACCCCCCAGTCAGGTACTCATCAATGAATATTTTTTAAATACTATTAAAATACCTTCTAGTCTTGATCTCGTGATCCCAATATTCTGGATTATCACATCTCATATGCTAAATGTTTTGTCGCAACTCTAATCTGAACCCTAAAATGTCCCCACCATGTCTGAACACAAAGTTACGCCCTTTCCCACCTGTAACTGTCATTGGATGTTAAAGTCTCTGCGTTGTTGGTAACATACAGCCTGAGCAGTCCTTCAGAGTGCTCTCTATTACATGTACATACCATTTGTGAGGATAGAGACGCTTACGGGACGCCACGCTGGGACGGGGAGTATGAGGCTGGGAGGGAAAAATGAGAGTATACTCACTAGAAAAAACTAGACTACACCACTGGTTTCACTGTACAACTGCAGTCCTTCAATCTAAGTAAAGTCATTTCCCTGACATTTGGCTTATTTTACTTTTAATAGACACATGGAAAAGGGTTTATACCTCCTGTGAATATGATCCAGTTCATCTTATCTTCATACTGTATATCATACTGTATAAATGATGTTGTATGCTGCTTGCATCTGAAACTGAAAAATAATGGAATCAGTCTGTACAGGACAGAGCTGCAGGCTACGTCAGTTTAGTCTCAGTTTGGACCTGATGTTCTCAACATTGGACAAGTAGGCAGGAATAACATCCAGCTTCCAGTTCCTTTCTATAAACTGAGCTAATGTTCAGTTCCATAGCAGCTCTGTAGCTGCTGGAGAAGCTTCCTGCTCAGCTGCAGTCTGAAGGGGAGATGTTAGCTAACTTAGCGCTAACCGGCTTCACTTTTCCAGCAGCTGGGAAACAACAGACTTTTCTTGGTCTGTAGAAGCTGGCACACTGTAACAGACACCGAACATTTACTGACACAATGTTTTCCTCCGCTCGCGTTCACCGTCACTTCCTGCCGCTTCGGACGATCAAGCGCTCGCTGCGCACCTCCTGATTCAGAGTCACGCTGCTCTTATAACCATCTGTCACGTATGTTCTGCAGAGAACGAGGAGGAAGCGAGCCGAGCATCGAAGTGCTGCCGTGCTGCTCAGTGTGAGAGTGAAAACATCTGTAGAGCATAGTTTAATGACCGTGGGAAATTTTAGGAGCGGTCGGTCGATTCGCCGCTGGTGAATGCATATAGAGGAAACACTGATAGAAGATGAAACAGAGATAAAAGCCCCTTTCCCACTGCACAGTACCAGCTCCACTCGCCTTTGTTTGGTTTTCCATTGTGGAAAAGTTGGACCTGTACCTGCTTCCAGGTACTTTTTTTGGTATCACCTCCGTCGAGGTTCCAAGCGAGCTGAGGCGATACTAAAATGTGACGTGAAAACACAGCAGGCTGCACTGTAAACCCAGATTTTGTTTCTAATTAAACTTACGAGTGATCATTACTTATTCTTTTATGTTTTGTCAAAACCTGCTATCATTACTAAACAACATTAGTTGTTTGTACTATTTAGCTGAAAGATTAATTGCACTAATCATGTTTAGTAGAGATAACTTGGTATGTTTAGTTTCATAAGGAAGGGAGGGCTAATTCAAAACCTGCCTGGTCACGTGAAAACACCCGCGTCTAACGTGCGTCCAAGAGGCTCTACACCTGGCAGGACGAGCACAGGCCTCGGCAGCAGACGGTACCCTGACTAGGAAGCAACATTACTGCAAGTGGAATGGTTAGTATTTAAAATAACTATTGTAGCCTAGTTATCTTTGTGGGAATTTTAATACCCAAAAGTTTGCAGATAATTTGTTGACGCAACTTTTTTTCCGTCTAATGTTACTGCTTGAACCTGTGCATGGTGTTATACATGCTTATTGCTGACACTAGCTAGCTAAGTTACTCAAAAAAGTGTCATCTGAATGTTAAAGTTAGCTTAACTTAGTGTTAACAGTCTAAGAATTGCTCACATACCGGCGAGTTTGCTCGACTGTATCTTTACGCAATAGAAAAGCGATTCAACCGCTGTTGGGGCAAAGGAGTGTAAATTAGCACTCGCTGTGGTGGTGTAACAGTTAAATAGTAATGAATAATTATCGATTTTCAAATATTGCACCTGTGAATACAGAACGGAATATTTTGTAGCCTTTTTTGCCGTCAATACTGCCGACGTTGTCTTTGCTGTAATTAGTGTACTACTGCTTGTGTGCAGTAAATCTATGGGAAACATCCATATGTAAAGTTACAGACAAGGCTAGCAGCAGCAGCGCCGCGCCAGACACGTTTCTGGTGTGCAAAGACAAAACACCACGAAGCTGACACATGCCGGTTTTCTCTGTAAAACAGGCGTCGTTTCGGTTCTATTACCTTACAGTATTTAACAGTGACATTGTTGAACTGAGTTGTTGAGCTAAACGTTTTCTTGTTTTCTATTTTTACAGATCCTTGTGGTGTTAGGATGCTGTGGAAGTGTAAGTACTGTGAGTTTATGTGTGAGAAGGTTACCTTTTAAAACATTATCGTTTAAAACACGGAAACTTTGGTAGAACTGTCCCATTTCCCTGCTTACACCAACAATGTGTGTGCACATTCAACTCCATTAATGCACTTAAGGTCCACTTAGCAAAGATTCACCAGAAAACCCAGGGTGCACAACTGAGTGAAACTGCCAAAGTAACCTTTCACTGTCAGTCATGTGATTTTTCTGCACCATGCACAGAAGCAGTCTTTCTCACTCACCTGCGCAGTACACATTTAAAGGTAAATCACAGAGTCCAGTGCCCATATAATGCCTGTAACTTTCACACAAATGTGTATTCTACATTTAATGCACACAGAAGTAAGGAGCACAGAACACACAACTGGAGGATGTTTAGGCCAGAAATAGTCTCTAGTAGTGTAACTAATGAAATGGCCCAAGAAGAACATGAGCCTACAAATGACACCCTTGAATCAGAAGACAGTGAGGATTCTACCAATGAAGATCTTAATGATCTAGAGAAACAGCTGGAGCACAACCTAGCAGCTCTTTTTTTAAAGATGCAAACAGTCCTACACATTCCAGAAAGTACGGTACAAGAAGTCATACAACAGCTGTTACAGATGTGTGAACTATCCCAGCCACTGCTGCATAATGCACTCAAGGACATTCTGAAACAACAGACAGATGTAGATGATTCAGTTGTGGAAGAGTTAGTAAGGGCTGCCGCAAAGGGCAATGTGATCATGAAATTCTGTGGCAAGGATGGCCCCTTATCAACAACAAAAAGGAGAGCAGCATATGTGAATAAAAACTTCACACAGGTTAAACCAGCGGAGTACATTATTGAAAGAGGGAAAAAATCTAGTGCTGTATATGTTCCTTTGCATCCAATGCTACAGAAGATGTTGAATAGGGCAGATATTTTGGACAAAGCTCTTCCCGTCCAAAAGCATGTGCAACATGAGTACAGTTCATACAGAGATGGCTGCGTACTGTAATGACAATGTCCTCCTTAAAGGGAGGAATTCAAAATCGCTGTTGGACTTTATACAGATGATTTTGAAGTGTCCAATCCTTTAGGAACATCGAGAAAGAAACACAAAATGAGTGCAGTTTATTGGGTGATAGCTAATGTGCCATCAAAATACAGATCCACACTCCACTCCATTCAGCTTGCTGTTTTGTGTAAATCCTCTCATGTAAAGAATTTGGCTACGCTAAAATTCTCCGCCCTCTCATTCATGATCTGGCTTCTTTGGAGCAACATGGTGTATATGTTGAGAAGTTGGGAGAATCTGTCAAAGGTACGGTTTTATATGTGGCTGCTGATAACCTGGCTGCTCATTCTCTAGCAGGATTCTTCGAAAGCTTTATGGTGGACAGATTCTGCAGGTTCTGTATGGCGACGAGAGGCGAGATGCAAGGCAAGGAGGTAAATTCAGGTGCTTTTGAACACCGCACTATAGACACTCACAACCAGCAGGTGCAGGAGGTAAAGCATGATCCCACTGTGGCAAAACAGTATGGTGTGAAAGGAGAGTGTGTATTGACTGACCGCCTGGAGCACTTTCATGTTGTCCGTGGGTACCCCCCTGACATCCTCCATGACCTTTTGGAAGGCATTGTTCCTGTTGAGTTATCCCTCTGCATTTCAGACATGATTTCTAAGAAATATTTCACCATAGAAACACTGAACCATGCCATGAAAACCTTTGAATATGCTTTTCATGACAAAACTGACCAGCCTCAGCCAATTGCCCATGGCTTCTCTACCAAAGGCACCATAGGTGGCAATGGCCATGAGAACTGGGCCCTAATCCGGCTGCTCCCACTTATCATTGGTCATAAAGTCCCTGAAGGAGACAATGCATGGAACATTCTGCTGCTCCTAAAAGACATTGTTGAGTTGGCTGTCGCAACAAAGCACACTGAAGAGTCGGTGCATTTCCTTGACTGCAAAGTGTCAGAACATAGAGACTTGTTGCAAACAACTTTCCCAAATTTTAGATTACGGCCAAAACACCACTATATTGAGCATTACCCTGAGATGATCAAAGCATTTGGTCCCCTTTCAGATGTTTGGACAATGCGGTTTGAGGGAAAACACAAATTCTTCAAACGGGTCATTCGTAATGCCCACAACTTCAAAAATGTAGCTCTTACATTGGCTGTTAAGCATCAGAAAATGATGGCTTACTATTTGGACACAAGTTCATTTTTCAAGCCTTCAGTTGAAATGGACAAGGTCACTACAGCATCGATCACATCTTATCCTGAGAATGTCCAACAGGTTTTCTGCCAGAGAGTTCCTCAGCTTACATCAGTTCTTGTTGCATCATCAGTCTATGTAGATGGAATCAGATATTGTGCTGACATGATAGTCTCTGTTGGTTCATGTGCTGGCCTCCCTTCATTTAGACAGATCAAACAGATAGTGGCACTTAACACTGAGATCCTGTTTGTTTGCAATGAGATGACTGCATGGTACCATGAGCATTTGAGATCTTTCGAACTCATCTGTGACAGCAGTAACCCCTCTCTGTGTGTGGTGCAGCTGAAAGAGCTGAATGATGTTTTCCCTCTTTCAGCGTACAGATATGGCGATAATTTGGTAGTGACCCTCAGGCGTTATATTCTCTGTTAAGAAGCCACAGTGTGATCTCTGCAATAAATCTAGGCTGTAATGGAACATTTTGTAGCTTAGTTTAGAGCTCATGTTGAAATGTATAATGATACAGTCTCTAAGAAGTTTTTATTTTTCCCTAAATTTGTGACTTTTTTTGTAAATGTTTTTCTTATACATTTAAGTGGGGATTTCTTGTGAATTATAAGTTTTTTTAATGGATTTACCACTTTAATCTAAAGGGACAGTCACTATTTTCTATGCTCAGCAATTGAATGGCCTTTTGGATATTTATATTTCTAATGACCTAATTATTGTTTCTATTTCCAAGATGACTGCAAACCAGAAGATGACCTTGAGGGTCATTCTAACAGAGGCGGATATAAGAAAAGTCATCCTAACCACAAGGCCCTCTACAGTCGAAGATTTGATAAGCAAGCTTAAAGAATCACTGGGACTTCATTATAACTTCAGTCTCCAATACCAAGACCCTGAATTCAATAATGAACTATGCAATCTGACAGATACTGAAGAACCTCCAGAAAAACCAACAGTTAAAGTCATGCCTGTCCTTGAGCTGGTACCTGTCTCATCTGATGAAGTCTTCAGTGACACACCCAGTACAGCAGATACAGACATACTCTCACACTCATCTCAGGAGCGACAGAAACAGTGGCCAGAATTTTTTGATATCCCTACCATGTCTGTGGATGTAGCTGACACATGCAGATGGCTTAGTTGCCTTGTATAGTTCAGTTGATCTAAGTTCAGTTTTTTTTGTTCTCTGTATTTTTCAGGTGTTCATGGAGTTCAGCAGGATTGTGGGCAAGAACCTCAAACAGGAGTTCTATGAGAGCATCGACCGGCACAGTCCTCGTCTCCTCGAGTTATTTCAATCCAAGAGAGGGAATGTTGGACAGTTGTTGACACAGATTTCACAACAGACCAATGTAAGTCCATACACATTCTGTACTTGGCGTTGTTTATCTCAGGTTTTGTATAAACATCATATCACAATGCTACTCTATTAGTTGTATAATTCAATCAAAACATTGCTTGTTTTTTTAAGCTTTCTTATAGATCATTATTTGTTTTTTATTTTAGCTAGCTAACTTGTTGTACTGTGTTTAATTCTCAAAAGACTACAGAGCCAACTATGATCCGGACACAAGTGCTCAGAGGGCTTCCTATCATCCTTGGGGACAACCCCACAGACTTCTTCAAAGCAGGCTTTGTAAGTAAGCTCTTGCTTTCTTATAATTTTTACCATTATTTATTTTTCACCATGACAGTCTTATATTGATTAAAGTTGTTTTTCAAATGAGAAATATAATGTAATGATTGTGCTCTTCTGTTATTCTTTATTTAGGAATCTGATGATGATGATTATTTTCGTGACCTTGACGTTGGGATTCTTCTTATTGAGCGTGAAGGTGCTGTGCTCACGTCTTCCCTGCATCTCAGTCCAGCCTCGCTGAAAATCGTCATTGAGGGAGAAGTTGTAATGGAGAACATTCAAGATCTGCCAAAAGCAATGTGCATTCTGTTTGGACTCATGTATGCACTCCATCTTAACTACCCCAAGACCATGAAGCTCACATTTCAGTTCATCCAACAGGTATTGCTATTGTTAGGCCAGACTGACCTAAAGCCAAAGCTACAGAGTTTGAAAAATCAGCTTGCAATGTAAAAAGAGAGGTCAAGTCTACTGTAAGAGGCGGTTGACTTACATTTTTCTTTTTGCCACACTAGTAAAATACTTTCTTTTACCTGTGGGGTAAACCTTTTTATTTTCTGTAAAACAAGCGGATGAACAGACACGCGTAAAACGCAGACACACACGTACAACACCCACACACAACACACACAAACAACACTGACACACACTTAAATGCTGTAGGAATCATGCTGAAGGATGTGACTTGTGTGAAAATTAAAACTGAGAGGAGTTGTAGCAGAAAGACATAGGCCTAAGACATTATTGTTCCAGTTCTTCACCAGTCTACGTAGATTGTTCTGATATGATGGTCTGTTGGTTCATGCTCTGTCCTCCCTTCATTTAGGCAGATGAAACAGATCCTGTTTGTTTGCGTTTTCTTGTACATTTGAGTGGGTGTTTCTGGTAAATGTTATTTCGTTTATGGATTTACCACTCAGGGGACATCTATGATTTTATCTTGTAAATTTGTGACACATACAACACCCACACACGGACAACACACACGGACAGCACCCACACACATGGCAACACAGACAACACCCATACACATGGCAACACAGACAACACCCATACACATGGCAACACAGTCAACACCCACACACACGGCAACACAGACAACACCCATACACATGGCAACACAGTCAACACCCACACACACGGCAAAACAGACAACACCCACACACACGGCAACACAGACATGGGCAACACACAGACAACACCCATACACATGGCAACACAGACAACACCCACACACACACGGCAACACAGACATGGGCAACACACACAGACAACACCCATACACATGGCAACACAGACAACACCCACACACACACGGCAACACAGACTACACCCACACACATGGCAACACAGACAACACCCGTACACATGGCAACACAGACAACACCCACACACACGGCAACACAGACATGGGCAACACACACGGACAACACCCATACACATGGCAACACAGACAACACCCACACACACACGGCAACACAGACTACACCCACACACATGGCAACACAGACAACACCCATACACATGGCAACACAGACAACACCCACACACACGGCAACACAGACATGGGCAACACACACGGACAACACCCATACACATGGCAACACAGACAACACCCATACACATGGCAACACAGACAACACCCACACACACACGGCAACACAGACTACACCCACACACATGGCAACACAGACATGGGCAACACACACAGACAACACCCACGGACAACACCCACACACATGGCAACACAGACAACACCCACACACACGGCAAAACAGACATGGGCAACACACACGGACAACACACATACACATGGCAACACAGACAACACCCACACACACAACACACACGGACAACACACACGGACAACACCCATACACATGGCAACACAGTCAACACCCACACACACGGCAAAACAGACAACACCCACACACACGGCAACACAGACATGGGCAACACACAGACAACACCCACACACATGGCAACACAGACATGGGCAACACACACAGACAACACCCATACACATGGCAACACAGACAACACCCACACACACACGGCAACACAGACTACACCCACACACATGGCAACACAGACAACACCCATACACATGGCAACACAGACAACACCCACACACACGGCAACACAGACATGGGCAACACACACGGACAACACCCATACACATGGCAACACAGACAACACCCATACACATGGCAACACAGACAACACCCACACACACACGGCAACACAGACTACACCCACACACACGGCAAAACAGACAACACCCACACACACGGCAACACAGACATGGGCAACACACAGACAACACCCATACACATGGCAACACAGACATGGGCAACACACACAGACAACACCCACGGACAACACCCACACACATGGCAACACGGACAACACCCACACACATGGCAACACAGACAACACCCACACACACGGCAACACAGACATGGGCAACACACACGGACAACACACATACACATGGCAACACAGACAACACCCACACACACAACACACACGGACAACACACACGGACAACACCCACACACATGGCAACACAGACAACACCCACACACATGGCAACACAGACACGGACAACACACACGGACAACACCCACAGACAACACCCACACACACAACACACACGGACAACACACACGGACAACACCCACAGACACAACACACACGGCAACAGACACGGACAACACCCACACACAATTGTTTCAATGATTTGAAATGACCTTTTTAAGATTAATCATTTAAGATTGGATAATTTTACCTGATGTTTGGCTGTGTTTTGCCATTTAAAAATAAAATAAAATGCATGGAAGCATTACGAGGTGTTTGTTTTTTTCCATTCATACAATTTAATGAAAATGTTTTATAACATATTTTTGTTTTAAAAATCAAAAGCTAATTAATTTAGAGGAAAATACAGTAATTGTGTTAAATGAAGAGTAGCAATAAGAGCAATAAGCAGTCATTATAGCTAGTTTTATCTAATGATTTTGAGAAAACACTAATAAATATAAATACTAAACTTAAGGTTCCATGTTAATACAACTCAACATGTTTAGTTTCAGCTTGTGTAAAAACTAAAGTGGTATAAGGCAACGGGTTTCCACGCGATTTGCGAGTAAAGTCAACTAATTCGGGTTAAGAGTGTGCTGATTGGTCAGAGAGAATCGTCACTGTTCACTGCATCATCATTGTGTGCACCAGACAGAGGCCAGCGACAGGAAGTTTATTATTTTACCATTTTACCACAAATCAGCTGTGTAGTTTTATCAGAAGTGATGGAGGAACACAAGTGTGATGAATATTTTCGGAGTTGAGGAGCTCCGCGAGCGGCGGCGGGGGAAGCCTGCGGCGACCCGCGGGAGGAGCGTGTGAGGCCGGCCAGCCGCCCGCTCACAGAGCCCTCTGCTCCCGCCGTCACACAGACGTGAAACAACAATTCAGTGATTCAAACTGGACTCAGCACAACTCCAACATCAGTTCATCATTAACAACAGAACAAATCTGGGGCTTACCTGAGCAGGTGAGATCCAGGATGGAGGAAGAGGAATCTGATGATACACAGTCCCTCAGAGCAGATCCAGACTGAACACAATCAGACCAGATCCTCCACACAGGTCTGTATGAGGACTCCTCTCTCCGTCCTATAGAAACAGCAGAGCCACAGTCCAGATCTCTACAGACAACAGATGCTGTCTTCAGGGTCCAGACAGAGTAAGAGCCACTCCCTGGTCTCCAGACTCCCTGATGTTTCAGCTCCAGTGTTCCTGCACAGTGACTGGCTCCTCCCACCAACCTGAAAGGCTCTGAACAGAAAGCAGAGAGTCATCAGTAAAACAATAAAGTGAGTTTCATCAGAACAGAAATGAACCAAATCAAAGCTGCAGCTCCTCTTCTACCTGAGCAGGTGAGTCCAACAGCTTTTCCAGGTGAGCAGGTGTTTCTAGCTGAGCCTGAGCTTCTACAGTCCAGGAGAGCAGACTCATGGCCTCCACACTGGAACTCTTTGGTCCACATCGGAGCCTCCACTTCTCCATAGAGTTCCCCCTGGAGGACTGAAGGAGCCCCACAGCCAAGCTCCCTACAGACCACCTCTGCATCCTGCTGGTCAAAGTCAGCTTCACACACTGAGGACCACCTCTGGTTAGACTGGTTAGACTGGTTAGACTTCACCTCCAGTCTGCCTGAGCACAGACTAGTCCCGCCCACCAGCCTGACAGAGTCTGCAGAGATAATAAAACAGAGTTTCCCTTAGGATGGAGTTGTAGCAGCGGAGATGAAGCAAAACTTTTGTTCTTGTGTCCATGAGCATGCGATGCACCTTAGAATAGCTTCAAACTGCAGTGTTTTCCCAGTTTAAACTCTCTGCTCTCATTATTTACTTGACGTCTTTAAACGCATTAAGGGAGAAAAATGTCCGCTCTGAACACTGCCATAAAAATTTTATATACTAATATTATTTTCCACTTTCACAGTGTTAAATCTTTTAACCAACATCAGTCCTCCTCATAACTACTGAATATGTATTTAATTTCCAGAGTTTTAACCCCTTAAATTATTATTATTATTAATTGTTTACATGACGCCACTGTTTTGATTGATGGGGAAAACATAAAAAAATGTAAAAAAATTGTATTACATACTAGGTGGATTTCTTGGGAGGGAATTATCACAGCCTGGTTTAGGTCCATGATTAGAAGCAACACTGATTTTAATGCATTTTTATTTTTTGTGTTATGTCAGATTTAAAAAAACTGCCCAAAGGTTTTATATATTATATTTTTTTTCCACTTTCACTGAGTTAAATCTTTTAACCAGCATCAGTCCTGATCATATCTATCACATATTAATTTATTTCAGGATTTTAACCCTTTAAATTCCAGTTTTTGTGACGATACTTTCAATTTGTATAAGAGGAAAAAACACAAAATGTAATTATTTTCAATATAGTAAATGCAAAGGGAAAACTTTAGCTTTAGATTTTCAGTCTTGAATATGTCAAAGATTAGCAGCAACATTGATTTTGGTGCATTTTTATTTTTTGTGCTAAATCAGATTTAGATGTAAAACAAACAGCAAGGCTCATAAGAGCCATTTAAAATATGCATGTCTGATCCTACATTCATAATATCATGATTTTCTTTCAAATACATTCTCACTCCCAAGCCAGGGGACCAAAAATATAAATAAATAGTTTTTGGTGTTTTCCAAATGCATGCTATTTTCCTACTATTCAGCAGGGGACTCTGGAAACGTTTGTCTCTGTTCCATGATGGATCCATGGCCATCCACATTACAAGTGTGTTGAAACAACGTAGACACAAACAGACTCATTATCTTACTTACACCCCCCCACCCCCACCCCCCCGAACTAACTGCCTCCAAAACGCCCTTTTTTATTTCTCTTCCTCACAAGTCACCTCAAAAAATCCCACCATGTGTCCGCATGTACTGTGTGTTGTCTTGTGCATTATCATGTGCTGTATGTTAGATATACTATGTTGCTGTCTGCATAATTTATTTTCTGGCAGTGCTTTAGATAGCTGCAGTCCGGAGGCTTGCTCCGTACGAAATTTCACTGTGTACTTGTGCATAGTGACAATAAAGATTATGTCTATCTCTCTCTAAAAGAAAAAAACTACCAAATTTATAAACTTACACAAATGTTCTTCCTACACAAATAACTTTATATTCTTTTGTCTATGTTACATAAATGCCAAACATAATGCAAGCTAAAATAACTAAATACAGTTCATTTACATTTATTCATTTAGCTGACGCTTTTATCCAAAGCGACTTGCAGTTACTATACATGTCAGAGTTTGCATGCCTCTGGAGTCGGAGGTTAAATGTCTTGTTCAGGGACAAAAGGATTCACAGGTCTTGAACCCCGCTTTCCCGCAAGAAAGGTAAGCCTGTTGTTGGAGCGCCTTCAGCACCTGCAGACTGACGAACACAGACTTAACTGAATAAATATGAGCATGGTGACGTGCGTTATTCAAATGTCCTCTTGCAGCCGTCCGTCTCCTGCATCAGCGGTGTAATCGAGAAGACACGAAGATCCGCAACAGGCACGTGCAGAGGGGGGTGCGATGGGTGCTTGAGCACCTGCCCTTTTGCCCTTTGCTTCTCAATGTGCCCTTTTTTCAAACGCAAAATTTCCCTCATTTTATTTATTTTAAAAGTTGTAAAGGCCCTTTTGTGAAGGCCTGTCCGAACAAACTATTAGTAAAATAATTTAATCATAATTTCGCAGTAAATAAAATAACCCTCATAATGACCTTTCACCTGATGACCTCATCCGTGACGAGCCCTCCCGTTCAGACATGTTAGTGATTCAGCAGCTCTGCCTACAGGACGCCTTCGATTCCGCCGGTAAGAGGAGTTTGATGCAATGAGCTTGTTGTGGATTGTTGCAAAGAGAGCAGCTCAGCTGTGTTTATCGCTGTGTGTCGCCTGTAGAAGTAACATCAGCTGCCGACAGCTAACGTTACTTCTACACTATAAACTAAGCTGCTCTGTTCACTTTTGTTTGGGGGAGAAAAGTTTCACGGGGTTCGAGAGGTCTGATCTCTTCTATGTAATTTGACTAAAATCTTTGCACTTGAACCAGGATTATTAAAGTAACTTAATAAAAGCCTTGTGCCTTAAAATAAGTAGAACAATATTGGTAAAATTTTAAGCCTATTCCTCTGACTTACAGCCTTCAGCCCTGTAAAAAAAACTCATTAAATTCAGAACTGAATATATTTACAATTGACAGCAACAGTGGTGTTTACAACAGCTCAACTACAATAAAATAATAATTGGAAATGCATGTAAAAATGTCAGTGCTGATGTAAAATAAATAATATTCCTGACATCAAAGTAAAGAGTGATGAAGAAATGGCCCTATAAGATTTCAGAAAAATGTATGAATTGTTAAAACAAACATAGGATATATATTAGCTCCCTTAACAATTATGTGACCATGAAAAGATGTAAAGATTGCCCCTGCAGCCACCTGCCACTCACGTTAGACTATGAAGTCGCCGAAAGTCAGCCGCCGTCATCTCGAACGCACCCAACAGAACTGTTTGCGCTCTACTCTCATGTAAAATGAACCCCTCTGGCTCCGCCCACAAATACACTCCTTCCAATAAATGCTCTTCATATTTACCCTTTTGTGTTTTCTTTTAGGCTATAACACCTGTCTTAAAATGTAAGGGATACTGGAGCTTGGTTGGGGTGGTGGGACTGCTCGCGGTGGCCGCCGGAAAATTTCCCTTATTTTCAAATCCAAACCTGACAGGTCTGCAGGTGGCTCGATAATTTTTCACATTTTGATGTCTTTGAATGCACACACACGCTCCTGCACGTGCTTGCTTGTGTGTGAGTAAGAATCAGTGTAAGTGTGCATAAAATAGAGAGAGGACAGGCAGTCGGAGCAGATAAAAATGACCGGCGGGGCGTTATGATTTTTATCTCTCGCCTAAGCAATTTTTATATATATAGGCCCTATGCACAAACACACACACACACACATACTTATCAATGCACTCCCAGACATCTACACATCTCGTGAAACATCATTTTAGATCATTCAAAGCCGTAAAAATGATTCACAACACAGTCAACAGTGCCCCCAGTGAAAACCAGGAAAATAACATGCAGACCCCCCCATAGGGATTACCTATGAAGTGCCGCCATCTGGTGGAAAACACTATGAAATACAAATTTCACGTTTTTCCTTCAAAATTAAAGGATGTTTCAACAGAAGTCATGTTTCATGTATTAATGATTGCCCGAGGCGTGAGCGACGGTTGAATGCGTTTTAACAAGGACATTTTGGTCCAAAAGGAACCGAACGGCTCTATTTGTTCTACACAGTGTGTGTTATACCTATTTTGCAACATGGGATCAAAATTTGAAAATTTTTCCAAAAATTCACACTTTTGCCAAATTCCATTCCATTTGCATTAACGCAGCCAAAATGGTGTCGTAAACAAAACTGTCCAAATTCAGCCAGAGAGTTGTGAGCTTTAGATGAATGTTTTGGTGTTGGCTGGGGGGGTTGGGGGTCTTCTACCAAGAAGATTTTTTAGATTTTATGAGTTGGAAAAGCTGTAGCAGATGATAAATAAACAGCCAAAGATCTACTGGAGGAACTCCAACCTTCAGATCTGGAGAAAGTCATTTGGTTGGTTCTGTTGCTCCACACTGATTTTACAGTGATGGCACAGCATGTTTTTATGGAGCACTGATTCTGACAAATTTAAATTAGCTTCTTTATTTATGCACCTTTGTAATAATTACCTAATTTATTTATGGTCTGTTTTAATCTCCAACTTTATTTATTAATTACTTATTTTTTAAATGTATTTATTTACGTGTGTGTTTTAACATTGTTGTCTGTTTTATTCTTCCGTTGCATTTTCTACCCTATTTATTTTCATCCCTGGTTTTTATTTCTGGCTGTCCTTTTTACATTTCTCTATGCATTTCTGCCTCGTTATGCAAATGAGGAGGGGCGGGCTCTGAAGGGGAGAACTTCGCTCCTATTGGTGGACCAGTCAGACCGCAGAGCTCTAGGCCTATTCTGCCTGCACACATCAACAAGCTGCTCCTCACACAGTCAGATGGCTTCCTTCAGTGTGCTGAGGTGTTTGAAGACAAGGCATAACAATGAAAGTTTATGGAGTGTTTCCTGATAATATTGCCTAAAGGAAGCATATATAAAGTGAAGAGGATTGGTCCAAGCACAGATCCTTGTGGAACTCCATGACTAACTTTGGTATGCATGGAGGACTCATCGTTAACATGTACAAACTGAAATCAATCTGATAAATAGGACTCAAACCAGCTTAGAGCGGTTCCTTTACTGCCAATGAAATGTTCCATTCTCTGTAATAGGATCTGATGGTCAATGGTATCAAATGCAGCATCTTCCTCACAAGTCTGAGGTTCCCCACAAGAGTCTGAGGTCTTCCTGCTAAACAATGACTATATACTAGAAACCACACCCAACTGCACATCTTCCTTTGGCCTTGTTTAGGTATGTCTGTTTAAGATGTAAATCTCATGGCTGACCTCTGACCTTATGTAGGAGTGCATGGAGTCTGGACAGTGTAAAGGGCATGTTGTGTGTGAGTATGGGGGTAGGAGAGGTCTATCCTCAGTGTATGTGTGTGTCTGTGAGCTGATGTATGAGTGTGAATGTATGCTCTATATGCTGCAGAGTTTACTAAGTGAAAGGTGCAGTTCCTGTTTTGTGCACAAGCTCTGTTATTAATTATATACTGATTAATATGATGCTAGATGTTTTGTTCCTATCTTATTATTATGTCCATCATAAACAAATCACACTTCTAAGTATACTAAAAGGCAAAACCAACCCCTTAATAAGTGTTTAATCCCACAAGCACTAAGATCTAGTAAAACCAATACAGAGACAAGTCAAACACGCAATTGAGTGTTTGGGACTGGCTCACTAAGCCAGCTGCACACTAAGAGCTGCAGGAGGAGGAAATAAGATTCACAAACATTTCATACATGTTTCTGAAATCTAACAGGCCGTTTCTTCTTCACTCTTTACTTTGATGTCAGGAATATTATAAAAGATTAATGCTAGTTTATTTATTTAGATATATGATTAGACATATAGTCAATAAAAATCCAAATATATCTCAGATTCACAATGTAATATATAAAATCATTATCACAGTTTTGCATACTGTAGACACACAGCAGGCAACACAGACTGTAGATGTGTTTGTCTCACTCTCACCCTGCCGTGGCCTCCCTCATCCTTTCCCCATTAATGTTTCCTTCTCAGATTATTTCCCACACTTTTTTAATCTGGTATCTTATTTCCTCCACCTGCAGCTCTCTGTGTGCAGCTCTGTGAGCGTCTCCCCAGCAGTCAGCCTGGTGGCTGCAGTATTACAGCAGCTGAGTCACTGTGAGCTGGTCCCAAACACTCAACAATCTTTTTATGGTCACATAATTGTTTAATCAGCTAATATATATCCTATAGTTGTTTTAATATCTGTAGTCGCAGATCACCTCCAGTAGTATCAGCAACACAACAACAGCAGCAGCATCTGTATCCATAGCAACCCCTCAACAGCAACTGTTCCCTGTTCTGTCAGCCCAGTCTTTTAAAGCCAGAGTTGGGAAGTCCCTGTTTCTTTTTGTGTCACAGCATTTGCTGATGTATCGATACAGAAGCATCTGTATATGCGTGTCAACAAGGAAAACATAACGATATATTTCTGTCAATAGTCTGAGAAGAGTCCTGTTTAAATTCTTGTTCCATGTGCCCTTTTTATACTTTGAGCACCTGCCCTTCCAAAGGTCTCTGCACGGCCCTGCTCCCCACTTTTTTACAACTGTCTCACAGTTTATTCATCTGGTGTGATGAATGAAAATAAATAGGCCTACTAGGCTCCTCTCTGCTTTGACATTTAACATTAGCTGTGTTTGATCCACCTTCATGTGACATTACTGTACAACCTGAGAAAGGTGAGTTGTTTCCCGCTCCAGCCTGCATAGATGAAAAGCATTTAGGGATTAAATGGGCTTTATCAGCTGCTGCAGTGCAGGATGAACTCAGAGCCATTTCTCAACTTATTATTCTAAATCATGCAATGAAGAAGAAGAAATGCAAATAAATCCTGGGACAAAATCTGTCCTGTACAAATACTGTACAGCATGTAGTCTAATGAACAAGCCTTGTGTTACAGCTGACCTGGGCAGTGAAATGTTCCATTGTTTAATTCATGTGGTCATAGCTGTCCACAACTCAAATCAGAACTTCAGGAGAAATGTTTTATACCACCTGAAGAAGACTTCCTCTCAGAAAGGTAGGAAGGTGTTTCACTGTACAACTGCAGTCCTTCAATCTAAGTAAAGTCATTTCCCTGACATTTGGCTTATTTTACTTTTAATAGACACATGGAAAAGGGTTTATACCTCCTGTGAATATGATCCAGTTCATCTTATCTTCATACTGTATATCATACTGTATAAATGATGTTGTATGCTGCTTGCATCTGAAACTGAAAAATAATGGAATCAGTCTGTACAGGAAGGAGCTGCAGGCTACGTCAGTTTAGTCTCAGTTTGGACCTGATGTTCTCAACATTGGACAAGTAGGCAGTAATAAAATCCAGCTTCCAGTTCCTTTCTATAAACTGAGCTAATGTTCAGCTCCATAGCAGCTCTGTAGCTGCTGGAGAAGCTTCCTGCTCAGCTGCAGTCTGAAGGGCAGATGTTAGCTAACTTAGCGCTAACCGGCTGCACTTTTCCAGCAGCTGGGAAACAACAGACTTTTCTTGGTCTGTAGAAGCTGACACACTGTAACAGACACCGAACATTTACTGACACAATATTTTCCTCCGCTCGCGTTCACCGTCGCCTCCTGCCGCCGGACGATCAAACGCCGCTACGCACCTCCTGATTCAGAGTCACGCTGCTCTTATAACCATCTGTCACGTATGTTCTGCAGAGAACGAGGAGAGGAAGCGAGCCGAGCATCGAGTGCTGCCGTGCTGCTCAGTGTGAGAGTGAAAACATCTGTAGAGCATAGTTTAATGACCGTGGGAAATTTTAGGAGCGGCGGTCGTGATTCGGCTGGTGAATGCATATAGAGGAAACACTGATAGAAGATGAAACAGAGATAAAAGCCCTTTCCCACTGCACAGTACCAGCTCCACTCGCCTTTCTTTGGTTTTCCATTGTGGAAAAGTTGGACCTGTACCTGCTTCCAGGTACTTTTTTTGGTATCACCTCCGTCGAGGTTCCAAGCGAGCTGAGGCGATACTAAAATGTGACGTGAAAACACAGCAGACTGCTGATTGGTCAGAGAGAATCGTCACTATTCACTGCATCATCATTGTGTGCACCAGACAGAGGCCAGCGACAGGAAGTTTATTATTTTACCATTTTCACACGTTATTTCATCACTAAATCCACTTCTGAGAAGTTTTGAGGTGAGAAATCAGCTGTGTAGATTTACAATACTGACAGTTTTACGAGAAGTGATGGAGGAACAAAAATGTGATGAATATTTTCGGAGTTGAGGAGCTCCGCGAGCGGCGGTGGGGAAGCCTGCGGCACCAGCGGAGGAGCGTGTGAGGCCGGCCAGCTCGCCACAGAGCCCTCTGCTCCCGCCGTCACACAGACGCTGCAGCAACAACGGCAGAGGAAAACACAGCTGGAAGGTTTTCATACCGCTTATCTGTCTTTACATTCTGAGGAAGGTTCAAACCTTTTAACTTAAAACCAAGAGACAGCTGTGTGTGGCGTCGCTATGACGACTCAGCTACATGGAGGGGTACTATCTCTGGGTACTATCTGCAATGGAAAATGGGGCACGGCCAAACCGAAGTCGAAGTCGAGTCGAAGCTGGTACTGGTGATGGAAAACGCCAAAAGACACCAGAGACCAAATAAAAACATGTCATGAAACAACAATTCAGTGATTCAAACTGGACTCAGCACAACTCCAACATCAGTTCATCATTAACAACAGAACACATCTTTATACATCTGGGGCTTACCTGAGCAGGTGAGATCCAGGATCCAGGAAGAGGAATCTGATGATACACAGTCCCTCAGAGCAGATCCAGACTGAACACAGTAAGACCTGATCCTCCACACAGGTCTGTCTGAGGACTCCTTTCTCTGTCCTACAGAAACAGCAGAGCCACAGTCCAGCTCTCTACAGACAACAGCTGCTGCCTTCAGGGTCCAGACAGAGTCACTCACTGGTCTCCAGTCTCCCTGATGTTTCAGCTCCAGTGTTCCTGCACAGCGACTGGCTCCTCCCACCAACCTGACAGGCTCTGAACAGAAAGCAGAGAGTCATCAGTAAAACAATAAAGTGAGTTTCATCAGAACAGAAATGAACCAAATCAAAGCTGCAGCTCCTCTTCTACCTGAGCAGGTGAGTCCAACAGCTTTTCCAGGTGAGCAGGTGTTTCTAGCTGAGCCTGAGCTTCTACAGTCCAGGAGAGCAGACTCATGGCCTCCACACTGGAACTCTTTGGTCCACATCGGAGCCTCCACTTCTCCATAGAGCTCCCTGGAGGACTGAAGGAGCCCCACAGCCAAGCTCCCTACAGACCACCTCTGCATCCTGCTGGTCAAAGTCAGCTTCACACACTGAGGACCACCTCTGGTTAGGACTGGTTAGACTGGTTAGACTTCACCTCCAGTCTGCCTGAGCACAGACTAGTCCCGCCCCACCAGCCTGACAGAGTCTGCAGAGATAATAGAAGATGAAACAGAGATAAAAGCCCCTTTCCCACTGCACAGTACCAGCTCCACTCGCCTTTGTTTGGTTTTCCATTGTGGAAAGTTGGACCTGTACCTGCTTCCAGGTACTTTTTTTGGTATCACCTCCGTCGAGGTTCCAAGCGAGCTGAGGCGATACTAAAATGTGACGTGAAAACACAGCAGGCTGCTGATTGGTCAGAGAGAATCGTCACTATTCACTGCATCATCATTGTGTGCACCAGACAGAGGCCAGCGACAGGAAGTTTATTATTTTACCATTTTCACACGTTATTTCATCACTAAATCCACTTCTGAGACGTTTTGAGGTGAGAAATCAGCTGTGTAGATTTACAATATTGACAGTTTTACGAGAAGTGATGAAGGAACAAAAATGTGATGAATATTTTCGAGTTGAGGAGCTCGGCGATGGCGGCGGGGAAGCCTCCGCGGCGACCAGCTGGAGGAGCGTGTGAGGCCGGCCAGCCAGCCCGCCACAGAGCCCTCTGCTCCCGCCGCCACACAGACGCTGCTGCAACAACGGCAGAGGAAAACACAGCTGGAAGGTTTTCATACCGCTTATCTGTCTTTACATTCTGAGGAAGGTTCAAACCTTTTAACTTAAACCAAGAGACAGCTGTGTGTGGCGTCGCTATGACGCACCAGCTACATGGAGGGGAACTATCTCTGGGTACTATCTGCAATGGAAAACGGGGCACGGCCAAACCGAGTCGAGTCGAGTCGAGCTGGTACTGGTGATGGAAAAACGCCAGAAGACACCAGGCGGCTGTGGCTCAGGAGGTAGAGCGGGTTGGCTGTTAATCGGAAGGTCGGCGGTTCAATCCCTAGCTCCCCCAGGCTGCGTGTCGAAGTGTCCTTGGGCAAGACACTGAACCCTCGACTATCCCCTGGCGGCTGTTCCGCCAGTGTATGAATGTGTGTGAAAGTTACTTTCCGTTTGAGCACTTAGGCTCAGTGAATGAATGTGTGTGTGAAAGGTGAATGCAGATGTAGTGTAAAAGCGCTTTGAGTAGTCGAAAAGACTAGAAAGGCGCTATACAAGTACGGAGCATTTACATTTACATTTACCAGAGACCAAATAAAAACATGTCATGAAACAACAATTCAGTGATTCAAACTGGACTCAGCACAACTCCAACATCAGTTCATCATTAACAACAGAACACATCTTTATACATCTGGGGCTTACCTGAGCAGGTGAGATCCAGGAGGGAGGAAGAGGAATCTGGTGAAACACACTCCCTCAGAGCAGATCCAGACTGAACACAGCCAGACCTGATCTCCCACACAGGTCTGTCTGAGGACTCCTCTCTCTCTCTTACAGAAACAGCAGAGCCACAGTCCAGCTCTCTACAGGCAACAGCTGCTGTCTTCAGGGTCCAGACAGAGTCACTCACTGGTCTCCAGTCTCCCTGATGTTTCAGCTCCAGTGTTCCTGCACAGCGATTGGCTCCTCCCACCAACCTGACATCATCAGGCTCTGAACAGAAAGCAGAGAGTCATCAGTAAAGAAGAGAATTCAAGAGACCAAACTGAAACTTGTCTGCTGATTCTGCTTCTGTGATTCTTTCTTTCTCTTTTCTTTCTCTCTTTACCTGTTGAGGTGTGTCGTCCTTCAGCCTGGAGTCCTGTGATTGGAGCAGAGCCGTGGACAGAAAGAACAGTCAGGTTGTTTTGTAAAGAACTTTCTATCAGCTCAGAAACATCTCAGTGAACTCCCTCTGGACTCATTTTACCAGTTTACTGTAGGTGAGTTCAACATGTGAACACACAGAACACCATCCAGCAGACTGGTTTATAAAGAGTTAAAGCAAAAGCTCATCATGAATCAGGAATAACTCCTCAACCATTTGGCCTACATGCATAATTCTGGTCTCCTTTGAGAGGTTAGATGATAAGGAACAAAAATCCATCGTGAATTAACATATTTATTTTACCATTACAGAGTAAATTGAGATGCAATAAAGAAAAATGTATTTTCATCCTCACCTGGTAAAGCTATACTTTTAAGATAGATTAAAATGCAAATGAATATCTTCTAATAAACCTGGAATACAACTTTAATTGTAATTTAATTTAATAAAAATAAACTAATACAACAGTTATCATACAACATTTTCTAAATTTTCCAGGCGAATGTCCATATTTTGAAAATATTTACTGTTTAAATGTTGACTTTTATTGGGAGTTATCTTTAAAACTCTATTTCTGTCCATACAACCAAGTTCCAAATAACATCACACTGAAATATTGATAAGAACAGTGAATATTCATCAACATTCCTGTCACCAAAAGCACTCCCACGCTTTACAGGCCTGTAGCTTGAGAACAGCTTGAGCAGACCTTTCATTTGACACCCTGCATGTCTATGTAGCTCCTACGGGTCGCCCACTAGACCACGAAAAAGACCCTGTGTTCCAAAGCGGCACTTCTCCTGCTCTGCAGAAAAAGGTAAGAGACTGTGCTCATTGCACAAAAATCAAGATGCCGCCGGTGATGTTTCTAGCAACAAATCAGCTGATATTTGGACTGAAAACGGCGAACACGGCCAAAGTAAGTCAGCGGTGTTGACGATCGAGAGCTTCCCTTGTTTAAGCGCACAGAAATAAGTAGGGATGGTAGCGACATGTCTGTCAATATCCACCAACTCTTCCCTTCTGTCAAAGAATTTAAATGTGACCGCTGTTGTCCGTTAATGTCTAGTCAACATATTTGGTGCACAGAATAAAAGTTTCTTGAAGTTTCCACAGTCAGTGATGGTTTGGGTGCCATGTCCTCAGTGTTTCCTCAAGTCCAGAGTCAAAGCAGCGTCTACCAGGAGATTTTAGAGACTTCATGCTTCATCTGCTGACAAGCTTTATGGAGATGCTGATTTCCTTTTCCAGCAGGACTCAGCACCTGCCCACAGGACCAGAACCAGCAGGAACTGGTTTGCTGTCCATGGTGTTACTGTGCTTGACTGGCCAGCCAACTCGCTTGGCCTGAACCTCAAAGAGAATCTATGGGGTTCAAGAAGAAAGTGCGAGACACCAGACCAACAATCCAGACGAGCTGAAGCAGCTATCAAAGCAACCTGGGCTTCATAACAGCAGCTCCACAGGCTGAGCTGTGACACGTTCTTTATTCTAATATTCTAGTAGTTTGAGATATGGAGGTTTGATTTCCTTGAGCTGTAAGCCGTAATCATCAAGATTAAAACAAGAAAAAATGACCTGAAATATTTCACTTAAAATGTAATGAATCTAAAATATATAAAAGTTTCACTTTTTGACTTAAATTACAGACAGAAATGAAGTTTCTCAGAATATTCTAACTTTCTGAGATGCTCCTGTAAGCCTGCTTCATTTTATGTTTTTTTTTTATTGCTTGGTTTTAACTTGTGCACTATTTATGCCTTATATTCTCTTTTTCTAAGTTGTTCTTCTCTACATTCTGTTTGAGCATCGTTGGAGGAGCCTGGGAACAAGAATTTATTTGCCCCTCTTCAGGACCATGGGGATTGACCCGACCTTCTACGCCTCCTGACTCAAATCTGTTTGATCCCCGACCTCTGCTCTGAACATTTATCAGGTAAATGTTTTCTAACTTCATCTCATCTGAGTCTGCTTTTGAGTCTTCATATCTGGGTCCAGAGACCAGCTGACCTATAAGAACCTCTTATCAGGAGACAGTGGTTCAGCGATGGTGAGAAATAAGGAGGGTATCAACATTAAATAGAAGAAGACAGATAATGAGTGTAGGCACGTCTTCATTTACGTGGGCAGCATCTGATAAAGCAGCTGACAGCAGGAAATACTGAGAAATTCTTTCAAGTTGCGTTTTTCAACTTTCTGTCACATATAACTCGTCACAGCGGACAGTTAGAGCTCACTGGGTTTTCTTAAAGATATATATATCTTACACTTCAATATTTACACTTCAGTCTAGCTTAGTCGTATCACCAAAGCAGATTCCTCGTACTTGTAAAATACTACTTGGCTAGAAAGATCTGTCTGATTCTTATAGAACACTGATTAGCCTTATCGGCAGCAGCAGAGTTCCTGTTTGCTGTAATATGTTTTTCGGCCATTGGTGCATTTTGTGCAGAACAGTCACATGACGCGTCAGACTTTTACGGGAACATTCACAGAGCCTGATGAAATCAACGAAGATACCACTGTGGTAAAACCCAAAGAAACGAATGCAAAGAAAGCCGGGCTGTGTCCAACCTGCTTCATAGTTCACCTCTCTGAACACCTGAGCATACCTGAAACAGCTGAAAACCTTAGAGACCTCAACACCTGACACTTTATCAGCATGATAAAAGGCCTGCATGAGATTGGGAAATGTGTTTTCTTCTGACTGGAACATTAAAATGAGTGCACTAGTGTAAGAAGATATTTGATTTACCTGAAACCTGGATAAAGTACATGTTGCTGCTAATACTGCAGTCCTTGATATTAGTGCATGCAGCCACGTTACTTCTGAATTACAGGTACAACTTTACTTGTTCTCAATAAAAGTGGCCATGATTATTTCTGTAATATAGATAAATTAAATATTGATAACATTAAAGTTCAATAATCCATTTTTAAAGAAACTCTCCTCAGCTGAAAGAGTGGGGACAGACAGTCCACTGCAGGATATGTGCTGCACAATAAAATGTGATCAACACAGTGAGATACATAAAAGAAATAAATACACAGGAAAAACAGAAATCAGACGACCATAAAGCTCCTGTCTGATTAAAAGCCTGTTTGAATAGCAGAGTAAAATAACTGACAGAATTTCATAGTAACAGAGGCAATGCATTCCACAGCCTAGGAGCCACTGCTTGAAATGACCGAAGCCTCTGGTTTTAAAATGAGTGTGGGGAACCACTAACAGCCTCAGGTGCAACAGGTGGGAGTGTGAAGCTGTATGGAGTCAGAGATGTGTCTGTGTCCGTGCAGGGCTCTAAAAGTAAGGACCAGGACTTAAATCTGAACTCTAAACTGGACTAGTAACCAGTGAAGTGATGGTGAAACAAGTGTGATGTGCGCTCTTTTGTTAATGTGAGTTAGAAGCCTTGCAGCAGAGTTCAGAACAGCCTTAAGAGACGGTGAAGCTCCTTCTTATTCAAACAAGTGAAAAGACAGTTACAGTAATCTAAAGGAGACCAAATAAAAGCAAATTCAACCTCTGACACCAGAGTTCTTAGTTTGGATGTGCAGTGTGTCTCAGTTGGAAGAAGCAGAAAATGTTCACACCTCATAAACTGGATCAGATAAGGTCTTATCACCTTAAATGTGGTTGTACGTCAGCTCTTTGGCAGGAAACATTTTTAGTCAGTGAATTTATCATCAGGCACGATCTTTTATCCTGTTTTTAGCTGAGACTTGGTTAGACCCAGAGACTTTAAGAGTGAAGCTGGCGAGCATCAGAAAGGACGGGGAGCTGCCATTTAGTTTACTGTTCTTTTGAATATGTGGCTCTCCAGCTGAATTCCTCTCCTCCAGCTAGATCTCTAAATATCTACAGGCCACCTAAATACTGTGCAGGTCTTTCAGTGTTTTCACCCTAAACAGCCTTTCATACTGATTTTCTCCCTGATCCAGTAAAGAGATCTGAATTCTAACACATGCTGTTTAAAGTCCTACCTGAGCTCCACAGCAGCAGCAGCACCAACAGGTGATCCATGTCCAGGTAGACCGTCTCTCCTCCGTCCGCCTGCTCTCTGCTCTGATCATCATGTGCTGTCCTCAGTGTAGATCTGTGTACAGGAAGAGGTGGAGCTTTACTGGAACACAGCTCATTCAGCTGGCTTTAGTTCCATAGTGAGGAGTCCTGGTCTGACTGAGTCTCTGTCACAGGAGACAGTGAGACCAGACCAGAACACCAGGGCAGACCAGAACACAGACAGTGAGACCAGTCCAGGGGCCTCATGTATACAAGGGTGCTTTAACACTGAAAGATGGCGTACTCAGAATTTGAAAAGTTCATACTCACAGAAACCTCCACATGTATAAACCAGGCGTACTCCAGGTCCTGGGCACCTTTCCTTTATACATCCCAACCAACATGAAACTGAGCACAAGCCACACACCCCGCCTTGGCTCCTCCCATAAATGACTATGCAAATGACCATAAAGACGCCAGCGTCACCTCCTGAGGTCCAAACAACAACAGCTGCTGCAGAACAGGTAAAAATAAGGAAACTTCACTGAGTGAGAGATCGAGGTGCTGATCACTGAAGGGGAGGAGAGGAGAAATATTTCATTTGAAAGGTAAACATTATATATTGTTGATCCCATCAGACACACACCTGTCGGCTCCAGCTGCCAACAGCTGGCTGCCACAAACACTATTTGTATTTGTACAGGATGGCACGGTTCCACCAGGTTGGTCTCTAATGCTGGAACCAGTTCAGCACACAGGTCCAAGACCACGACTCTTGGGAATCTAAATCCAAGTATTAGCCAGTTATCATCATGGGTCAGGAAATCTTCATGGACACTCTCTAATCCTTCCACTGCTGTTTTCCTCTGCAGAGCAGCCGTGCAGCACTACGCACGAGTGTCACGCAGTGTTTGTATGTTCACAGCAGGCAGACTGAGACTTCACACCTCCACAAAATGATTCAGTCAGTGGTTATTGAGTTTTTTCATCAAATCAAGACATCTGGCTCGTGATGAACATTCTTGGCTTGTGAAACTTTAAAAAATAAATCTTTATTATTATTATTATTATTCTATCAGACATTGTTAGTGTACAGTTGTGGTTACAGTTCTCGCTTTCTGTTGCTTTTATTTGATAGAATTCTTCTTTATGCACCAACAGACCAAAGCAAATGACTTGGAAGTTAAAACTTGTCAATAAACCAGATTCTGAGCTTTTTAGTTTGGGTGATAAAGCCTGGCTGTTTCTGGAGCTCTGCAGCCTCTGTGCTGGGGGGGTTGTGCAATACTGTGATAGTCATTTCCTGTTAGAGCCCAACCGCAGTGTTTGATCTGAGATACCAGTAACCTGTCAAAAATAATGCACTAACCTGTAAGTACACAGTGTACGCAGTGTGCTGCATGTTAGTGCACTCCAGACCAGAACACGTCCAATGACAAGTGTGTTGCAGTGATCCAGTCTGGAGGAGACAAAGGCCTGGACCAGCTTTTCAGCAGTACAATGATGATTACTGTGATTATTGATTATTGGTTACTGTGGTTTTCACAGTAACTCTTTCATTACTGTAATTATCCATTAAATAACAATGTGTTACTGTGTATTAGTACACTGTGACTGTGCACAGACACAGAACATTACTGAGGATCGTTCCTCCCTGGAGACACACAGGAGCTGATTAGTGGTAATGGTTAATATTTCCTGCTGCCAGGGAGTCCTGTACAGATTTCTCCTCAGCTGTCAAGGTTTGTGGAGCGACATACAGGGTCCACAGGCAAGACACTAAAACCCCAAACAGAAAATCCTTCCCCACAACCAGTGTTGGGAAAGTTACTCAGAAACTGTATAAAATATATTACTGCTTACTTTACTCATTACTGGGTGAAAAGGGGGGGGGGGGGGTTCTTTTTCTAAAAAAATTTCAAAACCAATGTGTGGCGATGATTATGGGAAACAAACCCCCAAACACAGCCTCTCTCATGACGTCTTAACTAATATCACATTCATATCAGCAGCAGGCAGCATGTTTTCAAAAAGCATATAGCCTCGGCCTAACGTTTGTTAACACCACTGGCTGAAATACAAAAATAAAGCAAGTAAATCCCGACTTTTAAACAGCTGTTCCATCTCACACAGGCTCCGCCCTCTACTGGACTCTATGGGTACTACCTCTTCCAATCACACGTACGCACTTGCACACTGAAATTTTATCGTGCACGTAGCCGACCAATCAGTCAGCGTCACACCGATCAGAAACCAAAGTGTTTTTTCAGTCATTCTATGTTCTTATGTGTGTTTTGCATATTTTTCAGCAGCCTGTATTAAAATAGTAGGTTGGGGTTATTAGGTTTCATAATTGGAGAAGATGCGTGCACCATACTTTGCACACAATGAGCATCAGCGTGTAGGTTTATGTGGAATGAAAGCACTTGTAAAAAATAAAAATAATAAAAAAGGATAAATGAAAGAAAAAGTAACGCGGGTACAGCAATAAACCAGAGAAAGAAAGTGGCAGCCAACAGAGGACTGACTGAATGTGTGAGAAGCCAAAAATATCACAGCTCTTAACTGAAACTGTCATAATTATAATGTTATATTGAGCCTTAAAAGTGAGCAGCGGACATTATATGTCACTCAAGAAACTCACACACACTCTGTAGGATCCTGTGTCATTTTATAATACTGTCAAATTATAGTCCTACTTCAGTAAGGAGGATATATGTTGGAATCCTTATGTATATAAGTTATCCCATATTTACTCAGTACAATGAAATACATATATGAAATAAAAAAGCATTTACTAATGTGAGCTTTTGAGTTTGTTACACAGGAAATCTGCAGTGGATGGGTGTCAGACAAGAGTCATGGAGCAGACACCGAAGAGGCAGCTATTTTGATATGCAGCTATGATAACATAAATAGTTCCTGGAAAGAAACATATGTTAATCTAACTAGGTCATATGTTAATGTTGCTGCTTATCTGCTTATCTCCCGTCCCCATATAGCAGCAATGTGTATGTAACTAGGGACCTCCCTGAACATAATAAAAAGAGATGAAGCGGCAGAGATACTCAGAGCGGTTGGAGCATGTAACTGAGTACATCTCTGTCCGTTCTCCTTGCGAGTAAAAAGCTATTAACTCTCTTGTCTTTCTTCCTTGTTTGATATTTTAGGTGTCCTAACCTGACTGTTATTGTGTTGTTTATTAATGAAACAACTGCGTGTTTGGGAGAGAAAACAATGATTACAAGAATACACTGTGTTACAGTTTGGCTCACAGTGTACTTCTAGTACACTAAATCACTAAATCACTTCTCTTTGTAGCTGCTTGATTTCCAATGTCCTCAGTGCTTATTTTTATCTCCATATCTAAGTCCAAGTCCTGTTTTTTATTTTGTTAATTTTTTCAAGTGTGTGCAGTTCAGACATCTGACAGTAAAACACATAACAGCACAGCAGGAAGTGTTCACCTGTGGATGTGCTTATACTTAGTACATCAGCAGACTGGCTGTCAGACTGTAGGACCACAGCCTCAGGGTCAACTTACAGATATCAGACAGTATTTTCTATGAGCACCACAACACTGACTTTTATCTGTTATCCATATTGACTAAACAAGTTCACCATTTTCATACAGACCTCCAGCCTCTCTGCCAAGCCTAATAAATATATATATACACACTTTTTAAAAGTATTTGTCAAAAATGTTGCCTGCAATATAAAATGGTAAATAACTGAAAAGGCTTTAAGAAAGGTTAATAAGAAAACATGCAGTGCAAACAGAAGATATGTGCATTGGTCAAAAAAGAAACTTAAGCTAAATGAACAAGCTGCTGATTCTGCATTATATTTTTAGATTTTGAATTGTCACCTGCTGAATTTTGTTTCCTTTTTATATAAATAAAAAATAATTTCCACCATAAATTGGTGTAGAATATTTCTTCAGACGTCAGAAAGTTAAGTGTTTAATGCTCAAAACCGTTGTTAATATTATCTCAAAATAAAGTTAAAAGGGAAATACTATGAGAGAAATAAATACTTGTGTTGTGAAAGTGCTGCTATATAAATAAAACTGAATTGAATAGACAGAATGTTGATTCCTGGTTGTAATTAATACATTTGCTGAGTGACATATTAAGGTCACTGCTCACGTTTAAGGTCTGACTATGGTAACATTATAATTAACAGTTTCAGTGAGGAGCAGTGATTCTTTTAGCTGCTTACTTATTAAGTCGGCCTTCTATTGTCTGCCACGCTTTTCTCTGTTTTAATTCTGCGGCCGTGTTTCCTTCTTTCTTTTTTTATATTCTGTGCTTTTCCTCATCAGAAACCTTTTTTACACTCAGTGAGTAACAGAGAATAAAGTCTGCTGCTCACGTCTTTTCCATTTCAGCATCAATGAATCTGATCCACAGCGTGGTCTCTTGAAGAAAGTTGTTGACGCCCATTTATCTGAATTACTTACACCTGGCGTGACTTAGTTGCACCTTCTGAGCCTGGTTTGGCCTTTGTGAGACTGATAAAGCCAGGATGCTCTGATTGGGCTATGTCAAGCCCAGCTTTGTCTCTTATCCTGGATTTATAAATTCTGCTTTTGTGAAACAGCCCTCTGGAGTAAATACTAAGACATAAACACTGGACTGGGATCAAAGTCATGGAACCAAAACACTAAATAACCGAAACCTAACTGATGAATGAAGAAACTCAGACCAGGATCGGGACATGATTTCAACAGCAGATAGCTTCTTTATTGTCCGTTGGTATTAATCTCAGTACTTTCCTGAAAACCTGTTTTAGGTCATGATATACCACCACTGGCTCACCATCGGCCATGTGGTTGCTGGGCCCCCGAGGGCTGTGGCCCCCACTGCGGCAGGCGTCCCTTATTTTCCTGTACTGAAGGTGGGTACCCCAGCCCAGACACAAGTTTTCTGACATATTTGTTTTTTAATATCTTCAGGCTTCATAGTTGTTGTCATCCTTGGTAATGACAACATTTTACAGGTTTATTCTGGAAACATTTCTTTGACCCTCTCTGATGCTGGACGTCCTTTCAGCTGTTTTTCTTCCTTTCTCTCTGCTGTACTCAGGGCTTTCTGGATCTCAGTGAGGAAACATATACTTTATATCAAACACATGTAACAAAATATTTGAAAAGGCCTAAACAGATGGAAACCTGTCTGAACATGCAACACAGAGTGAGGTGTGGTTTGATGTTCCTTTACATTAGAAAAGTAAATCAGACGTGGGATAGGTACCAAAACCCAGTGTTAAACTGGGCACTGAGGTCAAATGTAAAATCAGTGTTTCTGCTGAAGAACAACAAGCTTACTGGGCTGCTGATCTTCCATTACAGGAGGACTGGTTGGTTTCTATTAAAGGTAACAGGATCCAAACCCTCTGCACACAGTTTGCTCCTCCAGTGACTTTAAAGTGAAGAAACTGAAGCTCCTCTGCTGCCTCCTGCTGGCTGCTTCCTGTCACTGTCAGTCTGTTCGTCCCTCATCAGAAAACATTCACATTAACAGCTACATTTACTCCACTGCTGTACTCAAGTACAACACTCAGGTACTTGGACTTTACTTTCTGCTTCTACTCCACATCTCAGAGGGAAATATTCTACTTTTACTTCACTACATTTATCAGACAGCTTTAGTTACTTTACAGCTTAACATGTTTACACACAAACACAAGATTAGCGTACGTTTCCATTGTCCATTGCAAAGCCAGTGTCTCTATCCTTTGTCTTCTGAGTTTCACTTGATGGACACCAGAGCTCATGAGATGTTGATTTTTAAGATGGTGGAATCGGGTTCTCCTAGCCAGGCTCAGGTCTGGCAATTTATGACTCACTAATCTGTCTCAGGTTGTCAGAGTTGGCTCTCGACCTTTCTAGCAGGTCTGTCATAAATCAAGAAAACGCCATCCAAAGCTCTGCACCACCACCTCTTTAAGACCAGATGGAAACACTAGGTCATCGCTATAATGACTAATGCATATATTTATAACACGACATGTTTCCATAAGAGATTATAACAATTGTTATAATCACTTACAAACATGCATTAGGCACTATAGCAAAGTTCATAACCTTTAGATTTAATGTTTTATAACTAACAGTAATACCAGTTTATACCACTGCGCACCAAGAATCTGTGACCATGTTCCATAGTACATTACACCACCGACTCTGCCTCGTTATACGCTTTAGTCTCAATTTAGAATTAGTGATATAAAATGGAGGAATAGCTTATAGAAATGTTTAATGTTATAGCTTGTCTTGATTTATGTAAAGTGTAATAATAATAGTGTAAAATATTGCAGGTGGACAGAATACCATATGAACTAATTATAAGTACTTAACATGTAATTGTTTGCTTTAAGTAAAGTGACAAACATTTTGCATAGGAAAACATTTTTTATTTGTTTTTTCATTTTATGAACATTCTGTATGCATTTTGAACATTTTGCAGTTTAGCACAAAAACACACCATAATTACATCTTGGAAACTCATTCTCAGGAATACCTGTTGCCAACCATGGACAGGCCCTAACAGATGCAGTGGACATTTGTGGACGTTGTGGCCACCGCTCCACAAAACTTTTTAAGGAACAAGTAATTGAATGGGGAAACTATTTGGGCAGTAGGGATGAGAATTTTTTAGCACCTCACGGTTTGATTTGATTTCAATTCAGAGGCCAGCGATCCATGTTGATGGATCTTTTTTTGCTATGTGATTTCTGCATAATTACTAAGCATTTAATTTGTATGTTAAAATACAATAGAAATTAGGGCTGAACGATTAATTGCATTCGCGATATTATCGCAATGTAATAAAACGAGATTTTCTAATCGCAAAGGCGGCGATTCTACTCTGGTCACATGACACCCAAGCGGAAAGCAGTCTGACAAAGTTAATGCTTCATCTGGTGTGTGAGTTTGGGGGTAGGAGAAGTATATGTGTGTGTGTGTGAGGTGATGTATGAGTGTGAGATGCTCTGTATGCTGCAGAGTTTACTAGGTGAAAGGTGCGGTTCCTGTTTTCTGCACAAGCTCTATGGTTAATTATATACTGATTAATATGATGCTAGACATTTTGTTCCTATCTTATCACTACGTCAATCATAAGCAAATCACACTTCTAAGTAAATTAAAGAGCAAAATCAACCCCTTGATGAATGTATAATCCCACACGTACTATACACTGATTTACTGCTTGTCCGTTTTGAACATTACAGAAGGTAAAGAGTTTAAAAATTAATCGCAAATTAAATTGCAATATTGGTTTAAAAAAAAATCGCAATTAGATTTTCCAAAATCATTCAGCCCTAATAGAAATGTCTCCTCAATTGCTTAAAAGGACTAGTTTACATCCCTGATTTACTTTACTGACCTCAGATCCTCCTTTAACAACCAGTTTTCAGACTCCTCTGGAAACTGAAATATAATTCAACTATCAGGATGTACAGTATGTGTACAGGACACCAGTTTAATGTAGCTGGAACCAGATGTTCTCATTCTTCGACAAGTTAGGTGGTTATGACACGCAAATAATTAACATTACTCAGTAGTAATTTAGCTAACGTTACACTGCAGCCAAACGTAAACAACGTGCTTTACAGACCAGATGTTAGCTAGCGTTAACCGCCTTCACTTTTCCAGCGGTTGCAGAAACAAAAGTGTCAACGGATCGATAGACTTACACTGCACATTTACTGCCACACTGACAACTTACTAAGTTACTTAAATATTTTCCTCTGCTACCTTTACCACCTGTCTCCATAACACCTCTTTGTTGGAGCTTTTGACCACATCCCGTGGCTTTCTTATACGGTCACTAAACCCCAAACCTCTTATTTCAGCTGATAACTAATGTGTATGAGTATTTAGTAGTGTTGTTGAGGAACTCGGGTCCAAATCTAAATCCTAAATATAATGCTATAAAAATGCAGAGACTGCCCTCTACTGGGTCAAACCTGACTACTGCAGAGTAATTTTGCTATTGGCTGATAAAACCTCTGGACTGATGTTTTCCACCTCTTTCCAAATCAAACTTCCTCAGGTGTCATCACATGACGTTACTCCAGCATAGTCACATGATAACAGGTGGTTGTATTCAGGACAGGAGCAATCAGTTAGCTCGGCTCTGTGAAAACTGTCACGCTGATGCTTCATCAATGCATTTGTGTCTTCTAAGGGTTCTCATGTCGGTATAAGATTGGCCACAGTGGCCACAGCTGTACGGTTTCTCTCCAGTGTGAACACGTTGGTGGAATTTTAGGTTACCTGATGTAGTGAACGTTTTCCCACACTGTTCACACCAGTACGGATTCTCTCCAGTGTGAACACGCTGGTGGTTTCTTAGGGACAATGATCTACAGAAGGTTTTTCCACACTGATCACATCTGTATGGTCTCTCTCCAGTGTGAACACGTTGGTGGTATTTTAGGTTACCTGAACTAGAGAAAGGTTTTCCACACTGGTCACAGCTGTACAGTTTCTCTCCAGTGTGAATACGTTGGTGGTTATTTAGGTTACCTGATGTAGTGAAAGTTTTCCCACACTGTTCACACCAGTACGGTTTCTCTCCAGTGTGAACACGTCCGTGTACTTTTAGGTCACCTGATCGAGCAAACCTTTTTCCACACTGTTCACACCTGTACGGTTTCTCTCCAGTGTGAACATGTTGGTGTTTTCTTAGGGCACTTGATGTAGTGAAAGTTTTTCCACACAGTTCACAGCCACACATTTTCTCTCCAGTGTGAATACGTTGGTGGACTTTTAGGTGACTTGATTGAGAAAACTTTTTCCCACACTGTTCACACCTGTACATTTTCTCCCCAGTGTGAACACGTTGGTGGACTTTTAGGCTAGCTGATTGAGTGAAATTTTTTCCACACTGTTCACACTTGTACGGTTTCTCTCCAGTGTGAACCCATTTGTGGCCTCTTAGATGGATTTGTCTAGAGAAAGCTTTCCCACACTGGTCACAGCTGTACGGTTTCTCTCCAGTGTGAACAAGTTGGTGGAGTTTTAGGGCACCTGATTTAGTGTAAGCTTTCCCACACTGGTCACAGCTGTACGGTTTCTCTCCAGTGTGAACACGTCTGTGGACTTTCAGGGCACCTGATGTATTGAAGGTTTTCCAGCACTGGTCACAGCTGTACGGTTTCTCTCCAGTGTGCAGTCTTTGATGAATCTTCAAATATACAGATGTTGTGAAGGATTTGTCACAGTGCTGACAGCGGTGATGTTTGAGTCCATCGCTTCCTCTCTTTCTCTATATCAACAGAAAGAAACACGAGTAACAAAACAAGAGTAAGTTTAACTTTAAAGACCTTAAACCTTACATAATGAACCGTTATGATTTTATTACCTCAGAATGAGAATGAATGATTTATATCTACATAACCGCGGGCACCCCCTTCTGTGGAGGTCTCTGTATTTTGTCGCCATGTTTCCTCAACAGCTGATAACGAACGAACAAACAGCGTTACAGAGAGCGTTTCGTCATCACAGCGTTCTTCTGTTTCTGTAATTCCGGTAGTTTAGACACCCGTCACTACATTGAATCGTCCAAAGAAGAAGAAGAGGGAATAATAGTCTCCGAGTAGTGTTCTGGTTTATTAGAAGTAAGAAGTGACATTTGGACAAATGAACGAGCACACGTGTTATTTAACAGGAGAGGCGACAGCATGTGGATCTTTATACCATGAAGCCAGCAGGAGTCGGGACAGATACAAACAGCTGACGGCACAAATCACGGATGTTGTGGATTTCCCCAGATGGAAGGCTGTAATATGGGACTTATTTTCAAAGCAGAGCTAAAGTTGTCCGTTTTCTGCTGGACAGGTGATTAACTTAAGTTTGTCAGACTTTGGCGATGCTAATGAAAACTGTTGTTTGATAGCTTTAGCTTGAAGCTGGACATAATCACAGAGATGTTTCCCCTGTCAGTGGTGTGAAATATGGATTCATTTCATGTCACCTACTTATTCTCAAGCCTGTGGTTTGGCTTTGCCGATCACGTTACGACAATCAGTTAGTTGGCAGCATGGAAGCATCAGCCAGCTAAACTTTTACTGCCCTGGTAGAAACATCTTGTGAGGTTAGTTGGTTTGGTTTATTGTCCAGCACTGTGCTTTGGCTTATGGTGTAAACTTTACGTAGTGACTCCAGCGTTTGGTTTTGATTTTGTCTGTTATGTTTGTGATGCAATCAGCTGATCACTAATTAGCAATAAACTGGCAGCTTGCAGTGACAAAGCTCAGATCAGCCAATTAAACTTTGAAAAAAACATGTAGCTGGATTGTAATTTTATGTTCCAGCGCTCAGGTATGGCTTTGTTACGTGGACAGAAAGAGTCCGACTTACTGCCGAGTACTCCCCCTTTTTGAACAGGGGAACCACCACCCCAGTCCGCCACTCCTTGGGCACTGTACCAGACTTCCACGCAATGTTAGAGAGACATGTCATCCAAGACAGCCCCTCCACACCCAAAGCTTTTAGCAGTGGATCTCATCAGTCCCTGGGCCTTTGCCACTGTGGAGCTGTTTGACTACCTCAGTGACTTCCTCCAGGGAAACTGACGAGAAACCCCCATCAGCCTCCAGCTCTGCCTCTACTAGAGAGGGCATGTCAGAGGGCGCTTACTGTACCACGGAGGTGTGTGTGTGTGTGGGGGGGCTCCGCTGTATATCAGACAGTGGCAGGTGAAAGTGTGACACGTTTTCTGTCCTCTGTCCTCCAACACGGCGCCCACAGACGCCATAATGAACATACCTGCTGTAAGTTCTAAGTACTTTACATGATAAACTGGTTAGCTAGCTCACAGCGATGTTTAGCGTTTGATGCTCTGACTTAACGAGACATGACTTTGACATGAGCTCGGAGAATGACGTACGACTTATGGAATTACTATAGTCATACGTCACCACCCCGTTTTAACAACTAAGCAACTTTTGCAACTTTGAGCACAAAATTAAGCTTGTTTGTCAAGAAATAATTGGCGAACTATGTGGTTAATCAACATTGTGAGGAAGTGACTCAGAAATGTCAAAATACACTGGAGGGGGGCTTTAAAAGGCTGTAAAGACACGTGCTGCTATGTGAGACAGTAAATCTATTTTATTAACACAATCCGTTTAGGAAAAGGTTTTATAGCCCACATACAGACCAGCTTTCACTATCTGCCTGTTCTAAGTGGAGTTTATACAGGAAAGGGGTCTACTATCCAAACATTCTCTAAATCTAAATATCGGCTCAAATCGGCTCTTTTTCACTTTAATATCTGCATCGGCCCCCAAAAACCCATATCGGTCGGGCTCTAGTCTGGGGTCCTCCCCCTCAAAGATTGGGGCCTCATTCTGGTAAATTTTTCTGACCAATTTATTGAGTAAATTTCTATAAAAGGAAACAGAACATTCAGGTGACAATTTAAAATATAAAAGAACAGTGTACTATGATGCAGTGAAGCTCTCAGGCGTTCTGAATTGTTTCTCCAGTAGATAAACTTTCCTCATATAATTTCATCCCAAACACACATGACTCAAGTCTTTACCAGGCCAGGAACACTCTGACCAAAGAGGTCAAAGCTGCAAAGAGGAGCTACGCCGGAAAGCTAAATACAAGCTTTGCTGCCAGCTTTTGCTCTTTTTCTGCTAGAAATTATGAGCAGCAGCTCTTGGATACTTTAAAATCACTGGGACTGTCAGAAAGTACAGAAAGTTGCAGTTCTGCAAACCAAGATCCACAGGTTGGAAGTGAACGGATTGTGTGGGAATGACTTACTTTCTGCCTCACTCATCTGTTCCCTCTGCCAAGGACAAGAGACAAGAGGAATCAAAACAAGAAGAAGACATAACACAACACGCCAGAAACCTTGAAGGAGAGCCACCCCAGCCCCCGCCGGAAGAGAGCTGTGATCACGGGAGACATCTGAGCCAAGAGGAAGAGCCTCCACCTCTCTCACTGAAAACCAACAGTGAGAATTCAACATCTCTACCCCCCAATCCCCCCAGACACACTTTCTCCCCTCTGCCCTCTGCTGGACTTCACTGATCACATGGAAGACCTGGTTAGAGCTGGGACCAAATTCACTCCGAGCACTTTCCCTCGCTCCACTCCCATCTTCTCTAACTAAACCCCCCTCACCGTCCACCTCCACCACTGGCTCTAAGTCCTCCAGGCACAACCCGCCATCCCGCTCCGCTATGGCTAAAAAGCCCAGTAAGCTCTGTCTGATATGTGCTGGGTCCAGGCTACAAGGAAAATAGCACTCATGACTCTTCCCAGGACAATTCAAAATTGTGTTTTGCCCTATTTGGCATGAAGTGTTTTGTAGTCCCCTACTAAACTGCAAAGTATCTGTATTTATATTTCCATAATAATACACAAGTAAACTTTGTCCGATGATGTCCATTTTATGAAATATCATGTGGTGCGACCATCAACAAACGACCACTTTGGGACCTCTATGTTGAAATAAAGTAGAAGACAGGAAGTTGAATAATATACCAATTTGCCAAGGACACACTGAAACTGCAAGTAGGTTTGTAACTCTTTCTCAAATCTGGAAAAATGTAAAATTGTAACAGCTGGTATGTAGTTGCATCTTTTGAACATCATGTGGTCAGAAAAACAATTAATATAAAGTTATTTGTTTTGATTATAAAGTTCATGGAGTCCTTTTGTAGGGAGCTAGCTTGTTTTGTTGAGGTGGCCTATTCTCTGCCTGCAAATTTTGACATTTTATAAACATTTTGAAAAAATGTTTATGAAATGTCTGTGTTCATGTAAATTCTTTTAAACTGTAATAATGGTATCTGGTTTAAATATATTTTTTGTTTAGAGTTTTTATCTCTTTAAATGTATATTTTTAATGATATGCAGTGTTCGTGTCATTTGGAGCGACCGCTCATCATGTGGTGCGACCAATAATAACAATAACTGTATTAAACTAAACATAAATTATCTCATTCCTGTGGCTAAAATATTACTTATTCAATATGTTTAAGTGAATGGTATTTTTTAAACATTTTAATTAGTTTTACACAATTTACAGAGAAAATTAACCAATAAACTGCACTTAAGGTGACTGTGACATTAAAGAACAAAAATATGAGATAATTATTTCCAAAAATCCAAAAGAAAAGCAAATACATTGCATATAAAACATTTATTTTACTAAGAACTTGTAAAAACTGCTAACCTGTATATCATATCCACCTTCAACATAATGACAATAATAGTTTACTCTTGCATCTTTGCACTCTGATCACTGCACTATTTGTCTATATGTCTATATTGTTTTGTTCATAGAGCAATAAAGCTGATTATGGTTGTTGCCATAAGTGTAGTTTTCTACAGCAGGGTATTCAGTTAGAAGTGAAAGAGGTCCGGTTAGAGAAAATTCCCCGAAGCAAAGGTCCAGAACATCGAAATGACTAACTTACACTAAAAAACTGGTATATTTTAACAATGTTCAGTTTTCACATCAAACTGGAGGGAAAATAAAAAACTACTTTAATAATAATTTCTACATTTAAGTGAACTAAAGTGCTTAATTTCAGGGGGAATAATTATAAAAAGTCCAGCTTTTGTACATTTGTACATGGAAGAATACATTCTTGATTAAAACCATGTGAAATATCTTCTCTCATTCGCCTCCTCACTCGGGTGTATCGCACTCGCAGACTCACACGAGGCGATTAGAGCTCATGCGATTGGTCTGAGAGTTTCCTGGGCCTTTAAATCAGTACCATAAATGATAGAAAAGCTGCGCAGGTTAAAATAAACGCTCCGCCACGAGGTAGTGAGCCTCGGCTGTAGGTCGGCGGCCCGCCTATTAGTGACCTCTGTACTACAGTAACAAAAGATGCCAGAGCAAAGATTTTACCCCGGGGGCCAGGCCCCCCTCAATCCTACAGACGTCCCTGTTCTATTCACCACAGCTGTAAACTGACTCTTACTTAACTTTGTAACTAAGCCTCTTGACTGTAATTTGAACGTTAAAGTCTTGCTCAGTCTCCAAGACTCTGCCTACTGTTAGATTACCTCACATCACTCAGCAGACAAGCTGAGCAGCAGAGGAGGAAAACTGAAGTCCAGACTGACTCTGATCTCTACAAAGAGTCTCCACAAACACTATTTAGAGCTGAAACATGCAGGACGATCATTCAGAGGATAATAATGCAGGCGGACTGTTTGTCACTGTGAGAAACTCACCAACACACGAGGAAACATAATGACTCTGCTTCATTTTCACCATCATTGTTTGTTCCGCGCGCTCCCGACGCAACGCGGGCCGCACCGCGCATGGGCCGCGCGGGAAAACCCACAGAACAAAGCAAAGAGAAACGCTCGTGAGTTTTCTTTCAGCTTCCTCTCTTCAAGATGAAAACAGGAATCACGGAGACACTTTGGAAATCAAACCACGTCAACACAAACCCTGGAGCGGGTTTTCAGGGTCTGATCTCTAACAACAGAATGAACGGATGATACACGGACCCTCGAGACTCTTCCTCGTGTCTTTAGTCTCGTGATGAAGTCATGAACACTGACCTGAACATCGGTGCTATCAGAGCACGAGGCTGCTGTTTGGCTCCTCTGGTCCTGGTTCTGGTTCTCCATCCTGCAGGTCTCCGCTGTGACTGAGTCTGGATTCTGTCCTCGGAGGTCTTCCGGCTGAGATACAGGCGCGCTGCGGGATCCCGCGGAGTGTTCTCGCGATCTCGCGGCATCTCGCCCCGCCCCCCTAGTTACCGTCGCTAAGGCCGTGTAGAAACAATGGCTCCTTGATTTCAGCAGAAGATGAAGTTTAGTTAGTTGGTTTCCTGAAATCAGCTGATCATATTTGATGTGTATGAGGGAGTGAGCTTCACACAGAGCAGATTTTTAATGAAGCGCGCTTGTCGTTATCACATCAGAGGCTCATGAAAATATCCTGCTGAAGCTTTTTGGACAACAAAGACAGAAAGAACTTCCTGTGTCACATTTAATGTTGAATTTACAAGAAGGCAGAATCATTAAGAATTTGAAATCAGATGAAACAGTTTGTTCACAAACATCTGCTGCTTCTCTCGGCAGCTCAGAGAGTCCAAACACATCATTAACATCACAGTGAAGCTGTTTGTTCACTTAACGGGCCATCGTGTGTTTGTCCAGGTCGCCTCTCTATTCAAATGGCCATCAGCTGCTTGAAAAGGCGACTGATGCACATTTTCACCTCTCTTCAGGTGATCAGCTTGAACAGGAGGCAGAGAGCTGAACATGTGGACATCAGCTGGCTGTTCAGCTGCATTAATGAGCAGCCAAACAGATGCAAACACAGAGCCACTGAAGGAAAACTGTGTGTTGTGAATGCAGCCTGCAGTCGTACAAACACACACCTGATAGGCCTGTAAATGTTTCATGTTGGTTTAATTTGACCTGACAGTCACATGTCTGTGATCATATAATAAATGAATGACCGGATGATACACAGACCGGTCCTCCACGCAAACTATGAACCGTACATACGCATAGAAACCGGAGAAATGAGAAACGCCGACTCACATAGCAGAAGGATGAAACGGTTTGAAACAAATCAAAATATTACCTCTGAGTATTTTGGGCTTAAAGCCTTTCTGAATAAACAAACACTCGTTTGACTGACTTTCCCTGAAGTTTGCAAAAGAAACATCATTTAAGAACATTTGCAAAGAAAAGGGACCAGATTTAGGATAATAAACACAAATGGAGATTCTGTTTCTGCAAAAGACGCCTCAAATATGTTTAATCAGGAATCATACTAATATGCTTCCTGCATGCAGTTTATTAAGGTGAACAGGAGGACAAATTACATTTAAGCTGACGGCGTTTTCAATGCGTCAGTCAAGCAAATAAGAGTATGAACGTTGTCTTATCGAGCCAAACAATAATAAAAATAAACAAATGAATAATAACATCAGGACATAAGGTTTTAAATATTGTTTGTTGCTTTTGTATTATTTCGTTATCTATTTTACAGCTTGACTAGAGACTGATAATAAAGGTTCATATCAGTTTTCCTACTTATGAAATTTGCCAAAAACTAGAAACATTTTTGTCCATTGAGGTTTTGTCCAAATAAATTCTAACATCACCATCATGAAGCAGGACGGTCTGACCTGTTTAAAGTTTCACATATCAGGCCAAAATATTTAGGATCACACTCAAAAGAAAGACACGTGAGAAATACTTTGAGGACTCACATCAATAATTCATTTTCACTTTAAACCTTTCCAGAACTTTCCAGGAGTTTTTTTTTTGATAGATATGTTTTTGATTGTCTCCAAACCTGTTTCCCAGTTTCCAAACAGTTCCCACCATGAGCAGGCAGGTGGCCACAGACTGGTCAACATGTACGAACCTTTAATGCCAATGAAATGTTCCAGTCTCTGTAACAGGATCTGATGGTCAATGGTATCAAATGCAGCACTAAGATCTAGTAAAACCAATACAGAGACAAGTCCTTTGTCTGATGCAGTTAGGAGGTCATTAGTAATTTTCACCAGTGCTGTCTCTGTGCTATGATGAGCTCGAAATCCTGACTGAAAATCCTCAAATAAACTATTGCTATGTAGAAAGTCACACAGCTGTTTGGCGACTGCTTTCTCCAGGACCTTAGAGATAAATGGAAGGTTAGATATAGGTCTATAGTTGGCTAAAACATCTGGATCCAGGTTGGGCTTTTTCAGAAGAGGTTTAATTACAGCTACTTTAAAGCACTGTGGCACGTAGCCTGTTAATAAAGACAAATTGATCACATCCAGCAGAGAAGTGCCAACCAAGGGCAAAACTTCTTTTAGCAGCCTAGTCGGGATGGGGTCTAAGAGGCAGGTAGATGGTTTAGATGAAGAAATTATTGAAGTTAGTTGGTAAAGATTGAGGGAAGCAAAGCAGTCTAAACATATAACTGGTTTTACAGCAGTTTCTAAAGTTCCTGAGTTTGGAGATAAATCAGTGCCAGTTGAGGGCAGGAGGTGATGTTAGTATTTTGTATTGTGTATTTTAAGTTAGTATTATGTATATATGAACTGTGTTGGTTATTGTTTACTCATTGTGTCGTCCCTGGTAATTCATTCTGAATTTATGGCTAAAAACCTATTTTGAGGTGACAGTAACCTTTGACCTTTGAGAAAGTGTCACCTACTCAGTGTGAAATATGGCCACAACTTCCCCTACTGTTCCTGAGTTATGGTGAAACTGACCTCTGACCTGTTGGGTAAAAAATCATCACTTCATTGATGTTTCCCGTGAAACATCTGTGTGACATGTTGTAAGAACCCCTGCATCTGTTAAATAGTTAATTTTCTTTTGAGGTCACAGTGACCTTTGACCCCCAAACGCTGTGCAGATTGACCACTTTGGTCACCACTCTGAACTGGACGTGCTGACGTACTGCGGTAAGCGTGTTGACTCATTTCCGTTTCCGGTGCTTGTGTGTTGGTAGCCTGTTTGCTGCTCTCGCTAAATAGCAGACAAAATTGTTAGATTTATCATTACAGCGGCCAATTGTCCGCTAAACACTTATTCTTACAGTAAGTTTGCCTAAGCACTCACAGCTCTTTCCATCTTTAGTGACTGCTGTTTAATCTCATAATTGTTTTCAAAGTTGGTAGCCAACGCTACCGTACTTTAGCTTAGCCGTTAGCGACCTTAGCTTAGCAGCTAACGATGGCTTCTCCTTCTTCCTCTCTCTCTCCTGCTTTCTCCTGCTCGGTGTGTCAGATGTTCAGTTACTCCTCTGCCTCCTTTAGCGGTAATGGTACGTGTAACAAGTGTAGTTTATTTGTAGACATGGAGGCGAGGCTCAGTGAGTTAGAAGTCCGGCTCCACACCTTGGTAGATCAGCCTACTGTAGCTAGCCAGTCCCCGGTAGTCGGTGCGGACCGGCCTGAGTTAGCCTCTGGTAGCCGTTCCCCGGCATTTCCTGAGCAGCCAGGAAAGGGTGGCTGGGTGACTGTCCGAGGAAGAAATAGTCGTAAGCATTCAAAGCCCTCAGGACACCACCATTCGCTTCCCGTTTCTAATAGATTTTCCCCACTCAGCGACACACCCACTGAGAAACCAACTCTGGTAATTGGCAGCTCCATTTTGCGAAACGTGAAGTTAGCGAAACCAGCAACCATAGTCAAATGCATCCCAGGGGCCAGAGCGGGCGACATCGAGTCCTATTTGAAACTGCTGGCTAAGGATAAACGTAAATACAGTAAGATTGTTATTCACGTCGGCGTAATGACTCCTGGTTACGCAATCGGAGGTCACTAAGATTAATGTTGAGTCGGTGTGTTCATACGCAAAAAACAATGTCGGACACCGTGAGTTTTCTCTGGACCCCTGCCCAATCTGACCAGTGATGACATGTATAGCCGCGATGTCGTCATTCGCCGCTGGTTATCGAGGTGGTGTCCAGCAAACGATGTGGGCTTTGTAGATCACTGGCAGACTTTCTGGGAAGACCTGGTCTGATTCGGAGAGACGGCATCCATCCCTCTTGGGAAGGAGCAGCTCTCATTTCTAGAAATCTGGCCAACTTTATTAGCGGACCAAATCCATGACAACCCAGAGTTGAGACCAGGAGGCAGAGTCGCAGTTTAACACACTTCTCTGCTCCTCCGTTTCAGGAGTTACTTAGTGAAAACCCTATAGTGACGGTGTCTGTCCCCGACCATTGAAATTATTTAAATCAAAGGTAAACAGAAGAGGAGCTGTGCATAAAAATTAAAACCACAGGAGCAATAGTGCAAACGAATAGGAGAGTAAAATGTGGACTCTTGAACATCAGATCTCTCTCTTCTAAAGGTGTACTAGTAAATGAACTAATATCAGATTATGAAATCGATTTATTCTGTCTTACTGAAACCTGGCTGGGTGATGGAGAATATGTAAGCTTAAATGAATCCACCCCTCCCAGTCATATGAATACTCACATTACTCGAAGCACAGGCCGAGGAGGTGGAGTTGCAGCTATCTTTGACTCTAGCCTAGTAATCAGCTCTAAACCTAAACTAAATTATAACTCATTTGAAAGCCTTGTTCTAAGTCTTTCACACCCAAGCTGGAAATCATTGCAACCAATTCTATTTGTTATAGTGTACCGAGCACCTGGTCCGTACTCTGAATTCTTATCTGAATTTGCAGAGTTTTTGTCAACTTTAGTCCTTAAAACGGACAAAGTTATTATCGTAGGGGATTTTAATATTCATGTGGATGTAGAGAATGACAGCGTTAGTACTGCGTTTATCTCTCTATTAGATTCAATTGGCTTCTCTCAGAGTGTTCTGTTATGAGTCTGTGGTTCTCCTCCCCTATCCCATGTATGTGTGCTTTTCCTCCCTCCCTGTGTGTCCTGTTAGTCTGTCTGTGTCTCTGTTGTCTGGGCGTGGCCTCTCACTCTGGGCTTGGAGCTCCACCTGCACACCTGATCCACATCCCACTAATCAAGACTCTGCAGTATATCAGCCCAGTTCTTCACCTCACTCGTCGCCAGATCGTCAGCTTACCTCCGTGGTACCTATGCTGTGGCCAGCTAGTTGGTAGTTATTCTACTATTTGTGTGTTCTTGTAAATTTGATAACCTTGTCTCCCTGTGCTTAGGATCCGGCCCAGTCTGGAGATTCTGCCACTGCCTCACCCTGCTCACTGCCTGCCTGCCTCTGCCTCTCTCTACTTGTGGCCGCCTGGAAGGACACCCATTGAACCCCATTTTCTGGTCTACCCTCTGCTCTGCTCTTGCCTCTCCCATTCAATAAATCAACTATTCCTGGATTACACCTGATCTCTGAGTCTGCTTTTGGGTCCATCTGCCTAGTCCACCACAACAGAATGATCTGGCCACAAGCATGGACCCAGCGGACTCCGACCCCGTTCCCCCCACCATCCACAGAGCACTTTCCACTCAAGGACAACGGCTGGGACAGCATGAACAAATGCTCCAGACGCTTCTAGACAACAATCAAGCCATGGTGAATCAAATTTCTCAATTGACTGCTCAGGTTGCCTCTCTCTCTGTGCAAATTTCTCCACCTGTTTCTGTAGCAGCTCCCTCTCAACCTCAACCCCCGGCACCTCTTCCATCCCTGGAATCCTATGTCCCTGATCCGGAACCATTCTCTGGTGACCTAGATAAGTGTCGGTGTTTCCTTCTCCAGTGTTCTACAGTGTTCACGCAGCGACCACGGACCTTTCCTTCTGATCAGTCGAAGGTACGTTACATCATGGGATTGTTAAGGGGGAGAGCCCTGGCCTGGGCTGAAGCTACACATGCCAACAATCCAGTATCTAATTACACCTATGATGAGTTTGTTAGTCTGTTGAAGCAAGTGTTTGACCACCCGGACTACAGAGGAAATGCTGCCAGACGCTTGTTACAGCTGCGTCAGGGGACTAAGAGTGTGGCTGAATTTTCTGTGGAGTTCCGCACGCTTGCAGCAGATTCTGGTTGGAACAATGAGGCGCTACGTGGGGTATTTCAAAATGCCTTGAGTGAACAGCTAAAGAATGAGCTAGCTGCACGTGATGAGACCTCTGACTTTGACTCTCTGGTTTCCCTATCAATCAGGTTAGACAACCGTCTGCGGGAGCGGCGCAGGGAGAGATCTAGCCGCTCCCTTCCTTCCAGCTACCCTCGGCCCCCCATGTTTCCTCCTGCAAGAGTTGAGAGCGGGACAGATGCTGGGAGTCAGGGATCAGGTACGACAGCGCCCCCTGGTGAGGAACCTATGCAATTGGGCCGGGCTCACTTATCCCCCACGGAACGCTACCGCCGGTTCAGAGCTGGTGAATGCCTGTACTGTGGACAGACTGGTCATGTCCGGGTTACCTGCCCCGTGCGGCCAAAAGATTCGGCTCACCAATAGCTGTGGGGGTATTGGTGAGTCACACTTCTTCTTCTCCCCCAAGCCCTGGTAGAATGCAACTTCAAGCTACTCTCTGTGTTAACATGTCTGAGCTGCCATTATTAGCACTTATTGACTCTGGTGCTGATGATTGTTTTTTGGATAGGGAGATAGCCCTCAGAGCAGGAATCCCGGTCGAGCCCCTTGAGACCCCGTTAACTGCTAATGCCCTGGATGGGAGACTTCTAGCCCAAATAACTCACCGCACTAAACCTTTGACCGTTGGTGGTATCAGGTAATCATAGGGAGGAGATCAAACTCCACCTTATCTCCTCCCCTCTTAACCCATTAGTTCTTGGCCACACTTGGTTAAAGCTTCACAATCCCCAGATTGACTGGAGTGCTGGTAAAGTGGTTAGTTGGAGCTCGTACTGTTGCCTTCGGTCTGCCTTACCTCCTGTTGAGACTCCTGCCCTTAACTCAGGTCCCCCAGTCACTGATCTCACCTCCATTCCTGAGGCTTATCATGACTTGGCTAGGGTTTTCAGTAAGGATTTAGCCCTCACCTTACCTCCACACAGACCATACGACTGTGCCATAGACCTACTCCCCGGTGCCCCCCTTCCGACCAGTAGATTATATAACCTATCCCGTCCAGAAAGAGAATCCATGGAGAAATACATTCACGAATCATTAGCAGCAGGCATCATCCGTCGTTCCTCCTCACCTGTTGGCGCAGGATTTTTCTTTGTGGGGAAGAAAGATGGCACCCTGCGTCCCTGTATTGATTACCGTTGCCTGAACAACATCACTGTCAAAAACAAGTACCCTTTACCCCTTATCAACTCTGCCTTTGTTCCCCTGCATGGTGCCACTATTTTCTCCAAACTCGACCTCAGGAATGCTTATCACCTGGTCAGAATCAGAGAGGGGGACGAATGGGAAAACAGCGTTCAACACTCCACTCAGTCACTTTGAGTATCTTGTAATGCCTTTTGGTCTCACCAACGCCCCGGCAGTTTTTCAGGCACTAGTTAACGACGTACTCCGGGATTTCCTTAACCAATTTGTTTTCGTTTACCTCGACGACATCTTGATTTTCTCTAAAACCATGTCTGATCACGTCTCCCATGTTCGCCAGGTTCTCCAGAGGCTGCAGGAGAACAAACTGTATGTGAAGGCGGAAAAGTGTGAATTTCACGTCAGCTCAGTCAGTTTCCTGGGCTACGTGATCGGGAGCGGCCAGTTGAAGGCAGATCCGGAAAAGATTCGCGCAGTAGCAGAGTGGCCCAGACCAACCTCTCGCAAGGAACTGCAACGTTTTCTGGGGTTTGCTAACTTTTATCGAAGATTTATTCGTAACTATAGCAGAGTGGCAGCCCCCCTAACAGGTCTCACCTCTTCCTCCATTCCCTTTGTTTGGACCTCTGAGGCTGAGCAGGCGTTTCTTGAGCTGAAGAGACTCTTCACTTCCGCCCCCATTCTGATACAGCCCGACCCTTCACTCCAGTTTATTGTAGAGGTGGATGCCTCAGATACAGGAGTAGGAGCCGTTTTGTCCCAGAGATCAGGCAAAGATCAGAAACTCCATCCTTGTGACTTCTTCTCCCGCCGACTTACGCCTGCAGAGCGCAATTATGATGTTGGTAACCGAGAACTCCTGGCTGTTAAGTTGGCTCTGGAGGAGTGGAGACATTGGCTCGAAGGATCGGAGCAGCCATTTATAGTATGGACTGATCATAAAAACTTAGCTTATATCCAGTCAGCAAAGAGACTGAACTCCCGACGAGCCCGCTGGGCCCTGTTCTTTGGCCGGTTCCGTATGACCCTGACTTACCGCCTTGGATCCAGAAACATAAAACCCGATGCCCTGTCTCGCCAGTTTACTGCTGACGAATCACCCACTGTTCCAGACCCCATCTTCCCATCCTCTTGTGTGGTTTCAGCAGTTACCTGGGAGATCGAGTCCACAGTGAGAGAAGCGCAGCAGCTACAACCACACCCAGGTAACGGACCGCCCAATCGGTTGTTTGTCCCCGATGCAGTTCGCTCCCAGGTCCTTCAATGGACTCATGCCTCCCGTTTTGCCTGCCACCCGGGAATAAACCGGACATTATCACTCCTCAAGCGAAGATTCTGGTGGTCCACCATGGAGACAGACACCCGGGCGTTTGTGGCAGCCTGCTCTGTTTGTGCTCGGGGTAAATCTTCTCATCGCCCTCCTCCTGGTCTACTTCAACCACTTCCTGTTCCCAGAAGGCCCTGGTCACACATCGCGGTGGATTTTGTAACTGGTCTGCCACCCTCCCAAGGTAACACAGTTATCTTCACTATTGTGGACCGCTTCTCCAAGGCGGTTCATTTTGTGGCCTTACCCAAACTACCCACTGCCAGAGAGACAGCAGACCTCCTAATACACCATGTATTTCGCCTGCATGGAATCCCCACTGATATAGTCTCGGACAGGGGGCCACAGTTCATCTCTCAGGTTTGGAGATCATTCTGTAATGCACTTGGGGCTTCTGTGAGTTTATCATCTGGTTTTCACCCACAGACTAATGGCCAAACTGAAAGAGCAAATCAAGACCTGGAGGCCGCCCTGAGATGTGTGGCCGCTGTAAACCCCTCTTCCTGGAGTACCTATCTCACCTGGGTGGAATACGCTCATAACTCCTTGACCAGCACGGCCACCGGTATGTCACCCTTCGAAGCATCTCTGGGTTATCAACCTCCCTTGTTTCCCTCACAGGAAGAGGAAATTGCCGTCCCATCAGTCCAGGTGCACCTCCGCCGCTGCCGTAAGATCTGGAAGGATGCCCGCTCTGCCCTTCTCCACACCACCGAGAATAACCGGCGCCTGGCAGACCGGCACCGGACTCGGGCTCCCACTTACCTTCCAGGTCAGAAAGTTTGGTTGTCGTCCAAGAACATTCCTTTAAGGTCTGAATCCTGGAAACTGTCACCACGTTTTATTGGCCCATACGAAATCGAGAAAATAATCAATCAAAAACAGCCGTCAAGCTGAGATTACCGAGAACTATGAAGATCCATCCTGTTTTCCATGTCTCGCAACTTAAGCCGGTCTCTTCCAGTCCCTTGTGCCCTCCAGCTCCTCCCCCTCCACCCGCCCGGATTCTCGATGGCCACCCAATCTTCTCGGTTAGCCGGCTCCTGGACGTCCGCCGTCGGGGGAAGGGGCTACAGTATCTGGTGGACTAGGAGGGGTATGGTCCCGAAGAGCGGTCATGGGTCCCGCGATCCTCCATTATGGATCCTCAGCTCATCCGTGAGTTCCATCGTTCCCACCCGGACCGGCATGGTGGGTCGCCTGGAGGCTCCCATTGAGGGGGGGGTACTGTTATGAGTCTGTGGTTCTCCTCCCCTATCCCATGTATGTGTGCTTTTCCTCCCTCCCTGTGTGTCCTGTTAGTCTGTCTGTGTCTCTGTTGTCTGGGCGTGGCCTCTCACTCTGGGCTTGGAGCTCCACCTGCACACCTGATCCACATCCCACTAATCAAGACTCTGCAGTATATCAGCCCGGTTCTTCACCTCACTCGTCGCCAGATCGTCAGCTTACCTCCGTGGTACCTATGCTGTGGCCAGCTAGTTGGTAGTTATTCTACTATTTGTGTGTTCTTGTAAATTTGATAACCTTGTCTCCCTGTGCTTAGGATCCAGCCCAGTCTGGAGATTCTGCCACTGCCTCACCCTGCTCACTGCCTGCCTGCCTCTGCCTCTCTCTACTTGTGGCCGCCTGGAAGGACACCCATTGAACCCCATTCTCTGGTCTACCCTCTGCTCTGCTCTTGCCTCTCCCATTCAATAAATCAACTATTCCTGGATTACACCTGATCTCTGAGTCTGCTTTTGGGTCCATTTGCCTAGTCCACCACAACATGTTCATGAACCGACTCACTGTTTTGGCCACACCCTCGACCTTGTTCTGGTATATGGTATTGAAATTGAACATTTAATAATAATAGATGTATAGATAACTTTTGAGCTTGTACTGCTGAACTACCCTCCATTGGGCAAAAATTTCTATACAAGATGTCTGTCTGATAGAGCTATAGCTAAATTTAAGGATGCGATCCCATCGGCTCTAAATTCACTATCAGGTATCAAATTAACAAAGGACTCTTACTGTAATTTCAGTCCCTCCCAAGTCGATCATCTTGTTGATAGTGCTGCAGGCTCGCTGCGAACAACACTTCGACTCTGTAGCCCCTCTACAAAAGAAAATACTAAAACAAAGACGGTTAGCTCCATGGTATAATACTGAAACTCGCAAATTAAAGAAAATATCACAGAAACTCGAGAGGAATTGGCGTTCTACCAAACTGGAAAATTCTCGTTTAATTTGGCAAGATAGTCTTAAAACTTATAGGAAGGCCCTCCGTAATGCCAAAGCAGCGTACTACTCGTCATTAATAGAGGAAAATAGGAACAACCCAAGGTTTCTTTTCAGCACTGTAGCCAGGCTGACAGAAAGTCACAGCTCTATTGAGCAAAGTATTCCCATAGCTCTCAGTAGTTACGACTACATGAGCTTCTTTAATGATAAAATTCTAGCTATTAGAAACAAAATCCACCAAGACCTGCCCTCAACTGACACCGACTTAACTCTATACTCAGGAACTTTAGAAACAGCTGTAAAACCAGTTATATGCTTAGACTGCTTTGCTTCCCTTTATCAACTAACTTCAATAATTTCTTCATCTAAACCATCTACCTGCCTCTTAGACCCCATCCCGACTAGGCTGCTAAAAGAAGTTTTGCCCTTGGTTGGCACTTCTCTGCTGGATGTGATCAATTTGTCTTTATTAACAGGCTACGTGCCACAGTGCTTTAAAGTAGCTGTAATTAAACCTCTTCTGAAAAAGCCCAACCTGGATCCAGATGTTTTAGCCAACTATAGACCTATATCTAACCTTCCATTTATCTCTAAGGTCCTGGAGAAAGCAGTCGCCAAACAGCTGTGTGACTTTCTACATAGCAATAGTTTATTTGAGGATTTTCAGTCAGGATTTCGAGCTCATCATAGCACAGAGACAGCACTGGTGAAAATTACTAATGACCTCCTAACTGCATCAGACAAAGGACTTGTCTCTGTATTGGTTTTATTAGATCTTAGTGCTGCATTTGATACCATTGACCATCAGATCCTGTTACAGAGACTGGAACATTTCATTGGCATCAAAGGAACCGCTCTAAGTTGGTTTAAGTCCTATTTATCAGATCGATTTCAGTTTGTACATGTTAACGATGAGTCCTCCATGCATACCAAAGTTAGTCATGGAGTTCCACAAGGATCTGTGCTCGGACCAATCCTCTTCACTTTATATATGCTTCCCTTAGGCAATATTATCAGGAAACACTCCATAAACTTTCATTGTTATGCAGATGATACTCAGTTATATCTATTGATCAAGCCAGATGAAACTCATCAGTTAGCTAAGCTTCAAATGTTTCTTCAGGATGTTAAAACCTGGATGACCTGCAATTTTCTAATGTTAAACTCAGATAAAACTGAAGTTATTGTTCTAGGCCCTAAGCACCTTCGTGACGCATTATCTAAAGATATAGTTTCCCTGATGGCATCGCCCTGGCCTCCAGCACCACTGTGAGAAATCTTGGAGTTATCTTTGACCAGGACATGTCGTTTAACTCTCACATTAAGCAAATTTCAAGGACCGCCTTTTTCACCTACGTAATATTGCAAAAATCAGGAACATCCTGTCTAAAAATGATGCAGAAAAACTAGTCCATGCATTTGTTACTTCTAGACTGGATTACTGCAATTCCCTATTATCAGGCTCTTCGAAAAAGTCCATTAAGACTCTTCAGCTGATCCAGAATGCTGCAGCACGTGTTCTGACAGGAACCAGTAAAGAGATCATATCTCTCCTGTCTTAGCTTCTCTGCATTGGCTTCCTGTAAAATCCAGAATAGAATTTAAAATCCTTCTTCTCACATACAAAGCTGTTAATGGTCAGGCACCATCTTATCTTAAAGAGCTCATAGTACCTTACTACCCCACCAGAGCACTGCGCTCCCAGAATGCAGGGTTACTTGTGGTTCCTAGAGTCTCCAAAAGCAGAATGGGAGCCAGAGCGTTCAGTTATCAGACTCCTCTCCTGTGGAACCAGGTTCCAGTTTGGGTTCGGGAGGCAGACACCGTCTCTACATTTAAGAGTAGGCTTAAGACTTTCCTTTTTGATAAAGCTTATAGTTAGGGCTGGCTCGGGTGAGTCCTGAACCATCCCTTAGTTATGCTGCTATAGGCTAGACTGCTGGGGGATTTCCCATGATGCACTGAGTTCCTCTCTCCTCTTCTCTCTTTCTCTCTGAGTGCAACCTCATCCCATTAATGCATGTTACTAACTCGATTTTTTCTCCCTCTCCCGTGGTCGTGTGCTTCCCCCTCCTGTCCTCCCCCCCTCCCCCTCACCTCCTGCGGGTGTTGCTGGTTCTGGAGCTGTAGAGTCTGGATCTGTTGTTGGGAGTCTCCTGCTGCCCCCGTGTTCCTGCTCGACGCCCTCTGCTACAGTTGCAATTACTAGTCCTATTGCTATTATTACTGTTATTATTATTATCATTAACATTACTACAAATATCTGTACCATTTTTCATTCAGTCTGTAGCACCATCACCTTTATTGTCTGTACCTCTGTGTGTATACTGTGTAGGTTGCCTCCCTCTGCTCTCTCTCTCTTGCTCTCTCTCTCTGTCTTTCTCTTGCTCTCTCTCTCTCTCTCTCTCTCTCCCCCTCACCCCAACCGGTCGAGGCAGATGGCCGCCCACCCTGAGCCATGGTTCTGCTCGAGGTTTCTGCCTCTTAAAGGAAGTTTTTCCTTGCCTCTGTCGCCTAGTGCTTGCTCTTGGTGGGAATTGTTGGGATTCTGTAAATAACTTCAGAGTACGGTCTAGACCTGCTCTTTATGAAAAGCGCTGTGAGATAACTGTTGTTGTGATTTGGCGCTATATAAATAAAATTGAATTGAATTGAATTAATCAGTTCATCTTTGAGTCTAAGTGGACGTTTGTGTCAAGGTCGTACGGATAGACACACAAGCTGAAAACACAGTCTCAAAGTTTATGAAACTGCTTTTATTGACTGTGATTTTTTGATTTGATTTTGATTTATGAGACAGGATACCTGTTAACCATTGTGGTAAGAACACAGCAGATGATGGTGAGACATTTATTGATCTCCATCATCTCATCTTTCTGTGTGCTGAACCTCTCAGTGTGAACGTCTCCTGATGACGTCAGGTTTGGTTGTTTAATGGTTGTGAGCAGAGGGTCACATGGCGTTGTCCTTTCCACGTCCAATAATGATCCTTTCAAAAACCCTGAAACTCCACATCTCTCTGTGAAACACAAAGGTGTGTTTTATTTCTTATTTTGTCATATAAAGGTCCTCATATCATCTTTAACTGGTTAACAGACGTCCTAAAATGACGTCCTCTCCACGTAGAATAAACATCTACTTTTATTCATATCTTCATCTTTATGATCTCTGAAGGCTCCCGCTACACAAATCTTCATATTTCTATTCAGGTTATCTGGTCAGTTATGAGGATATTTCACAGCAAAATGTGTAAAAACAAACAAACTTAAAAGTACAAAGCAAAGAGAAATTCTTACAAAATAAGCAACTTATTTACTAAATGATTCTACATGATTATGAAATAAGCTAAAACCTTAATTGAAAAATTAAGTGAGTTCCTAAGTAACAAAATTAATCAAAATTGTTATGAAATACTCAAAATGTATCATGAAAGGTTTTCTTACTCCCATTTGTATAATTCTGATGATTTTTATCAGATTTGAGCTCAATGTGCTTGACATGCTTCACTCTTATTTAATTTGAACAGTATTCTGCTAACATTGTTCCAGATCCATCTGGGTCGGTGTGGCCGAAGCCTGTAAAGGTTTTTGAGATGGTAGGAGGCAGATTTGGTGATGTTTTTGGTGTGAGACTGGAATGGAAGGGTGAGTCCAGGATGATTCCCAGATTTCAGACTTCAGGGGCAGAAATGGAGCAGCCATCTGCCTCCAGGAGGATATCAAAGACCTTCTTCAGCAGCGACGCTGGAGCCACCACCACGAGTTCAGTTTTATTGTTGTTTGTAAGTTAGCAGTTGTCCAAGTCTTTGTGTCTCGCAGGCAGTTAACAAGTGGCAAGGGTACAGCTGGGCTGAGTTGGGTTGGTTGCTTATGTACAGCTGGGTGTCATCAGCATAGCAGTGGAAATTAAGTCCATGTAATCTGGCCAAGGGGTAGCATGTAGATATTGAAAAAAAGGGGTCCACCAAGTACAGATCCCTGGGGGACACCATTGTTAACTGGCACCAGCGTGATGTTGAAGTATTTAAAGGTGCCAGTAAGGCCAATAAGTTCAGAGAGGCTGTTAGGGAGGGTGTGTGAGATAGCGTCGAAGGCTGCAGAGAGGTAAAAGAGGATGAGGATAGAGATCAGTCTCTGTGCTGTGATGCACTCCGAAACCAGATCGGTGGGATTCAAATAGTTTATCATGTAGAACACATGGTGTGGGGCAGCCACAGCTCTTTCCATGATTTTATTGAGGAAAGGTAGATTAAAGATCGGGTGGTAACTGTTTGGGTCACCTGGGTCCAGACTGTTGAGGCACTAATGATGCCTGTTATGGCAGAAAATCGTGTCCTCTTACATTTAATCTTTCATGTATAATCTTTTAATGTTATTATTAATATTATTGTTATGTCTTACAGATATATATGCATTAAGTTTTTATCCTTAACCTTTCATCTCCTATTCTCCTTATGTTAGTCTGTGCACATTTACTAGAGTTTAGCTCAGAGCTGTGAGATTGTTTTGGTGTTTTCCCCTCTTGTTGTTCCTCTCCTGAAATATTCAAGGCAGAGAGAGGATCTCTGTTCCCCAAACATAGAAACCTAGACTGTGTAAATGATGATGCAGACGCAGGAAGCTGCCCTAGGCAGCAGGTCTCTGACCAGCTGTCACAAGCCAGCTCTTAGCCCGTGACAAAAAGGAGGTGAGACAACAGGTTTATAAGCCAATAACATGATTTATTATAAAAGTAAAATAAGTATTAAATGATCACCAATAATATGTGGTGTGAAAAAGTATGACTATCAGTGGTGTCAGCAGTGAATGGATGAGTGAGATGTGTGTGTGTGTGTGTGTGTGTGTGTGTGTGTTGTCAGGATTGACCAAAGAAGAAACAAGGAGAATGAAGCAGGCAGGGGGGGGGGTCCGTAACACAGCTGTATATGTGTTTTAGTACTTCTCTGTTTATTTGCTAATAAATTCTTCAAAGAAAATGGTTGGTTGTAACTCAATTAAATGTTTAATCCCTTACCAGGAATATAATTTCCTTGACAATGCCAACCATGGTTCAGCAGAGGGTGGGAAGTCATGACATTTTCAGTAAAAATTAAAAAAAACAACATAGAAAAAGTTTAGATTTATCATTAACTTCTCTAACACAATATCTTGCTGTCTTTGTCACTTGTTTAAGTCATTGCCAGCCCAATGAAACCTATTGGTAAATTGAAAATTCACGCCAAATCAAAATCTGATGTCTTCACCAGGAGCCAATGGGCTTGGAGCTGAGAGCCACAGGAAATCTAAAGACTAACACATTGTTTGTTTTGCTCTGTTCATGTTGAGAGTAATAAAAACAGACTTTATAATATAATCTAATAATTCCAGCTGTATTGTTTAAAGGGAACATCAGTATAAAAGTGTAAAATCCTTCTGATGGTGGGTTGTGTGGCAGCTGAGATGAGCTCCTTGGAGGTCCTACTCTGCTCCCTGAGCTCCTTCCTCTTCAGTCGGCCCTCCTTCAGCTGCAGAAACACCCAGGTTATAACAATCCAGCTCAATGTCCTCCTGCCTGCCCGGCTTCTGCCCCCTGCTGGCCTGGAGAGACATGACAGCACACATGAGAGTTAGTGCATCACTCCTCCTCTTCTTCAGGTCAGTAAACACAGACCGAGAGCTTCATCTCAGTCCTCTAAACAACAGACATGAGTCAGTACCTTATAGTAGAAACAAAGGGCAGCGATCACCAACAGCAGAGTCAGCGGCCGGACGACCACTTTGAGGAGAAGACCTGTTGGATCTGATCAAACACATGGACAGTCATCACATCACACACCATCATGAGTCCATCAGCTCCCATTAAACACAAACTGTAGAGACCTGAACTCTCCAAAACCACTTCAACATGGAGCTGTGTGATTCTGTCTGTCAGTAATCTCTATCAACAGATATCTGGATGCAAAATCTGGAGGCAAGAGACAAGGTTTTGGTACCAGAAGCGTTCTGGTTCTGGACCAATCACATTTAGGCAGGGTTTGGCTTGGTGTCTGATTCTGGCTGTAGAAATAAAATTGGACTTTTATATGTGGGCTGATGTGGACATTTCCCTGCCACACTAGGATCTCTGCATCTCGGAGTGGGAGATGCAAATCTAGGCTTTGCTCACTGACTCCTGTGAGCAGCTCCATGCTAATAACTCTGCAACAGAGCTTCAAGGTGTCGGTGGCTTCAAAAACCGACTCCTGCAAATCCCAGAGACCAGATGGCTTCAGCTAGTGCTAGCTGTGGGGAAATGGTGGAGGACCCTGATGCAGGTCTTACTGCTTAGTTTAGCTAGCTGCCTGTTTGTGAGGAGGAGGGCGGTGAGGACAATGACTGTGACGTCAGCATACAGCAGATCTCCTCATTGTTTCACAAATATAACAACACATGATCAGCATTTACATAAACGCTGCAAGCAGCACAGAAGACAGTGGAAACTGTTTCCAGGGGAATCTAAAAAGTGACAAACACACCGGGCACGGCAGGAAAACGCCACCAAAACGTACATGTTAGCTCAGTTTCCAGTGAGTTGAGGCCTCAGGGCCACCGTACCTGACATCAGTCACAGAGTCGGTCAGAAACACAACATGCTTGGAAACTGTCAGCTGATCATGTTCAGTCAGTTTGGACGGATCATCTTTTCCAAAGCTGCATGGAAACAGTCAGTGTGACGTTTCAGCTGCTCTGCTTCAGCTTACCTGAGACAGTGAGAGACAGCCGACGGCTCTCAAAGGAGAAGTCATGAGAAAAAACATGGAGGTGATAAACACAGCTGTAGCTTCCTTGGTGGGCGGGCTCTGCAGCAGGAAACAGGAAGTGGGCAGAGTGATCGACAGCTGGCTGGGTGTAGTTCTGTGATGTGTTGGAGGAGGTGAAGGCGAGCTGGAAGGAGCCTCCTGGGTACTGTGGCTGGATGGAGCAGCTGATGGTGAAGGTGGAGCCCCTGAAAACCTGAAACCCCTGCTGCTGGGCCTCGGAGACCCCGTTCATGGAGGAGGACACATAGATGTTGGGTTGAACCAGCATGTCTGTAAACACACAGATGATAAAAGGTCACGTTCACTCATCCATCAGGGATGGACCCGGAGTAAAAAATGGCCCTGGTCTGTAATCCAGACCGGCCCACCAGAACAGTCCACTGTATACTCCATCACGGCCGCCCTGCTAATGCACGCACGTACAAACAGGCGCAGCGTCTAATAAACCACCTGGCAGCATCACAGCCATTGATCACTTTGGCTACTTTAAAAAGGCATGGCTGTCACCAGCTATGAGGTCACAGAGGTCCGGACCTCCGTAACCTCTTAATAAAATAAATTTGAATAAAAACCATTGATAACGAGCTCAACTTAAATAAAGGCTTTAGGACCATGTGGACGCAGCGGATTACAGAAGAGTGTCGCTTTGTGTTGAAAAGTGGTGGGACATTTAAGGCCACATATTAGTGGTGTGACCAAACACTTAGTCCAGGAGACGTGAGAATGCACAATATTGGAGTCCCCGAGAACAAGACAACAAGATACTGCAATGCTGTTTAGAAGAAATATTCATTGATGAATGGTGGAAATGTAAATTTTGTAAATATGCACATGAGCTTGTTTTGGTTAATGTAGAATAAATCTACAGATGCAAACAGACAGAGGTTAGTCACCATCTGAATGTGTATTCTTGAAGTTTTATTTCCATTAGAGAAAAAGAAGACATGGAAGCAAAATAGACCAAAGTCTCAAAACTGACCACTCCATGAAAAACTATGAAAGTGCCTTAAAGGCAATGCCTTTGGTGTGAGAGACTCGGGTTCAATCCCCCACTGTGACCCATCCACCAGTGTGTCCCTGAGCAAGACACTTAACCCCTAATTGCTCCAGAGGCGTGTGACCTCTGACATGTACAGCAATTGTAAGTCGCTTTGGATAAAAGCGTCAGCTAAATGAATAAATGTAATGTAAAGAATCACTTCCTAACTCTGATTGCAGGATCCTCATCTAATAACTATCCACTTTATTAGTTTGTTGTCTGCTGAAAGATGTTTCCATGATACCGACAACCCTCCCTAAAATGTGAATCTAAGTTCATGTCACCATCAGTAATGGTGTGTATGTGTGTGTGCATGTGCATGGTAAATGTAATAATGCCCCCGTGTTCCTGCTCGACGCCCTCCGCTACAGTTGCAACTGCTATTACTAGTCCTATTGCTATTATTACTGTTATAATTAATATCACTAACATTACTACAAATATCTGTACCATTTTTCATTCAGTCTATAGCACCATTATCTTTATTGTCTGTACCTCTATGTGTATACTGTGTAGGTTGCCTCCCTCTGCTCTCTCTCTCCTGCTCTCTCTCTCTCTTTTTCTTGCTCTCTCTCTCTCTCTCCCCTCACCCCCAACCGGTCGAGGCAGATGGCCGCCCACCCTGAGCCATGGTTCTGCTCGAGGTTTCTGCCTCTTAAAGGAAGTTTTTCCTTGCCTCTGTCGCCTAGTGCTTGCTCTTGGTGGGAATTGTTGGGCTTCTGTAAATAACTTCAGAGTACGGTCTAGACCTGCTCTTTATGAAAAGCGCTGTGAGATAACTGTTGTTGTGATTTGGCGCTATATAAATAAAATTGAATTGAATTGAATTAATATAATAGCAACAAGTATTTGATCAATACATTAATGTGTTGAAGCATGCGATGCACCTTAGAATAGCTTCAAACTGCAGTGTTTTCCCAGTTTAATGTGAGCTTTAGATGAATGTTTTGGTGTTGGTCGGGGGTTTGGGGGTCCTCCACCAAGAAAATTCTATGTTTTCCAATGAAAAATATGTAATTTCACATCATCTTGGGCCGTTATTTTCACCATATCTCTGAACAAAGAGTTGGAAAAGCTGGAGCAGATGATAAATAAACAGCCAAAGATCTACTGGAGGAACTCCAACCTTCAGATCTGGAGAAAGTCATTTGGTTGGTTCTGTTGCTCCACACTGATTTTACAGTGATGGCACAGCATGTTTTTATGGAGCACTGATTCTGACAGATTCAGAAATAAATACAGAAATATATAAACGCTCAATAAATAAATAAGCAACTGATTAAATGCACAAAAAATAAAATAAATAAATAAATGTAGGAAGTAATTAAATTATACAAGGAGACATAAATGTATATGTGCATTTTAATTAGCTTCTTTATTTATGAACCTTTGTAATAATTACCTTATTTATTTATTGTCTGTTTTGATCTCCAACTTTATTTATTAATTACTTATTTTTTAAATGTATTTATTTACGTGTGTGTTTTAATATTTTTGTCTGTTTTTTTCTTCCGTTGCATTTTCTACCCTATTTATTTTCACCCCTGGTTTTTATTTCTGCCTGTCCTTTTTACATTTCTCTATGCATTTCTGCCTCGTTATGCAAATGAGGAGGGGCGGAGTCTGAAGGGGTGAACTTCTCTCCTATTGGTGGACCAGTCAGACTGCAGAGCTCTAGGCCTACTCTGCCTGCACACATCAACAAGCTTGCTCCTCACACAGTCAGATGGCTTCCTTCAGTGTGCTGAGGTGTTTGAAGACAATACTACCAGCCATGTCTTCCTTCTTTTTCATGTGGACACTCTGACCTACAGAGTTTTCATGTAGTGACTTATACGGACACAGAACTGCAGGAAAGTGAGCTGTTGTGTCTGAGAGCCACATCAGTTAGCCGCAGCTAAATCTGGAGTGCACTCCTATTCCAGTATTTACGGTAAATGCTCCCACGCGGAGCAGCTCCTTGCTCTGCTGTTTTCAGCTGCAGTTTCAACAAAAACGCCAATCAGGGTGAAAATTCAACCGTGGCGTTGTGTCAGGAGATGCAGTGACTTAACCAGCGCTGCGTTAAGGGCCACCGTACCTGACATCAGTCACAGAGTCAGTCAGAAACACAACATGCTTGGAAACTGTCAGCTGATCATGTTCAGTCAGTTTGGACAGATCATCTTTTCCAAAGCTGCATGGAAACAGTCAGTGTGACGTTTCAGCTGCTCTGCTTCAGCTTACCTGAGACAGTGAGAGACAGCCAACGGCTCTCAGAGGAGAAGTCATGAGAAAAAACATGGAGGTGATAAACACAGCTGTAGCTTCCTTGGTGGGCGGGCTCTGCAGCAGGAAACAGGAAGTGGGCAGAGTGATCGACAGCTGGCTGGGTGTAGTTCTGTGATGTGTTGGAGGAGGTGAAGGCGAGCTGGAAGGAGCCTCCTGGGTATTGTGGCTGGATGGAGCAGCTGATGGTGAAGTTGGAGCCCCTGAAAACCTGAAACCCCTGCTGCTGCGCCTCGGAGACCCCGTTCATGGAGGAGGACACATAGATGTTGGGTTGAACCAGCATGTCTGTAAACACACAGATGATAAAAGGTCACGTTCTCCCTCCATCAGGGATGGACTCGGAGTAAAAAATGGCTCTGGTCTGTAATCCAGACCAGCACACCAGAACAGTCCACTGTATACTCCACCACGGCCACCCTGCTAACGCACGCACGTACAAACAGGCGCAGCGTCTAATAAACCACCTGGCAGCATCACAGCCATTGATCACTTTGGCTACTTTAAAAAGGCATGGCTGTCACCAGCTATGAGGTCACAGAGGTCCGGACCTCCGTAACCTCTTAATAAAATAAATTTGAATAAAAACCATTGATAACGAGCTCAACTTAAATAAAGGCTTTAGGACCATGTGGATGCAGCAGATTACAGAAGGGTGTCGCTTTGTGTTGAAAAGTGGTGGGACATTTAAGGCCTCATATTAGTGGTGTGACCAAACACTTAGTCCAGGAGACGTGAGAATGCAAAATATTGGAGTCACGAGAACAAGACAACAAGATACTCCAATGCTGTTTAGAAGAAATATTCATTGATGAATGGTGGAAATATAAATTTTGTAAATATGCAGATGAGCTTGTTTTGGTTAATATAGAATAAATCTACAAATGCAAACAGACAGAGGTTAGTCACCATCTGAATGTGTATTCTTGAAGTTTTATTTCCATTAGAGAAAAAGAAGACATGGAAGCAAAATAGACCAAAGTCTCAAAACTGACCACTCCATGAAAAACTATGAAAGTGCCTTAAAGGCAATGCCTTTGGTGTGAGAGACTCGGGTTCAATCCCCCACTGTGACCCATCCACCAGTGTGTCCCTGAGCAAGACACTTAACCCCTAATTGCTCCAGAGGCGTGTGACCTCTGACATGTACAGCAATTGTAAGTTGCTTTGGATAAAAGCGTCAGCCAAAGAATAAATATAATGTAAAGAATCACTTCCTAACTCTGATTGCAGGATCCTCATCTAATAACTATCCACTTTATTAGTTTGTTGTATGCTGAAAGATGTTTCCATGATACCGACAATCCTCCCTAAAATGTGAAACTAAGTTCATGTCACCATCAGTAATGGTGTGTATGTGTGTGTGCATGTGCATGGTAAATGTAATATAATAGCAACAAGTATTTGATCAATACATTAATGTGTTGAAGCATGCGATGCACCTTAGAATAGCTTCAAACTGCAGTGTTTTGCCAGTTTAATGTGAGCTTTAGATGAATGTTTTGGTGTTGGTCGGGGGTTTGGGGGTCCTCCACCAAGAAAATTCTATGTTTTCCAATGAAAAATATGTAATTTCACATCATCTTGGGCCGTTATTTTCACCATATCTCTGAACAAAGAGTTGGAAAAGCTGGAGCAGATGATAAATAAACAGCCAAAGATCTACTGGAGGAACTCCAACCTTCAGATCTGGAGAAAGTCATTTGGTTGGTTCTGTTGCTCCACACTGATTTTACAGTGATGGCACAGCATGTTTTTATGGAGCACTGATTCTGACAGATTCAGAAATAAATACAGAAATATATAAACGCTCAATAAATAAATAAGCAACTGATTAAATGCACAAAAAATAAAATAAATAAATAAATGTAGGAAGTAATTAAATTATACAAGGAGACATAAATGTATATGTGCATTTTAATTAGCTTCTTTATTTATGAACCTTTGTAATAATTACCTTATTTATTTATTGTCTGTTTTGATCTCCAACTTTATTTATTAATTACTTATTTTTTAAATGTATTTATTTACGTGTGTGTTTTAATATTTTTGTCTGTTTTATTCTTCCGTTTCATTTTCTACCCTATTTATTTTCACCCCTGGTTTTTATTTCTGCCTGTCCTTTTTACATTTCTCTATGCATTTCTGCCTCATTATGCAAATGAGGAGGGGCGGAGTCTGAAGTTGTGAACTTCTCTCCTATTGGTGGACTGCAGAGCTCTAGCCCTACTCTGCCTGCACACATCAACAAGCTTGCTCTTCACACAGTCAGATGGCTTCCTTCAGTGTGCTGAGGTGTTTGAAGACAATACTACCAGCCATGTCTTCCTTCTTTTTCATGTGGACACTCTGACCTACAGAGTTTTCATGTAGTGACTTATAAGGACACAGAACTGCAGGAAAGTGAGCTGTTGTGTCTGAGAGCCACATCAGTTAGCCGCAGCTAAATCTGGAGTGCACTCCTATTCCAGTATTTACGGTAAATGCTCCCACGCGGAGAAGCTCCTTGCTCTGCTGTTTTCAGCTGCTGTTTCAACAAAAACGCCATTCAGGGTGAAAATTCAACCGTGGTGTTGTGTCAGGAGATGCAGTGACTTAACCAGCGCTGAGTAAGAAATATTATGAACTATACATGTAATTTGTTAAGCTAGGAGGAGAGTAAAAGTCGGTTAGCTGTTAGGCTAATTTATGTGGTTTTAATATCATATAGGCTAAAGCTCTTAAGCTAGTGGTGCTGACTAACAAATAAACTTAGCTTGACAGTTACCATTAAGAAGAATTTTACACTTCTGTTAAATGTGATTGCTATTAAGCCGAGTTTTATGTGTGTGTGACTTTACTGCACTTCACCAGTCGAAATGATTTAATGAAGGCTAGTTACTGCACTTCTATGTCTTACACAGAAGACAGGAGGAGGCATGTGGAGAACAGAACCATGTTCATTAGAGGAAAAGAAGGAGGAGGAGAAGAAGGAGAGCAATAAAGAAAATAATCCCCAAATACTAAAATAAATTCCTTTATATTCCCCCTTACATGCCTTGTTGTTCATGTGTAGATACAGAGGAAGAATGGGAGAACAGCACACATTTCATCGTTACTGTGCATGGGAGAACGATGACTGTGTAACTACAGGATAAGTGGACACACTTATCCTGTACACACTACACACTACACCCTCCCTCTCCTGGCCTCCGTTCTCACCCTCCTGGCCATCCACACGCTGCTGTCTGGCCACAAATTCTCGTCCACATCAAAGCGTATATTCTCCCTTGCGATGTAACGAGGGAAGAAACTGCGTGCATGTCGCAACCATCCCCTACACTGATCTCCTGTAATGTCCTCACACGCAGCGTCCATTGCATGGAGCAGGGACCTCTGATCTTGAGCCCGATTCTCATACACTCTCCACCTCCAAGCGGAGAAAAACTCCTCAATAGGGTTGAGGAAAGGAGAGTAAGGTGGAAGGAACACCATGACCATCCTTGGATGAGTAGTGAACCAGTCCCTGATGAGCGGGCCACGGTGGAAATTCACATTGTCCCATACAATGACATATTGTGGTAGGTGAGCCCCTACGAGACCTCTCTCATTTTCATGGATCAAATCCAAATGAAGGCGGTCCAAGAAGATGAGGAGCTTCAGTGTATTGTATGGGCCAAGACTGGGGGATGTGAGTGGCCGCACATTCTCAGATATGGCAGCACACATAGTTATATTGCCCCCTTGCTGGCCTGGGACATCCACTGTGGCCCGGTGGCCAATGATATTACGGCCACGTCTTCGGGCCCTTGGCCAGGTTGAAGCCAGCTTCATCCACAAACACGAGGATGTGATGGGTGTCGTTTCCTTCCAATGCCATTATTCTCTACAACAGTGTAAAAAAACAGAAAACATCAAATCAGTCATACACTACAGTTACAGACAATTAGATAGGAATGTTCTGTGTTCTCCACAAGTTCAATATACTACTGGCCACTACTCCAGTGGTTCCTACTACAAGGCGTATTTGACAGAAAGGGGAGGGGGAAAATCATCAATGACTAGACTTACTGAAATGTTACAGTAAAACCCACAGTATTAGATAGATACATGGGAGGCACTAATTGCAGCTCTTTGACTTTTCTAATTGTATGTTCTATTCTTCAGGATTAGAAGAATAAGGATTACAATGCAATTGCATCATACAATAAGCTGCAGTTTTTAGGTGAAATGTTGAAGTCAGATAAATCAAATACTTTCATACCTGGATACACAAATCAGGTGTGTTTTTTTTGTCTTCAGGTTACTGAAGACAAAAAAAGTTAGGGAACCACTGTGGTGTCTGGTAGCCCCTCTCCTCTGTTTTGCCTTTTGTACTCTGTTTTCCCCATCCTTTTGTGTCTGTCTGTTTCCCTCTAGTGTGTGTCTGTCTGGTTGCAGGTGGGCGTGGCCATTTCTCCCTGGTTCCTGCTGCTGGGTCTCCACACCTGCTCCTCATTCTCATCAACCACCAGTTATATACCCCAGTCCAGCACGCCAGTATTCGCCAGATCGTCTGCATATCACCTGTGGTACACACCTTGGCTCGTTTGTGTTTTTTGACTAGTCTTCGTGTCATCTCGTTGCTCTCCCTAACCCTGTCTGTTCTCCCTCCTTCATCCAGAACCACCCAACCCGCCTGCCCGCCACACCAGCCTCTCTGCCTACTCTAAAAACCCACGTCTGGACCTGGATCATCCCCCTGCTTCATTCCCCGAAACTCCGATTACTCTGTTAAATAAAAGACCCAATACTCCCTGCTCCCTGTTGTCTCTGTCGTGCCTTGGAGTCCGGTTTAAGTGCACATCCCAGTACGATCTGGACACTATGGACTCCGCCGACTCAGACACCGAGGAAGCCCCCCTCCACAAAGCCCTCTCCAGCCAGGGCCAGCTCTTCGGCCAACACCAGCAGGCAATCCAGACTCTGATCTCAAGCAACCGAATCCTAAGCGAGCAGGTAATACAACTCCAAGCTCAACTAGCTCAACTGTCTGCTCAATCTCACCATTCTCCCCAGCCACCTGCTCCAGTTCCCCCAGTGTTTAGCCCCGCCGCCGCAGTGCCTAGAGAATCTTACATGCCCGATCCCGAGCCTTATTATGGGGAATTAGACAAGTGCCGGGGCTTCCTGTTCCAGTGAGCCCGTGTGTTCGACCAACGATGCATCAAAGATACAATACATCATGGGTCTTCTTAGAGGCCGAGCCTTATCCTGGGCGGAAGCCACATTCTCTAATCGCAGTGTGTCTACTCTCTCTCTTCACGAGTTTCGTTCCTATCTAGAAGAAGTCTTTGATCACCCGGACCATGCTGGAAACGTGGCCAAACGCCTTCTACGCCTGCGGCAGGGGCAGAGGAGTGTGGCAGATTTCAGCGTGGAGTTTCGCACCTTGGCTGCAGACTCTCAGTGGAATGCCGCAGCCCTTCGCGGCGTGTTTGTGGATGCCCTTAATGATCAGTTAAAAGATGAACTAGCTACACGTGATGAACCTGCTGATTTTAATGCTCTTGTGTCCCTAGCCATAAGACTGGATAATCGGTTGAGAGAGCGCCGCAGAGACAAGGGGCGACAGTCGGCCTCTGCCCCTCCTCTCCGTTACCAGCCGGCTGCGCCTCTCGGTCCGGCTGACCGCCCTCGTCCCGAGCTCCGACCTCCTTCACCTCCGGGCCCAGGTGACGAGCCCATGCAGCTGGGTCGGGCCCGGCTGACCCCCTGGGATCGTCGGATGAGAGCCGGGGAGTGACCCACTCGCATGCAAATCCCTGCTACACTCTGTTCTAAACAATCTAGCTTCCCACTCACCGCACTAATAGATTCCGGGGCAGATGACTGTTTTCTTGATAAAGAGTTCGCCGTACGGGCTGGCATTCCTCTGGCCTCTGGCCTCATTCGCCCCTCTTCATCGCCTATGGGCGCTGGTTTCTTTTTCGTGGCCAAGAAAGATAAGAGTCTCCACCCCTGCATTGATTACCGGGGTCGCAACTCCATCACTGTCAGAAATAAATACCCCTTGTCACTTATCTCCTCTGCTTTTGAGCTTCTTCAGGGCGCCACTGTCTTCACCAAACTGGATCTCCGGAACGCTTACCATCTGGTGCGGATCAGGGCTGGAGACGAGTGGAAAACTGCTTTCAACACCCCACTGGGCCATTTCGAATATCTGGTAATGCCGTTTGGCCTCACTAATGCCCCTGCAGTGTTCCAGGCTCTTGTCAATGATGTCCTTCGTGACTGCATAAACCACTTTGTGTTTGTTTATCTGGATGACATCCTGATCTATTCCAAGTCTCTTCCAGAACACATCGCCCACGTGCGACAGGTGCTCCAAAGACTCCTGGAGAACAAGCTCTACGTAAAGGCCGAAAAGTGTGAGTTTCACGCCAGCACCATGAGCTTCTTAGGCTACATCATCAGAGGCGGGCAGGTGAAGGCGGACCCGGCTAAGATTGAGGCGGTGGCGAAGTGGCCCAAACCTATCAATAGAAAGCAGGTACAACAGTTCCTTGGTTTTGCCAACTTTTATCGCCGTTTTATCAGGAACTTCAGACGTGTGGCAGCCCCTCTTTCTCATCTCACATCCACGTCCACCCCCTTCGTCTGGACCCCTGAAGCTGACCTGGCGTTTTCCCGGCTCAAGCAGCTCTTCACTACAGCGCCCATTCTTGTGCAGCCTAACCTATCTCGCCAGTTTGTTGTTGAGGTGGACGCTTCGGACACAGGGGTGGGTGCAGTTCTCTCCCAGCGCTGCGACGAGGATCAGAAACTTCATCCCTGCGCCTTCTTCTCCCGTCGCTTAACCCCTGCTGAGCGGAATTATGATGTTGGCAACAGAGAGCTCCTCGCCGTAAAATTAGCCCTGGAGGAATGGAGACACTATCTGGAGGGATCCGAACTGACATTTATAGTGTGGACTGATCACAAAAACTTGGCTTATCTCCAGTCCGCCAAACGGCTTAATTCCCGGCAGGCCCTCTGGGCCTTGTTTTTCGATCGGTTCCAGTTTACTCTCACCTACAGGCCCGGCTCTAAGAACACCAAGCCCGACGCTTTATCTCGTCAGTTCTCCTCTGGGAAGCCACCTTCGGAACCGGAGACTATTCTGCCTCCCTCCTGTGTGGTGGCGGCGGTCGACTGGGAGATCAAGTCCCTGGTGAAGGAAGCCCAACGGCACCAACCCGAGCCCGGCACTGGCCCTCCGGGGTGTTTGTTCGTCCCCGACGCCGTTCGGTCCCAGGTCCTCCAGTGGATTCCCACCTCTCGCTTCGCCTGCCATCCTGGTATCAGTCTGTCCCCACTCAAACGACATTTCTGGTGGCCAACTATGGAGGCAGATGTCCGCGCTTCCATTTGTTCCTGGGCTAAGTCCTCTAACCGCCCTCCGTCCGGTCTCCTGCACCCCTGCCTGTTCCCAGTCGTCCCTTGTCCCACATAGCTCTCGACTTTGTGACTGGCTTGCCTCCATCCCGTGGGAACACTATCATTCTCTCCATCGTTGATCGCTTCTCTAAGGCCGCCCACTTCATCGCGCTTCCCAAGCTCCCCTCGGCCCAGGAGACTTCCGATCTCATGGTCCAGCACGTCTTCCGTCTCCACGGGATTCCTACAGATATTCTCTAAGATCGGGGTCCTCAGTTCATATCCCAGGTATGGAAGACCTTTTGCCAAGCTCTGGGTGCGTCAGTCAGTCTAACATCTGGTTTTCACCCTCAAACCAATGGGCAGTGTGAAAGGACGAACCAGGACCTCGGAGCCGCTCTACGGTGTGTCACTTCCCAGATCCCCTCCACCTGGAGCACTCACCTGGCATGGATTGAGTACGCGCACAACTCTCTGACGTCTTCTGCCACAGGTCTCTCACCGTTCGAAGTGATCTTCGGCTACCAACCACCGTTGTTCCCCACCAAGGAGATCGAACTAGCGGTTCCGTCGGTGCAAGCTAACCTCTGCCGCTGTCGGAGAATCTGGAGATCGGCCCGTGCCGCGCTGCTGCGCACCACCGCCCGCAACCAGCGAATAGCGGATCGTCACCGGACCCTGGCCCCGAACTACACCCCGGGTCAGAAGGTTTGGCTCTCATCCGAAAACATTCCTCTTAAGGGGGTATCCAAGAAACTGGCGCCCCGGTACATAGGACCCTATGTCATTGAAAGGATTATCAACCCATCTGCGGTCAGGCTGTCGCTCCCTCGGAATATGAAGATTCATCCCACTTTTCACGTTTCTCTGATTAAGCCTGTCCATACTAGTCCTATACTACTATATACTATACTACTAGTCCTATACTACTACTCCATGTTACAGATCTCTTGTTCTTGTTGTTCATTGAGAAGTTTTCCTCTGCCACCCGTGCAAGGTTGTCGTCCAATCCTAGACAGAGAATTCAAAGGACAACACTCCATTCGTAATGTATACCTTTGTTATTCCTTACAGAATGAGTTACCTATGTAACTGTATTGTTGTTTTACTTACAGTAACTTTACCACAATTCTAATGCATCACTGGACAGTGACTGGAATACTACTGTAAACTGTATCATCAATACTGTAGAAAATAAATTATTCCGTAGTTTATTTTCTCCAATGTTTTTCTTGTCATTTTTAGTATCATAACATCCCATTGAGGTATTACACACACACAACACACACACACACACACACACACACACACACAATGAATAGGTAAACGTGTAAATAAAAAGAAATATATTTCTTGCTCTATGCACAGTGTCCTGTCCAAAATATTATTCCATCATTGATTGACTACAGACCTGTTTTCCCTGCGAAAGGTTTGGATGATAGAGGTGACTGTAGAGCGAGGCACATTAGGCTGCACTCTGCGACCTGCGTCCGCCATTGTGAGGCCATGGTTGATAACATGGTCTATAATTGTGGCCCGAATTTCGTCCGGGACAGCATGGTGTCTTCGTGCTCCTCGACCTCTTCCCCCTATTCCACCACCACGCACCCTTACTCCTCCTCCTCTTCTTCCTCGAGCAGGCAGTTGCCCTTGTTCATTTATTTGGCCAGGTGCCTCCATGTTCAGAAATTGTACTGGTCCTGCATGGTCAAGCTCTTTACATACATTCACAGTAATGGACAGCACCTGTCAGGTAACTGAACATACTGTTTGATTGGTCACCTGAGATGTCTGACACTCCTCCTTCGTTAGTCAAGTTCTAGTTTCACCTGACTGTCAATTGCTGTAATAAATTTATCAAATGATCCAAGTGATTCATATGGTATTCATGGTATTATGTTCTTGACTAATTTTGACAATTGAACAGACTATTATGCATGTGATGACTTATACAATGAAATGACACTGACACGTTTTGCAGTGAACAACCATTAGACTACAGAATGAACAATCAGTTTAGATCAACAAGATCTGTTCACTTGAAAATTGTGCTAAATGTAGGCTACCTGTACTTAATCATTTGCAAAGATGTACTGAGACATTGAGACATGTACTTAGACATTTGAAAATTTGATGAAATGAATGAGAAATTCAATTCTGTTGTGAACAATTGCCAAGTGCTTTGGAGATTTGTCCATGATGTTTTGAGAATGTAATTTCTGTTTCAAGAAATGAGCCAAACCAATGGAGAAAAACTGTAAATGCCTGGTCTATTTCTTAGTTAACTGTTTTAAAATCAAGGTTTCTGATACAGCCAGATACCTGTAATTTATTTTTCTTATTTACAACTGTGCTATATCTAATCTGCTGTGTGAATGTTTCTTCTCCATACACATTCCAGTGTGTATAATATACAACACTTACATTATGTCTTGCAAGCGAAGAGCATCCTAGTCTAAAACAATTATTCAAAATAATATAGCACATACATACTTTCAATGACATTGAATTTACGATCTATGGGTCAATGGCTATTTACTGTGAAGCCATAAGGTAAGAACATTGTATGAGTTCCTCTGACTGACTCAAAACGCACGTTCTCAACGCCGTTGTGTCTTGAAATAAACGCACAGTTTGGACATGCGTTTGATGGCTAATTACATCAAAGACGCACGTTTTGATACAAAAAACGTATGGAACGCCAAAAGGGTCACAATACGCCACTTTCCTACCTCGTTTTGTTAAAAAAACAGCGTAAAAAGCACCGTTTGAATGACCAGGACGCCACTTTTTACGCCGCCATAAAGCAAAACACCATAAAAAGGGCCGTGAAATTGTGTAAACAACGACGCATTTTTCGTCGGTCTGGAGGCGGCGAAAAAAACGTCGCTCAATATGCTCATATAACGCCGCTTTTTACGGGGATCAGTGTCCCCAATGACGCGTATCATAACGCGTTACAAGACGCGTAGTGTCAAATGATAATGATCTCCACCCTGTCTTTTCCAAAGCCAATCAATTTGAACTGTTATCACCCAATCAGTAAAGAACAAGCAAGCTCGTAACGGCGCCGACTTGTAAAACGCAATACTAAGGGGTCGCAGGTTCGCGCCCCGCTCACATCTTGTTTTTTGAGCGATGTTTTTATCGTTTTGTATCGTCTGTTTTCTGTTAGAATGCCAATAGGTAAACTGAAGTTGTAGGCACACAAACCTTATTTTGTTTTCTTCAATTTTATTAAATTAATATATTAATGTGCCGACTGTGCAACGTCTGCAGGCTTGAGAAAGGAGAATAGCTGGTGTGTGCAACCGACTGTTCAGCAAATGCAGGAGAGGAAAGAGTAGCCAGGAGAGGAGCATGCTGGCCCAGCTTGGACTTAATAAAAAAGATGCAGTCTGGACAAAATTTGAGTCTTTACAAATTTGTTAGACAATGTCATTGTTTGGGAATATTGACTGTAGACAGATAAATTCTAGCTTTTACAGTCATAGTGAGAAGTTTGCTCTTTGAGGCAGGTTGCAAGTTCACGTCCCCATAACAGGTTATCATTTGTGGAAGGTCCTAAGGTTTGCGAAATAAAAGGTCTGGTTTTGATTGAGATCGCTGTGTTGTAGCTACATTTTAAGTCAATAACGTCTGTGTTTCCCCCTACTTTTATGAACAAATCAGAAGTAATCCAGCACAATCCAAACATAATGCAAGACCTCCACTAGGTGGCACTCACACACTACCAATAAATTAGACGTTTTATAGATTTGGCTACAGTACACGTGCATTCTTGTATATTTTAATTTCTAGAGAAATTCTTTTGTATCAGGCTTGAAAGACTTAATGTGCATGCATCCGAACCAACAATTTATTTATGTATCAAGTCAACAACATGCTTAGGCCTACTTCTGTCATGAAAGTCTTGGTTGCAGTTGGTTGGATGCAGCAGCACAGACGATCAGACCACTGGAGCAGAACGGGCAGAACAGCAAGTGTGTTCCTTCATGATACACCTTGAAACCTGGTCCGGTACAACTTTTCCACGAAGTGCATATCAGACTATCTTTTCAGCCATCTTCATCACATTGTGGATAGACTTCCTGACCCGTGGAAAGATGCAGCCCTACCACAGTTTTAATTTTAAGCACATACTTGTTTGGCAAAAGGAAATGTGAGTCTGTGCTCATTCACATCTGCTTGATTAGGGCACTCTCCTAATCAAGGATGAAGTTGAACTGCTGCAGGTGCAAAACTTGCCACCTATAATGTAGGCTACTCTACAGGTGCATCTCAAAAAAGTATAATATAGTGGAAAATTCATTTAGTTATTTAGTTAGTTTTATATTTTTGTGAAAGTGAAACACACACACACATATATATATATATAATGAAGAAGAAGAAATGCATATAAATCCTGGGACAAAATCTGTCCTGTACAAATACTGTACAGCATGTAGTCTAATGAACAAGCCTTGTGTTACAGCTGACCTGGGCAGTGAAATGTTCCATTGTTTAATTCATGTGGTCATAGCTGTCCACAACTCAAATCAGAATTTCAGGAGAAATGTTTTATACCACCTGAAGAAGACTTCCTCTCAGAAAGGTAGGAAGGTGTTTCACTGTACAACTGCAGTCCTTCAATCTAAGTAAAGCCATTTCCCTGACATTTGGCTTATTTTACTTTTAATAGACACATGGAAAAGGGTTTATACCTCCTGTGAATATGATCCAGTTCATCTTATCTTCATACTGTATATCATACTGTATAAATGATGTTGTATGCTGCTTGCATCTGAAACTGAAAAATAATGGAATCAGTCTGTACAGGACAGAGCTGCAGGCTACGTCAGTTTAGTCTCAGTTTGGACCTGATGTTCTCAACATTGGACAAGTAGGCAGTAATAAAATCCAGCTTCCAGTTCCTTTCTATAAACTGAGCTAATGTTCAGTTCCATAGCAGCTCTGTAGCTGCTGGAGAAGCGTCCTGCTCAGCTGCAGTCTGAAGGGGAGATGTTAGCTAACTTAGCGCTAACCGGCTTCACTTTTCCAGCAGCTGGGAAACAACAGACTTTTCTTGGTCTGTAGAAGCTGACACACTGTAACAGACACCGTGTTAGGATTTGGGTTTTGTACTGTTGTTTTTCCTATGTTCATGGGATATTGTCATGGTTTTGTAGTCTGTATTGTTTTGGTTCATTCGCTTTAAGTTTCTTAGTTTCTGGCTTGTCTCACATCTTCGTTCTCGTTCCTGTACTTTAGTTCATGTTTTGTGTTTTCCTATTTGGTGTACTTATGATGGTTTGTCTTAGTCCTTAGTCTTTTGTCTCTATGTTAAGTATAGTCTTGTCACCTGTTTGGTCCCGTCTGTCAGTGGTACTGTTTTGCTGTCTTTGTGTTTTTACTTTGGTAGATTTGTCATTGTGTGTCCTGTGAACTTTACTTCCTGTTTTATTTTGTTAACCTCCTGTACCTGGTGTCCTTGTCTAGTTTCACTTGATTACCTGATGTGTCTCAGCCGTGCTTCTTTCCCCTGTTGTCACTCGTTTGTCCCTGGTGTATATATGTTTGGTTTTTCTCTTCAGTCTTTGTCCAGTCATTGTTCATGTTACTCTCCTGTGTGCGCTACGCCTGTTGTCTGCCTCGTTTGTCTAGTCACCGTGTTCCTTTGGAGTTTGGATTTCTGTTTGGATTACCTTTGATGGATTTTTGTTTTGTTCTCTCTTGTCGTTTTATGGACTCAGCCACTCAGTGTAAGTGTGCTCGCTTTTTGTTTAAATAAACCACCCTTTGAACTTTACGTCCTGTGCCTTGCGTCCTGCATTTGGGTCCTCCAACCTGCCACACACCATGAACTGTAACACACCGTACATTTACTGGCACAATATTTTCCTCCGCTCGCGTTCACTGTCACTTTCTGCCGCTCGGACGATCAAACGCTCGCTGCGCACCTCCTGATTCAGAGTCACGCTGCTCTTATAACCATCTGTCACGTATGTTCTGCAGAGAACGAGGAGAGGAAGCGAGCCGAGCATCGAGTGCTGCCGTGCTGCTCAGTGTGAGAGTGAAAACATCTGTAGAGCATAGTTTAATGACCGTGGGAAATTTTAGGAGCGGCGGTCGTGATTCGCCGCTGGTGAATGCATATAGAGGAAACACTGATAGAAGATGAAACAGAGATAAAAGCCCCTTTCCCACTGCACAGTACCAGCTCCACTCGCCTTTGTTTGGTTTTCCATTGTGGAAAAGTTGGACCTGTACCTGCTTCCAGGTACTTTTTTTGGTATCACCTCCGTCGAGGTTCCAAGCGAGCTGGTGGCGATACTAAAATGTGACGTGAAAACACAGCAGGCTGCTGATTGGTCAGAGAGAACCGTCACTATTCACTGCATCATCATTGTGTGCACCAGACAGAGGCCAGCGACAGGAAGTTTATTATTTTACCATTTTCACACGTTATTTCATCACTAAATCCACTTCTGAGAAGTTTTGAGGTGAGAAATCAGCTGTGTAGATTTACAATATTGACAGCTTTACGAGAAGTGATAGAGGAACAAAAATGTGATGAATATTGTCGGAGTTGAGGAGCTCCGCGAGCGGCGGCGTGGGAAGCCTGCGGCGACCCGCGGGAGGAGCGTGTGAGGCCGGCCAGCCGCCCGCTCACAGAGCCCTCTGCTCCGGCCGTCACACAGACGCTGCAGCAACAACGGCAGAGGAAAACACAGCTGGAAGGTTTTCATACCGCTTATCTGTCTTTACATTCTGAGGAAGGTTCAAACCTTTTAACTTAAACCAAGAGACAGCTGTGTGTGGCGTCGCTATGACGACCAGCTACATGGAGGGGTACTATCTCTGGGTACTATCTGCAATGGAAAACGGGTCACGGCCAAACCGAGTCGAGTCGAAGTCGAGCTGGTACTGGTGATGGAAAAACGCCAAAAGACACCAGAGACCAAATAAAAACATGTCATGAAACAACAATTCAGTGATTCAAACTGGACTCAGCACAACTCCAACATCAGTTCATCATTAACAACAGAACACATCTTTATACATCTGGGGCTTACCTGAGCAGGTGAGATCCAGGAAGAAGGAAGAGGAAGCTGATATTACACACTCCCTCAGAGTAGATCCAGACTGAACACAGTAAGACCTGATCCACCACACAGGTCTGTCTGAGGACTCCTTTCTCTGTCCTACGGAAACAGCAGAGCCACAGTCCAGCTCTCTACAGGCAACAGCTGCTGTCTTCAGGGTCCAGAGAGAGATAGTGCCACTCACTGGTCTCCAGACTCCCTGATGTTTCACCTCCAGTGTTCCTGCACAGCGACTGGCTCCTCCCACCAACCTGAGAGGTTCTGAACAGAAAGCAGAGAGTCATCAGTAAAACACTAAAGTGAGTTTCATCAGAACCGAAATGAACCAAATCAAAGCTGCAGCTCCTCTTCTACCTGAGCAGGTGAGTCCAACAGCTTTTCCAGGTGAGCAGGTGTTTCTAGCTGAGCCTGAGCTTCTACAGTCCAGGAGAGCAGACTCATGGCCTCCACACTGGAACTCTTTGGTCCACATCGGAGCCTCCACTTCTCCATAGAGCGCCCCCTGGAGGACTGAAGGAGCCCCACAGCCAAGCTCCCTACAGACCACCTCTGCATCCTGCTGGTCAAAGTCAGCTTCACACACTGAGGACCACCTCTGGTTAGACTGGTTAGACTGGTTAGACTTCACCTCCAGTCTGCCTGAGCACAGACTAGTCCCGCCCACCAGCCTGACAGAGTCTGCAGAGATAATAGAAGATGAAATAGAGATAAAGTTACCAGAGACCAAATAAAAACATGTCATGAAACAACAATTCAGTGATTCAAACTGGACTCAGCACAACTCCAACATCAGTTCATCATTAACAACAGAACACATCTTTATACATCTGGGGCTCACCTGAGCAGGTGAGATCCACGAGGGAGAGAGAGGAAGATGATGTTACACAGCCCCTCAGTGCAGATCCAGACTGAACACAGTCAGACCTGATCCTCCACACAGGTCTGTCTGAGGACTCCTCTCTCTCTCCTACAGAAACAGCAGAGCCACAGTCCAGCTCTCTACAGGCAACAGCTGCTGTCTGCAGGGTCCAGAGAGAGATAGTGTCACTCACTGGTCTCCAGTCTCCCTGATGTTTCAGCTCCAGTGTTCCTGCACAGCGACTGGCTCCTCCCACCAACCTGACATCAGCCTCTGAACAGAAAGCAGAGAGTCATCAGTAAAACAATAAAGTGAGTTTCATCAGAACAGAAATGAACCAAATCAAAGCTGCAGCTCCTCTTCTACCTGAGCAGGTGAGTCCAACAGCTTTTCCAGGTGAGCAGGTGTTTCTAGCTGAGCCTGAGCTTCTACAGTCCAGGAGAGCAGACTCATGGCCTCCACACTGGAACTCTTTGGTCCACATCGGAGCCTCCACTTCTCCATAGAGCGCCCCCTGGAGGACTGAAGGAGCCCCACAGCCAAGCTCCCTACAGACCACCTCTGCATCCTGCTGGTCAAAGTCAGCTTCACACACTGAGGACCACCTCTGGTTAGACTTCACCTCCAGTCTGCCTGAGCACAGACTAGTCCCGCCCACCAGCCTGACAGAGTCTGCAGAGATAATAAAACAGTGTTTCCCTTAGGATGGAGTTGTAGCAGCGGAGATGAAGCAAAACTTTTGTTCTTGTGTCCATGAGCATGTGATGCACCTTAGAATAGCTTCAAACTGCAGTGTTTTCCCTAGTTCAGAGGTCACTAATAGGCGGACCGCGGTCCGGATCCGGACCCAGCCGCTGTCCTCTCCGGACCGCCGACCTACAGCCGATTCATTATTAAGACGTACTACCTCGTGACGGAGCGTTTCTATTGGAACCCGCGCAGATTTTCTAGCATTTACTGTACTGGTTTAGCAGCCCAGGAAACTCACAGATTGGACAGATTAGTGCAGCGGTGTTCCATGAGGGAGAGAGCGACAGAGGTACGGGTGAGTGAGAGAGAGAGAGAGAGGGACGAGTGAGAGGACGTGCTGCGCTACAGCGCTACAGCGCTCTGCGGTCAAATACGATTTTAAATAGGCTTATTAAAAAAAATTGAAAATTGATTGTGCATTGATATTGTGGCGGCTGCCACAATTAAATGAACGTATGGGAAACACTGCACACGGAGAGAGGAAGCAAAAGAGAAAAGACATTTCACTAGAATGTAGAGATTTTTTACCTGTAACGTTACATTCCTCCCACGGGCAGTTCAAAACCAGAATATCTCATATTTCTCCAATGCTAGCTAGCAGGACAATTTAGAGCTCACGCTTCTCACTGAACAAGAGAAAGTAGGAAAATGGTTTATAAGAGGGAATGAAAGAGAAGAGGAGGCATTACAGCTGTTTAGTTGATGTGTTCAGTGTTTATTATAAAATTTGTTAAGACGACACTATCACTTCAAGCTACAGTTTTTATTTCATTTTTTTAAAAAGGCACTTTAGTTTAGTTTACTTAAATTTAGAATGTATAATTAGAGTATTTATTATTTAGTATCCCTCCAGTTTGATGTGGAAACTCAATATTGTTGAAATATTGTCAGTTGTTGACTAAAAACATATATATTGATAACACTATAGCCTACGTTATGGCACTGAATGATAACGCAAGTTAGTCAGTATGATGTTCCCGGACCTTTGCTTCGGGAAATTTTCTCTTACTGGACCCCTTCGAATTCTAATTGAATACCCCTGACATAGACTGTGGGTTTTCATAGTAATAGATCTGTTTTGCCTTTCTACCAGCAGGTGGCAGTATTTAAATAAATGTCCGGTTTGTGTCTTTGTTAACTGTTTTAAATCCAGGTTACCGCTACCCTGACTTACTTCTAAGCGACAAAATACCTCTGTAACATTAGCTAATGTCAGTGTTTATAAGTCCAACATCAGGAGAAACTGAACAACAATGGTGTGCATGGCAGGGCTGCAAGGAGAAAGCCACTCCTTTCCTAAAGGAACATTCATGCATATCTGCAGTTTGCTCAAGATTATGTTTGGCAAAAGGAAAACATTTCAGCATAATAACCTTATTCCATCTGTGAAACATTGTGATGGTGGCAGTCTCATGATCTGGGCTTGTTGCATGTGGGCCAGGAGGGCTAGCCATTGTTGATGGAACAATAAATTCTGAATTTCATTCACCCACGCTGGGCTGTCGGTGAATGAAGATGATAACTAGGTTACAAATTAATCCTTAATAATGAAAAAACAAGTTCAATGAAGAACAATAAATACATCTGTACCGGTAACCTGGATTTAAAACAGTTAACAAAGACACAAACCGGACATTTATTTAAATACTGCCACCTGCTGATAGAAGGGCGAAACAGATCTATTAGGCTACTATGAAAACCACATGAAATTAATATTAAATATAGTGCTAACAGTAACTCTGCACACACAATAATTACCTAGGTTAAACTTCCAACTGTACATTAGACGTGACTCTTGCTGTTTACATGAAGAAATGCACAATATTATATACACTGCATAATTAACTACTGTTGCCAACATATTTCTCTCGGTCCAGGTTTATTGATTAATTGATTTGAATCAGCGGCGTCATTAGCCCTGGGCGTCCGTGGCTGTAGCCCCAGATGTTTTTTGAAAAGCCCCGGATCTCTGAAGGATTTTTAAAAAACGAACAACAAAAGGCTGAAAATTCAACTTTACTCACTTAACTACCGCTAGGTGCCCGGGAGCGAGAGAGAATGAGAGAGAGAGATTATTGTTATTTATTCTCCTGCAGATAAGTGGAGAATAAGATGATCCAGCTGTAGCTCTGTTTCTGTCCTCTCTGCTCCACCTGAAGCAGCTATGAACTGCGTGTTGGAGCTGCACTTTATCAGAGGCGCTGAAATTAAGCTGTGGATTTGTAAGTGAGGTTAGATAGGCAGAGGAGGCATTATACATGTTTCATTTCAAAATCTATCTTTTATGTAGGTTATTGCCTTCCTGGCTCAGGCAATTTCAGAGCTGGCTCATAGGTGACTCACTAAGTGACCAGTCAATCACTCACACACTCCACATCAATCGCGAGTTGAGGGAGGGAAAAAAGTTGCTTTAAAAAGTTGCGGAGCAGCAAAGTGCCTCAGTATTACAGACTTTTCTTTTGTGCTGCTGTTACTTCTAGCTGAACAGTGGGTACATCTAATGTACTTTTAATTTCGCTACATTTTCCATTCATACTGTAGCGTCTCTCAAATGAGAAGCTCGGAGTAGATAGCTGGTTTGTGCTCGCTCTTTATTTCTGTACCAATTACAGGCTACTGTGGGCCGTAGCCAATGCCAAAAACAACAACTCTCCGTCACCAAACGCTATGATCTAGCTTTACTCCCCAACTTGCTGTCTCATCTGTCGTCCCACACACTCTCCCTCCAGTCTAGCAGGAATAATAACAGGGGGTGCAAAACCGAACCACAAAAAAACGAATTGTTCAATAAACAAACCACGGCTCGGTTTTTACATGTAATCCGCAATTTTCGGTTCTGTATTGACTGGACTGTACAGACAGACCATTCTCAAGAGTGCTTTAGGCAACACCAACTAAACAGCGCCCTCTGTAGGTTGGCTTTTGGAATAGTCAGTATCAGTACAGGTTCCACAAAAAAAACATTTTGCAGCAAGCTAACACCCTTTGCCCTTCCCCTTCCCCGGAGAGTACCTGTCCAATGAACTGTCAATATATCGATGACGAATCATGTAACGTTACTGGAAAAAACTGGAGAGAGGGTCATCATACAGATGCTAATGAAACGCAAGAATATGTGCGGAGGAGATGGCGTGTGGAGGCGTAAAGTTAACGTATGAGGATGCACCATCGTCTTTTAAGTGAGCTGTGTGGGAGCATTTTGGATTTAGCGTTGATTACAATAGCGATGGAACGAAGGTCGTCACTACAACGGAGACCGTGTCGTGCCAATGTAGTTATCACCGACAGAAAGTGTTTCCCCTGCCGCGGGAGCGCGCGTGCATTCAGCGGTGAGGGCGGACCTTCGACTTCATCAAAGTGAATGAAAAATAAACCTTGTGGGTTGTTTAATCTATCGTTTTAGTATTGTTTTATTAGCGAGGTTTGTGTACAGCACGCTAGTACTTAGTATCGAACTTCGTATTATTCATTGCACTCAATTGAGAATGTCTACGCAAGAAGGGCATTTAGTTTCACTCGTAAAGCAAACTTAAAAATAAAAAAAATTATTTTGCGGTAGTCCGGTGATGTTATAACTGACGGCGTAGTCGATCATGTCATCCATGTTACTGTTTAGAAGCTAGATTCACACAGACTGTCACCCTTTACACCTGCTTGACCTGAAATGTACATTAAACTGAATGCAGCATTGTAGCCAACATCTAAAATTATAGTCTAAAATTATTTGTATCCCACTATAACTTTCGTAGGAAAATAGAAATGTCTCCATATTCCCCACTGTTACCGAACCGAAACCGTGACCCAGAAACCGCAATACAAACCGAACCGTGGGCTTGTTGAACCGTTGCACCCCTAATAACAACCATCCCTCTTAACTCTCTGCCAATTACAGGTACGAACACAGTTGATTGACAGGCTTCTAAACATATCGCATCACAGGCAAAACACATTCACTGACATCCTGGAACACTGGAAAACACAGTGCTTATGTTAAACAGCCCTTTCTGTCTTAAGTTAACTAGAACAATCTAACTAGTGACATTCTGACTCCACAGTAAACACCAACTAGTATCCAGTCCGTTACAATACCTTTTATAACTGAACCAGACTGTAATCTGCATTTTGCTGCATTAACCACAATGAGCTCATCCAGGCTGTGCGCATGCAGTTACGCAGTAAAGCGCTGGTCAGCACTTGTCACGCAGAGCTGGCAGATGGAAATATAGAGGCTGTGTCCGAAATCACCCACTACTCACTATATAGTAGACACCATTTTGTAGCGCTGTCCGAATGTATAGTGATGATTATTATACCCTATATAGTCCACTCAATGTATCCCAGAATGCATTTTGAAAAGTAGTGTACATCCGATGGTCACTAACCAAGCCGTATATACCATCATGCATCGCGCTGATAGAAAAAAAATGACAATCCGACGGCAATGACGTAAATAACGGCGCCGAAATAACGATCGGGGTAGTGTCCGAAAGTGTTGTTTTAATAATGCGAGTGAGCTCACTATATAGTGTATATAGTGCTCTACATACAACTCCCTACATAGGGGGTAGGGAGTAGTGAATGAGAGGGGATTTCGGACACAGCCTTAGAAAATCAGTTTAAGGCTTTAATGTTCTACTAATACAACTGTGATAGTGAGCATCACCACGGACCTGGTGGCCTGTTGGAAAGCAGCCTGAGTCTCTTTAACAAGTCGGAAAACATTTTCACTTTCCATTAACGGCGCATTAAAAGCGTCTTTAGTCTCTGTGGAGCAAATGAAGGCTACACACTGATCTATGTCAGATAAACACTGCATTGACTGAGATATATTAAAAGTGTCCTGTTGTTGAACAGAGCATCGCTTTGGGCATCAGCCTGTTTCTTTTACTATTACTATTTGTTACTATTTGTTTTATAGCGATGTCCGACGGTGAGTCCATAAACTGAATATCGCTGGTGAAACTAATATTTCACTCAGCAGAGAGAGAGAGAAAGCCAATAAAGCTAATTTGAATTTGAGAGAGAGATATCCATCCATCCATCCATCCATCCATCGTCAACCGCTTATCCTGCTCACAAGGTCGCGTGGGGCTGGAGCCTAGAGAGAGAGAATATGGTGGATAAAATAGTCCTGTTTGGTTTTATGCATGACGCACAGTTTCCTCTGTCTGCAGGTTTACCTGCTTCAACAACGAGCTGCTCTCGTGTTACTTTCACAATAATTCTTTACGTTGTGAAGATTATTTAGATGGTTCAGGAATAATCAGATTGTTTTGGCAGCCTGTGCTGCTGCAAAGCAAGCGGTTAGGTCGGCTACATCTCCATAATAAAAGGCACAGGTACCAAAAGTTGGCTGGGCATCAAAGGTGATATTTTAAAGTGATCTTATAAACACCTTCATGGAGATTTAAAAAGGAAAATAGTTGTAGAAACAGCTAAATTACAGATAATCAGCTTCTTCACTGCATTTGCAGGAATATTTTAATGGGCTACTTAAAAAAATAAACTCATCAAGTTGCCTAGTCTGATGCAACAGACAGTCCATTTTTACTCTGATAGCCTATCTTGACCTTTCCTCATGTGAACACATCGGGGCTGTGATCCTGCACAACAAAACATGCAAGAATTAAATCCCCAACGGGTTGGAATCCTCCGTGGAATGGAGGCAGGTGGACCGCGGATTGATTGCAAAGTCTATGATGATTTATCCTGTTTGACCTCTCAAAATATTCCTTTATTCTGGAAATGTCAGAGAACCCAGTTAGATTCTGTGCAGAATTTTGAACATGAGCAGAAAACCTGCTGAAACACAGGAGCTATTAAAGTCCAGGGGTTTCTAACTGAATTAAAATGATTCACTTTATTATTGATGAAGTGAAAAGGTGCCACATGCACATTTAAAGAGGTTACCTCAGTCAGTCAGTCACACCTGCCTGTGTGTCTGTTGATTCAGCAGCAATGACATTAAAAGTTGATCTACAAAAGAAACATATCTGAAAGCTGAGAGCTGCTCTGCATTATATTGGTTACAATTTTAGATTTTGAATTGTTTTATTAAACCAGAAAAAATATTTATCCAAGAGTGTCCTGGCCGAGGCAGGCAGGAGTACAAATGCACATTTAAGATGGGAATAAATAATCAGTTACAAGGTCATAAAATATGCAAATGTTCTTAAATATTCACCTAAATTCAGCAACAAGGACTCAAAAGAGCAATCAGTCATTATATCTGCAGGCAGAATTTTCAGCCTTCAGGTCATTTAAAAGCAACAGTGAAACAAAGATACAGCCCCCTGTGGGCTACCTGAATTTTGTGTGTCCCTTTACATAAATAATTTCCACCATAAATGGATGCAGAAAATGTAGAAATTGGTGCAAAAAAGCACCATAATGCAGGAAACTAAGAGTTCCTGGAGGGTCAATTATTATGTGAAGATACAAAGTTTTATGAGCTGGGCTAAGCCCCCAATGTTTCAAGATCCTAACAATGCCCCTGGTATCACCTCCGTCAAGGTTCCAAGCGAGCTGAGGCGAAACTAAAATGTGACTTGAAAACACAGCAGGCTGCTGATTGGTCAGAGAGAATCGTCACTATTCACTGCATCATCATTGTGTGCACCAGACAGAGGCCAGCGACAGGAAGTTTATTATTTTACCATTTTCACACGTTATTTCATCACTAAATCCACTTCTGAGAAGTTTTGAGGTGAGAAATCAGCTGTGTAGATTTACAATATTGACAGTTTTACGAGAAGTGATAGAGGAACAAAAATGTGATGAATATATTCGGAGTTGAGGAGCTCGGCGAGTGGTGGCAGGGGAAGCCTGCGGCGACCCGCTGGAGGAGCGTGTGAGGCCGGCCAGCCGCCCGCTCACAGAGCCCTCTGCTCCCGCCGTCACACAGACGCTGCAGCAACAACGGCAGAGGAAAACACAGCTGGAAGGTTTTCATACCGCTTATCTGTCTTTACATTCTGAGGAAGGTTCAAACCTTTTAACTTAAACCAAGAGACAGCTGTGTGTGGCATCGCTATGACGACCAGCTACATGGAGGGGTACTATCTCTGGGTACTATCTGCAATGGAAAACGGGTCACGGCCAAACCGAGTCGAGTCGAGTCGAGCTGGTACTGGTGATGGAAAAACACCAAAAGACACCAGAGACTAAATAAAAACATGTCATGAAACAACAATTCAGTGATTCAAACTGGACTCAGCCAGGGACGGACTAAAAAACGGCCCTGGACTTTGACTAGCCCAGGCCCAAAGCAATCGGCGCGTGGAAACTGGACAACAATAACGCCTGCCACCTGGCATGAGTGTCACAATTTTACAGCTAAAATGTTGAAGTTTAGCTGTTTTAACTACTTTAATCATTAATGTAGCAAGCTGAATATCACTTCCTAACATCATCCCTAACAGGTAACTCTCTTTCTCCTCTCATGTTCAAAATTACACTCTCTTTTGTGGACGGCCGTTAAGTATGGCAAAACAAACGGTAAAACAAACCAAAATTTTAGATAGTAATCCCACTTCTGAATCAATATAAATGTCCACCGTTAATGTTTACAGCTCCTAGACATTTTCTTACTTTTATATTCAAAGTGTTTTATTTGTATTTCGTTTATAAAAATATGTTTTGTGTTGGTTAAAGGTCATCCATATTTATTAAATGTCTATCTTGCCTGGAACGATGAAAACCGTTGAGATGAAAGCAACGTCTTTGTTAGAACAGAATTGTTGTAATAAACGGTTTATTAGCCTGCTAATATAAAAAAGTGTTTTTTTTCTCTCGCCTTCTCAGCCCCACCCTTTTCTTTCCGTTTTTTACCCGCGGCCGCGTTATGCATATTGTTTGTTTGTTTCTATGCTTTTATCTGACGTCTTTGCTGTTGGTTTCTTCCTCTGCTTCCACTTCTTCTTCTCCTTACTTGGCGGCCACGGCCAGTGCAGCTGGCATTCAACTTAAAGGTGCATTGCTGCCACCTACAGTACTGGAGTGTGAAACAGATTAGTGGGGGAAAAACAGGTGATGACTGCGTGAGTGGTGGGTGGTGGGCCGGCCCACCGGCCGTCCTGGAGTACCGGCAGTTCTGTGATTCTTCCGATCACACAGATGGCCAGTCCGCCCCTGGACTCAGCACAACTCCAACATCAGTTCATCATTAACAACAGAACACATCTTTATACATCTGGGGCTTACCTGAGCAGGTGAGATCCATGATGGAGGAAGAGGAACCTGGTAATACACACTCCCTCAGAGTAGATCCAGACCAATCACAGTGAAACCAGAACCCCCACACAGGTCTGTCTGAGGACTCCTTTCTCTCTCCTACAGAAACAGCAGAGCCACAGTCCAGCTCTCTACAGGCAACAGCTGCTGCCTTCAGGGTCCAGACATAGTAAGTCATTGGTCTCCAGTCTCTCTGTTTCACCTCCAGTGTTCCTGCACAGCGACTGGCTCCTCCCACCAACCTGACCTCACCAGCCTCTGAACAGAAACCAGAGAGTCATCAGTAAAGAAGAGAATTCAAGAGACCAAACTGAAACTTAACTGCTGATTCTGCTTCTGTGATTCTTTTTCTTTTGTTTTTCTCTTTACCTGTTGAGGTGTGTCGTCCTTGAGCCTGGAGTCCTGTGATTGGAGCAGAGCCGTGGACAGAAAGAACAGTCAGGTTGTTTTGTAAAGAACTTTCTATCAGCTCAGAAACATCTCAGTGAACTCCCTCTGGACTCATTTTACCAGTTTACTGTAGGTGAGTTCAACATGTGAACACACAGAACACCATCCAGCAGACTGGTTTATAAAGATTTAAAGCAAAAACTCATCATGAATCAGGAATAACTCCTCAACCATTTGGCCTAGATGCATAATTCTGGTCTCCTTTGAGAGGTTAGATGATAAGGAACATAAATCCATCGTAAATTAACATATTTATTTTACCATTACAGACTAAATTGAGATGCAATCCTCACCTGGTAAAGCTATATTTTTAAGGCAATAAACCATCAAAACCATCGTCACATAGATTATAATGCCAATGAATATCTTCTAATACACCTGGAATACAACTGTAATTTAATTTAATAAAAATAAACTAATACAACAGTTATCATACAACCTTTTCTAAATTTTCCAGGCGAATGTCCATATTTTGAAAATATTTACTGTTTAAATGTTGACTTTTATTGGGAGTTACCTTTAAAACACTATTTCTGTCCATGCAAGTTCCAAATAACAAAACATTGAAATATTGATAAGAACAGTGAATATTCATCAACATTCCTGTCACCAAAAGCACTCCCACGCTTTACAGGCCTGTAGCTTGAGAACAGCTTGAGCAGACCTTTCATTTGACACCCTGGATGTCTATGTAGCTCCTACGGGTCACTAGACCACGAAAAGACCGTGTGTTCCAAAGCGGCACTTCTCCTGCTCTGCAGAAAAAGGCGAGAGACTGTGCTCATTGCACAAAAATCAAGATGCCCCCGGTGATGTTTCTAGCAACAAATCAGCTGATATTTGGACTGAAAACGGTGAACACGGCCAAAGTAAGTCAGCGGTGTTGACGATCGAGCGCTTCCCCTCGTACCGGGGGTGTGGCTGTTCAGTTTGTTTAAGGGCACAGAAATAAGTGGGGATGGTAGCGACATGTCTGTCAATATCCACCAACTCTTGTCCCTTCTGTCAAAGAATTTAAATGTGACCGCTGTTGTCCGTTAATGTCTAGTCAACATATTTGGTGCACAGAATCCAAGTTTCTTGAAGTTTCCACAGTCAGTGATGGTTTGGGTGCCATGTCCTCAGTGTTTCCTCAAGTCCAGAGTCAAAGCAGCGTCTACCAGGAGATTTTAGAGACTTCATGCTTCATCTGCTGACAAGCTTTATGGAGATGCTGATTTCCTTTTCCAGCAGGACTCAGCACCTGCCCACAGAACCAGAACTACTAGGAACTGGTTTGCTGACCATGGTGTTACTGTGCTTGAGTGACCAGCCAACTCGCTTGGCCTGAACCTCAAAGAGAATCTATGGGGTTCAAGAAGAAAGTGAGAGACACCAGACCAACAATCCAGACGAGCTGAAGCAGCTATCAAAGCAACCTGGGCTTCATAACAGCAGCTCCACAGGCTGAGCTGTGACACATTCTTTATTCTAATATTCTAGTAGTTTGAGATATGGATGTTTGATTTCCTTGAGCTGTAAGCCGTAATCATCAAGATTAAAACAAGAAAAAGGGCCTGAAATATTTCACTTAAAATGTAATGAATCTAAAATATATAAAAGTTTCACTTTTTGACTTAAATTACAGGCAGAAATGAACTTTCTCAGCATATTCTAACTTTCTGAGATGCTCCTGTCAGCCTGCTTCATTTTATGTTCTTTTTTATTGCTTTGTTTTAACTTGCGCACTATTTATGCCTTATATTCTCTTTTTATAATTTGTTCTTCTGTACATTCTGTTTGAGCGTCGTTGGAGGAGCCTGGGAACAAGAATTTATTTGCCCCTCTTCAGGACCATGGGGATTGAACCAATCAGAAGACATTGGTTCAGCGATGGTGAGAAATAAGGAGGGTATCAACATTAAATAGAAGAAGTCAGATAATGAGTGTATGCACGTCTTCATTCATGTGGGCAGCATCTGATAAAGCAGCTGACAGCAGGAAATACTGAGAAATTCTTTCCAGTTACGTGTTTCAGAAGTTTCAGTCACATATAACTCGTCACAGCGGACAGTTAGAGCTCACTGGGTTTTCTTAATGTTCAAAAAATACCACAGAGCTTCCTGCTGCTCTCACATCCAGTTTGTTTCAGCACCATCACACAGAAATCAGGCTGCAGCACAAACACAAATGAATTAATGAAGTCATTTTGTTGTTGAAATGCATGAGCATAGGTTTAGCTGCAACACTGGGGGGGAATTTTTCTGCACCAGTTTCTGGCTTCTTTTCTACATCTATTTATGGCGAAAATGTCATTTATTTAAACCCCAACACCAAAAACCTGAATGGAAATAATTGCCACATTGTTTTTTCTTTTACACATAGTTCTGTTATTCTTTTATAGCCTGGATACAGCGGTCACGTTATGCTGATTGTTTAAAGGTCTGCTGATTAGCTTGCTGTCACGAGCTGCAGCTCCGTATTTTACAGATATAAGCAGAACATCAAAAGAAGGATAAATGCCCAGGAGGTTCTGGCAAAGACATGAGTAAGGGAGCTCCACTTTTTTAATTCTCACAGTGTAGACTAACAAAAACAGCAAGTTACTATTAGCAGCACTTTGTTTTAACTGTGTTCGGTCTGGGCTAGACCCTGGTGCAGGACTAAGAGAATGAGGAGTTAGATTAAAGAGGAATATTTACTGCGGGGCTGAAGGGACGGGAGATTTTGCCGGGGAAAGCAGAAGATCAGGTGCCGAACCGGGTTGGTTTCTGCTGTGCAGAGCAGGTTGGTACTGGACCTACCTGAGAGTCCAGACTGAGATGCTGAACTGAGCTGGTCCAGAGCAGAATACAGGAATATATGAGACAGACGGGATGATGCTATTTCTGACAGCAGGACTAAAACCACACGTTATTATGCGTGATCACTTTTAACTTTTATCACAGCCTACTACATGTTCTTCTTCACTCGGCCTAACACAATGATTTAAATGTGTTCATGATGTTGTTGTTAGTTTGTTGTAGCCTACAGTTTAGCCTACTGATTCATTTAAAATGTAGGCTACTTGACTTTCTTTGCTCTGTAATGAAATGAAGCAATAACCCATAACTGTCACACTGCTGCTGTCATCGCTCAGTTAAAGTTCTCTCACACAGATCAGGCCTTCATTTTGTTTTCCCTTTGATGGGAACTTGAGCATTAATTACTTTCACTGCTGTGAGCTCAGCTCAACATTCGAACCTCAAAATTAAAAATCGAACATGTACCAAACAATCAAATATTTGAATATTGAACACCTGACACTTTATCAGCATGATACAAAGCCTGCATGAGATTGGGAAATGTGTTTTCTTCTGACTGGAACATTAAAATGAGTGCACTAGTGTAAGTAGATATTTGATTTACCTGAAACCTGGTTAAAGTACATGTTGCTGCTAATACTGCAGTCCTTGATATTAGTGCATACAGCCACGTTACTTCTGAATTACAGGTACAACTTTACTTATTCTCAATAAAAGTGGCCATGAATATTTCTGTAATATAGATAAATTATTAAATTTTGATAACATTAAAGTTCAATAATCCATTTTTTAAAGAAGCACTCCTCAGCTGAAAGAGTGGGGACAGACAGTCCACTGCAGGATATGTGCTTCACAATAAAATGTGATCAACACAGTGAGATACATAAAAGAAATAAATACACAGGAAAAACAGAAATCAGATGACCATAAAGCTCCTGTCTGATTAAAAGCCTGTTTGAATAGCAGAGTAAAATAACTGACAGAATTTCATAGTAACGGAGGCAATGCATTCCACAGCCTAGGAGCCACTGCATGAAATGACCGATGGCCTCTGGTTTTAAAATGAGTGTGGGGAACCACTAACAGCCTCAGGGGCAACAGGTGGGAGTGTGAAGCTGTATGGAGTCAGAGATATGTCTGTGTCCGTGCAGGGCTCTAAAAGCAAGGACCAGGACTTTAATCTGAGCTCTAAACTGGACTGGTAACCAGTGAAGTGATGGTGAAACAGGTGTGATGTGCGCTCTTTTGTTAATGTGAGTTAGAAGCCTTGCAGCAGAGTTCTGAACAGCCTTAAGAGACAGTGAAGCTCCTTCTTATTCAAACAAGTGAAAAGACAGTTCCTCTCAAATTCAACCTCTGACACCAGAGTTCTTAGTTTGGATGTACAGTGTTTCTCAGTTGGAGGAAGCAGTTTCTAATTAGAGAAAAAACTCTGTTGTGAACTGTAAATGTTCACACCTCATGAACTGGGTCAGAAAAGGTCTTAGCACCTTATTTTAGCTGCACGTCAGTTCTTTCCATTTAGGGGGAAAAAACTGAAAATGTTCACACCTCATAAACTGGATCAGATAAGATCTTTACACCTTAAATGTAGCTGTACGTCAGCTCTTTGGCAGGAAAAAGCAGTCACGATCTAATATCCTGTTTTTAGCTGAGACTTGGTTAGACCCAGAGACTTTCTGAGTGAATCTAGCGAGCATCAGAAAGGACGGGGAGCTGCCATTTAGTTTACTGTTCTTTTGAATATGTGGCTCTTCAGCTGAATTCCTCTCCTCCAGCTAGATCTCTAAATATCTACAGGCCACCTAAATACTGCACAGGTCTTTCCGTGTTTTCATCCTGAACAGCCTTTCATACTGATTTTCTCCCTGATCCAGTAAAGAGATCTGGGCTCCGTATTTATCAAGCTGAGCTTATTTCAGGCGGCTCCACAGGTCTCTCTGTGGTTAGCAGTTGCCAGTAGAGGCTTGTGACGCACTGTGGACACAGAGACAAGAATGTTTCTGAAATATTTGATGATGCACAGTTAATTTGACGGGTCGGGCAGCACAGGCATCATCTTTGTCAGCGAGTTGGTGAGAGACGTCGTCTCACCACAGACTTTACGCAGTAATGAGTTTTCAGCTAAACTGAAGGTTGTGATGACACTTTGTTTATTTGCCACAGGACAAACGCAACAGTGCTGATGATTTTGGACCGTCACTAACATCAATAAGCCCAGTTGTCATGGAAACAATTATAGCACTTGCAAATATCGGGCTTCCCAGGAGCAGCAGGTGCAACTGATGGCACTCTTATAAAGATCAAACGTTTTTATCTTTCACTTCCTGTGTGTACGCAGCCTGTGTTCATAATGTGGTCTCTTAAAATTCTTAACTCAGACTATGATGCTTGATAACTAACTTTTCAGCTCAGCTTTGAGCCAACACATTTTTCACTCTTCAGTCAGTTCTTAGCAGGGTTGTTATGAGTAATTCTGGGAAGCTTGATAAACACATGCTGTTTAAAGTCCTACCTGAGCTCCACAGCAGCAGCAGCACCAACAGGTGATCCATGTCCAGGTAGACCGCTCTCTGGTCAGTCCGCCTGCTCTCTGCTCTGATCATCATGTGCTGTCCTCAGTGTAGATCTGTGTACAGGAAGAGGTGGAGCTTTACTGGAACACAGCTCATTCAGCTGGCTTCAGTTTAGAACACCAGGGCAGACCAGAACACAGACAGTGAGACCAGACCAGAACACAGACAGTGAGACCAGTCCAGGGGCCTCATGTATAAAAGGGTGCTTTAACACTGAAAGATGGTGTACTCACAGAATTTGAAAAGTTCGTACACACAGAAATCTCCACATGTATAAACCAGGCGTACTCCAGGCCCTGAGCACCTTTCCTTTATACATCCCAACCAACGTGAAACTGAGCACAAGCCACACCCCCCGCCTTGGCTCCTCCCATAAATGACTATGCAAATGACCATAAACACGCCAGCGTCACCTCCTGAGGTCCAAATAACAACAGCTGCTGCAGAACAGCTGAAAATAAGGAAACTTCACTGAGTGAGAGATCGAGGTGTTTGTAGGTTCACAGCAGGCAGACTGAGACTTCACACCTCCACAAAATGATTCAGTCAGTGGTTATTGAACTTTTTCATCAAATCAAGACATCTGGCCTGTGATGTAAAGAAAATTCTTGTGAAAAAATAAATCTGTCGTTACTTTATTTTATTATTTATTATTATTATTATTCTATCAGACATTGTTAGTGTACAGTTGTGGTTACAGTTCTCGCTTTCTATTGCTTTTGTTTTATAGAATTCTTCTTTATGCACCAACAGACCAAAGCAAATGACTTTAGTGGAAGTTAAAACTTGTCAATAAACCAGATTCTGAGCTTTTTTAGTTTGGGTGATAAAGCCTGGCTGTTTCTGGAGCTCTGCAGCCTCTGTGCTGGGGGGGTTGTGCAATACTGCGATAGTCATTTCCTGTTAGAGCCCAACCGCAGTGTTTGATCTGAGATAACAGTAACCTGTCAAAAATAATGCACTAACCTGTAAGTACACAGTGTACGCAGTGTGCTGCATGTTAGTGCACTCAGACCAGAACACGTCCAATGAGAAGTGTGTTGCAGTAATCCATGTAGTAACCCTCCATGTCTCTGCTGGGACATCCTCACAGGCAGCATGTTGTCTCTGGGTCATTCTGCTTCCTCCGTCCTCCAGCCGGTGACCCAGAGATCCACCGAGCTCCTCCATCATCCAGGATGTTCCCCTCATTTTCACAGGTGGAGCAGAGAGGAGCCCCGGCTGGATCCTATGAGGACGTCTGTTACCGGGCAGAAACAGGCCGCTTGCTGATTGGTCTGCCGATCTGACGGACAGTAAAAGTGGAAATTCTAATATTAATCTTCCTCCAGAAGTGTAAAAGGAATAAGAGCAGCAGCAGAGGCTCTGAACGTCTTCATGATGACTCAGCAAATGAAAATGATTCCATGTGTGTGGAATCGAATTGTATCAGTGTTGATTTAAAAAAGTTAATAAAATCCAGTTCACATCCTATTTGTTGTGTTCTCACTGTCACACATTGTTGGCCTGTGTTTATTATTGTCGTAGCTGAGTGTTCAGCTCGGACAGTATGACCACTAGTCTGCTGAGTTGTGATAGAGAGAGACTGAGTGCGTCTGTTCACACTGATTTGTCAGGATTGTGTGGTGGTGAAGCAGGTTGAGGACCCAAATGCAGGACGCGGAGAGTGCAGAGGGGTATTGCACAAATGCAAGATAAGGGATTAAGCCGGGATTTTCCAGATATCCTGGGTGAATTTAGCCCTGACTCGGTTTCACGAAAGCAGTAGCACATAAGTTACCATGGCGATTTACACTTTGCAGCTAGCCTGCTCCAGACCAGGCTAACAGCCTGGCTTAGTTAATCCTGGTGCCTTATCTGTTCAGTCAGCGTCACGCCGATCAGAAACCAAAGTGTTTTTTTCAGTCATTCCATGTTCTTATGTAGGCCTGTGTGTTTTGCTTATTTTTCAGCAGTCTGTATTAAAATAGTAGGTTGGGGTTATTGGGTTTCATAACTAGAGAAGATGCGTGCACCATACTTGAGACACAATGAGCATCAGCGAGTTTATGTGGAATGAAGCACGTGTAAAAAATAAAAATAATAAAAAAGGATAAATAAAAGAAAAAGTAACACGAGTACAGCAAAAAAACAGAGAAACAAAGTGGCAGCCAACAGAGGACTGACTGAATGTGTGAGAAGCTAAAAATCTCACAGCTCTTAACTGAAACTGTCATAATTATAATGTTATATTGAGCCTTCAAAGTGAGCAGCGGACATTATATGTCACTCAAGAAACTCACACACACTCTGCAGGATCCTGTGTCATTTTATAATACTGTCAAATTATAGTCCTACTTCAGTAAGGAGGAGATATTGTGCAGTTTATTCATGAAACAACTTTGTGTTTGGGAGAGAAAACAATGATTACAGGAAAACACTGTGTTACAGTTTGGCTCACAGTGAACTTCTATACACTAAATCACTAAATCACTTCTCTTTGTAGTTGCTGGATTTCCGATGTCCTCAGTGCTTCTTTTTATCTCCATATCTAAGTCCAAGTCCTGTTTTTTTTTATTATGTTAATTTTTTCAACTGTGTGCAGTTCAGACATCTGACAGTTTGTAAAACACATAACAGCACAGCAGGAAGTCTTCACCTGTGGATGTGCTTATACTTAGTACATCAGCAGACTGGCTGTCAGACTGTAGGACCACAGCCTCAGGGTCAACTTACAGATATCAGACAGTATTTTCTATGAGCACCACAACACTGACTTTTTATCTGTTATCCATATTGACTAAACAAGTTCACCATTTTCATACAGACCTCCAGCCTCTCTGCCAAGCCTACTATATATATATACACACTTTTTAAAAGTATATGTCAAAAATGTTGCCTGCAATATAAAATGGTAAATAACTGAAAAGGCTTTAAGAAAGGTTAATAAGAAAACATGCAGTGCAAACAGAAGATATGTGCATTGGTCAAAAAAGAAACTTAGCTAAAGAAAGCTAAATGAACAAATTAATTATATTTTTATATTTTGAATTGTCACCTGCTGAATTTCCTGCTGTGTTTCCTTTTATATAAAAGTATATATATATATATATATATATATATATATTTTTTTTTTTTTTCCACCATAAATTGGTGTAGAATATTTCTTCAGACGTCAGAAAGGGGGGGGGGGGCAGACTCAGATATCTCAGCATTGAATATTATTTCAAAATAAAGTTAAAAGGGAAACACTATGAGGAAAAGAAATACGTTTGTTGTGAAAGTGCTGCTATATAAATAAAACTGAATTGAATAGACAGAATGTTGATTAGTGGTTGTAATTAATACATTTGCTGAGTGACGTATTAAGGTCACTGCTCACTTTTAAGGTCTGACATAACGTTACTATGGTAACATAATTAACAGTTTCAGTTAGGAGCAGTGATTCTTTTAGCTGCTTACTTATTAAGTCGGCCTTCTATTGTCTGCCACACTTTTCTCTGTTTTAATTCTGCGGCCGTGTTTCTTTCTTCCTTTTTTTATATTCTGTGCTTTTCCTCATCAGAAACCTTTTTTACACTCAGTGAGTAACAGAGAATAAAGTCTGCTGCTCACGTCTTTTCCATTTCAGCATCAATGAATCTGATCGACAGCGTGGTCTCTTGAAGAAAGTTGTTGACGCCCATTTATCTGAATTACTTACAGCTGGCTTGACTTAGTTGCACCTTCTGAGCCTGGTTTGGCCTTTGTGAGACTGATAAAGCCAGGATGCTCTGATTGGACTATGTCAAGCCGAGCTTTGTCTCTTATCCTGGATTTCTAAATTCTGCTTTTGTGAAACAGCCCTCTGACTGGCACCCCAAAAATAAATAAACCCCCGAATCAAACTGTCACATAAAGAAAGAAATTCTATACACTTGATTTAAACGCAGACGGTGCATTAATGATTTCTTTCTCTGATGCTGCCATGTTTTATCTACGTCCTCCTGCATGCTGACAGTCACCCCGCTGACCTCACCAGAAAAACAGTGAACTGAATGAGCAATCGATGTTTATCATTCTACCAAAAAGTTAAATTCTCATGTGTAAGTTAAATAATAAATGACCGATACTTGGTGCCAGTTTATCGATACAGTATTGCCACAGGAAATCCACCCCTATCATTTACTGTTTCCAAAAAAGGCCGACTGTAATGTTATACATGTCACTGTACCAGTTCTGCAACAACAGCTGTCAGATTTTTACCGTAAATCACAGATTATTTGACAGACTTCAGCAGAGAACAGGATCGGTCAGGACTCAGGAATGAAGACGAGGAGACTTCTTCTCTGAACTGTATTGTGTTCCAGCAGTATTTATTGTCACAGGTCAACACTCAGGAGCAACAAATAAACCCTCATTAGGCACTGGCATCTTGACATCAACAGCAGAAACAGAACCACTTTAATACAAGTGAAGACTCTCAGTAACTAACTTCATTCTTCCTCCGGTCAGTTACAGCACGAGCATCGGGACAATGATCAGAAATCTCTCTCATCACGCTGGGAACATACAAATGTCTGCTTAAACTTAGGAGACAGAAACATAACATCATCACAGGTAAGTGAATCTAAACTATAATGTGGTGCATGATGAACTTGAGCGGGTGTCTCCTCCGACACCTACAGAACCTGAGTATTAAAATGATGCATCAACATAAACTTTCTACCTACTTTGATCCTACATGTACTAACTAATCTTAGCTAACAGAAATGAAGACAAGAATCCCATTAACTGTGGCCACTAGGTGGCAGTGTGGTTACATGGAGAAACAAGCTGTTAAACTTTCAACTTCTAATTAGCTCAAACTTGATGCTCCAACCATCAGAACTGCACCAACCATCAAACAGCATGTGCTGAGTGAGATTACTGCATCACTGAGCCACTGGTGAAAGCTAGTAAGAGTATCTAGGTGATTTTGTCAAATGGTTCAGGTCCTCAGTCGGGACAGGGATCTTCACTGAGATGAAGGACACTTGGTTTTTTGCTGCATCATAGCAAAACAGTAGAGCATAGAAAAGTAAAACAGTTAAAAAAATCCACTTTCCATCATTCCAAGCGATTAATGCAGAAAACACCTGGCAGATTAACGGACAGTAAAGAAACAGCTTCTTTGACAGTCACAATAATCATTTTTTCAAAAAATGAAAAATCATTGAAACAGACTGAATCAGTAGAATCTGACCCACTTCTTTCAGGAGCCTCAGGGTGGGTGATGTGACCTCGTCATTACCACAATAACATACATGCTGCTAAGAATATAAAGTTACTGTTGTCCAGGGCTGCAACTAACGACTACTGTTGATTAATCTATCGATTATTGAAACGAATAATCGACTATTTGGATTATGATTTGCAGAATAACACAATGAGTCTTATTTAGCTATCAGATTTTAAATCAAACCTGAGGTTGTTTTAGGCGTGTGCAAATACTGCTTTTAATGAACGTTTCTGCTGCAGCAAAAGAAAGTTCTACTGAAAATCACGTCCTGATCAGCTGATCTGCTTAGTTACAGAGCAGTTTACACACCAGTACTGCAACACACCGGGACAAACTGACACTGTAAACAAAGAAAGGAATAATGCTGAAGAGGATTATGGACATGTGACATTTTTCTTTCAAATTCTGAGTTCAAAGTCAGAATTCTGAAAAAAAGTCAGAATTCTGAAAAAAAAGTCCGACCTCATGAATCGATTATTAAATTTGTTGGCAACAAATTAATCGATTTTTGTCAACTAGGTCGATTAGTTGTTGCACCCCTGCTGTTGTATATCCCTTGGTTTGTCTGTGAAGGTTCTCAGTCATCCAGGTCACAGTTATCCAAGGAAGGTTGAACGTTGACTTGGTTGAAGATACTAGAGGACGTTTCGTCCCTCCTGATAGGAAAACTCAGCTTTCTACCCTCTGTGGGGTTGTTTGCCAGGATCATCGATTCCGCTAGTTCATTAGTGCTCCTGGTTGCTGTATGACAGTCGTTATGATCGTTAGAACCACCCGTGGCCAAGTCTGAACGACCATGTTTGGCATCTTCACCTGAAGCCAAGAGGAAACGCTTATTCAGTTTCCTGGGAAATTATGAAAGGAGAACATTGTAACGACCCCACAGAGGTTTAAAATTGCTGAAAAGTCTCTTGGATGAGAAACAAAACGTCTTGAAGTATCTTCAACCAAGTCCAGTTGCCCTTTGACTTTAACCTTCTTTGGATCCCTCAGTTTGCAGAGAAGCTCAGAAATAACAACACAGCTGTCAGGGCATGAGGAGGCGGCAGGAGGAAACAGCTAGCTTGGCTCTGAGAAATGTTCACAATGAAGCAGCGTGACTGCATTGGTGGTCTTTAGGGAATTACTGTGAGTAAAGGTTTTTCCACACTAGTCACACAAGTTCGGTTTCTCTCCAGTGTGAACGAGTCTGTGATTTTTCAAGGCACCTGACGTAGTGAACGCTTTCCTACACAGGTTACACCTGTACGGTTTCTCTCCGATGTGAACACGGTGGTGCCTTGCTAGGTTATATGACTGAATGAAGGTTTTCCCACACTGGTTACACCTGTACGGTTTCTCTCCATTGTGAATTCGCTGGTGCCTTCTTAGGTCTCCTGAAGAAATGAAGGTTTTTCCACATTTGTCACAACTGTACGGTTTCTCTCCACTGTGAATACGTCGGTGTATGGATAGGTTCCGTGGCTCGGTGAATCCTTTCCCACAATGGTCACAGATGTACCGTTTCTCTCCAGTGTGCATGTTTTGGTGGCTTTTTAAGGAGTCTGATCTATTGAAAGCTTTCCCACACTGCTCACAGCAGTATAGTTTCTCTCCAGTGTGAACACGCTTGTGCCTTCCTAGGTTACCTGACTGAATGAAAGTTTTCCCACACTGGTCACAGCTGTACGGTTTCTCTCCAGTGTGAACTCTCTGATGAGTCTTTAGAGACCCAGGTGTTGTGAAGGATTTGTCACAGTACCGACAGCGGTGGTGTCCGAGTCCAGCTCTCCATTTCTACAGCAACAGACAGACATGAGAGAAAGACAGCAGGTGAGGTGTGATGCGAGCCATCTAGAACCATAAATGATATTTGGAACAGAAAGCTTTTCTAAGGGTGTTAAGGCCGGGTGATGCTTCAAACAAACTAGTTCACGGGGACGTGACCAACCAATTTCTTAAATTCCTGAAATATTTTGTACCAAAAATTCTTCTGGACTATTGAGTTGCTAATTAAAAACTCTGTTCCAGTTTGGGTTCGGGAGGCAGACACCGTCTCTACATTTAAGAGTAGGCTTAAGACTTTCCTTTTTGATAAAGCTTATAGTTAGGGCTGGCTCGGGTTAGTCCTGAACCATCCCTTAGTTATGCTGCTATAGGCTAGACTGCCGGGGTTTTCCCATGATGCACTGATCAATTCATTATACAGAAAGTGGATAGTAATCTGTGTTTTAAAAGTTGTTTTTCCTGTATTTACAAAAAGCTTTCAGAATATTTTGGCCCATGCCGAGTGTTCAGATACCAGGGCCTTCACTGCCACAGTCCTATGTGGGCAGTAGAAGTAGTAGAAATATCATCATCATCATAACTTGTTTGTTTATAAACTTTCTAAATATTTGTGCACAGTTATCACGACAGCCCTGTCTGTCTGTTTCCCAACTGCTGGACTCTCCTGGGCTCCAGACTCTGGAAGCTGAGCTGTTTTGTAACGTTTGCTACAGTTATGAGAAGTAACTTTAATCAGCTGCAGATTCTGTCTGAAGGAAGCTACGGTGTGTTTTTTCTTTGAGGACTACTTTGCGTGCCCTGGCAATACCTTTCTTCTCTCGGTCCTTCCGAGCCATGGCTGTGTACACTCAGCTGCTCTCAGCACAACACTCCAGTATGGATCAGCTTATTGAATTTTACTTTGAACCGAGCATTTCCTGTTTATATAGTCCCGCTGTTCAATATGCGTATTTATGTAGGCTTTAATCAAAAAGGACCAGGCACCACTGCAGGGGATCGCTCCAGAGCAGAGGAAAGACAGCCGGGATAGAGCCATGCTGGCCCAGCTTGGACTTAAGGCTGCTCCCGGTAAATTTCTGGTCTGGAGGAAAGGGGACTAGCACTTCCAATCACCGGGAAAATCAAAGACTGTTAAGCCAACATCTGCACACAGACCTGCCCCATCAATGTGTCAGTCTATTGGTGTCTGTTTTGCGATAGTCCAGAGAGTCCATATACTAAAACGAGAAGACATCTTGACTGGTTACCACAGAGGCTGCTGCTGGAAAGCTGAGTTTCACTTGGTGCATGCGCATATGAACAGCTGTATTTCACACCTCTCAGCGCTGGAAGTGGCTGCTAAACAAGACAGACCAAGAGATCCACTTGTGAGAAGTGCCAGCTGTGTGCAAAATAAAAGGCACGGCACATCAAAGACAATGAAAATGTTAGTGGCCTACCGGTCGGTGCCGCCGAGTAACCTACCAGCCCACCTGAAGAACTTTCCGTGTGTTTGTTGTTGTAGCAGAGCCTGATTTAGTTAAACTGATGTACATTTATGTTGGGAGCGTAACACTGATTTTTTTCACCTTCCTAGTGAGACAGCTTTGTGTGGTTTGTAGCTGACCCTCGTCTTCAGTATCTTTTGAATACAGACCTCACGTCCGGGGCCTGTTACATTTACTTTCACTGATTACATAAACATGTCTAGCCAACAGTAGCCTGCTATCAGAAGAGGTGATGCCATAATGCCATCGGATCCTGCGTGAAATCAGGAGTTTTGGGCCCGGCGAGCCCCAACAGTAATTAAACCATTTAACTAATTAAATGTCTTTCAAGTGAATTACTGAACTAGCTAACGTTACCTTTAAGTGAATGATGTTACAGCGCCAGTAACAGCGCCAGGGGGAATCCAGGGAAAAGGACAAGACAGGGCAGGATCCTCCTATGACTCACTTATTATAAAATTATAATTTACCTTAACGTGTTTGCTAACAAAACTAAAAGAGCATCATCCCTGAGACCTCAAGACCAAGAATACAAAGAACTGTGAGAGGCTGCTCCAAGATAACAGCCAGGCTTTATCGCCCAAAACCATAAGCTCACAGTCTGATTTATTGCCAAGCAGGTTTTTATTTTAAAACAAAGATTTTAGCTTTGGAACTACATGAAATAAAAGCTATAACCACAACTGTACACTAACAATGTGAAGTCTATTTAGAATAATAAAGCAGTCCAGTCCCCTTTCATGACACTTCTGTAGGTTATTTTTCCAAAGTGCTCATAAGCAGAGAATGTTCTGCAGGCTACATCACGAGCCAGATGTTTCTTTATTTACTTTAAACCATCACTCAGACTCTAAAGACAGAATAACATTGAAACTATCTTCCAGTTGTGGCCTTTCCTCTGTTGATGCTGCTGCAGAGCTCTGAGTAACTGGGACCAGAGGGCTCTGTGGGCGTGGCTGGCCGGTTTGGGCGCTTGTGGAGCTTTAACCCCGAAAACATTTCAGAACATTTTGGATTCGCCATCAACTTTCGTCAAACTGCCAAATACACAGTTGATTTCTAATCTCTGTGTTTAGAGATGACACAGTGTGCTGCTCAGTGATTTCTTCTAAATACCTTAACCTCATGTTTGAAGCTTTGGCTGTATTTAACATGAACATCCAACATTATAACTTTGTAGATAAAATGTGGAAAACGTAATTTAATAATTCTTTAATAAGAAGATTGCCCTCTCCCCCTTAAACAGCCTCTCGGTAAGGACGCGTCAACAATTACATTTCACGTCGACAAATTTGTGACTAATCGAAATAAAAAGTATCGCCAGTGTCAGTCATTACGTTTACTTATTTATGACAGACAGTCCCTAAATAAAACAGACTCATTTTTATTTCTGTGTCATTTATATATATATATATATATATATATATATATATATATATATATATATATATATATATATATATATATATATATATATATATATTTATTTATTTATTTATTTATTTATTTTATTTATTTATTTTTTTTAACAGATGGCTGATGGTGGCCCTGGTAAGGTGTGGGACTAATCACCAAGGACCCATCTGGTGCAGGATCAAGCAGCCTCAGACTGAAAACTACAACCACCTTGTAGGAGCGTCTTAGAGTAAACCATGAAGCAGCCAATCAGGAGGCAGATAATAAAGCAGCAGAGCCTAAAGAAGCCAGAGCTGCATCACAGCCCACACTCAAACCAGACCAAAGGAGCTGGACCAGTTTATCATGATCATCCTGCCTAATGCAACTGAGGAGGGTGAAGATTTAACAGATAACTGACAAAGGCAGAGCCCAGGTGACCTTTTACAGGTGAGAAGTAGCCCCCCACTCAGCTGACGGACCAAATTCAGACACAAGCTGTCACACGAATAAAAAAACTTAACTCTGGAAAACAGCACAGACTGTTGGTCTGGATCTCCTGAAGCCCTCATGAGCTTCACTGCTCAGAGTCCCAGTTGTGTTAAATGTGAAGGCCATGTCTCGGTCCCACACAGGGGACCACATCGGGCAGATCCTCCTGATCTCCCTACTCCAGGATGCTGGAGCAAAGGACAGCAGTCCCAGCTGTTTCACATGTCCAACTGCAGACGACTGAGACGTGGCAGCCAATCAGGCAGAGACCCTGAGACCCCTGGAGACAGAGGTGTGGACTCGGGTTGGGCCGATAGACGATGCGATGGCTGGTAGACATCACGGCGTTGAGCCGCCATCGTGAATTAATAATAAGACATCAACCCTCTAAAATATCGACTGTGTGCTTTTTGCCACTCATTTCTATATTTCTGCATCATCGGGGGTTAAAATCAGGAGCGCCGTGTCCACAGTCTTGTAAACAGTCTGTGGGACATCGTGCTCAGGGCCACCAATGAGGAGAAGCGGCGCTGCCCCAGAAGGGCTGTGCTTTCAGTTGGATCGGCAGGACTGAAAAATAGCGTGTATATACACGCATACAGGCCTGGATCACACAGCACATTAACACATCCTGCAAAGAAAAAGATCCTTCGCAGGTGTATTTTTCATTATTATATATATTTTCTAGATGTTTATTTCCTCAATTAAAGTTATATTTGTTCTGTTTTTTACTTAGTTGTTTACAGTAAGTAAAGTTTACTGTTCAGTGCACTGACGTCAGACTTAGTTTGGATATAAAGTTTATTTTGAAACTGTAAAACACCCTGCCTGCTTTGTGTTTGATCAGGACATCTGAGGGATCAAAAGACTGTTTATGTACAAATATTCTGTATCCGTCTTTAGTTTTAAACCCTCTTATCAAAACATTGTTAAGCATGCCGATTTGTTTTTCTAGTCTCATAACACATGTTTGGGATCATCTTTGTTTATGTTCAGTGTTTCTGTAAATAAAGAAAAATAAAACATCAGCCCAAATATAAATATATATAAAATCCTCAAATATCAACATCGGTATGGTTCTTAAAAATGCAGTTTCCGTTGGGCTCCGTTCATTCAACGGTTGTTGCTACAGAACTTGATTTTATTTGATATAATCCTGCTCCAAAGTACCAAGGCAAACGTCTTGTAAGTTAAACCTACTTGTGAGCTTGTTGTTGGCCGATACAGCCTGGCTGTGTCCAGTGTTCTTTGCAGTCCTGGTTCTGAGCTCTCTGTGAGGGCGGCACCGATCCAGGTATATGGCTCCACAGACTGAACGATGGAGGGGGGGGGGAGAGAGAGAGAGAGAGAGAGAGACCGTTGTTAGAGCAGCGGCAGGTGTTGACAGCATTATGGTGGTTCAGGTAAAGATCCTGCAGGCAGATTTGTCACGAGACTGGCTGTTTATTAGCGAAGGTACCGAGTCCCTGTGCTGAGTTCCATACTGACCAACAAGCAAAGACGTCTGCAGGGCGTCTACAACACAGTGGGAAAAACTCTACAGTTACCACAGCATGACGAAGCAGCCCACGTAAACAGCTGCTGGCAGAGGTGAAATCTCCAGCTTTGATGGCCGGATTCAAAAACAGTTCCAAACACAAGTTTGGCTTTGTTGGACAGATTAGATGCAACACTTCTTTTGGGGTCTAGAAATCTAGCTTTCAGCGGGGACTCCAGAGAGCTCGGGGAGGTTCATAAGGGGTTATTTCAGGGTTACTGAGAGCTGATTGCAAAACCTGATTCTGTCCTAGCAGAGCATCTAGAGAAAGAAAGAATACAGACAGAGAGGGGAACGGCTCACTCAGCTGTCTTCTCAGGGACTCCGACACCGATTCCTCCTGCTGCAACCACATCACATGGACACTTGCTGCTGAGATCGTTACAAACCACTCCGACCTCCTGCTCACCACCTCCCTGCTGTGATTGAAGCAATCGATTGCAGAATATCGTCCTGTAAATGATCTATTATCAGACGCTCGAGGACTGAGAGAATATCTCATGTCATTCCCAGCAGTTGTCATGAGCACCGTCTGGCTAAAAACACTAGAACATATCAGAGACAGGAGCTTCTGCAGAGTGGCAGCTTATCTTTGCATCAGGAAGCAGCGAACACTGAAGCTCTACAGCGGGAATCATTTCTTAGAGAAATCAGAGGGAGTCAAAGGTCGCTGTAGCTCAAAGCAGCTGTCCTGCCTGAGACCCCCGCAGCAGGCGGAGAAGCTCCGGCTGTAACACTTAGGACATCTGTGTATTATACCTCAGTACACAGCTGACCTCCAGAGTTCAGCCAATCAGGGACGTCGGCAGTGATTACAGGGGAACACTCAAGTTCCAGCAGTTGATGAGGACGATCTGACGTCTTCTTGTAAACATCTGATAATAAATATTGTGATTTGGTGAAACAAAGGCTCCACCTGAAAAGGATTCACAGTGCCAGATCACCAACAGCCCTGGAGCTGCGCAGGAGGATTTGAGATCCAGCATGTGCATGAATATTTGCAGGAGGACAGCTTTCCCTCAATCCTGATCATTCTGCTGCTCGCTAAAACCTCTTTGGGGGGGCGCCAAAAATTTCTCTATGCTGTATGTACTTTTACCTTAAAAACATGCTGCCACGTGTGGTCATGTGACTCCGCTGGTAGGCTGTCATCAACGGGTAAACTGTGACGTAGCCTGTTCAGACTGAGCCGCCACTTCCGCTACACAGACTGACCGCAACAACAGCCCCGTCAGGCAGGCGCCCTTTGGTGAACGAGGAGAGGAAGCTGGCCAAGTGTAGAGTGTTAGTGTGAGCGAAAATCATCCGTTTCACACTGATGTTAACGACTGTGTCACTTCAGCAGCGCTGATGTGCTGAATATAAAAGGGAGCACTTGTCATGTGCGAGTCAACATTTTGTTGTCGGTAAACATGGAGATGACAGATTTTTACAGCTCAGGACAAACCTACAAACCAAAAAATAAATAATGGTTCATTAATTGTCATCGAGGTAACGTGTTGAATTAATCGTGGTTTTGATTTTAGGTCACACTGTCCAGCGCAGGCGGCGCTCCTACTCAAGTTAAATCCTTCTCCAGTAGAGAAAACTCTCCTCCAGACCCTCACGTTCACTGCGGGGTTTTGGTGGCCCGTCTTAATCAGTATAAGGCGCTAACAGACCTGAAATCAGATTTAACGTGGCGAGAAAGACTGGAGTGCAGAGCGCGCAGGCGTCGCGCAGCGTGTAACGGCCTCTCCTCTTTACGCCTACAGCTGCTTCACTCTGGACCCGACAGACAGAACATCACTTTGTGTCCGTGGTGACGGCAAAGGTTTGTCTGTGTGATACTTTGAATCACAATAAGTGTCTGCTGTTTATAACCAGGCACGTGCGACTAAAGGCTGCTGATGGAGGATAGCCTGTTGCCTATATTAACATGACTTACTGCTGAGTTACATATAAAGTAAAGGTCTCTCTTGCAGTTTTCTTTCTGACTCCACATTATTTAACTCGCTGTGTACCGACCCAGTCCTTTGAAATACCTTTAAATGGCCAAAACAACTCGTGCAGAATTGTCTACTTGCCTGAAAGTGATTTCAGCTTCTGCTGACTGTCTGAAAGTTTCTGCCTCAAACCGACTTGATTTCATTCAGAAGAGTTCTGACAGACTATAAAACCAAACCCGTCCCCCTTTCTTAATTTTCTTTATAATAACATTTTTACTGACGCACAGACCACCAAACCAAAACTGCCCCCGGTTTCCATCAGTCTCCTTCCAGCAGCCTGTCCGGCTCCGTGTCCTCCTCATCCGGACTCAGACATGAACTCACCGCGCTGCTGACCTCCTGGCTGCTCCGGTCCGGGTCCAGGTCCGGGTTTGCAGAACCTTTCGGTCCGGAGCTGCTCGACGCCGCCGCTGCTGCTGCCGCCATCTTGTCTCTCGCGCACTGAACTAACACGGAGCATGCGCTTCTTCTCCTTCTTCTTCTTTAGATGGCGGATGTGAAACCAGCTGAGAGGTGCGTTACTGCCGCCTGCTGGACTGGAGCCAGAGGAGAACGTCTGCAGGTTCCTTCAGAGAGCTGATAGTGTTAAAGATATTTATCAGGTGAGGGGAAGGGAAAAGGCCTGTTGTCACGGCAACACAGAGGATTGGAAAACAAAAATACAATAAGCAGAATTAGTTAGCATTCTTACAGGTATAGGTTTAAATATACACACTCAATAATACACCATAACACAAGAGTCCTGAGGCTCGAGGCCAGTCTGTGCCTGCATGAAGGGGCTCCTGAGGCTCAGGGCCAGATGAGTCTGTGCCTGCATGAAGGGGCTCCTGAGGCTCAGGGCCAGATGAGTCTGTGCCTGCATGAAGGGGCTCCTGAGGCTCAGGGCCAGATGAGTCTGTGCCTGCATGAAGGGGCTCCTGAGGCTCAGGGCCAGATGAGTCGTGCCTGCATGAAGGCCCTGAGGCTCAGGGCCAGATGAGTCTGTGCCTGCATGAAGGGCTCTGAGGCTCAGGGCCAGATGAGTCTGTGCCTGCATGAAGGAGCTCCTAGGCTCAGGGCCAGATGAGTCTGTGCCTGCATGAAGGGGCCCCTGAGGCTCAGGGCCAGATGAGTCTGTGCCTGCATGAAGGGGCTCCTGAGGTGGGTGAACAGATTCGGGTTCCTGTGCATCACGAGAAGAAAACCTGACACGGTCGTCTCACAGCTCCACGCTGGCGAGGGCCCCAAAAGTCAATAAATTAATCCTAATCAGAAGCACTGGGCTGTTTCAGGTGGGTGCCGGATTGACAGGCATTTGTTCTTGAACTGGAAAAGCCTGACGGGGTTTTTTCATCAGGCGTTTTAGATGTTGGGTTTTTAATTTGAGTTTAAAATGACTGTTTTCTCAAATGGAGTCTGGTTCTCCGCCCTTCCTCAGAGCTTCCTGCCAGAGTAACTGAAGGAAGCTGGTTTAGTTTTCTGCAGGATCGCTCCGGTCCAGCAGGTGGCGGTACCGCACCTCTAGTAGACTCGCGGTGGACAAGATGGCGGCAGCGGCGGCAGCGTCGAGCAGCTCCGGACAGAAAGTGTCTGTTAAAAGCGAGCTGGACCCGGACCGGAGCAGCCAGGAAGTCAGCACCGGGGTGAGTTCACGGGATTCTGGACTGAACCGGTCCGCGTTCAGCTCCGGTGTCGCGCCGGAAGTTGAGCTTCGATAACCGATCGCCGTCCGCGGGAGCGCGCGCTGCATGTTAAAGCTGTTTCGTTAGTTTTTGCGCGTGACAGTAAAATGAGAAATGACCTGATTTGATTTTGAAAGTTATGTTCAGAGATTAGATCTGACCCGGTGGTTTTAACTCGTGGAAATTACTTTAAGAAGCGTTTCTTCAGTAAGTGGCTCAAACCATCACTGATCACCGCAAATAAACCCAGCTCACCATTACTACAACTGTATGAACCCAAACTGAACATTTAGCTGTGATTAAATATCAATAAACGGATCAAACTGATGCCGAAATAACCACAACATGATGCAGATTTGTTAAACATCTGAATTCATGCTTTTGTCAGGTCTGTCAGCAAGACAGCAGGACAACAACTTCTAAAATGTTTGTTTTCTGAATGGAGTTCGGATCGATCAGGGCTGTGCTATGCTAACTCGGTCACAGTAAAGTACAACGACAGCTGGAACATATACGGAGCATAATAACTGAACGCTGCTTCTCCTTGTTTAGTTTTGACTCTGGGGACAGAAAGCAGACCTGCCCCAGACGACCTGAGAGGTCTGGATGGTTCATAACGAAGCAGAAGATCAGAAATATATTTTGGCCCTAAACCATTTAGTGCTTTGTAAACTAACAGCAGGATTTTGAAATCAATTCTTTGACATACAGGAAGCCAATGTAAAGATCCACCTTTTTGGACTTAGTGAGGACTCGAGCAGCAGCGTTCTGAATCAGCTGCAGCTGTCTGATGGATTTCTTAGGGAGCCCTGTAAGGACACTGTTACAGTAGTCAAGTCGACTGAAGATAAATGCATGGATAAGCTTTTCCAGGTCCTGCTGAGACATAAGGCCTCTTATCCTTGAGATATTCTTCAGGTGATAGTAGGCTGACTTTGTAATTGTCTTAATATGGCTCCTCAAATTCAGGTCTGAGTCCATGACTACACCAAGATTTCTGGCTTGGTCCGTGGTTCTTAACATTACAGATTGAAGTCGAGCACTGACTTTCAATCGTTCCTCCCTGGCTCCAAAAACAATAACTTCAGCTATTAAGACATTTTATTTTTATTTTTTAAGACTTCTGTTGAGGTGCAGTATTGTTTCAGATCAAATCTGTTGAAGAAATGTTTGGATCCATTTTCATTTGTGGATGTAGAATTTTCCAAGTATGATTCTGGACCACATCAAAAACATTAAGCAGAATACTCTTACCTGTTTTTCTGTTAATAAAATGATCCAAATATTTCCAAAATACATTAGTATGTTCACAGCGGCGGATAAATACGATGCAAAATCTTGTGTTTTTCTTGTTCGTTGGTTCTTTCTTCTACACTCGCCGTCTTCAGTTTTAGTTCTGCATTTTTTGTCCTTGCCTTCTATTTTTTTTCAAGCTTCATGACGTCTTCGTGGATTGAACGAAGAGCCTCAGACATACTGACGATCTCTGCAGAGTTTTCCTTCACCATCTTCTCTCTCATTCGTTTTTCCACACAGGATGTTGATGTTTTCTTGGACTTGAATTAATGTCAGGTTTTCTTCGGTAACTTTTAGTTGTTCTTCAAGTTTTTTTTGGCAGCTTGAGTCTCAGGAAGTTGTTCGCTTCGCTTTTGGTCCGACAGCACCGTCAGTTCCAGTAACCGTCCCAATATAGTTACATTACGTTTCCAATGAAAAATATGTAATTTCACATTATTTTCAGCATATCTCTGAACAAATAGCTGGAACAGCTGGAGCAGATAATAAATAACCAGCAGCCAAAGATCAGCTGGAGGAACTCCAACCTTTAGATCTGCAGAAAGTCATTTGGTTGGTTCTGTTGCTCCACAGCAGGTTTTGGGCGTCGCCCCCTAAAAACCCTGTTAATGTGACCTCAGAATCATTCTGGATACGACTGTTCATGTTTTTGTGTCTTCATTTTCCAGCTTCTGACATTTATCTGTAGACATTAATATAAAAACAGGAAGCAGGAGAAACCTCCTCCCTTCTGAGCTGCATTTTATTTGCACATTAAAATCCAAACGTCTCCTCGTTAGTTTGCATCACTAATTAGCTTCACTAAGCTCAGCTCCTCCGTCACCTCCGTCCTTTCTTTTCCTAAACTCAGTCTGTACAGGACAGAGCTGCAGGCTACGTCAGTTTAGTCTCAGTTTGGACCTGATGTTCTCAACATTGGACAAGTAGGCAGGAATAAAATCCAGCTTCCAGTTCCTTTCTATAAACTGAGCTAATGTTCAGGTCCATAGCAGCTCTGTAGCTGCTGGAGAAGCTTCCTGCTCAGCTGCAGTCTGAAGGGGAGATGTTAGCTAACTTAGCGCTAACCGGCTTCACTTTTCCAGCAGCTGGGAAACAACAGACTTTTCTTGGTCTGTAGAAGCTGACACACTGTAACAGACACCGAACATTTACTGACACAATATTTTCCTCCGCTCGCCTCACCGTCACTTCCTGCCGCTCGGACGATCAAACGCTCGTGAATGCACGCAGAGGAAACGCGGACTAGCTTCAACGTGCGCTTTTAAATGTACGTTGAAAATGACAGCTGATGAAACCTGAGCTGCAGGTTCATGTAACATCTAAGGCTTCGTGCAGCTGCTGGCTGAGTTAGATGGTGAGCAGCACTCTGTCCTCACCGCTGTTCAACACAAAGCCCTGCTCACCTCTAACTGTTAAAGTCTTGGTAACACTCAGCCTAAGCAGTCCTGCAGAAAGCTCCCTGTTACATGCAGACTGGATGCATTAGTGAGTGTAGTGGTGCTTATGGGACGTCGCTCAGAAACGTGAGTCTGAGGCTGGGAGGGAAAATCACAAGTATATTCACTAGAAAAAACCAGAGTACAGCTCTGCACCATGTGTACGCACATGAAGAGGAGAGGAGATTAAAGGCGACTCACGTGACAGGAGGATGAAACAGTAACAAACATTCAAATATGTTACAGGCTTAAAGCCTTTCTGAATAATCAAACACTCGTTTCACTGATTTTCCCTGAAGTGCACAATAAAAAACATAATTTAGGATAATTTGCAGCCACAAAGGATCCAGATTCAGGATCATAAACACAAACTGAGACTCTGTTTCTGCAAAAGAGCCTCAAATATGTTGGACAGTTTAAGGAATCATATTAATTAATACTTGCAATGAAATTTATTCTCATAAACAAGGTGAACAGAAGACAAATTACATTTAAACTGAAGCTGTTTTCAGTTTGTCAGTCGAGCAGCTCAGACTGCAGAGTTTCATGTAGCCTGTTGTCACATGTTCGTCTCCTTATGCAGCCAAACGCCAGCGTGTGGATGTGATGCTCTGCTGTTTCATTCAGTAAATCTTTCAGCTTGTGTCATTTACACCAAGTCATATTTCTTTAAGTCATCAGCAGCCTCGCTCAGCGAACAGACCGTCTGTGGAAATGTTCAAACTCAGAGGAAGGCGTTCGGTTTCCTCTCTGTTCAGTCCACATCAGTACCTGGGTCAGACTGTGTGTCCCCCCTCCGGTCACAGTTTTCTAAATGAGACCCCTGGTGTGGGAACACTTTTTAGACACGGAGGCCTCCAGTGATCCATGTATTTTCTGTAAAGATCTGAATTCAGAGTAAATTCAGTGAAAATATCAGACAGATTTATTAGATACTCCTGTAATCTGAATTTATTTATTAAATTATTTTATTTCTTCGACACCTATTGGACATTACATTATGTTCACCAGGGGCTCACTTGTATTTTGAAATCCGGCTGAACCGCACGCAGCGTTGAGACACCTGTGCAGTGTTAAAGCTGCCTGCATCAAGCAGCATCAATGTTTCCCAGTATCTCATACAGAGAAGGAAATTAAAGCAGTAAATCCAACCATCCCATGACTGACATCGCTGATACACCGTCACAGTTTGATGTGGATAATGTTAACATCAAAGTAATAAACTTCCAAGTGAACTATGCTAACTGATGAAATGATCATCTGGTGGAAGGAATCCTGGATTATATTAAATATCGTTAAAGATCTGCAGACTGCAATATTTTATTTTATAGTTTTGTGTGTTAAGTCGATGCAGTGATCTGTGATGTCAGGCGCACTGAGACGCTGCCTTCTCACCGTGGTGCATATTCACTACCTGCACATGAGGCCTCTTGTGTAATAGGGCCGGGCGATATGGACAGAAATCACGTCCCGGTACCTTAGACCTTGTCAGAATAGATATAAAATCAGTGTCAGGGCTGCAGCTAAAGAGGATGTTAGTCACAGAGTTTTGTACAGATTATTTCATCGAGTTATCCTATAAGTACTTTTGCTTTCCACGAATGACTGGCGCTCTACCTGGGCCCTCTACCATCAAGCAAGTTCCACAAACCCAGGACATGTTTTTGTTATCTGGCTTCACTAACCCTAACGATCGTGATCGGGATAAGCGGCACCACGAAGCTGGTTATCAAGTCGGTACATCAACCCAGGGTTGAGTGCGTTCACATAAAAGAGGCGGAGTTAGCAGCAGCTGACACATGCAGGGAGACAGTGTGAATGTCTAAATTAACAGGTGTCGTTTTGATTTGGTGCGTCCTAGGAGCTGTATGAAAATATCAGCCTTAAAAGACTCGGGCACTGAAGAAGTGGTCGTTCCACCTCATTTTAAAGAACTTCTGAAGTCAAAAATGATCGATTCATTTATCAAACTCTCACAAAAGATCACTGATTTACGTTGCGGCTCTCACACAGTTGCTACACTCCGTCTTCTCCATCAGTCCTCATTATAACGCAGAGCGAGCAGAAGAAAACTGAGATTTAAAATGTTTTGTTTACCTGTCAAACCTCCATTTTCACTGATACCCCGGGGTTCAGGGTAGGAGATACCTCTGACTGAAAGATCTGTCTGCACATTCAGAATCTCTCCCACATGTTTGTGTTCTCTCTCTCTCTCTCTCTCTCTCTCTCTCTCTCTCTCTCTGCAGTCTGCTTACTAACCACGCCCACACTGGGATCTCACCTGTGCTCCTAAAAACAGAAAGGCCTTCGTGCGAACCAGAGAAATGATTAAGAGCGGTGTGCAAGTAAAGACAACAACCAACTGTAACCCCCCACCCTGCTGCTTATCGTTCAAAACGTAGTCGGACCTGGAACCAGAGCGCCGAGAAAAATGCCAGCGGTGTCATGCAGAATTTTGCCTGCCTGCTGCCTACTGGGAAGATGAGAAATGTGATACCCGTGTAATTGGCACACTCTCTGTGGGACAGGGATAACATCTGAAACAACTCACAGACTGTGCAGACAGTCACAGATAGTCTGTGATGTTAGATTCAGCTGTTTTCTCGCTCGTTTCGCCTCCCCTGTTCCTGCTGCTTCACGTATTCTTGGTCAGCAGTTGTGCAGCAGTGAAGCTGTTTCCAGTTCACAGAGCTCACGGAGCAGCACGTTGTTGAGTTGTCTGTCTGAAATACTCCCAAAGTTTAGACGGTCAAAGGCGAGGTCTTGTAGCTGCAACTTGTCCGAGGGGATCCCTGCTAACAACGGATGCAGCGACGCTCCGACGCACGTAATGCCAGTCGACGTATTTACGTAATCGATTACCTCGATGAATCCCCGCGGCCCTATAGGGTGCACAGCTTGGCGTAACACATAGACTTATGAGCATGCTTGAGGGTCTTCTAGAAGGCCGGAACTGCTGTTTGGTGCCTATGCACATACAGCAGTCGTAGCGACCCTTAGCCCGGGACTTCCTCCGGGCAGGGTCGTTCCTCCTCTTCCTCATTTTATCGTGGGGTATTTTTGTTTAACTTTGTTCAAGTTAGAAAATCCACAAAATGTCCCCAATAATCTCAATATGACTTTTTCTGCGAAAGGTGCAGCCCTAGTCTAGACATCTCGCTCACTGCCTTTCACTGTGTGTCTGCCTTTTGTTATAGAAACTGAGAGGAGGAGATGGACTCAAACCTCACCGCTGTCAGCACTGTGACAAATCCTTCACAACATCTGGAAATTTAAAGATTCATCAGAGAGTTCACACCGGAGAGAAACCGTACTGGTGTGGCCAGTGCGGGAAATCTTTCAACAGATCAGGCGACCTAACAAAGCACCAGCGTGTTCACACCGGAGAGAAACCGTACAGCTGCGACGTGTGTGGGAAAGCTTTCTCTCAGTCAAGTAACCTACAAATTCACAGACGCTGTCACACTGGAGAGAGGCCGAACTGGTGCGAACAGTGTGGGAGAACTTTCACTTCACTGGGCAACCTGCATAATCACAGACGTATTCACACCGGGGAGAGGCCGTACTGGTGTGAAGAATGTGGGAAAACCTTCGCTCATGTTAGTAACCTGAAAGGACACCTACGTTTTCACACGGGTGTGAAATCTCACAGGTGTGAACAGTGTGGGAAAATGTTCACTACCCCGAGTGATCTCACAGTGCACAGACGCGTTCACACGGGAGAGAAACCGTTCTGGTGTGAACTGTGTGGGAAAACTTTCACTCAGTCGGGTAACCTGCAAGTTCACCGACGTGTTCACACTGGAGATAAACCTTACTGGTGTGAACACTGTGGGAAAACTTTCACTCGGAGTGAATATCTTACAGCCCACCAGCGCACTCACACTGCTTCGTCATGAACGTTGTTCTGAGCTACGTCCCGTGGCATTTTACACGGCATAAAGTAGCCTAGCAACTGGCGTACTTTTCCTGTACTCATAGCTTAACGATGTACATATCACAGGATATCACAGGGCTCGACGCTAACGGTGACCTGAGGACAGGAAAAAGTAACGTCGAGACAGGTGACCTAGCAACGATCAGGCCACTTTAAAAAGATTAGTATTTAAAATAAAGCACTGAAACCTGCATTCTCTGTAACAGCCAGCAGGGGGCGAGACCACTGGCTCCAGAAAGAAGGCCGGTTCCATTAGAAATATTGTTTCTACTTGTCAGCTGATTTATTCCCCCAGTAAACACTTTCCTGATGAGTTTATGGTCTCAGTCGCTAGTTTCAAGCCTTCTTCAACACAGCATGATGTTCATTTAGTAAATTATGGCCCCATCTGGGGTAAATAGACGATAATGCAGCTTTTGGGCGGGACTACGTTTTGATTGACTGGTCACTACCATGGCTACCCTCAATGTAGCCGGTCATCGTAGCGACGCTACACACAACTGCCACAGCGTAATGTTCAATGCGACCCACACACAGTTTCCTCTTTATTTAAAGGAGAACTCCGGGCAATTCTTAAGTTAATCTCGATCGTTTTACCTTTGTGAGTTCTGTCTATAGAAAAAAAACCGAACCAGATTGGTGCTTGCAACACGGAGCTGCTACAGCTGATGCCCAGAGCTCCCACTCAGCTAAAACAGCAGTTATGGGGGCATTTACATAAAGAGGGTCTTTGTGCCTCTTAACAGACACAAAATGCAATTAAAATGTTTGTCAAACATGAGCAGGGCCCATGAAACAGCGTCTTAAAAGTATTTTAAAAAGTCTTAAATTTCATATTCTAAAAATAAAGCCCTTAAAGGTATTACATTTTTTCTTGTCCTACTGTAGGATTAAATATATCCTGTAACATCATAAATAGTAATATTTTTTGTGACTTTACATTTTACTCGGTGTGACGTGGCTGTCACACGGCGGGACAGGTAACGCTCCTGTTTACGTCAGCTGCTCAGCTCTGGACTGTGGAGTGATGGCGGTGCACGAGCTCCGCGCAGCATCAGTCAGCTGTTAGGAAAGAAACAAAACGACTCTGACGTGCTGCTGACGAGCAAATTTTAGCTCGTCAACTCAGAATGGGTCTGAAATTCAGAAAGCCAGAGATGCAGGCAGGTTAGTGGACTGAGGCTGCGGGCTGAGGTTGGCGTAACAAGCTAACTTTTCAGTGCTAGAAAAATAAAGTCTTTTGTGTTTTTTTTAAGAAAACTTAGCAGGACCATATAGAGTTTATTTTTAGATAAACAGATGTTGACAAAGTTTGACTTTAGGGACTTAATTGGAAGTTGGAAAAGGTAACAAATTGCAATATATCTCAACATATTTAAAATCGCTAATAAAATCTAATTGCAACATAAATATTGTGATAAAATTGTATGGTGGGGCCTCTGGTGATCCCCATCCTAATGCTAACACACATTACACTTAGATCACCCAGATGAGGTGACACACACAGAAGCCCAGCTCCTTATCCACGCTGCTTTCAAGCCAATACTATATGTTACATTTCAAGACAGTCTTTAGATGCAAAACCGATCAGGATGAATAATCACGAAGCTGTTAGATATTCTGTTACATTAACCAACTGTAAAACCTCACGCAATAATTTGTATTCGGTTTAACGTAGAGTTCTTAGTGCAACAAATATTGTATTTAACACAGAGGTTTCCATCATCATGTTCTGAAAATGGCTTCATATAAGAAATGTTAAACTCTAAACAAATGAAACTGCTTTGAGGAAGGTTTATTTGCACAGTAAGAACACAGGCACGTTAGCTAAAACAACAAGCTGCTGAGTGCTGCATTATTTTCTGTTTGTCGCCTGAATCACTTCATATAAATAAAGACAATTCCTCCATAAACTGGTGCAGAAAATGTCTCCAGAATGCAGGAAATTAAGTTTAAGAGTTTAATGCTCAGACTCCCATTTACATGTTTTAGCATTTAATATTTCATCATCATGGTGTTAAAATATCTTCTTGTCTTGTTCTGGTGAACCCAATTTAATATGAATCATTGTGAGCCGAGTGTATCGTCACACCCCTGATCTGAACCCAACACTTTTCAACACAAAGCGACGTCCTTGACTCATTTTATGTTATCAGAGAACAAACACACACCAGAAAGCTGTAGTGAGTTAAATATATATACCTTCTCATTTTGGGAAACGAGGACTCATTAAAATATTGATATCAGAGTGAGCTGTATGACAGACAACAAGTTAGCATGACCAAGAGAGTCCCAGAGGCCACAAGGCTCCAGACCAGGAGGTAGAACATGATCCTGGTTTTAGATCATTTAATCCTCAGCTTCTTTCCTGACTTCCTCTGGATCTGTAAGACTTAACTCTCCTCACTGGTCAAAGAGCCACGTTGCCTCTTTCCACACCTGGTACTCTCTGACCCTCCAGAGGTCTGTGTTCTGTCCTGATAACAAGATGAAGTACAGGACTGAAAGCAGTTAAAGACTCCTTTGTGTCTTTGGATTCAGCTGGCTCCAAAAAAACAAGGAGAAGCTGAACATGAACAGTCCAGGGAGGATCTCTCCCGGGGACGGAGGCTGGAGTTTCACCTGGAAGACTGAACAAACATCATGAGGAGCCGTCAGCCCTTCCTTTCTGATCTCTCTCTCTGGGATGTCTCAGATGACGTCTCTCACTCTGGTGAAGTCGGAGAAGAAACTCAGCAGATGGATAGAAATCCTCAAGATGCATTCCTGAATAAAGTGTCTTGGGAAGAGTTCTCCTTTTAAGCCAAGTGTGAATTAATGTTCAGTCAAGCTCAGTGATGCAGTAATCTCACTCAGCACATGCTGTTTGATGGTTGGAGCATCAAGTCTGAGCTACATTAGAAGTTGAAAGTTTAACAGCTTGTTTCTCCATGTAACCACACTGCCACCTAGTGGCCACAGTTAATGTTCATTTCTGTTGTTACTGTCAGATGAGTTAGTACATGTAGGATCAAACTAACTGTTGGATCTGCTGCCATTTTATCAGCAGTGTTGAGTTTGTGCTTCTGATAGTTCAGTAGTTAGGAAGTTTATGTTGGTGCATCACGTTCTGAAGGTGTAGGAGTCGACGCTCGGAGCTCACTAGAGATTTCCACCAGTGTGTTTAGAAAGTGTTCAACGTTCAGCTTCACTCTACCTGAGATGATCAACATCCTCATGTCTTCTGTGTGATACTCTGAGCGTTGGGTCAGTGATGGAACATAAGTGCTGCTGCTCGGTTGTTATGTTTCTGTCTCCTAAGTTTAACCAGACATTTGTATGTTCCCAGCGTGATGAGAGAGATTTCTGATCTTGTCCCGATGCTCGTGCTGTAAGTCAGTGATTCCCAAAGGGGGGTCGCAAGTTGCTTTCCAGAAATAAAATAAAAATTTAAAACCGATTAGAAGTAGCATATGTTAGCCATGATTGTAACACAAGATAAAACTAGTGGCTAAATTTAAAATAAAACCAAGCTAATAAATAAAAAGGGAACAGCTCTTTTGATTTTCTTTGACCACTCTGACCCCTGAGGTCATTGCAACAGATTTACGACATATTAGCGACAGAATCAGTTGCTATTTTGTGTTGTCAATATGCTCGTGTTTGGATCCGCCTATAGTGCGTGCACGGTTGCGCGCAATGTTTATATACGTTCATAGTGGGGGTCGCTGAGTCACTTGCACCGCTACTTTGGGGTCGTGGGCTAAAAGTTTTGGGAACCCCTGCTGTAACTGACCGGAGGAAGAATGAAGTTAGTTACTGAGAGTCTTCACTTGTATTAAAGTGGTTCTGTTTCTGCTGTTGATGTCAAGATGCCAGTGCCTAATGAGGTGTTTATTTGTTGCTCCTGAGTGTTGATCTGTGACAATAAATACTGCTGGAACACAACACAGTTCAGAGAAGAAGTCTCCTCGTCTTCATTCCTGAGTCCTGACCGATCCTGTTCTCTGCTGAAACCTGTCAAATAATCGTGATTTACGGTAAAATACTGACAGCTGAGGTTACAGGAAAAAAACTTACAGTAAATTACTGTGGAAAAATGTCTTGTTAACCTGTTAACAGTAACTTATTTTAAAAAATGCAGTCTGCCTCAGTGATGAACACAGTGCATGACTATATTTATTGCAAAGTTCAACTTCACAGTAAATTACCAGCAGCTGTAGTTGTCGGGATTTCATTGTGTAAAACAAACAAACGCTTCCAGACATTCCAGTTGGTTTCATAGATTTTACAGTCAGCTGCTTCTGTAAACAATGGACAGAACAAATAAAGATCATTGTAAACCAGACTATCGTTGGTACACTTTAACAGTTTTACATACATAGACTGAATTCTGCTGGGCTTCTAGTTCCACCAGATTAAAATGGAGGATCTGCCTTTATGAACCCGTTGCCGTGGTGAATCGAAGTATCGGAGCTCCATTGATGAGGCTTTTTTTCAGAGTTTCACATCTCAGACTCAGTCAATCATAAGCTCAAAGTTTGTTAAGCCTGCTTTCTGAAACTGGGCCCTGGTGTGTTTGTCCGACTGCAGGCTGCATTCACAGCACACAGTTTTCCTTCAGTGGCTCTGTGTTTGCATCTGTTTGGCTGCTCATTAATGCAGCTGAACAGCCAGCTGATGTCCACATGTTGAGCTCTCTGCCTCCTGTTCAAGCTGATCACCTGAAGAGAGGTGAAAATGTGCATCAGTCGCCTTTTCAAGCAGCTGATGGCCATTTGAACAGAGAGGCTGACCTGGACAAACACACGATGGCCCGTTAAGTGAACAAACAGCTTCACTGTGATGTTAATGATGTGTTTGGACTCTCTGAGCTGCCGAGAGAAGCAGCAGATGTTTGTGAACAAACTGTTTCATCTGATTTCAAATTCTTAATGATTCTGCCTTCTTGTAAATTCAACATTAAATGTAACACAGGAAGTTCTTTCTGTCTTTGTTGTCCAAAAGCTTCAGCAGGATATTTTCATGAGCCTCTGATGTGATAACAACAAGCGCTTCATTAAAAATCTGCTCTGTGTGAAGCTCACTCCCTCATACACATCAAATATGATCAGCTGATTTCAGGAAACCAACTAACTAAACTTCATCTTCTGCTGAAATCAAGGAGCCATTGTTTCTACACGGCCTTAGCGACGGTAACTAGGGGCGGGGCGAGACGCGATCGCGAGAACACTCCGCGGGATCCCGCAGCGCGCCTGTGTCTCAGCCGGAAGACCTCCGAGGACAGAATCCAGACTCAGTCCAGGACAACGCAGCGGAGACCTGCAGGACGATGGAGAACCAGAACCCGGACCAGAGGAGCCAAACAGCAGCCTCGTGCTCTGATAGCACCGATGTTCAGGTCAGTGTTCATGACTTCATCACGAGACTAAAGACACGAGGAAGAGTCTCGAGGGTCCGTGTATCATCCGTTCATTCTGTTGTTAGAGATCAGACCCTGAAAACCCGCTCCAGGGTTTGTGTTGACGTGGTTTGATTTCCAAAGTGTCTCCGTGATTCCTGTTTTCATCTTGAAGAGAGGAAGCTGAAAGAAAACTCACGAGCGTTTCTCTTTGCTTTGTTCTGTGGGTTTTCCCGCGCGGCGCATGCGCGGTGCGGCCCGCGTTGCGTCGGGAGCGCGCGGAACAAACAATGATGGTGAAAATGAAGCAGAGTGATTATGTTTCCTCGTGTGTTGGTGAGTTTCTCACAGTGACAAACAGTCCGCCTGCATTATTATCCTCTGAATGATCGTCCTGCATGTTTCAGCTCTAAATAGTGTTTGTGGAGACTCTTTGTAGAGATCAGAGTCAGTCTGGACTTCAGTTTTCCTCCTCTGCTGCTCAGCTCTTCAACACGTTCACTGTCTGTCAGGGACGTCTCTAGGAGTGAAGGACAGGGGGGGCTTGGCCCCAGCGTCTGCGTAACTTGCACTTTCAAAGTGTCAACAAGCACAGGATGTTAACAAAGTGACTCATACTATGTTCTCCTGTTTCTCCTGAACAGAAGTTTCTGTACTGCTAATGTTGGGGGTCAGATTTGGTTCTGGTACCACAGCTGCTTCTCTCACTGACCAGGAGCTGCTGACTCTGTTAACATGTTAACATTACTGTAGCTAGCTAGCCTAGCTAAAAGGTCAGATAGCGTAACTGGAATTCAGTGCTGCAACAAAGACGATCTGATGCCTTAACAAGCGTCAGGTGAACAAACGATGAACATTCACTTAAAAGGGCCATTTTAGTCGCAGCTTTGTTGACCTCGCTCTGTCGCGGCAGAGCAGCAGGCTCCAGCTTTAGCTTTTTATCACCGCATGGAGTGAAATCACTGAAGCCGCAGTTCTTCTGTGGCTTAAACGCTCCCGAGCTGCTCGTGTAAAGCGTGTGATAAAGTAATAGCATATGTAATTCATCTCTATCAGCTAAGTCACAGGTGCCGCAGAATGCTGTTTGATTACACTGTTTCTGCATCTGTGGTTCAATCAGTGTGATTCTGCTCTGTAGTTTGGCTTTCACACAAACATACAGGCATCTGTTGATCAGGATCCTTTTCAAAGTGGCTACTGTCAGAATTTAATAAGCTGATGGTGGCAGGTTTTAAAGATTTGGATGATAATGATTACTATGTGTATGGACACATGTAGGATGTATGATGGCTTTTATTTTATTATATTTTCCTGTGTTTATCTCTGTATGCTCATGTATGGCCTACCAGCAACATCTACATATTTAATTTATCACAGCAAATAAATGCAGAAAGTTAAGTTGGTCTGAAAAATATAACAAATATAAAATATTTCATGAAATAATTTAGTTTAGGCTTTGGGCCTGGAGCTTTGAGCTGACTGTGTGTGACGCAGGCGCCGATCGCTGCGCTTACCTCACTACGCGTCTTTCTGCTGTGCAGTTTTCTGTCTGTCAAAGCGGCGGATTTCACCCACCACCACGTTACCTGCGGGGGGCGGCTAAGCATTAACTTCATCTGCAGACTGCTTTACTCTTGGGTGTCATGTGACCAGAGCTGTATCGCAGCCTTTGAGATTAGAAAATCTCTTCATTACATCGTATAACTGGAGAATGTTTGCCTGCTACAGCTCTCTCTTTTCCACCTTTGTGTGCAAACCAATAAATCAGCATCTCGCCGCTGGGATCAGTCGTCAGCATTAAATAACTGATAGACACTAAACACACTGTTTAGTGTCCATCAGTCAGGAAGTTTCTACACTGCTGAGGTCGGTCTCCTCTTCAAAACCAGCTGAAGGAAGCTTTTAGTTCCTTGAAAAGAGATCCGGGGACTTAGTCCCGGTACTGTTGGTCGAAAAGCGCCTCTAGATACACAGAGGGATCATGTAACAAGCAACAAAGGCATTAAGTCTTTATAAATTCTTCAGACTATATAATGCTTCAATGTTTGATTTATTTTGAAATGTTGTATTTGTGAATGTAATATATAGGCTTTTCTTTACAATGAATAGTAATCTTTTCATAATAAGAGTCTAAGAATATATTTGTTTTTTGTAAATATCTATGACATAAGTCACGTTCTTAAAGAAATATTTGACACAAACAGGAAGTGAATGGCAAATGCTGCAAAAAACAAACTTTTCCTCAACATCAGTCCTGAATCTTAATACAACAGGTTGTTTATTTGGTTCACATATTACAGCGGCGAGTTCAGCGGTAACGTCACATCCTGTTCACGCTGGGGGGAGAGGGGAGTTCGTCCGAAGCTGTCCGCTGTATTCAAACCCTACGTGGGTTAGGGAGCCCGACCTGGCTGTGAGGGCGACTTTGGCCAGAGTTCACTCCGTGTCAGAGTGCAAAGCGGCGAGTCTCGTTTCAGAAAGGCCCTCTGACATTTAGTTTTCGCTGACAACACTAACACATTAACACTAGTGTTTCCCTAGCGGAGTAAATATCCCCTCTCTTCACAGCAGCTTACGCTTTCACTCTGTATCGGCCACTACGCTGAGTCAGTCTTCCTTCACCCTCGCTGTAACGATGAAAGGCGGCCTCCCTCAGGGTCCTAGTGCCTGACCACTGCAGGGATTTAAATTATGAAGCAGAGGAAACAACCAGTAGGATTATTTTAAGCCAGTAAATACAAATTATATTTGTGTTATTCGATAGTATTCAGTGTTTCCTCTGGGATAGACGAAGACATTTTTTTTGTGTGCGTAGTATGTCTGAATATAAACCCCAACACGTCTCAGCAGTGTTGCTCTTCTGCATGAGCATGTTATGCACATTAGGTTTCACCATATCTCTGAACCTTTTGTGTCTTCATTTTACAGCTTCTGACATTTATCTGCAGACATTAATATAAAAAACAGGCAGCATGAGAAACCTCCTCCCTGCTGAGCTGCATTTTATTTGCACATTAAGATCCAAAAAGAAACGCCTCCTCATCAGCTTAAAAGGACTAAGCTCAGCTCCTCCAGTCACCTCCATCCTTTTCCTAAACTCAGCCTGCACAGGACAGAGCTGCAGGCTACGTCAGTTCAAATAGGGACGACAAGACAGCGTAGGCTATTCCTATAATTCACTGAGTTACTATTACACTTAACGTGTTTGCTAACACAACTGAAAGAGCATCATCCCTGAGACTTCAAACCAAGAATGCAAAGAACTACAGAGAGGCTGCTCCAAGATAACAGCCAGGCTTTATCACCCAAAACCATAAACTCACAATCTGATATTTTGCCAAGCAGGTTTTACTTAAAAAGAAAGATTTTTGCTTTGGAACTATGTGGAATAAAAGCTACAACCACAACTGTACACTAAGAATGTGATGTCTATTTAGAATAATAAAAGTGCTGATAACGTTTTATGAGCAGAGTGTTACGTATGCTACATCACGAACCAGATTAGTCATCTCTGTCCTCAGTCTCTCTTCCTGTATGTTTCATACAAGCACAGCTAACGCTAGCTTGGCATTAGCCAAATGTTAATAACAAGCTAAATAGAAAGCTGTCTGTCTGCAGCACAGACGGTCTGTGGTCTTAAAAACTCAGCTTCTACCTGGGAATGTTACCTGCAGACAGGAGGAAGGTCTCATGCAGACTGAGCTGATTTTCCTTCCTTTGTTTATACAGTGACACTGGTGTTGTAAACATTAATGTTGCTGCTCTAGAAACTGTATTTAAAATGTGCAAATCTAATCCTATAATTAATTAAAACAAGAACCAGGCAGCTAATATGTACATTTCAATGTATGTTTGTTTATAGAAAGTCCTATGTCATCTCAATATATAACAACGTCATCACACACTGAATATTTTCCTCATAACTTGGGTCTGGACTTACCAAATAACCGTCACCTAATAATAGTAGCGATAGCGGTATTGATAAAGTCTCAATAAAGGAAGTCAGTACAAATTAACGAACCCCATCTCTAAGCCGGATGTTTCTCTGTTTACTTTAAAATGTTAAACCATTAGTGAGTGAATGGTTTATTTCTGTTTACAAAATACAAAGAATGACAATTTGTGTGAATATGCATTTTACAAACTCTTACATATGCTCACACCAATCCATTCCCACAAAACTACAACCACAAAAGCAACAGGCTGAAGACCAGGGTTTATATTTGCCTGTCCTGTACACTAAAATACAGAACACCAGCAGTAAGACGGAATAAAGAAACAAAATTAAATAAATCTAAACTGTAAGCCTGAATTATTTAGCTTTTTAAGGCTTTTCTTCAATCTACTCAGAGCTTTAACTGTTTCAACTCATCACTAAGTCCATTCCACAATTTAACTCCTAAAACTGAAACACATCTGTATTTATATTAGTTTTCACTTTGCATGTTTCAAATAAACACAATCCCCTTAAGTTATGCTTTCCTTTTCTTAATTTTTGAATACAAACAGGAAGCTCAAAAAGTACATGTGTACATGCGTGATGTTTTTTAATACACAATGTCTACAAACGTCAATGTGCATGAGTCTATAAATGGTTAGTAGATTCAAAGAAATACGTTTTATTTATTATTCTAATAGGTCTTTTTTTGGTAGTTTAATTATAGGGTCTATATTTGTTTTATATGCCTTTCCACACACCTGAACATAATGACAAATGTATTATAAGTGAACAGTAGCCTTCAATATACTGTATGCAGACATTTTTCATTCTTCAGATCCTTGTTTTGTAAATAATATCTATAGATTTAGATAATATCCATTTAATATATTCAGTGTGGCTTCCAACAAAGTTTATGATCCATAATCACTATAATTAATGTTTCAAATACTCTTTCAACTTGCATAGCATTTAAATTCCATTTTATTTCACAGTTCACCAAACACCATATATTTT